>OU744353.1:8755000-10005000 GCA_916610135.2 Macropis europaea
TTTGAGTTTAGATGAGGATAGAGCTAGATCTCCAGGTGATAACCAATAATGCGGACGCTTTTTAAATTCATAAGTGACCCGTTTTTCATCAGGTTAACGGACGGTATATTAGTGGTTTATAAAAATAAACAAAAGTGACGAAGGAGAAACGAAACGCATTCAACAATTCCATGGCGTTTTTGGTTGTTGATGAGTAGACTGTGGATGTCTCCTATGTTAATACAGTTAAATAAATGAAACACCAAGTCTGCATTTGCGCCTTAAATATTTAAAATATTTCATTTTTATTTAGTTAAGCTTTTAACTGCCAATCATTCATCAATTTGGATATATAAAATTGCATAAACATCCGCAGTCTGTTGATAAGCTAATGTGATACCCATCTTTTTCTCCGAACACCTTCTCGAGACTCTGTAATCATGATCACCTTGTTTTTTCACGCATGTTCAATGTTCTGAGAGTTTTACACGATGCTGTTGGATTCCAAAGTTCCGTAGCCATGTTTAAACTTTTAAACCACTTTTATTTCGTTTGTTCACTCACAGCATTAATGCTGAAAGCTGGACAAATATTTTTGGCAGCTTCTGTGGCTTCAGCTCCAAGTTTATACTCTCCAAGCAACCATAAACGAATTACAGTATTGCGTACAGTCATTTTGCAATACTTGTGGACAGAACGATTACTTACTATAAACTGATTTTACTTTCTTATTTACTTACTGATTTTACTATGTGAACATTTGATTTTTTACAAAGAAAAAACGACTATTGTAATAATAATAAAAATAATGATCGTTTATTGATTATTAACAGTACCTGTACACAGATTTACAATAATATGATTCTAGATGTTCCAGGGACTTTCATAGCTCCCCTAGCCATTCACTCTTAACACTAGCATAAGTTTCTTAAAGCATTTTGACAATAATAATAAACTGAACATTTAGAATACTGGAAAAAATGCAATAATATCAAAAAACAGTAACATATACGACTATTATGTATTGGAAATTATTTGTGACTTATCCTAATATTTCCAACAATTCTTATGGTCGATATGCAAAAGTAAATGCTATCGATCTGCGTTGAAAGGGAAAATAAAAAACGGCGGATGTGTGCGCGAAAGGAAATTCAGTAACGTTCGCAACGTTAATGGTGCCCAGGGCAAACATCGACGTGCCGATGTAAATATGTTTGCCGAAACGTTCAGCTGCGATCCATCACGAATCAATGCGGCTCTGGTAATTAATCAAAGCAATATCATTGGCAATAATCAACGATGTAATTGCAGCCATGATGATCGCAAAACGCCACCGATTAACGATTACAAACATGTTCATACAGACCGAGCAGAAAGCCGGCACGCTCGATACCCTCGCGCTCGAATGATTTCATGTGTCAAACCACGTGCAGGGGAATGTGACTCTCGAAAGGGAATTCATTTTTCAACCGCGACTTCGATATACTCGTTCTGACGTCACGTATCGAGTACCTTCCATTCGAAATGCTTGAAATAATTAACGTTTTCACGAACGACCTCGTAACAGTGTCCCTCTCATAATCGGATGTTAAGAGTATGAATGTTTTTGAACGCAGGATATTATTCTTTAATTTTCTTTGTAATATACGCGGCGTTCAAAAAAATTATAAGGCTTTAGGTGCTCGTGGTATGCAGTTAAAAATGTCTGCCTATAATCAATGTAGGTCCTAAAATCAATCCTTTGTACGTGTACGTTGTGCAGTAATCTGTGGAGTGCAAATGTTTTATTTGCAGTAATGAGACGGTGAAAGCCCGTGCTACCTGCCTCGTGTAACGCTGAATATTTATTTATAACTTCGTAACAAACAGCTTGTATCGAGCTTCATATAAATATTTTTCCGTATTTCAATTTGTAGGACACGTTTCCATAGTATGTCGAAAAACCCGGAGAAACCCTGCATTGATAAATCATGTTACATTTTCGAGGACACTTTATTAGCACCTGAATATTTCTTTGTTATCAATGAGAGGTATATTGAATTATCTATTTTACAAGTGCTTCATTTAAATGAATAAAATCGTATAGAAAACTTTTTTGGCTGTCAAAGGAGAGTTAAATGCAAACTGTACATTTTGGGAACGTTCTTCATCTATTAAAGCACTTGAACATTTGGTTCAATTAACTGCAGCGCACTTGGCAATTAATAAAATCATATGGCAGGGGGTTAAATAGATTTATGATTCATCCAGACCCCAAAGTACAGTAGCTAGAAGATACAAAACAAATAGTCCAACCAAACGAGTCACAGGCTGACGTGCAAAAGTTTGTTACATGGAGAAGCATTGGTTCGGTGGATCTTAAACAGAGTATCAATCGGAGGGTCAGTACATTACACCTGCGTGATGAAACACGCTGAAAGAACGAAGTGCATATCAATCGGAGCGTAGTGTCGGGCGTGTGACACGGATCGGGATAAAGTAGCATCGCGTCAATGGCGGCTGGTGCTTGAAAGCGTCGAGCAGAAAACGCCGGTCGCACAGTGTGCACGTAGCAAATGAATCGGTCGGTTAAACGGTGTAATCACGAGGCAGTGCGCTCACGAATCAGGACCTGTGATCCACGGAACGCATGTAAACGTACCCGATTACCTACGTGAGCTTGCTAGGTACACAGGCTAAACAGAGACGAAGACGGAGCGAGCAGACGGCTGCGTCGAGAAGACAGAGAACCTGGGAAAAAGGGTGAAACTCCTGGGGTGGGGTCAAGTGGCCTCACGATGAATGAAGCACGGAAGGGTAATTGGCAGAGTGTAACTGGTTACCTCTGAATCACGGATTTCGCGTAATTCTCGGGTTTCGATAGCAACTGCTGCTATCGTTTTGCGAAACAATGCTTCGAGTTCCATCGAGCCACCCCATAAGCGATTGTTTTTTATATGCATCTGGTGCGGTAGGAAAGTAATGAGACTGGGAAGAATAAAATGTATTAGCGTATAGGATAAAAAGTTGTTTATTTATTTGCTTTAAAATAAATCTCTATGTACTTTGTTAACACGTTGAGCGCCATGTGTATCACCGGTGATCCACGTACCAATTTTGATTTCGTCAAATAACTGATTACTCCAATGAAATTTCGAGTTACATCTATGTTACAATGATAGTACCAAATAAGAAGTATATAATCGAATCAATAAATATTTATGTATTCAACGATATATGGTAAGAAAAAGGTATTTTCACGCGTCTGACTAGTTGCGGGATATTCCACTGAACGGTCAACGCTCAACGTGTTTAATAGATCCTCTGAAAAAGATTTTGAAAGTGTTATTACGGTTATTAACACGTTGACTGCCACAGTGGAAACTCCCATACCTGGTCAGACACACTGCAATATCCCATTTCAAACACGAATCACGAAGAAAAAAAATACGTAACTATTAATTGCACAGACTTGACCTCCTATTCTTATTATTATATCTTAAAACTGTGCACTTGAATGGTTACATATTTTTTTCTTCGTGATTTGTGGTTAAAATGGAATATTATAGTGTGTCTGACCAGGCATGGAAGCTTTCACTGTGGCAGTCAACGTGTTAATAATAAAGTACTGCTTACAAAATCAATATACCCAATTACATAATAATCCGTCTAACGTAATTGTACAGAATTATACAAGAATGTATTTTCAAATTCATTTTTTTGTTTTCAGGTAAGCTTGCAGAAAGACTTTCCACTTCTTCGATGCAACATCAGTTGGGTAACGTAGTTGATTATTTTTACATTGTATAATAATTCGATTATTGGCAATGGAGATTTAAAGATATTAAAAGACGTAATAAGTTATTATAATATTAGTTCTATTCAAAGTTTTAATAAAAGCAGTAATTACTTAATTAAATCAATTTTGATGTACCGGTCGCCGGTGACCACCGTGGCAGCCAACGTGTTAAAGATATTACATCCACAAACTAACTAATTAAGGAAATTCAGGAATTATATCGCTCAGCAACAAAAAAGGGAAAGTTTATGATAATATACTGGATACCATCTCATATAGACATTAAAGGTAACGAAGAAGCTGACAAAGCTTCAAAGTTGGCAGCTAATACGCCTGAAAAATATATTAGTACTGTATCATACTTATTGACATGAAAAACTATGAAAATTCTATGTGTAAGACAGGTTTTTAAAATACTAAAAGGAAAATACTCTCAAAAATACTATCCATATGGAAGTGATACAGGAAGACAAAAATTTCTGAATTTCTCTAATCGCACAATTCAAACCTTGATTAGCAGAATTAGGATAGAATTAGAATAGACACATTTTGGACACATTCATACCTTTTAGACAAACGTGAGCCACCCATATGTGAGCAATGCAGAGTAGTTCTTAGCACGAAATTTTTTGAATCATCTTGACACTGCCTCAAAATCAAATAATAATAATTACATTGGACACATTTATGCAATTTAGTTTACCCAAGTATATACAGTGACTCACGAAATTGTTCACATATTTCCATAATTACTTTCCTTCCTTAATTCTAGTGCAACCAGCCAACTGTAAATTTGTCAAGTGCAATTGAAATGTTGTTTGCTAAAGACACCATATCCTCGCTTCAAATAAAACTGTCTTCAAAAAGTGTTAAACAGAAGAATGTTGAAATAACATAATCATATGATCAATGTTGTGAGTCACCGTAAAACTGTTTCTCTCTATGATGAAGGTATAATAATACTTAAAGACAGTAATACGTATTTGTGTAGGTGTGATGTTTTAATTTATTCATTCATTAAATGTTCAAGTATTGAAATGACCTCAAACTCTAAGATATTTCTCTAACTCGTGCGGACAGCTCTAAAGAAACGGTGAAAATAATTTGGAGCAGAAGGTGTTAAAGCAGTCGTGGGAACTTTTTTTTATCCGATAGTCGTTATGTGCATCGTAACACGTTCCGGCTTTCCGTGAAACCATAGTAAACTCATAATAGAGCTTCCTATGTGAGAAAACGTTACTTCAGCAACAACAACCTACCTAAGGATTCTTCCTTGTTAAATTACACTGTTCACTCTCGAATCACTCGGTCGCCTAATATTTACCTCCAACGTCAATCATATCGAGGTCAGTCATCGCAGACGAATATTTAAACAATTATTTCCTCGATGCCTGCATGGAAAAATTCCACGAAATATTTCTCTGAAGCTTTCAGCAAAAATCGAGCCCACACTGGTAGTTTAACACTCCGTCTGTCCTCTGACACACTTAGGATGTACCCAGTTCTACGGTCTACGGACTGATACCGTTATTGTCATTGTAATTTCACGGTTCGGTACGCGGGTTGGGTTGGAGAACACGGCTAACTTACCCGGAGAATTCGCGGTCACAAGTTATGATCGATGATGTGCGTACACGGAACCAGCCCCTGCCGGAGAGGAAGCTCCTCCACGTGTCACGAAGGCTGAGGAAATTGGAAAAGTGGAAAATTGCTTGGGGACAGAAAAAATATTCTGAAATCGATAATATCGGAAAAGCGTTATTCAAGTGAAAACGCCGTGAAATATCGAACCCCAGGAAGAAGATTCCAAGTTGGAGAAGCAAATCATCACTGTGCGAAATAGCGCAGACTTGTGCAGAATTGCACCTTGGTACCAGTGTCCAGTCTCAGTGCGATGAGACTTGTAGGGTACCAAGTATGGACTGTATAAATTCTCGTCTCCAAAATTTATTATATAATAACACTTATTACAGTGACTAATAAGCGAGAAGGTGACAGGGTGACAGGTTCTGATATTCTTAAAAGTTCGTTAGATTCTCACCGAAATTCTCCTGGTGGCTTCTTTTATGACTTCGGTGTTTCTCTCTCCTAGACCTTGAATACTTCGTGAGGGTGGAGAATGCGTCAATGCTCCAAACTCATTGGTTTTTACATTTTGATTATTCTCCCTGTCGAGGTGTCCATGAAAGGGCAATGGAAACCGTCCTGGAGTGTCGAGGACCACCAAGGTTTCAAGGAGATTTCTAGACATCGAGGCATCGGGAAGTAATAAATAACTGTACAGGGTGTTTAAAAAACCAATCAATATTTATATGGTACATAGGACACACCATACTGAGTAAAAGAACCTTATAATTAGTAAACATAGGTCGAAAGCTCGACCATTTCTGAAGATAAGAATATTTTCGTATGTTAGCAACCTGATAGACTTGCTACTGGCTTCTCGATATTTACAGAAGGTGTTCCACATGTTCTCCTTCCATTTCCATACATGCTTGGCATCATCTTCTTACAGAGCCGCGAACTCTCGAAAATTCCAGGTCCTGTCAGATTATTTGACAAGCATGCTGGATTCGGTTAGGTAATTCTTCTAAGTCATTTATCGGTGAGGAATACACTTTGCTTTTCAAATATCCCCATAAAAGAAGTCCAAGGGACTTAAATCAGGGGATCGAGGGTGCCATGCAACTGGTCCACCACGTCCAATCCATCTTTGACCGAACACCGTGTTTAAGAGCTCTCTAGAATCCAGTAAGTCAATGATAATGCTAATATAAGAAAATGTTCGTATCTGGGAAATGGTTGAGCTTTCGACGTATGTTTACTAAGGTTTTTTGACTCACTCAGTATGGTGTGTCCTATGTACCATATAAATATTTAGTGGGTTCTTTTAACACCCTGTATACAGCTTTAGATTCCCGATGCTTAGGACGCCTGACGTGGTCCCATGTCGCTCACATGTCCCATTGTCAGCCATGGATGGCCCTCAGACCCTTCCTGAGAGGCCTTATTGTTTGCAAGTCCAAACACTGTGTCCAAACGCAGGCTGGCACGTGGATAAAATGGGGAAAACGGGCAGTTTTTCATAAGGAATCTAATCCAGTGTAAAGCGAAGCAAAGACCGCCTTATGTCTAACGCGACCTGGCCCACCATTGTAAGCTAGTGCTAGGTTTCTCACTTAAAGATAGCCACCCAAGGCTGTATATAGCGTGTAATATGGTACGAAGGAGATAAGGACGACATGTATGTCGACGAGTCACCCAAGATAAGCCGAAGAACCGGGACGGTTACCGAGGGGGAACTTCCTCATTTCTTAACCCCTTCCGCACTTATCGTCCGGGTTATGCGCCATTTCCATACACCTAATGGTGCACCGCGAATAGCGAAACAGCATTTCGTTTTAATGGGGAACGGTGTACATAGCCCTCTTACAAGAGGGTTTTGGCAAGTTCCTGTCGTCGTTGTCGTCATCGTCTCAAAGTTCCTCTTCGTTAAGTACTTTGGCAACACGTCCTTGAGCGTTTTTGCCGCCGACGGAGCAGAATTTTCTCGCGTTCGCCTTTAAAAGTTCGCCCACCACCGGTAGCCCGGTCCGGGGCTCCCGTCCGTTCTGTCGCTGATTAGCAAAGGGGATGCCCTTCCCCTCGAAGGGAAACTTACACCAGCTTTTTATTCTCGCGCGAGGAAATTAAGTAACCCCGAAAAATACATTCAGGAATTTCTCTTTCATTTACTTCTTGCGCTGCCGGAACCACGAACGCTGCTACGCAATCCCCGACAGCCTGGAAATCTCAGACGTTTAACGCTTTGATGACCGCTGTCACGTGTACGTGACTTCATCCATTTTAATAACACTTGTGTTGGAACAAATAATTACAGTGACTCACGAAATTGATCACGTGAATACGTCATTTGAACATTCTTCTATTTTACACCTTTTGAGGATATTGATATCCGATGCAAGGATGTGGCGCTTTTCACAAATGACAGTTTAAATTCGTTTGAAACATTTGCAGTTGCTTGGCTGCACTGGAATCAAGGAACAAAAGTGATTATGAAAATTTTTGAACAATTCGTGAGTCACTGTAGACGTACCTGTCACCGATAAAAAGTAAAGAACTAACTACACATAAAATTAAAATGACAAAATGATTGACATCGACAACTAATTCTGGTTAGATATTTGCGACCATCAAAGTGTTAAGAAGGAAAGGAATTACTGTCGAGGTGGAAGACGTGACTTGAATGCATGGTTGGAATAATGTGACTTGGATAAACTCAACGAAACATTTATTTAATAACAAAAAATATTCAAAAATGATTTAGAGTTGTTTGGATTAGTGTCAGTTGCATTTCTGCAGGTGGACTATGTAGTGTCGTTCAGAAAGCTTCCAAAGTAGTCAACTCAGATTTTAATGAGCTCATGTTGATAGATCATGTTATTACAAGTCTCTCTATACATGGTTGAGAGGGTGGTCAATAGTTTAAACGATATTTAATGGAAACAGAAACTCTGCGTAACAACCTAGCGGCTAGCTGCCTGCTCTAAGCTCTTCTACTTGAAAGCACCTCTTACAGAGCAGATGAAACCTATCAGAACTTTAACATTAAATATCTCTTAAACTATAGACCGTCTACGTCCAAAACCATGTACAGGGAGATCAATAATAACATCCGTAATAAAATCTGAGACTACCACTTCGGTAGCTTGCGTAGTCAGTGAAGATTCATTTTTCAGCACTCTCCTACATAGTCATCTCGTAGGAAAAACACGTCTAGGTGGGAAAATACAGATCAAGCAGAAGGGTTCTTTCGTTGTTCCAAGGACACGTCGTCTCTCGAGCTAAAAATTTGGTTGTTTTATTACACTTATACCCAAACGCTCAAAATTCGGAAATTTTGTGCTAAGAGATGTTCACTTCATCTCTGGATCAAGTGATCCAGTAGCGAGAGTAGGTGCTCGGGATTCTCCATAGCACATCAACGTCCACCACACTATAATCTTCCAAATACCTAAATGTTCATTGCTTCTGTATTATCTCGTTCAAAAAACAGAAATTCCACCTCAGGGCCACGTAAGTGTCCTCGACATCAGGGTCAATACTGTCGGAGCAATCCGTGAACAAGACATTCTCCGCGAAGTGGAAAAATGGCGGGCTGCTTTTCAATTAGCAATTCTTTTGAACACACACGTAAATTCTCGAGAGGTGTTTGTCAAGGGAAATACGTGCGCCGGAATAAGTACGCAGCTGAGACGATGCCAGCGCACGATATCTTATCTTTCAGGAAGCAAAGAACGTCAAAATCAATGGACGACAACAGTACATACAGGGTGATTCACTGGAAACTTCCATCGAAAAGAATTTCGGACTCATTGAAATAGGTTCTGTTCAGAGGGTCGCATATCTAAAAACAGAAATGTTCATTTTTATGCAGCTCGTAATTTTTAACCCTAATCCGTCCCTCATTTTCTCAAACTAATTTGCCCCTTGGTGTCAAATTGACACTGTAGTAAAAAATCAATACAATGAAAAGATAAATAATTACATTTGTAAATTCTTTCATGGAAATAAATGAAAGAATGAATTCAGTTATAAGATTGTTCGCATGGTTCACAAATAATAAAGGGATATGCGAAACATACTGCTTTTTCACGTTTATCGTATTTTTGTGAGAAAAATGTGTCAAATTGACACGACTTTGATTATACATGGTGTCCCGAAAGTAATTTAAAGATGAAACATGGAGGTTCCCCACTTTGCGATATCTTTTGGCATGAGGGTCCTGTATGTTCGGTTTTGAGTTACTTCTGAAACATCCTGTATATTTCTTTTAACATAACGTGACAGCAGGCCAAGGAACGATTTCAATTATGTATTTCAGTATGATCTTCGAATACTCTTTGCGACGAACACTTTAGACGAAAATCTTTGTCTCTTGTAAAATTTCTGTGTCTTTTCCAATAGTTTTAACAAACAATATACAAACCTTAACTAGTGGAAGTCAGTTTCTACGACACGTGGAAAAACTGTAATTACCTTTCATCATACGTAGAAAGTGAGAGAACAAAAATTATCGCCAACAATTTCACTTCTTTTCACCGATTTTTGTCTTGAGAATGCTCCTCAAGAATCAGTAGAAGGTCAAGTTGCGGTGCATCACTAAATTTGTTGCATTATCCGCTGTCACGCTCTGCTGACATAAATATGCAGTGTAATTAAAAATTCCAGGGTCACTGTAAAATCCTCAGGAACAAGACGTTTTCTTTTCTAACATCGATGAGTGAAAAGTTATTTTAGATGACGGCTACCGGCGAATCACCCCGTATATGTCTGTGTGAACGCCCACGGTTTGCGGTCAGTAATTTTCCTCCTCGTCAACGAGCCCAAGTATTTGCATTCGAAACAATATGTTCCGCCGGTATCATTCGTTTCTGCATTTTATCGTGTGCGTTGTTTTTCTGTTACAGTGTATGCATATTCATAGAACACGCAAGTTTCGCCTTATCTTTTCACGAGCTTTTAAGGCTGCTAGAGTCGGGCGGCTTGGATTACGCGAACAGTTTTACATTAAGCAGAATGCGTTTTGATAATTCGTCCATTGTTTCGTGCGTTTTCTACGGTGGAACGTGTTGTGTTTGCAGGAAATAACTTCCGCCATGATATACATGCGTGTGATGTGTGTATGTTCTATTAGGTGCGCCAGGAAGTTCATGCGGTTTTCGAAGATTAGAAACGGATGCGTTTTTTCCGCTCTGCTTCGTATTTTTAGTTAGATAAATAATTATAGTTGGATTCAGTAACATTTTTCCAAGGCGATGGAAGCTTGTAAATTTTATTTTTATAAGAATTTGTATTCCTCGATTCGAAAGACTGCATGGCGGTTTTTACGTCATGATCGTTCTGAATGTTTTTAGCAGTCAAATAATTTTGCAGTGATAAGAATAAATGGTAATCCGCTTGAGATAAGTCAGACGAACATGGTGGATGAATTACAGTTTCCCAAGCAAGTTCAGGAATTTTTTGCAGCGTCTGTTTTGCAGTGTGCGGTCTCGGGTTATCTTGAAACAACAGAACACCCTTGTAATTTGCTAATTCGGGTTGTTTCATCAAAAGTTTTTCCTACACGCTTTCGAGTTGGGTTGAATATAAGTCTGCTGTAATGGCTTGGCCCCTTTGTAACGGTTCAAAATGAACAATTCCTGCAGTTGTCTACCAAACGGACAGCGCAACTCTTTCTGATGCAGTTTGGGTTTAGATGTGGATGGATCTGGATCTCCAGGTGATAACCAATGATGTGGTCGCTTTTTATTTTCATAAGTGACCCATTTTTCATCATAGATTAACAGACGGTCTAATAGTGGTTCATTTTTGTGACGAAGGAGAAGCAAAACGCATTCAGTAATCCTATGGCGTTTCTAGCTGTTGGAGAGCTCATGCGGTAGCCATCTTTCCACTCTGTACACCTTTCCGAAACTGTGTAATCGTGTTCATGTTGTTTATTCACACATGTTCAGTTTTTTGAGAGTTTTACACGATGCTGTTGGGTCCTCTGTAACAATATCTTTTAATTCCTAGTTATTCACGAGTTTCGTCGCCATTATTAAACTATTTAAGCTACTTTTCTTCTCTTTGGTCACTCAGAATATTAATGCATTCACTGGTACCCTGTATCAACTGAAAATGGCAAACTTTCTAAATCTTTATACAAGATGAATATAATCTCTGATTATACCCTTATTAAACAATAACATTACTAACTTTCCCAATTTACGTACTGGTTTTATTAGACCTCATCAGATGTACTTTATGATACTGATCACCATCAAATAAATAATGACTGTCACTAACCAGAAACAGTTCCTCTGATTTTTATGAAAGTTTGGTATACCGTAGAAATCGAAAGACTATTTTACACCTAATTTTTATATCAGCAGTCATCCATAATGAAAGTGTGAAAACCGCCCTCAAACTTGGGGTTGCAAAACATATTTTGCCCTTCATCCCTACAAGTGTCACCCAATAATTAATGACGCGACAGTCATGGTATTAACGCCAAAATCTCGACAAATATTTTTCCCAGCTCCGGCATAAAGTTCGCAAACGTACAAACAAATAAAACAAAAGCATTTGCAAGTAAAACGTTAAACCGACCGCGCGGGTAGACCCTCTCGAACTTTCTGGGGCACCTAAGCCTGGGGGTCACATCTGCTTTCGAGTCTAAAATTTCGTATTCAGTGCAGTGGCTCGGTGGAAGGTTCGATCTCGACGCAGCCGGCACTCGGTCTGTGAAATTATGGAAAACACTGCGCGGATGCAGTCTAGCCGCGATCTGACATGGCGGCCAGTGGTCGTGCTCCGCAGCGCCGACCGAATCGCGTCCATTATAGTAGGTTGTGTAATACCTCCTGTCACGATTTTTTAGAAGAATTGTAACCCTGCGAACCCCAAGCATCTTTTGCAACAATAGATCAGCAGCTCCAACATAACTAATGTGATGCTGCAACCAGTATGGTTGAGAGCTACTGCAAGCAAATGTTAATTTTCAACGATTCATATTCCAAGAACCCTTCATCGAGATAAGATATTTACGCGATACTTAGTTTTACGTATTAAGAAATATTTCATTTTTGACATGGTTTACAAAAATTAGTATATGGAATTTGCGAACCAACGGAGTGCCTGAAAGGCATACTTGGAGTGGAATGATTAACATTGTCAGTGCCTGACAGGCATGCTTGGAGTGCAAAGGGTTAAATATAATACTACTGATTTTTTAAATGCAATGCAACTGGTTTGTGAAATGTGTAACACTTTGGCAGTCTCTCTAGTTGAATATCTTTGATTTTGTTCAATTAAGTTCGCTATATCATCAACACTAATTGTTATCGGCCTGCCACTTCGTCTTTGGTCTTCCAAGTTGTAATCTCCATCATTAAACCTTCTAATCCACCTTTGAATAGTACGTTTGCCGATGGCATTATCACCCTAAACATTACAAATTTTTTTTCTTTGTTTATTCCACACTTTTTTCTACCGAAAAATAAAAAAAAAGCATTAATGAATATTTTGGTCCGTCATTTCAAAGATGCACGTTCCTCGATCGAAACTAAAGAAGAACTGGCCGACATTGCAGATGAAACACTTCCTAACCACTCTTTTTCTTCTGTATATACTATTAACTACAATCTAATCTTCTTTCGAAATTAATCAGCAGTTTCTTCGTGTGTGGTTGGCGAGAATGAGGTTCTACTCCTCATTAGAATCTTATATGTCGTTTGTAACGAGGTCTAAAGGTTTTCTTCTTCCCAATCTACGGTGGTCTGTATTATGTATTAATTGTACTGCTTCCTCATTGGGCTGTTGTTCAACTCGTGTCCTGTGACTATTGCGTATTTTTTGACTTAGTCCCTGAGTTCTTTCATTCCTAGATCTCTCTGGATATAATCGTTTCTTTAACTCGGTATGTTTCTCCATCCCAGCTAACGTAAGCAACAGCTTCAGATAAAACTCCTCGAAATGCGTACACCGCCATGGACGCTTCAGGACATATTACAGAAGCTAATATGTCAGAGGCGGAAGGCTGGTCGGTCGGCTCTCTCGATGCTCGCTACGAAAAGGAAGCCTCAATTTAGGAAGAGTCACCGAGCTGAATTCATGCTCGGCCGTTTATCAACGCAATTGCGGCAATCTCGAAAGACGTAATAATGACGGGAGCGTGTGGAACCGCAGACATTCAGCCGGTTTACACGGCACACGTGCTGGGAGCGTAGCCGGTGTGTTCAGGAGTGGCTGCTGTGCCCACGGATGCACGCTTCGTTGACTGCCTTAAGCCGCGACCGCATGTACAGAGAGAAACGCCCCGATATGTCCGCTTGAAATCGCCGCCGCACGCGGCGAAACCGCTCCGCTAATCCCGCATCCTTCTGTTCGACGCGATCGACGAACCGCGATATCCCCGCCCGATCATTATCGTCCTTCCGCTAATTGCGCATATAACGAATCGCATTTTCGAGCGGCCAGTTCGACCGGACACGCTCGCCTTCGGGAACGTCCCTGTCTGCCTGCCTGCGCGCGGAAACGCTCCGCGCCGCGGTGGATCGGAAGCGGGCGGAAATCGCGCGGTCTGAATCTCGGCCGGAAGATAATCGTTTATAGAATTAGAGACGCGTTTCGTGCGGATTTAATGGTCGTTTCATTCGACGGACGGCGTCTGTCGGACGAAGCTGGCGGAAACGCGGTCGTCAACTATTTTTGGAATACGGGCTGGACGGTTTTTCGAATTTGCGCTCCCGTTTCGTGGCCCAGTAACATTTCGACGGAACACTCTTGCCACTGTCGAGATTGATGTTTAATTCTTTGAATTCCTGGAGTGGAAGAGACGATTATATCCATCGAGATCTAGGAGTGGAAGAAATCAGGGACGAAGTCAAAAAATACGCCATAAGTCGCAGGACACGTGTACAAGAACACCCCAATGAGGAAGCAGCACAATTAATACAGAATACGGACCTCCGTGGATTGAAAAGAAGAAAACCTCTAGACCTCGTTACAAACGACATACAGTCAATCTCATAAGTATTTGTACCCTCACTGCCTATAAAATAAATTTTTTCAAACTAACTGGTGCGTCTGAGGTTTTCCAATAAAGCTTTTAATATAATTTTACGCGAGTATAAAGTTTGTTCCGTCCAAATTTTAGCAAAATTTAGCAATTAATAACGAAAGTATTTCGTTCATAGAATTATAAATTTCTTTTGTACGCAGTAAGGGTACGAATACTTATGGGACAGATTGTATAAGATTCTAAGCAACCTCACTCTCGCCAATCACACACAACACTGCTGATTAATCTCGAAAGAAGATTAGATTGTAGTTAGTTAATAGTACGTACAGGAAAAAATAAGTACATCTGCATTATAACGGCGCCACCGATTTTTCTACTTTGACAATATATATCCCTGTACAAAATAACAGTATATGAAATAACGTAACATAAACGGTAAAATAATATAGAAGAACAAGTCACATGTTAATCTCTGGGGGCCAGGTTGGGTTGGCTTGGGTTATAAATTTATTAGAAATGTATATTCACAACGGCGAAATTACCGTAAAAAGATTTTTTAATTTTCTTTTCAATAACTCCCGATTATTTTGAGTGTTTCATTTGAAATATACTTAAAAAGATAGTTGGTTGATAGGAACCAATTTAAACAATTTTTTTTTATGAATCATGTTAAAAATAGCATTGGAACTTTGCTAAAGTGTGATATTGGTGGACTTTTTTATATTTATGTTAAAAACAAAATATTGCGAAATATAATACATATCTAAACTGGCAATTTAAAAATGTCGAGTGTGACTCGACATAGGAGTTCATAGAGTTAACACTAAACCTACCAATTCATACAGGATGTTTCAGAAATCGTGGTACAACCGAAAAGGAGGTGATTCCTCAGGTAAAAATAAGTCGAAAGTACCGAATAAAATCGTTTCATATGAGGCTTCGTTCTCGACAAAAATTAAGTTTAAAAGTTTACAACGTTTACATAAAAAAAACACGGCAGCGATTCGATGTGGATTCCGTTCGAGGTTCCATCGATCGTCGAGGCGCGTATGTGCGAATCCGATCAGATCCTAACGCAGGGACAATTCATTAAATGACGCGAAATAAAAGGTCCGGGCGAATTCGCAGCGAAAACGTCGGCGCGGCCGCATAACCGTGGCGAAACGTGACGTTGACCAAACCGTCCTGTCCACTTGAGTCGCATAATTGAATGGAGTAAACTCATCCTGTTTCGACTCTCTTTTCTCTTGGCGCTATGTCCCTCTCCCTATCTCTGTCCCTCGCCCTTGTCCCGGTCTCCTTCCCTTCCACCCGCCACCCTTCGCCCCTTCAGCCCCGCACTGCGTTCTCGTTTAACGTCAATTTCAATCGGGCGCAGTTAATTGACGTCTACCGTCGAAAGAAATGTATTCGATGGCGACTAAACGAATTCCGTTTTCCCCCTTTACGGAACGGCAGCGGGAGACAGAGACTCGGGGAGAACAGCGAGAGGGTATCAGTATTTTATTCCATTGCGAGACATTTAAAGACGACGAACAGCGGGGCTGTATGCATATAAACTCGAAAGGTCGTTGCTTTGAATACTCTCTTTGTTTCAGCGGTGAAACAGGAATTTCGTTAACGATAGGTGCGTCCAGACGACTATAAACGTCGTGACTGCTGTGTTCGCAAAAAATTAGCGATGCCGTTGTTTTCAGCACGTCCGCCACGATAGTTTCTTTCTCTAGGTCCAAGTGAGCTGAATTTGTATTTTATTTTATTGTGATTTGGAAAGTACCATGAGTAACACTTGTAGAGATGTCCAAAGTATGATAGAGACACGTCGAACTGACCGATTTCCCCTACACTTACACATTGACGCTTAGTACACGTACACTCCCCACTCTGACCCTTGTACGTTGTCTTCCTCTTTCTCTCTCACTCACGAGAGTCGAAGCAAGAGCCAGAGTGGGGGCTGTGCGTGTATCGTGCGTTAGTGTGCAAGGTAGGGGAAAATCGGTCATCTTGTCTCTGTCATAGGTCATTTACAGTGACTCACGAAATCGTTCACACATTTCCATGATCACTTTCCTTCCATAATTCTAGTGCAACCAATCAACTGTAAATTTTTCAAGTGCAATTGAAATGTTGTTTGCTAAAGATACTATATCCTCGCTTCAAATAAAACTGTCTTAAAGAAGTATTAAATAGAAGAATGTTGAAATAACATAATCATATGATCAATTTCGTGAGTTACTGTACTTTTAACAGTTTTCGTCCTGTCGCTTTGTTTTTCATTTTTATCCATACATTGCCTGTAACACTTTTAGAGTAAAGAAGAAATTACAGAAATTACAAATTCTACGTGGACGTAGAAACGACTTATGGCGGCCTAATTAGGATGCTTTTAACAGCACTGTCCTAACACGATGATGTAAAAATTCCGTCTATTAACCTTCATGCGTCCCTCGTGTCAATTTGACACATTTTTCTCACAAAAATGCGATAAATGTAAAAAAGCAGTATGCCATCCACGTCGCTTTATTATTTGTAATCGACGCGAACAATCTTGGGTCTGAATGTACTGAATATACAGGAATTTCATTTTTATATTTTGAATAAAAGAATTTGCAAATTTAACTATTTAAGTTTACATTATACCACTGTGTCAATAAAATTGGGAAAATAAGGGACGGATGAGGATTGTTACACACTACTGCTTTAACCCTTTCGATGTTTACTCCGTACGATGTGCGTGCAAGGCGAAATACACGGAAGTGCTAATAGCCACTGTACTGGCTTCGACGTATCGCGTCGCTTGCTCTATTCGGCACAGACAAATCGTTGAATTCTGATAATGTGAACACCGAAAGGGTTAAAATGTCTGTGCTTCGATTCTTTTCGACGATAAAATAAATATCCCCAGCCGAGTATGTGTCAGATTTTATTTTCCCGGTGGTTGCAATGAAATTCTGATAAGTGGAGCGCTTAAGCCACGTGGCGTCGACGGCAGGAGCCGTTTTTCCAGCGAGATAAATTTCATCTGGCCAGGCCGCAATGAAATCAGAACGGCTAGGAAGAATCGGAGGAAGGAAAAAAACAGAGACAATCAGAGTGTTTTATGTCGCATCGTGAGACACTTAAGCCCCGCGAAGGGTGTAGAGCGGTATGCATATAGACGAAGGCACTTCGTTCGGTGGTTGAATACGTTTTGTTTTTCGTCGAACGACGATTCAGACGTCTATGCGAGCGCAGAAGAGGGCGGAACGATGAATTTAAACGGACAACAAACGGAGGGTGGAGGAGGGAAGGCGAGGACGGAGAAAGGGTCGAGATTCGAGACGAAAGGGAAGGATAAGAACACGTTGGCGCTGGTAGGACGACGATGTTCTCGAGCGCATCCTCGAAGGGTGCTGCTACTGGATGGAATCCGGGTTCCCTTAATTACAACGACCGTCTTCTCTCCCATTAATAAGCGGCCTAAACAAACTGCCGTCATATAAATACTTGGATTTCTACCTCGTCCACTCTTTCGTGCAAGCAGCAGCTTCGTTCTCGTTGCCTTTCCCCCATCCGGACCACCTCCGTGCCCTCTTCCCTATAATTAAATTTGCACTGCGCTTCGTGAGTTTGGCTTCTCCGTTCATTTAATCGGACACCGGGCGTTAGTATAATTAAAAGCACATCTCTTTTGGAATTCGGCTCATCCAGATCTCCGGTCCTCTTCCCTCTTCCGCCGTTTCGAGCGCGCACACGTGTTTCTTTCTCCATCCCTCGGTCTGTTTCTCTATATCTGTCCCATTCCTCTCCTCCGTCCCTTTTCTAGATGAGCATCCTCTTGTTCCCTAATTGCGAGACACTCCACTGTCTGTACGTGTTTTTGGCGTTTCTATGCACGGCACACGCTGGCTCTCCTCTGTAAAACGATCCGCGAGCAAAATAGACGCATGCTTGCCACCGGTTCATTCGCGAACGACCGAGTTACCGGGCTTATACATCCGTTCGCTGCGAAACCCCTCTCTCTCTCTCTCTCTCTCTTTCTGTCTCTCTTTCTGTTTCCCTGTGGCGACTATTTTCGTTCCCACAGCCCGTAGTGGGAGAAATTATCCGCACCTCGAAAGTAACACGAACAATGCACACACTCTGTTAGGAGTACACGCGTTTCCATCTCCACCGTTGTCGGACGCAGTGGCCATATCTTCAAACGGGTATTTCCGGTATCCTGCTTCAAGTTCTCGGCACGCTTTGTAACTGCGGTATAATAATTAACGGATAGCCTCGCAGAAAGTCGTCTAATCTCAATTACCTGGATTCCGACGAAAATCCCGCACGGTCAGCGTTCCCTGGACACATTCCTCCCTCCGCTGACGCGTGTTATATTTTTTTCTCCTTTTTTTTCCTGTATACACCCAATTCTGTTTTTACACGATAGACACGTTCCGGAAGAATGCGTGTGAAAAAATGTACTGTATCTATGGAAAAATGGACGATTGAAAAATCAGCAAAAATAATACAATGAGCTGTATGAAAATTCATGTTAGGATCTTATCATTTTTACGTGTTTGCACTGTAAATTCTCATTTGAAAAGGAAAAAAACATGTAACTAATTCATAAACACAGAAATTAGGCAAAATAATATGAGCTACACATGACAAGATTTTATTCGTTGTCATTATATTGTGCACGAATTTTATTATAACCTTTATTAATTTTTGTATGCCTTTAAACATCAAACTGAAAATGCAGACAAAACAAATTCCATATGCAAGTTATACATGTAATTAGGGGAGTTCCCCAGAAATTTCTTTTCCAATTGGAACCAAGAACAACAACATGGAGGTGAATAATGCGAAGCAGGCGCCGCATTCACTCTAATAGGAAAAAATTTTGTTCTCCCACCATATGACCATTTCTACCCGTCCCTTCCGCTCCGAGTTTTGCTAGTTAATGTTTTCCGACCACACGCACGCTTCAACTCGAGCAACCAAATCCTTCCAAAATAAAGAAAACGACGGAGAACACTCTGAAACATTCATTTTTGAAACCCGAGCCTCGACGATCCGAATCGTTACGGCCCATACCGTAACACCGTGGTATTTTATTACGAGTGAAGCGGAGACGTACAAGCTACACCATAAGGCAATTATCGTTCCCCATCACGATGCCCAGCACGAGCTGTTTGTTTTACCTCGTATCCCCGCGGCACGTGACACTCGTTCCAATTGTTACAAGTGTCTTCTTTGCCTTGCCGGCCCTGTCGCGCGCTGGCAAACTTTTTCGGAGCGGCTTCGTCGAAAAGTTTTCCGCCCGGAACTTTCGGAAGGCAACGTCGTTCGCTGTTTAATAGCGTCTGGATACGAGCGCCGCCCCGACACGTTTGAAATTACAAGGCGAGGAACGCTCGGGCGCATAGAATCGCAGCAAACAGGCGGGGGGAGGTGAAATTCGTCGTTGTCTGGGCGAAGCTCGGCAGACTAAACGCCCGTTAAGCAGCCTCCGGAGGATAAAGGAATTAAAGATCGGCGACGGGGGGGAGGGTTCGATGAAATATTCAGACGGAAACATCACCTCTCCGCGATGATTAAATCGCGCTGTACGGCGCTGCATCGCGGCTGAAACGGGTGGATGTATTAAGAGACCGGCGAACGGCGGGAAAGCATGAAATCAAATATGAATGAGCGTAAATTATTAAACGGAGAAGAACACGCCGAATGTAATATTCCAACCGGAGGTAGAAATTGGTTTTTAACTGCAAACTGCAGGTTACGAGCGGGCCGATATTTTTTCTGAATGCTGCCTGATTAGATTACGTTCCCTCCGGAGGACGAAGACGAGGCGGACGGGTGGCGATGACGCAAGGAGAACCGGTGGCGGTGCCCTTCGATTTATTTCATTAGTTTCGTTACGAGTAATTGGAAGGTTTACACGTACATTTCGAAGCGGTGCCCGCGCGGAGATTGCAAGTGATTCCTTCCTGTTTTCCTCGGACCGGCTACAGCTGATTCGAACTGATTGCAGCTTTCGGACGTGGAAACAAAGGCGCGGTGAGAAAGCGAGCTTGTCGGCTGCAGATTTAAAGAGAAGGAGAACGTCGCAAAGTGCCGTGGAGAGTTGGCAGCGGAAGGACGGAAAAAGAAAGGGGAGAGACGTGGAAGCAGAGGTTGGAACCATAGGGAGATTGGAATACCTATCCACGAAGGAGCCGGGGAGACGGAAAGGGAGAACGGAGGACCATCCGAGAAGGAGCGGGCGGAGCAAAGAGAGAATGGGAGACCGAGGGCCACGGTAGAGACACTTTCGTGAGATTGAGCTCGAATTCAATAAGGGATGAATAAAATATAAACCAACCGGCATTGCGATCCTGTCTTGGGTCTAAGGGTGCCCGACCCCTGTGTAAATAAATAAAAACTATATCCAACCCAGATTGTACACGACTGGACGCGATTCTTTCTCCAGACTCTCCGCGTCGCTGGAAGATTTCTCGTACTAAATGGCGAACTATTAAATCCTGTCAACTATCATTTAGATTCTTACTTCGAAACTGCAGACAGAAGTCCTAAAATATAGCCCACTCACCAACCTCTGATCATGGTACCAGCGTGCCCTCAGAAACTATACTCTTGCACTTAAAGCAGAAAATAAAAGAAAACTGGAATGGAGAATAGAAGTCCTCAATGAAGCCACGACTGTTATTAATTAACACGTTCGCTACCAACGTCGCATATGTGTGATGGACTGATCCTCTTCTGAAGGGCCAACGTCACACATATGTGACAAGCAACAATTTTTCATATTATAACTATAGGCGTGAATGCTACTTTGAACCTGTAAATTGAGATTTCTGGATAGTCAAATATTATGAGAATTTGATACATGCAGTTTTTAGTTTTATCAAAGCACTGTGTAGAGAAATCTCAGGTAAACGCGCCTCGAGAACGACCCTTTGGGTCTTTCCACCCGGCTTCCACCACCTCAGGTACGCGAGTGCGACCTAGGCGTTCGACGATGCACTGCGTCCTGATTGGTCAGGATAAGCGACCGAAAAGCGCATAAAAGCCGATTCTCTTCTCCAAATAATACAATCAAGCACAAACAGTTCAAGGAAACACACCGAGGCGGATCTCCACGCTGCCGAAATTTGCACACCACATCGAGCAGTGTCATCCGCAACAATAAATGACCCAACAATGTACGACAACTCTCAACAGACTCATTATTTAAACATTCTCACACACAATTAATTCTGCATGCGAGTGCATTCGTGGCATCTAACCAAGTTCGGGAAGAACACAAGGCGTAACAATAACCACGTAAACAAACGAAGTCTGCTCTGAAAATCTGCAGTATATTGTGCGAAAATGCAAAAAACAAAGTATGGTCTGTGGCGGATGTTTTTTCACTTGGGCCGTGGCAGCGAAAGTGTTAAAGATGATTTTTTCAAGAAAAGCATGTCACGTTCACTATCAAGATATGATCAGGTCGTAGTCTGAAGTATCACGATTGGACATACTAAACTCACGCATCAATATTTTCTCAACAAAGAATGAGATATGGTTCATACAAATGACAATGGAACACATCATCCTACAGTACAGGAAATAGTACTCTCATAGATAGCAATTCAACATAAGGCCCACCTTAACCTTTTACCTGGGTCGTTCTTTGATAAGGAGTGTCTATTGTTTGTAATTAAAACGAATAAATATGAGGTAAATTGTCTTGTCCATCACAGAGACACTTTGAAATGCAAATTAAAGCGTCTTCTTCCATCAACTAGATTAAATAATTGTCAGCGAATACTATGAGGACAATTAACAGGCGTCTTGCTTATGGCGGAGCAATTTTCACAGGACGAGTTAACTCGTCTTCTCCAGCTAAAAGGTTAAAGGACAATTTAAAAGACAAAGCATTAGAAAGACTGCTACACTATCTAAAGCACACCAAACTGTACAATAAAGTGTGACCCTGCCTCTTTGGCATGTCTCTAATAACCCACACAAGCGCTTGATGCGACGTTAGATAATAGAAATAATAAGAAGAAGATTCTTACTTGTCAGAAATTGAATCGGTGAATTGAATAACATTGCAAGTCCAAAAACCACGTTCTGAGATATTTGGAGAAATAGCTTAATTACTGGTGTACCATCAAAACCATTAATTTTATAGCGCTGTTCCAATTTAAACACGGTTAGGCTAACCCAGATGAACGTTCGTGTATGTCTAACAATGGTTAAACTTTGTTCACTAACTTTCAATAATTAAAATAAAACCATTGGACTTGCACTGTTTTCCAACTCAAGCCACTTTTTGGCCAGGAAATTTAAAAAAATAACACGTCTGTCCGTGTCGTTAATTTCGTATAACCCATCACACATTCACACCTTATTAGACCGTCTTTCGTTGAAATTCTCCCGAGAGTGGGAGTCCGGAGAAGGTATACAATTTAGTCCGAAGAAGATCGAGGAAAGACTGCGGTTGGTTCGAAGATCCGGGGTGAACGGCCTAAGTGCAGATAAGCTTTCGTACTCTTAATTGTTGGGCCGATTACAACGAACGTTGGAAATAATTGGATGGCATAGTCAAAGGGTGTGTATCGTTTGAATTTAACCGAATCAATTGTAGAAGTTTCTCAAAGAAATTGTGTTTCGCGCGGAAACTCTCGATGCTCTCCGCCGTCTCCCTTTGATCTTGGTCCAACGTTAAACATTATCCCCCCGCTGAATTACTTCTCAATTAAGACGAAAGGACTGCGTTATCCCGGAAAGCGGATTCGGATCGAGAGTGAACAGTTCGAAGAAGACAAAACAAAATCCAACCTCCGAACTATCCTAAGCACCTAACATGCTCCACTGTTGACACATGGAAAGTTGTCTGTTCCAAATTTTGTATCGATGCACTGGCAGACTAATCAGTGACGAACTTCAAAGTTCGCTCATCCTTCCCAGACGCAGACAACGCCTGTTCTACTCTGAGCACGCCATTCAGGCTCACCTGAGTTGCCTACCGATCATCTTGACTTAAGCAGTACGAAGCTAAAGCTTCAGAAACGCTCAGAAGCGATACAAGCACGGGAACTTTATCTGTTTGAAGCCTTTGTTCGGTTATCCGCGGCAGATATTGATTTCTCGCGTGAAAAACCGCAAAGAACCAACCGTGATCAGTCAAATTTCATCACTCCAACCGGCTTGCACGTCCAGGAATCCTGTACCCCATGAGGAACCATATAGGCTTTGTTGTTCTCTGGCGGGAACCCAGGGGCGTTATACAGGTAAGATGATGATTCGTTTGTATGGTACACGGAGGAGAAATCAATTATCGAAATGTCGAAGTTGCAGGGCATCAGGTTGCAGTATTTCGGTATTAAGCGTCCGTGGAACACAAACAGGTACAGCTTGCGGAGAGGCTAGACCATAGGATAGAGAGAGGGAGAGAGAAAGAGAAGACAGAGGAGCGCACCGGCTAGCAATATTTCGCGTTCATAGCGTTGCTAAGCCGCAACTAACCGCCTTGTTAGGAAGTTACTCCTCCTCTCGACCTCTCTCATCCTCTTCCTTCTGCCTGCTGTTTCTCTTCCGGTTTCTGTTCCCATCCCTCTGCCTCTCCCATCTCTGGCCGCCCGCCTCTCTCTTCTTCCGTCGCGCATCGCGTGCCCCTGCATGCACATCCTACGCTATCGTCTTTTTTCTACTGCATATTAGATTTTTTCATTACCTTTGTCCCTTGATTTGTACCTCTTTGCCGCGGCCTCTCTGTCCCCCTAACGTCCCTCCCGCGTTTATTATTTTTCTCACCTATTACCTTTGTCGCCCTATGTTCCATATCCTCTCATCCCCCTTTTCATCGTCGCGTTTGTACTTTCACCCGCAGGTCCCTGTGTTCCTGGTGCTTTTCTTCGGCTGCTTTTTTTCTGGCTCTCCGCTCGCCAGATTTTTTCATCGCACACGATCTCCTGTTGCTCTGGAACAACTTCCTTCCGCATTCGTCGTCCATTCTCGGTCCAGTTTTCGTTCTGTCGTGTTTTCCACACAGACGTCACTTGTCAGATTTCTCTGGCTTTCTCCGGTTTGCCTACGTCCTCGTTGGTCTTCTCTTCTCTTCTCTCGCTGTCTCTCTTACTTTCTCTCTCTCTCTCTCTCTCTCTCTCTCTCTCTCTCCCTCTCTCTCTCCATATTTCGACGTTAGGTAGCGGGCCGCGGTATCTCCGAGCCGGCTCCCTCTTTCACCTCGGACCACCACCCAGCGGATACTAAATCATAACTTGAGAAATTCACGTGCAACGAGCACGGGGCGCCTTTAAGGTCTCAGAGAAAGCGGTGCGGGATACTGCTGCCCTTGCAAACCTTTGATAACTAAGTACGTGCTGCTTCTAACCCGGCCCTCAGACCCTTACGATGAACATTAGACTCCACCGCGAGCTTTCACCGAATGCGTTGCGTTTGAGGGTGCCTGTGAATGCTGTCGAAGATTTTCGGGATTTTTAATGAGGTCCTCGTTCAATTTGAAATCGGAATTTTAGCTTCAACCCAGTCATCGTTCACGGAAATTTGAGAAATAGTTAGGTAGACTGATTTAATGTGGGTACACGAGTCCAAAAATACCATTGGCGAAGTTGCTGTTTTGTTAAACAATACGTCGAATCCAGTTGTCCGTGATAAGAGAATAAGTTGTAAAATATTTCACATATTGGAGCACGCATTGCCTGTTTCGTTGTAACTCGATTTAGGCTCAGAAACTCATGCTGGTACGACTTCTCATTTTTCTTTAAGGGGCTAATCATGCAAGGCCATTATACTGAGTATTCTTAGCAACAGACGTCAATTGTTCTGTTTCTTTTTGCCCTTACAGTGTTAAAGAAAGGATTATAGACTTCTAGAGCATATAATACTTGCAAAGCAAACAGAAAATGTTTAATTAACATAGATTCTACAATGAACTGTTTAAATGTTATGAACACTTAAATGTGCTCCATTTAAAGTCTCAAGTCTGTGCGGGAAACGCCTATAGGCATTCAAGTTGTATACTTATTCATTAAAATTTACTTTACCGTCTACTGAAGCCATATGGTCAATCTAGTTGGTCCCATAATATGATTGTACCAGACTTGAAATGTTACAGGATTAATAACAAAAATAAAAAAAGAATCATAAAAGAGAGCTACATTGTATCGACATTAATGTAATGCCATTTTTTTCACAGAAAAGTTCCTTTAATATACAAAATCGTCGGCTACAGGTCTTACCTACGATGATCCAAATTTTTATTAAAAAATTCAAAACTGTATAATATCGGTAAACTCATAAATAAATTCCAATAGATAATAAATATTATAATTCCTAAAAAATCAAACGGTTTACCTAGACTATTAATTAGCCTTAGACTATTAGTTAACCCATAGGCGCACACTCTTTTTTCTAGATCAGCCTCAGAAACACTTTTTTTTTAAATGTTCCTTTATTGCTACAAGATGGCTGCTATTAGCCGTCATTTGCCAGGACATCGACAAAAATTTCACGGCTATGGCCGTCATTTGCGGCAATTGGTTAACGGTGCAATGACCTGATATATGAGAATGCCAGAAAATGAACCATCGAGGCCATGTATGATATCAAATCCTGGAAGTTCGCTCGAGGGCATCGATAAGAATTCGTGAACAACGTAACGCATTGTTTCGTTGACGAGCGGCGTTCGTTTCTACGTAGTAGCTCGGTCGAGTGCATAAATCTTGATACGTGTCTTATCCAATTTATCTCGGCCGATATATGGCGGTTATTAAATACGTGACCTTACTCGGCTACGCTTCCATACCCGCCTTGTAATTCCGCTCCGTTTTCTCGGCCAAGGTGATAAGTTTCCCCGAAAACGCAATTGTTACGGAGGCGAAAAAAAGAAGAGGCCGCTAAACGCGGGAATAGGATTATCCCGTGCGAACCAGCGATAATATACGTTTCGCGTATCCGTTTGCAGATGATTAACGATGCATTGTTATTTTCTGTTTCAGGTACGTAATTGAAATGGATTTCCTGTGTTCCGGCTGCTTATCGACCGCACTGTGAGTGTAAATGTCCCTTATCGATTAATTAACGCGCCGCGCGGATAACGATATTTCAGGAAAAAATCGAGTTTCGTGATAAGAGAAGATAGTCTTTATAATTTGTCGGTTGTAGGAATACAAATTGGGCACAGAAAAGTAATCAGTGCACGTGACTATGATAAATCGGTGCGCCTGACCGTTCGACTTCTAACGAGCTGTTATGTCGAATGCCAGGCTGCCTAAAAACCTTTCTAGACTCTGATAGAACATGAGAGTAATCTCAAATTAAGCTCTGATCTAAAATTTAGCCAATGATGTTAGTAATTCTGGTTCTGTTAGACCTTTTTAGATATGTTTATTAACCCTTAAAAGGTACCATAAAAAAAATCATGTTAACCTTAAATGCTATCAGGGGTATCTGTTTTAGTTAAGTAACAAAACAGTCTACGTTATTTATTTTATATCGATCAGAGTATAGTTTCAATTTTGT
This sequence comes from Macropis europaea, assembly GCA_916610135.2. NCBI lineage: Eukaryota > Metazoa > Arthropoda > Insecta > Hymenoptera > Melittidae > Macropis > Macropis europaea. Next base: position 8,781,826 of record OU744353.1, read on the forward strand.
CAGAATTCGGTTACTTATTTTTCTTCAGCGACAGCCACGCTCATTTATTTACATTACAAGTAAATTATTGAAATCAATTACATCACGTACACTACCGGCCATATACGTATATGGGGACGACAATAAATTCTTGAATTCTGATTTTATAGTTCCGAATTTCTATATGACCTTTGTAGGGGTAAAAGCAGGTACGTTACCTGCCTGGGAAATGTAATTGTTTTGACCGAAAGTCATAAAATAGTAAAAATTTGTAATTTACTGGATATAACGAAAATATGTAATTTGCACGAAACAAACAGTCGTCCTCATATGTATGGGCGGTAGTGTATGTGTGACAGCGACCATCAAAGTGTTGATAATTTAACAGATGATGCAGCTTAAAATTTTGAAAGAAAAATCAATATTTCGGTCGAATTTATGATTACCGCTCGTTCCAGGTCGGTTGGCCGAGCGAGAGGTGCTCGAACAACTCCGGCATTTTCCGCGGAACGTGCAAACATTACGATCGATTAGTTTCAATTACAAAAATATCTATCCACGGGTGCTTTGTACGGCATGTAAAGGTCGCGTGCGTCGAAGCCACTAGACACGACGTCGCCACGTATTTCTAAATTTGCATCTCGGCGTCGATAAGACATGCAAGCGGAGGGGCTGAATTCGCGGGCTCTCTTCGTATGACAGACTAATCGGCGACACATCGGCACAGAAACATTTTTCCACGCGATACACGCATACATTCGAGCCTGTTATTAATGAACCTTTTTTCGTTCCGAGCGGATTTACAGCCGCCGGTCGATTTCGACGGTAACCGAACACGGGGGTAATTAAAAATCAACGCGATAAGCCTGCCGTGTCCCGATGCATCCGCTGAAGGCGAGTTTCAATTCTGTTTACGGTGTATCGTGCAATGTGCTACGATCCAACCATAAACCAACACTCTCCCATATCGCAAACTTTCTTCATACGTCGGCCTGTGACTCATTTGAAGGGTGAGGGGCAAAAACAGGGAGTGTTCAACTTGAAAAAAATTAAAATAATGTAAAGCAATTATTTCTGTGCTTATTTTTCTCCTGCTGCTTAATTAGAGTATAACCTCGCGTTATAAAGAATACAGTTCAATTATTTGAAGCTTGTCTCTTTGGTGGGGAACTGAATTTTTAAAAATTGATTTTCTCAGTAAATCTGTTTGATAATTCAAGGAACAATAGATGAATCATAAGTTCCTTTAACCTTCTCATTATGGCAGCGTCTGGACAAAAATTGACAATACAGATGTATGCCCCGTATATTTTTCCAATACGAAGAATAAAAGAAAATTTAATTGGATAAATCATAAGTCTTAACAAACAATTAGATGATTAACACGTTGACTGCCGTGGGGTCACTGGTGCCCGGCGCCTCAAATTTAATTCAATTCAACTATTAATTTTTATAAAATTTTAAAAAATATTAATATTGAAATGCTAGTGCATACTAAAAATTATAAGATTAAATCATTACAAATTTCATTACTTCATGATTTATGTTAGAAACACTAAATTATAGTGTGCTTGACTAGATATGACAGTGAAAACAGCCATCGCCAGTCAGACATTATATAAACTTCTCTTTTCTATATAAATCCTGAAAGAAAAACATTTCGAAGTATTCAGAATTACACACGCGTATCTATATTTGCGTTGAAATGTTAAATTTGCTCAGAATATACCAAAAATCAATAGTTATTTAATTAAATAGAATTTGAGGCGCCGGTCACCGGTGGCCACCGTGGCATGCAACGTGTTAAACAATTTTTCTGCTCTCAGTGATTTTGCCAAATGTTATAGGAGGCACTAGTACCTCTAGGACAGCTAGGTCGATGTTAGTAGTGACATGATTAAAAACCTGGGTGACCACATTGTTGTTGGATGACCAACCACTTTTATCAATTGCTACATCCAGCTCGGTGTTTACAATCAGCCTGTTTTCGCGTGATTTTCCAAATAGAACGCTTTCTACAAACAAACTCCGCCTTTGGTCATCATTCTCTTGCCCTATGGTAGTATATTTCGAGGAATAAGGCCAGATTCGTCTGCTTTTCAACGGCACTCTAACTTGCGAGTTGGACACGTCGCTACTTCTCATACAGGTCACTACATTGTATTTTCGAAAATTGTTATTCGTGTATAGTTCAACAATAGTTAACGAACTGTATGTAGATATAACTAATTCAGCCTCTTCTCTTACCCAGCACACAGCATTGTGCAAGATTCACAATCAGTATTGCGTCAGCTCTGGTAAAACGAACATCCGTCAAAAATTACTGTAATGTACTAGCCCCCTGCCTAATACTCTATCTAACACCAACTGGATGATACACCAACATTTTTCTGTATCAAAAATCTTCTCCACGCGTCGGCCTGTGAGCCACTTGTCTTGGCGCTTCTCTGCATTTTCTTCCTACTTGAAGAAACACTGCATGAACCAGAAATCCCTCTAAAACCCAGGTAACCATACTGTACGAGTTCAGTGTGTTAGCTCAGTATTGCAGTAGCTCTATCAGGACGAACTGGCACGTTTACAGTAATCCTCCTTCGTCAGAACTTGGTAGTTTGAATATTATCCTGTGCAATCCCCAGTCCATTACATACTAATAAGACTGTCTTCTCGAAAACTTGGTAGCTTGAGTATTATCCTGTGTAATTGTCAGTGGAATAAAAACGAGTCCAGTGGGTTGCATTAACTCAGTATTGCAGTAGCTCTATCGGGTCGAACTTGTGTCAAGTTTACAAGAAACTCCCTTCATCAGAACTTGGTAGTCTGAATATTTTCCTATGTAATCGACAGTCCATTACATAATAATAAGACTGTCTTCGCGAAAATTGGGCAGCCTGAGTATTATCCTGTGTAATGGCCAGTCGAATAAAGACGAGTTCGGTGTGTTGACTCAGTAGCTCTATCAGGACGAACTTGTGTCAAGTCTACAAGAAACCCTCTTCATCAGAACTTGGTAGTCTGAATATTATCCTATGCAATCGCCAGTCCATTACATCGTAATAAAACTGTCTTTTCGAAAACTTGGTAGCTTCAGTATTATCCTGTGTAATGGCCAGTCGAATAAAAATTATTCACGCCGCTCCTGCTCTAATTACATACTCGGTTCGACCAGTCGGACTGTGAAATTCGATAGTCCGTCGTATGAACACCGACGGCGGCCACTCTCCCTCTTGTCTGCTCTCTTTTGCAGGAAACTGCGTTCTTCTCGGGCAAACAAAAGAACGTCTATGCGCTGCGTCCTACACACGCCCTTGGCAAGCAAAGGGCTGCTCGGCCTATAGGTACATACACTCTCCATGTGTATAATCCGACCTGGCTGGGTTTAGATCCCCGTCACGGTCTGTTACGCGAATGCAAGAACTCGATGTACCGCGTGTGTGCTCTCTCATAGGTATATACGATTGTTAATCGGGAGCATACAAAGGAGTGGTCACCGGTGACGTCACGGCGAACAATGACGATAGTTACCTGCCTGGTAACACAAGGTTCCTCGATATTATCGTGCTCAGCGATCGAGTATCCAATGCACGTGCACACTCACGAACGCCTACGAATGCTTGTTACATATATCGGTCAATTATCTTTCGTATCTTGGTACGCGTTAGGTTAACATGGCCGCCCTTGTGCTTGGAAAAATCGATATTTCACACCCGCACGGTCTTTAGTGTTCCTTCTTAAGAGGCAAGGATGAGATTCTTTTTGCCTGTGTATTCTTGTTTGATTATTTATGAAATCAAGGTTGTTGGAGTTTCTTGTGTGTCTGATAGGTGATCATAACGCTGTAAGGGTTTTTAAAATACTCGAGGAGTAGCTGATAATTCTCTCTTTAATTTTTACTTTGTGTTCTACTGTAATATCTTGTGAGAAATAGTTTTAGTATCTAAACTGTATATCTTGTAAATAGTCGTTCGAAATAATTGCTTAATGTGTTATTCGATAAATCGTGCTGCAGCTGAGTACATATACATTGACAAACTTGTCAGCTAATTTTTATAAAAGATCAAATAATTTCTCGTGTGAAATGATTTTATTCTGTATGTACAGTTAATTTTTGCATGCGAAATCAACCCTCTTCCAGGTGTACCACGAAGTGCAGCTGTTCCATATATTTAAAGTTGAAGTACAAAGTTTATTCCTCATGCAAAAATGAACTGTAAATACAGAATAATTTTTTTTTCATACGAGCCATTGTTTTTGAGAAAATCGTTTATGAAAATTAGTTGACAAGTTTGTGAATTTGGGGTAGGGTCCAAAATACAAAAATAATTATTAAGGAATGACTGAAAATGGTTTTTCTTCGAGAGATTAACTTTTTGCAAAACGAACACCTTTTTTATTAATATATATGATTCAAATTTATTCATATGATTACGAACAATTTGCACGAAAAAATTGCACGTGCGATTTATTAAAATACAGTAGAACCTCGATTATTCGAACATCAGTTACCTGAAAATTGATCACCCTATTTCAATTATCACTGGTGATACTGTATACTAAATTCTGTACCACTGTATATTCTATATTCTAAAATAAAATTATTATCTTTATGCAGAACATAGTTACATAGTGAGTCATTCTGTTGCTACTTACAGTTCGAATAATCGAGGTAATTATTCAAAATTATAACACTGCAATTGATACAACTCTAAACCACTAATTAAAACAAATAAGCGTCTCCATTTTTAAATACCACGATACAAATTATACAGTGACTCACGAAATTGTTCAAATATTTTCAAGCGTATTTAAAATGTTATATATTAGAAATGCCATATCCTAGCTTCAAATAACACTGCCTTAAAAAGGTGTTAAACAGAAGAATATTGAAGCAACATAATGATGTAAACAGATTGGTGAGTCACTGTCAATCTAAAAAATTGAAGAAACACCCGATGACGATTCTTCCACCCTTCATGCGTTAGGTGAAAGGTTCACCAACGTAGTTCGCATAGAGTCGATATTCTATTCAACAAGCTCAAAAGAACAGGCACCCGAGAAATTCAAACTAAAGTAAAATCAATGAAGCGACGATCACGGAGGACACGTTGCACAGCTCCCTGGTGGCATCTCCCGTGTTTGCGAAACTATCGGCTAAAAAATTGACGCTTTCGATCTTGATATGCTCGCGGAAAAATTCGTATCGATTACATTCGGCAGTACCGTGTGCCCTCTCGTTTCGATATCGCGTTCCACTCGGCTGGAATTGCGGTTGGTATTTTAATACATCCTTTACGTACTCGTACCAGTAAATGGTGATCGTCTGTTCATGATAAAGTGCTCCGCGAATGTCCTCGTACACCGCTATTTCAGCGAGCATTCATTCAGCATGGAAAACCGAGGAAACGTGTACCCCGTGCAAATATGACACGCCAATATCAATATCTGTTTACGACATTGGGCGACGCCAATGTCCGGGGTTAACGTTCCCCATACGGTACCATTATTTTATATGGATACTGTACGTTCTACGGCACCGTCTTTTTTCCGCGTATCGAAACACGTTTGTCAGGAACAGTCCTCCGTTTGTATTTCCATGGAAAACAACCCTCTCCTTCCGTGTCGACGTCGCTCGAAACTATCAGCGACACGCGGCGAAATTTCCATCCCGCGGCTGTAATATTTTATTATTGTTCCGTTCCGAATTTATTTTTATTAAAACGCCCGCGCGCCGGAGGGTGGCTGCGGAGGAAATATCCTAGCCTTCGAATAATCCCATCGTCGTGAAAATATGATAGATCGTCTTGACAAGGTGAATACTGCCATGAGCCGAGCCACGTCTCGGTCAACGACGGATACCATACGTCATCCCGTAGGTCGCTCTTAACCATTTTTTTAAATAATATTTAGGCAACATATTAAGCTATGATTGAATAATAAATCGGCAAAAAATCAATTGATTCTAATAAGTAGTTTCGAATAAAAAATTGTTTGAATTTTGGCTTAATTTAAAGGCTATCAGGGTGGCATGCCCCCTTAAGTGGGGTTATTAGGGTCGTAGTGGCCCTGTGCAACTTCAAACGAATAATTGTTGAATTTTTACCGAATAGATGAATAGAAATCAATTTTCCTTGCAGCATTAGAAGCATAATGAGATAATAGAGGATTATAAGAATCTTCAAAGAATTGTATCAACACATGTTAAACAATTATTAGTTTGAATAAGTATGAATACATTACTATATTTTATCTGGAATGACAGAAATATATATTATTTTGAATTTTTCAATAAAAATATGGCCTGTCACAGCAAAGACCTTTTAGTGCAACTAAAAGTAAGGAAGGAAAGTAATTATGAAAATATTTGAACAATTTTGTGAGTCACTGTATATTTAACACGTTCCCTGACACAGTAGAAAATTCCGTCACTAGACAGACACGCGAGAATGGCTATTTATTAATACACGTGGTTGATTGTACAAATATTTATCTATTTGATATTACATTCTCTATTCGACGATTTTAATATTACTCAAAAGTTAACAGGTGTTGGTAGTTACGTGATCGAATTAAAATTGATTCGTGCACTGGAAACGGTACACGAGGCAGAGAACATGTTAAAATAGGGTATTATATCGTGTCTGACTACGTATGACAGTTTCCACTGTAGTATTAAACGATTTAACAGTTCCACAACTCGATATTCAATAAATTATTTCTATAGCTGAATTCAAACTACCACATCTATTGTCATTTTTAGACTTGACTTCCAATGTCACAGATAGTAATATAAAAAATAAAAAAAGATGCGCACGTGGTCACTGCAGCCGCATCAAGCCACCATGTATCGACGTCAATTTGAGATTTTTTCACCTAAAATTCTGTCTAATTTTTAAAATTGTTGGATATAGATCTTTGCTGTGATAGACAATACTTTTACTGAAAAATTCAAAACAATTAATATTTCTGACATTGTAAATAAAATTGAATAATGTATTCATACTGATTCAAAGCATGTTTTATGAAATAGAGAACGACGTTACTTAGGGGATGTAGATATAGGTTGTAACATATTTTTCCTTTACCTTTCCTATGTTTAGATACACAGATACTTATCATCGTGTTACAATTTCCAACTGTATCCAGTGCAATAACATGCTGTACAGGTTTCTAGCCTAGGAGCAATAGGCTATACAATATAGCTTAGGCGTGCAGTAGGCTATACCATCTAGGTCTGTGTAAGTACACTGTGATATTTGCACAACGAGGAAATCGCCTAACGACACATTTCTCAGAACGTGTCCCCGCCGTTAATCGGCGCATGACAGAAGTAGTCCACCGATAAGACTTAGGCTGAAACTTACACTCGTTCTATCGATACAGTTTCACCTACTCAGTTGAGTATTTTTTCGATCTATTCCAACATACCAACATACTTCAAATTTAAGTCAGTCAATTAACACCTTGCTTTATAACAACGAGTCGCGCTCGTGATGAAAATTTTGCTCCGGGCATCAGAAAACATGAGTCGATCTTGCATTAATTTATGAAAATTGAGGTATTTTGGTTGTTAAAGGATTGTCAAGAACAAATTGCACGTTACAACACGTTTACTGCCACAGTGGAAGCAGCCATCCCTAATTGGACACAATATAAATTGCTGTTCTTGTCATAAATCGCAGAGGAATGAAGTGTTCAGTATTAAAACGTGTACATGCCTTTCTGTATTAGTGCTGCAATGTAAAATTCGCTCAGAATATTATCAACATCAATAATTATTTAATTAAATAGAATTTAATGTACTGGTCACCGGTGACCACCATGACAGTCAACGTGTTAATGTATGTTTTTTATTTATCAGAGCACTGGGACATTTAACACGTTGACTGCCATATAAGGTTAGGTACACTGACGAATAAAGTAATTATTAACATATTACCTGCTGGAGGAGTCACCGGTGGCCAGCATCTTACATTTAATTTAATTAATTAATTAATTATGGATTCTGATATAATTCTAAGGAAACTTAACATTACACGAATAGTGTAGATGCATATGTATACGATTAGGCACTTAAATACTCATTTCTTCTGCAACTTACATTAAATATAACAATTATGTCGTGTCTGGCTGGACATGTCTGCTTTCACTACGGTATTCAACGTGTTAATTTTCACTGAATTCCATCTGATGACGTCAGTGTCAGAATAATAGTAAAAAGTGATGAACCTACCACCGTATAATTAAATATTTTTAATCGGAACAATCCGTATTTAAAAGCACACTTCACAATGCGTTTGGCCAGGCAGGGAAACTTTCACTGTGGCAGTCGACTACAGCGCACTTGGGGATTAATAAAATCGTAGCTTAGGGGGTTAACCCTCTCGCAGGCGATACAAAAAGACACTCACGCCAATATTTCCCCCGCGCGCACGTTGAGAAAGGAGAAAGAAAATTCGAGATGAAAGCGCGGAGGGTTGAGAGGGCGGGCGGACGGTTTTCTTGGGAAATCTCGTCCGGGGCGGAGGAAGAAGATTTCATGAAATTTTCGTGAGTCGAACCGGAGGACGGAAAGAGAAAAATGAGGCAGGGGGTTGTCGATAAGAAGGGGGGGAGGAGAGGTCTGCGAAACAGAGACAGAGAGAGCAACGAGGTGGAGCGAGGCGGGCAAGCATCGGATGGCCGAAGGGATGGTAGGCTGGATTCAATTACTTGGAGAACAATACTGGCCTCGCCGTCATTGTTTGCCCGAGCACTCGGTCGAGTTTTCCTGGTTTGGGACCCTGAGCACCGTATCCCGTGTCCCGTTACGCCACGATATTTTGTTTGCCTGCCATAACACCGACGACGTCGACGACGTCGACTGTTATTCGCCACCTTCCAGCCGTGCCAGCGTCATCGACGTCTCTCTTCCGTGAACGTCGTGGCCGGCTTTCTTGCGCCTCGGGCACCCTGCTCGTCACCCGTCACCTTGACGTTAATGGATACCAACTTTTGGACCATGAATCGACAGGCTGCGATAAGTTCGTTTGGACGGACAGCAAACGGCATCGGGGCGATTTAACACGTTCACTGCCGTGCGGGTCACCGGTGACCGACGCACAATTTATACGATCTAGATGGACAATTTGTTAAGAAACGTGCTCATGGATTTTTTGCTGGTAATTCATTTTTTACACGTATCCACAGTTTTAATGAGTATTAGAAATACATACAGTCACTCGACCATAAATCGGCCATTTTGATTAAAATAAACAATAATTTTGTGTAATATATTATTTATTTATTAACATATGTGTTAAAGTACTTGGTGTGACATAAACGGTTTTATTTGTTGTGAAATTTCTGTCCATTTCTATATAATTGGCTCTTCATTCTAATTTTTAATATAAAAATTATTAACGTATTAGTTTATGTTGTACGATATCACTGACTTTATCGTGATCGATTTTATCTGTACTGCCACTTATATCTCTAAGCAGTTTTAGAAAACATTTGCTAAAGCTTGCAACCCTTGTTCTGAAAGATTCTGTATACTTCGATTCTCAGCATGAATTTCATTCAAAACATGAGTTTGATTGTCAGAATATTTCAATAGTCATTTCTTATATTTACGAATTAACTCATGGCAATCTCTTTCTGCTGCAAACTTTTTTGTGACTCAGCCCTCATCTTCTCTCAACACTTCAACGTTAATGAATATAGAAATTGACTGTAACATTCATGAAACAGAGTTAGATGAGATCTAAATGTATGTCTAAGACGAATAAATATTATAACAGCCGAAATCAGTACAAATATTACAATTATTGGACGAACTTCCACTGTACAGGGTGTACAATTGTTCAAACCATTCCACGCCCCCTTTGGAGTTCTAAAATAGATTTCCCACAATTTTCTACGAATTCTTCCAATTACAGCCTGTCCCCATAGTTCACGAACAGTTAGGATAGAGAAAACTAAAAAATGTCAAGCATCATTATTTGAACGAGCACTTGAAGAAATAATTATTCTCCACGTACATAGAGCATAAACGAACGGAGTGCAGGAGTTGACTAATGGTTATCAGTCAGAAGCCGGAAAATTCATTCTCGTTCGGAATTGTCGTGTTCCTCGAGCCGCCAGTAATTTCTCCACAATTTACCGTGGCAGGCTGTTTACCAGTCTGCTCAGGTTCGATTCGTGGCTGCTTCCCGCCAACTCGTCCGTGGACTGTTTTTTTTAGACCGCGGCCCCGGGTCGCACGAACTCCGTGGGGTGGATTTTTAATGAATTTTTAACTATTCAATTTTTGCCACGGACCCGTCTCTTTCCGCCGACCGATGTAACTTTCAGTAGCTGCGTGGGTCTAGAGATGAAGTTGAAAAGTGGGCGTCGCGAAATTGGCGAAAGGGATGGAAAGTACCGCGAATGAAATGGGCGGCAGCCGGAGGGATGAAGGGCGTAATGAATAATTCCGAAAGAGGCTCGTCTTATAGTCGGCAACTCCCAGCCGATACAGAAACCGAATCTTCCAACTTACCGGTTGAAGAGGTTGAAAGGAAATCTGCATTCGCGGCTCGATCCTCGACTTCTCCCGTCAAATCAGTCAGTTTGAATTCTTCGCCGAGGAAATTACGGCGAATCTGCATTGATAGCTCGGATCTCCTTCCGCCGTTTCCAATTAAAGAATTATGCGATACGTGTTATTCCTATTAACGAATCGTAAGCCTAGATCGGTACGTATCGCTCCATTGTAGCGACAGATTTCGGTTCACAAAGTCGATGGAGTAGTGGTCGACTGTTTTATTTCGCAAAAAATAATAAAAAATGGTTATTACCCAGATTTTGGCAGTAAACGAATGTGAAGAAAACAGTTGTGCGATACATGTTATTTTTATTAATGGATTTCGATCGATGGAGTAATGGTCGACTGTTTTATTCCGCAAAAAATAATAAAAAAAATGGTTATTACGTGGATTTTGACAGTGAATGAATATGAAAAATAGAGTTATGCGATACATGTTATTCTTATTAACACATTGAACGCTGTAGCGATCACTGGTGACCGATATTTCAAATTTAATTTAATTAAATAATTATTGATTGTCGCAAAATAATTTAGGGACAGAGGAAATCGACTGAGTAAATAAATCTGAGTTAATAAATCAGTAAATTATGTAATGTCTGATTACCTATGGCTGCTTTCGCTGTAGCGTTCAACGTGTTAATGAATTCTAATCGTCGATGAATACGTATCACTCGATTGTGGCAACAAATTTCGGTACAGTAGGTTGATAGAATACAAGTTGACTGTTTTATTTCGCAGAAAATAATAAAAAATTGTTATTGCATAGAATTGTGGATGTCTACGCAATTTAACATATCGAAACACCTAAAGAATGTACATCTAATACAAGGGAAGTAGAAAACAAATTTTTTGAACATTTACAGAACATTATTCAGTTTGGTCAACGCGTCGTTTCATCAACTACATTTAGAGAAGAAACATTCAACTTTAAAAGTGTAAATTTGCATAAATATTCGCAGGTCTACTGATAAACTGTCAGGTCATCCTATAAGTAACTTCAAGCACAAGCAATTTAACAATTGCACTCATTTTTAATTATCGATACATGCAACATTAATTTTGGTATCCTCGTTTCACTACGTTTATACTTTTTATAAAAGTACAGTATTTCAATCTGAAGTTATTCTGCGTTAAACAACATGACTTTAACACCATGAATAATTAAATTATCTGAAATTTTCACGAGACACCGGTAAAATGAGAGTCCTTGGTTTAACCGAATAATTCTCCCGTTACATCACTCGGGAAACGCTGAAGTTTGCCTAACGTCAGCCATAGAATTTTTCCTCCGACGGTCGTAACTCGATATCAAACCTCAAGAACATGGAAATTCACATTCGTAACGATTGAACGCAAATAAATTCGTTCTTGAATGTTATAGAGGCTCTCAAATTAGACTGCTGAAGGTCACTCGTATATGACAGTTTAAATCTTCTTATATTTCAATTAAAAAATCTTCATTTTTACTCTATCTGATTCTATGAAAAAAGCAGAGGAAGCACATCCTGTAGCATTATTTTGAAAAGTGTTAACCCCTTAACATACAAAGACGTCTGGGACACGTCATTTATTTATTATGTCACTTTAAAGCTCATATAACTGTTAAATTGAGGTATATTAAATAATATTTTTTAAATTCATCGAGTTTCATTTCATTCGTATGTCAAAGTGTCAAGCGACATTTCAACCGGAAGTTATGTAAAGACACAGTCTTTACTCTGTATATCTGTATCTTGGTAGAAAAAGGACCAATGTCCAAAATAATTGCATTTGGGTGTTATACACAATACATATCAAAATTAAAAACGCTAGCATAAAAAAAAATGGCCACTGTTTTTCCACTATTACCAGCAAAGTTACATTGTGACAAGATACATCCTCAACAGTCCAATATGTTATCTGTATTACAATGAAAAGGGTCCATTTTCACTTTTTCCCAAAAATTGCAAACTGGACATTGGCCCCTTTTCTACCAGGATACAGATACATATTACAAAAATTCTTTATCATTATAATAATATTTACGTATCATGTCAACTGTTAAGCTGTTTCAATATTCCAAAACTACAAAATATCCAACCAAACACTTTATATTCGAATAAGAAACGCTGAAGTAACAATTCATCGAAACATATACAGTGACGTGCTACTCGAAGTTCCTATTACATTTTAAACAATTCATAATAAATTCAGATTTATAAATATTCTTAAAAATGAAATGAGGAATCATAAACTGCGACCATGCCTTCTCACTGACTTATGTTTCTTTTAAGGAAACTTTTGCACGCCACTGTAGATTCACAGAATACAAAAACATCTGCGTTCAATCCACCATACCGGCCCATAGCACACGGTGACCGATTTCTCAGAACAGGACTCCGGATCCATCGCCCTCGAGGGGTTAAAAATCGAGTCAAACGCGGACGCGACCTTGACCAGCCACGTCTGAGCGTCTCCGTAACAGGAAATCGGTTGATTACTAATTCCCGTCGCGCAGCACGTAATTAGATTGCGCTGGCACACGGCGATGAAAACAGCGTCCCTTTCTTCTTTTTCTTTTTCGGCAAATTTTCCATACCGAACGTGCCGCGGCGTCCATGCAACGAAGGCGATGTCGTCTGACGGTAGATAAGGAGTGGCAAAAAGCAGAAATGAGAAATGCTAATGGCATTCCGTTCTCACCGCTATCATCTTTCACGGGCGGAGCAGGAAGACTGAGGGAAAGAGAGAGGGAGAGGGAGAGACGGCCGGGGAGAGCCGGCTGAGAGAGAGGGAGAGACGGTGTTTGCACAGTCGTAAGAACGGCGCAGCGGCTAGGTATTGGGGTATTTTATGCAAGGACTCGCGGTTGATACCGCTCATCTTGAATATTTTATGTGACGCGTCTGGAATAAGGTTCGCGGCTCGCCAACGTTGCTCCGTGCGAATGAAATCGTATACTCTTTCGAAATGTAACGAGCTCCGCGAAACCGTTCTCCAGCCTCGTAATAAATGCTCTGTTATCAAGCCACCCGGATACACTAAATCGATCAATCGGATGTGCAGTGTAAGATTATATACAGGATGTTCCAGGTTTGAGGTGCCAAACTTTATCAGTATATTCTGTGGGTCTACATAAGGGAGGAAGTTATATAAACATACGTTATCTAACCCCTTGCGGTACAATGACGAGCTAGACTCGTCATGAGGTTTTAATGGCCAACTGCGCAGTGGCGAACTATACCCGTCATGCAATTAAAAATGGCGCTTTATTGCAAAATTTTTCATACTTAAATCGAAGCGCAAGAGGTTAACGCTTTATTAAAAAGTTATAGACAAAAATACGGAATTCGAAGGGAACAGACGCGGTTACTGCGATATAGCGGTGGATTAGATCAGCAATATTTACATTTAGTTTGTTTACTATCAGAGGTCTTAATCTTGTATTGCTAAGGGCGGTGGCCATTTTTAAATGGAATATTAGTTGCATCCACGAATTTAGTATTAAAATTAGTATCAGTAGTAATAATTAGTATTAAGTGACTAGTAGTCATAATTAGTATTAGACAAAAATTAGTATTAATTTAGTGACTGCAGATAGTAGACACAGCTCGCATAAAACTACATGTAAATATCGCTTAACTGCTCTCTTCGAATTCCCTATTTTCGTTTATAACTTTTTAATACAGCGTTAAGCAACCTATGTTTATATAACATTCTTTTTTTTTATTTGGACCCATAGAATATATTAACAAAGTTTGGCACCGTAGACTAGGGACACCCTGTGTACAGGATGAGTCACCTCAGTCTGGAAGCTGAAATATTTTCGAAACTGTTAATTATATTGAAAAATGGTTCAGACAAAAGTTGAATGGTTTCGAGGGGGGCATTATTCGATATAATTAGCATTGTCTTAAGTGGACGCACAGAGGACATTCGAAGGTCAACTTTGTTTGTCAGAACAATGACTCTGAATCGTTGTGTTTAGAGATATTCTCCTTGCCCGGCCTGTTTAGAAGGTACATTTTGGGAATATTTTGGGGAAAATACTAAGCAACATATATTTATGAAACTTTGTATAATCATTTATATATGTTTATACTACATTCATGAATATTTGTAGATTGTTGTCATCTCAACTATAGCAATTACTCATCGGGGAAGTAGGCAGGTTAGAAAAACCCTTCTTGGATGGCTCTCACAGTAATTACTACTGAAATCATCTAAAATAAAAAACTTTTAATTAGTATGTATGTAGCTGGTGCCTAAACTACAGAAGACTAAATATAACAATATTTACGATTATTATTTCTTCATTCTTCAGATTGCGATTTTTCAAAACATCACCATTATCCAGTTTCCATAATTTTTCACCCTGTCTACTCCCCCGGTGAATAATTTCTCTAATTTATCCGACAACAGTATACAAAAATTCATGAATGTAGTACAAATGTATATGAATGAATCTACAAACTTTCATAAAGACAGGGTTGTTTAATTTTCCAAACAGAAAAAATTCCCGAAATGAGCTCTCGAAACAGACCGAGATAGAGCACCCCTTTGAGCGGCGGGTCGATCGAATAAAAAAGCGGCGGCAACAAAGGGAAGCTACCTGTTAATTACATACAGTTAGAAAGACATTATCTGCCTTCTGCGTTACATACAGTTACGAGATTTCGACCGGAAGGGCCTGTATGAAGTATTAGAAGGGATGAGAGCGGCGGAAAGACAATGCAGTGGATACGAACTAATTGCCGGATTCTCCTACCGTCTAGTGGACCGGGAAGATTAACTGCATGCCCTCCCTCTTCCACGCCCACGCTCCCATTTTCTCTCCTGCTTTGCTCTCTCCATAGAAGCGACTAACCCCGAATCGGATACTATATATAAATTAGTCGAGTTTACCCGCTTTACCGCGCGTTATTCTCTCATGAAGCTCGGCTGACTCATTCCTCCGACGTTTGACGTTCTTTCGCAATCTATCGAGTGCCTTTTCACCAGAATTTCATTCTCTTCTCTGCTGGTAGAATGACAAATTAGTGGATGGCTCTAAAATAAAATTTCCGTGTTGATTCAGCGTTCGTACTTATGAAAATTCACGAGAGGTGTAAGCAGAAGGGGTTGGTTACGCTCGACCAGGTCAACTTGTATATCCAGAAGCTGCTCTGTGATGTTTAAAATTATTTGTTAATCTTTGAAGCTCTTTAGTGTGTATAACGTGGTGTTTGAGAGATTTGCTATGCATCTGGAGATCATGCCACTAATATTCGAGAGTATTTTATACACAAATGCTCCTCCAAAATGACTTGGGAAGGCCAACCAAGGGGAGATTGCGTTGATTCCAATGAGGATTCGGAATGATTTCAGCTCATAATGTGGGAGACGCAAGCATGCTGCTTTGCATACTTTCCAATTTGGCAAAAATCGGCTCTAGACTGTCTAGTCTGACGCTCACCTAGGTTTACGCTACAGTAATTGTTGCTGAGGACGCAGAACACCCTCCAACATTTCTAAATCCAGGTTCAACTTATGGAATCCCTGGCAACGAATAATTAAAACATCTAACCAATACACCATCCTTAACCCTTTCTCTACAACGGAGTTGGCCACCAGTATGCTGCTGCTGTACGGGATGATTGAGCAGTGAGTCTACACTTTGCCGTAGAGTGTAACATCTGCTAATTTGTCGTAATATGCAAGCCATTGATTTATTCAAATTAGTTATAATATACAGAAGCAATTGAACAAAAGAATGTCGATTCGCCTAGAGATATGAAGCTATGCTCTGAAGCTTTGGCGGCTAACTATAGTCACTTTTCGGATATAGCGACCGCTCGACGTTGGGTGACTATAGTCATATTTAAGATACAGCGATCGCTTGACGTTGGGTGACTATACTCACCTTTAGGATATAGCAACCGTTCGACGTTGGATGGCTATATTCACCTCTGGTATATAGCAACTCTCGACGTTGAGTGACTATACACACCTCTAGTATATAGCGACTCTCAACGTTGGATGACTATAGTCACCTTTAGGATATAGCGACCACTCGACGTTGGGTGACTATACTCACCTACAGGATATAGCAACCGTTCAACGTTGGGTGGCTATACTCACCTCTAGTATATAGCGACTCCCGACGTTGGGTGACTATACACACCTCTAGTATATAGCGACTCTCAACGTTGGGTGATTATCGTCACCTTTAGGATATAGCGACCACTCAACGTTGAGTGCTATAGTCACCTTTGGTAACAAAAGGGTTAATTACCGTCTCAAAAACAACAGGGTTAGATACGTACGCATCCTAAATCCTGCCCCAACAACTGCTGTACTTGGTTCCTTTCAAGATCAGATGTAGCCCAAAAGTACCGGTATTCTGCGTTTCGTTGCGAGTCCGTACTTTCAGGATCACCTCTGAACAGGGATGAAGGTGTCGGTATCCCCGTGACTCGCGATAAAACCGAAAGAATAAACTCGGTCCGTGTCTGTAATACCATGGACCGCGTTACAACGCTCCAGCACCGCAAAGGGCTACCTTGTTAAATGCTGCAGGCTAAAACGACTTACGCCCGTTTAATCTTGAACGCGAATTCTGCGGTATCTCGCAAGGGGTTGTAATTCAGCGTGCCTCGTTCTCCAGCCCCGCGCCACCCCGCCCCGCCGCCGCGACCACCCTCCCCGGTATAAAGGATGAAATGAAGCCGAAATACCACGCCTCGGCTCTCTCGCCTATTCTCCGCACCGTAGCCACTCTCTCTCCAACGACGTATCTCTGCCTCGCCAGCATCTCCTCCACCTTAACCTCGAGCACCGCAAATTCTACCACCCTTTATCCTTCTCTTTTCACCTTCGCGACCGATCCTCCGGAGCACGTCGGTTCTCCGTGAAGCGGCAAAGAATTCACCCGTTATTGAATCAATATTGTGCAAACCTATCAGCGGCACGGTCTCTCTCTCCCCTTTTTCGCCTATCCTCCGACCGTTCTTCCCCCTTTTTTTCCATCCCCCTGCTACCCCGGCTGCGCTCCGCTCTCGCGTGGTTTCGTGCCCGTCACCATCCACGCGGCCCGATATAACACCGATGAAAAGTATTGTCTACTCGTCGGGCTATCGATCCGTGTGTAAATATTGAACGTCGACGAAGATTCGAGGGAAAATGGGAAAAACGCGCGCGGTTAAAAGAAATCCGCCGAGGACGGATGGAAGTTTTCGTTACGGCGACTGCTCGGCGTGTGCTGTCGTCTCTCCGATGCAGATGGATTTAATGGAGTGGCGTCCCCGTTCGAGCTCCACGGACACTCGGAATCAATTAAGGGGAATCTCTTTGGCATCTCGCTCGCGTTTCTCGCCGATTATCGTGCTTAAGAACCGGTGAAATCGTTTGTCGCGACAGAAACGCCGTCCTATAACTCTTTTCCAATCTTTCCGCCCCGTTTCGCCCGGACGGACGCGCAGAAACGGCGGCCGAAGTGCGAGCAGAGAGAATCATTTTTAACTGTCATACAAGTCAGACGACGGCCCCTATGATCGGAGCAATTAATCATTTTTGTTTTCACGAGATTCAATTTGCAACGATCAAATCTCGTGCCATAGGTGGCTGTTTGTTTTTAGAGACGTTGTTTTCTGAACTGCGGGGGTCGAATCGCGTGGCTCGTCTACGAGGTCGACCGTGATCGGTATTAATAGAAAGGAGGTTGCTGGTGAATAGTTTTGTTGCAGCAGAAAAACACTGGGACTTCTTGAACTATTCATAATTAGTGCGAGAAGTCGTCTAGTAGTTTGCTATGAATTTTCGACGAGGATGAACAATGTCGAGGAGAATGATTGTTAAAAATGTGTCTATATACACTCTTTTAATGTATTTCACGTATTTGCATATATAAAGTTGCATAAATATTCGCAGTCTACTCATTTAACAATGACTTTCTAAGCAAGTTGTAGAAGAACAGCAACTTCATCTGATATCTCTAAATTTGTCTCGATGCCACCTACAATACCGAATAGAAAAAAGTACATATGTGAAGATGACCCTGATGTTTCATTGAACAAAAAGTGTTTTAACAATTTTTAATATTGCAATTTGTTCACAATCGATTGCTGACTAATTTTTGCTCACGACATTTTGTTGTCAAAATATCGGAAGCTTCCAAAAAATCGTGTGCGACTGTTACAATGAACTGATCTTGTTTTGTCCAACACTATCCCGCTGACATCTGTCTGTGTTGCACATATATGTATGCAGCTGTGTGCGAATATCGTTGTACTCCAACAGAACCATCACTCGCCCAATTCGGCGGAAAATTCCCTGTAAACGATCCGACGAAAAAAATTCTATTATTCGCAGATTTCCCCCGTAAACAAATTATTTCTGCGACTGTGCAGGGCCGAAAATTCTCATTACGGGGCGAATGTGAAAATACACGGGCAGATGTAATAAACCGTGATAAAACTGCGCGTTCGGGGCGGCGTGCGTTAATTTGTTGAACGATTCTTCTGCAGCGTTCGGAATGGCGGAAATTATAACGACAGCGGCGGAACGTGCGTGCGTGCGAGCGAATTTAAGAGAAGGAGGGAAGAACAAACGAGAAAGAGAAATCGAAACGGCAAAGTGGAAAACAACGAGAGCCGGCGGTACCGTCCGGGCGGCGCGGTGTCAAATAAAAATCGGCCGGAGGATGTAATTTGCGGTATCGACGGCGGAATTAATCCGCGGCTGACAAATAAAAGTCGAACTATGAAAAATACCGACGGAGAGCGCATGAAAGATAAACAGAAGCGCGTTTTATAATGACGCGTTGGCGCGCGTGCGGCGGAACGCCGGCAAATTGTGTCGGCTGGAAAAAATCAACAAGAAGGGTGGAAGGGTGGGGAAAAAAAAACGTCGATGTTGGTATTGGGGTTTAAATGCTCACGGTTCGAGCGAAAAATCAACTTTCCTGTTCTGAATGACTCGTTCGAATCGTTCACGCACGATTCTTCCCCGATCGTTCGCTGTTTTCCGACCTCCCGCGCCAGCACGCTCAGCGTTAAACCCTAACGTTGTCGCGCTGTCATTTTCGGATGTAAACGTGACTTGAAGGTAAATTGTCCAACAAAGACGGATGTATAGTGCAGATGGACGGGGCTGTATCTAAAGTGCATACTAAAAGTGGTAAAAATAGTGGAAAATATATTCGTTTAGTATTTAGAGGACAAAACAGTAATAGTTTTGTTAGAGTTCTAGCTCTTTGACTGCCATGTCACCCGTGTTTAATATCTGTACATCTAAGTATGTATTTGATATAAATACATCTCAGCAGGAACTAATAGAAAAATTATGGAATTTATTAATATTATGAATTAAAAAATTGATCATTTAGGGGTGTATGGATTCTGTATAAAAATGTAGAAACTTTATAGTTTTCGGCTAATACAGCGTGGCGGTCAAGACTGATTTTCTAAGCAAATTAATGTTTAATTAAAAAAATTGTAAGCATTTAACACTTTGACCTTACGCTCTATTAGCTGAAAATGGAAAATTTTCGAAACCTTTATACAAAATAAGTACGACTTCATATTCTAACCGCTTTCATTAATAATATTAATAACTTTCATCACTTTTCAGTGGTCCTGTTACATTTTATTAGGTATATTTATAATGTTATACATGATTAAATAAATAATGATTCAGTCTAAAGTCAGCCACATTTGATTGGCATTGTAGGCAAAGTGTTACAAGAGTCTTTGAAACCCTGATTTATTATTGAAGAAAAATTATTTGGACCATTTCTAATATTACAATTTGTTGACAATTGATTGCTGACAAATTTTCATTCATAATATATGTTTTTGACAGATTATCGGTAGCATCTAAAAATCGCAGTGACCATTGTGATGAACACCTTCTATACAGTGCTTAGATAGAGTTCATACAGTTTTTTCATCACTTTATTCACCACGCAATGGCACTCCAAAGAGGGTTGCCATTAGCGTGCCATACATACCCTAAATATCACAACAATTTACCAAAAGTCCTACAGAACAAATCGTAAGCTACATAAGGAAAATAAAAAAACTTTATTAACCCTCATCCGTCCCTCATGTTCTCAACTGAATTTGTCCCTTGGTGTCAAAGTGTCACAATGGTAAAACTCAATACAATGAAAAGATAAACAATTAAACTTGCAAAACTCTTTTATTCAAAATATAAAAATGAAGCTTTTGTACATTCAGTACATTCATGCACAAAATTATTCGCATCGGTTACAAATAATAAAGTGATGTGCAGAGAATATTGCTTTTTTTACATTTTTCGCATTTCTGTGAGCAAAATATGTCAAATTGACACGAGGGATGGATGAGGGTTAACCGCTAGCCACACATCAAATCCACAGTATTATTTTTATTTTAACTCTTAAAAGCTATCATGGCTGAAATTTCACACATGCCAGCGTTGAACGTTAACACGATTTCCTTTATGATAGTTTTCAAGGGTTAATAAACATTATTATTCAAACAGAATCTAACAAGTTCTATGCAAAGACGACGGTCATATTAATTCCAAGTAGCTCGTCGCATTCTGGAGCCGCTTGGAGGAGGGCAGAACAATTCCGAGGTTGGCGAAAAATGCTACGTCCCGTGACGTGTCTGTCGATCTCCTTCGCGTTTCAATGCGAAAAAAAGCCTCTTTTTCCGGGGTATTGTTCACGGCTGGCGTTTTGTTCCATGCTTTCCCATTAGGTTCGCCGTTGCGGCCACTGTCCTCGAACGATATCTCGATGATCTCTGTGTTGTCTGCTCTTCCCTCTCTGTTCTTCCTCGCCGTTATTATACACTGTATCACGGCTGATCGGTCACCGTTTGATCAATTGGCCATGTCATTTCTATTAAAAGTAGGCGCGAACCACGGAAATTGTGCTGTATCGATCCGACACGGGGGACGTGAATCGTCATCGTCCGATTCAAATGATTTTTTTCCCCCCTTTCTTCGTCCAGCGTCCACGCAGCGTCACGACGCCATTCGGGTTCGTGTTTTCGATTCGGCCGATTGCGTTACACGGGGAACGTAGGACGTCACGCCGTTCGTATAGATGGGAATTACAGTAATGGCGTTTTGCTCGGCGATCCATTACAATTATCGCGGAAAAACGTGCACGTTCGAGCGGACCGCCCTGACGATAGTTTTACAAGCTAGCGCACCCATACCGTTAATTGCCCGAAAATTCGGGCGCCACTCCGTTCGGCCGGAAATTGCACGGTGAAAACACCGATTCAAGACATGAAACATGGAGACCCGCGGTACGGATAAAAACAGTATTTCCGTGTGTAAAAATAAATGGATCTCTTGAAATATTTATTCACGCGTTGGCTGACGCAGTGGAAACAACCGCTCCTGGTTGGACACGACATATACTGCTGTTTTGATTGTAAATCGCGGAGAAAGACGATGTTGAAGTACCCAATCGTACATGTGGCTTTCTGTGTTCATTTTGCAATGTAACGTTCGCTAAGAATATTGTCAAAATTGATAATTATTTCATTAGCGCGTTTGGCGCTGCAGTGGAAACTGTCGTATCTGGTCAGAAACGATACAGTGGTCTCTTTGAAATATAAATTGTAGGGAAAAGATTACTTTACTCTTTGAACGAATAGATAGCACTTTGTATTATTATTACTATATTCACATTTCTTTACGATTTCAGAACAATTATTAGTTATTTGGTGAAATATAATTTGAGGTGTCAACGTGTTAAGACGTGGTAAAGTTTGTGATAGAAGACAATATTCATTTCTATTTATTTATTTATTTAAAAAGTGAGATAATTTATGCATTCCGTTTCGTAGATTTTTTATGTAAACTAAGCGCTTGTGAGATATTCTTTGAACAAAAATTTAAGAACATTACTTTACTTACAGATTCATTTTTATTTAGAAAATAAACAGAAGTTCTCTTACTATTTATACTTTTTCGAAACATTAAACCTGTCTTCCCAATTAAGCAACTCAATTACTACGTATATTGATGATTCTACGGAAATATATTATTCGATGTACCGTACTGCATATAAAGCTAGCTGTTTGACATCATTTCCTGCGCCATCATTTGTTCCAAAACTTTCAAAAACGTATACTCTGTTGTACACGTGAATTTAATAAATCTAACATGCCCTCCTTTCAGTATTTGGATTTTCGCCAGTAATCTAGGTAATTCTGCTGTCATTTCAATTGAGATGAAAAATCGACACCCGCTTCCTATCACTAGAAAGCAAAATTTATACGTTTTACTTTAGAAGATTAAAAATTATCCGTCACACTTTCTGTATCTACAACAAACCCATTACTCCAGATTCTGAACTCATGCTACTTGTCGATTAAGAGGCTCATGCCAGAAAGGATTATTCAGAAGTTTCTGATACGCTCTGTGTATATTACACGAATATGCAATAATTTAAAATTACGCTATAAGATTTCAAGAACAAAACAATAACAATTCTGAAGAAAAAGTACAAGCTCGAATTGCGGTTTTTCAATAGAAATTTTATATAACTTCGTACAGTTCTTCATATAAAAACGCTCTGAAGAAATCCTGCGTTTTATAAAAAATAAAAGCACAAGCTTCTGGTGTTTAGACGGAGGTGGTCACGTAGTATTGCAGCCGAAACGTGCTTCAATCTTCGAAAGCAGCACGCATTGCTGTGCACCGCGCGAACTGATTCTTCGTGCAAAGTTTCTGGAGAATTTTAACCACCTGCTTTCAGCCAAGTTTTTATGGAGAATAAGAACAGAGAACGCGGAACGCCGGCCGAATTTCCACGACCGGTTCCCCGAGATCGCAACGGCTAATTCCTCGATCGTTAAAAGGAGCAAAAGAAAGGATTTCACCCGATGAAATACCCCGAATGTAAATTTCATGGATTTAATTGCCAGCCTGACCCGTACGCGCGACGGAGACGAGGATTTTCGTCTTCCACCCCGAAGAGAAACGAGTTTTCCTCCGTGGGAGATGCTAAGAGTCACGTAGAACACGCGTGCTTCGGTTCTCGACGAAAGGAACAATTCTCAACTACGTTCCTTCCTTTAAAGTTCTTCTTGGACTCGTGCCGCCTTGTCTTCTCCAACTGCATTAAACAGCATTTTTCTACCTTTTAAGTGTGGCGAGAAGAGTTTCCTAACTGCACTGGCCGCCCTAAAATATTCGCCGCAGTACGCGTTACTTGGCCATCTTTGTTATACAGAATGATTCTGGCAACTGGTCCAGGCCGTAGCTCTGTTCCAAGTGAAGTTAAAATCATTGACTGGTGTCGTTAGGAAAGTGTGTCAGCACTTGCCTCTGCATAATAGCGTCACTCACTAGCCCTGCGTTGGTTCTGAATTCCCAGAATATTGGAAACATCCCTCGTATTATAATCATCGTCATTGCGCAAGTTTGTTAACCCTGAAGTGGATAATCAGGGCCGTAGCGGCCCTGTGAAACTTCAAACTAATAATTGTTTAATTTTTACCGAACAGGCAAAACAGAAATCAATTTTCCTTACAGCACTGGAAGCATCATGAGATAATAGAGGATTACATAATTCTACAAATAATTATACAGTAAAAATTGGATAACTGCCCGTATCGATCTACTGCATAAGTGCCCGTTACTCATCCCCACCACGGGGTGAGGGGTTCCCTGTTGACGCACCCAGAAGTTCGACAGACGAGTAGTGTAACCTGATCCTATCTCGAATGTCGGTGAGACAATACTAATGCAAACATGAAACATTTGTAATTTTAATTTGTTTTCAATGAACCTTTTATTAACGTATTTGTGAGGTTTTCCCGGTTAAAATAAGACCAAACACGGTATAATTTGAATTGTATTTACTTGTTGATATTGATTAAGTGCGCCACATTGTAGGTTTAAATTATAAACCAAATATGCATCAAATTATATCGTGTTTGGTCTTATTTTAATTAGAAAGACCTTACAATCACATTGGTAACAGTTTCATTCAACAAAAATAAAAAATACAAAAGTTTTATATTTGCATTAACATTGTGTCACCGATACGTATTTTTCGCATTCTTTTGTGTCTCGGGCCTGTTTCTCTTTCACTCGCTGTCCTTCTCTGTGTTCGTAAACAAACCGAACCTAGGCTCGACCCGTGTCTATAATTAGAATCGATTCTCCTACAGAATAATTGCCCGCCTTGGGACCGATTTTCGGGCAGTTATCCAACTTTCACTGTATCAACACATGTTAAACAGTTGTTAGTCTGAAGTTGCACAGGGCTGCTACGGTCCCAGTAATCCACCTAAGGGTTAAATAAATGAAGACGCCGTGGGTCAGAAAAGACCCCGAAGACAGTCCCAGGACCAAAACCGACGAAAGTAGCCGAGTCTAGCTCGCTGTTCGACAGGGTTAACGCGGCTCCAGGAAGTTTCGTCGAGGAAACGTCGTTGTGCCGTGGACGGCGGGAACGTCGTCGTCGACGACGACGCGGAGGAGGCAGGGCTCGTGCAAAACGGGAAAGCGTTGTTCGTGAGCGAGAATTGAAGCACGTTTCGGCTGCAGCGCTACGTGACGAGCTCGCGCCGCCTTTGCCCGAATACACGGCGAAATAAGAGACGCGAGGTACAAATCAACCGAAACGTATTCATATTTCACGTGTCTCGGCCTCCCGGAGAGTTCGTTCGTTCCTTCGTTCCCGTTCGAAGCAACTTTTTCACCCTCCGCTTCTCGGTTCCTCCGTCATCCGCGAATCTAATAAACCAGCGTGTAAAACTTCTTATATTGCGGCCCGCGAGCACACGCCCCGCGGAAATTTTGTTTACGCGTCAACGTGAGACCCCGTGAATTACGTCGACCCTCGCGTATTCTCCGTTCCGCGTGCGGCGTTAACGCTTTAACGGCCGCAGACGTCGGCTGTCTCGGGAAGTTCGCGGGGTTTTCGAAGATCAGAGATGTGATGCGTTTTTTGGATAGTGATTTGTATTTTTAACCCTTCGACTGAGGGTTAACTCTTTGTGGCATGGTAGAGTTGAAAATGTCCCGCCTTTTTAATACCTAAATATGCATGGTGGGATATATTTTATACCACCTCGGAAAATTAGAATTATTTGAAGCACAGCGGTTTACATTGAACCCATGTGTTTAGTATAGTTAGTCACTTCGCGAAGAGATGTCGTATACAATTTCTGTGCAACATGGGCCTGTTTGTTTTTTACAATTCCGTGCTTGAGAGAAGTAATTTGAAACGAAGCCACGCTGCGTGCGGTCGAGCTGAAGTAACATGCAGTGAGCCGTTACCCTGAACGCCTATGGGCGTCAACAGCACACGCTGGGGGGTTTCGTCAAGCGGAGGCGCTGATAGCAGAGTTAATTAGATCAGTGGTTTCTAAATTTGTTATGTTGCATTCTTATACAATTTTTGAAAATAAGAGAATCTGTACCTATATTTTACGGACCACCCCCACCATTCTAATTCTAACCCTCTATATTACCAGAAATTTTTGTGTATATCGAAAATGATACGTTAGGTAAATGATAAAGATAAACGATAAAGTTTGTATCTCGGGATATAAACGTTATAATAAAAGAATAGACTTCTTTGTTGCACTATAGTCGTAGAATATAATTGTATAAATTGATAAATAAGTGAAACAAGACTTAGAAAGTATAGATATACAGAGATGTAACTTCCAAGTCACATGACATTATAGGGGATTAATAAGACATTGAAGGAAATGAAAATCTGTAACGTAAAAAAAATTGGCAACGATATTTTTAGAGACTTTTGAACTAAGATTTTTACACAGAAATTACTATTTCAAGCTTAAACTAAGAACAATATATAATTCTCTATACGAATAAAATTGGTTCTGAATAAACTTATTATTACTACAATTACAAATAATTCAACCAAACGTTTTTATCATTGCTTGATTTTTATTTTAACATTTCTACGCAGGTTTCTTTTAAAAAATAACAGTATTTTTGAAGTCGAATATCAGGGAGGTACATGACGAAATTAACTCAAATCAACACAACCCGTTATATTGTTTTTAGATGCCTGAAAGAGGCTAATCCAATTAACAGAATAATCTTGAACTTAAAAATTACTTTAAAATATTCATCAACGAGGTAGATTCCATCCATACTATAATACATATACAAAGACTTATATTTAGAGGCTCTATCTATTATCATCCACATACACGCGCAATACAAAAATTCTCCTCCTCCTACATCATAAATTTAAATTCAGAAAGTATATTAATTACGAATTACAGAAGGCGAAGAAACTTCCGTATACTTAGCATTATGCAAAGAAACTGAAATTGCTCGTTCCGCAATTACGTCCGTTTAATTGTCTGCCTAATTCTTTTCTCACTCTCCCCGTGCCATTTCGCCGACCGGTGGTTCGAACTGTCCTCCAAACGATAGCAATTTCATTCGGTTCGATGTTGTTTTGACTTTCGAATCGTTGGGTATCGTCTGGCATCGAGGCCGGGTAATCCAGTCGAAAAATACGAGAGATCGTTCAGGGTGGCGTGATTTTTTATTACCGCCGATTAACGAGCTCCGGGCTCCTTAAGGAAGTGCGGATAAAGATGAGGGTGTCTAAAGGCGACATCGAGGAGACTTACAAACCGCGTTCGGGCCACTTAATCTTCTTTAGTTGCTGATCGACGGCTTCATAATCCTCCCTTAGCTCCAAGTTTTTTGGACTTAGTACCGGCACAGAATGACTGGTCGATTTATCGCGCACCTAATAGAAAGGTGATTGAGAAGAAGAGGAGGAACCGGAGGAGACAGAGAAAAAGGCGGCGGCAAGAACGAGTCCCGGGCTCGCTCGATCGTCGGACTTTATTTTTAAAAAATGAGCCGGCCTCTCGATGAAAAGGACGTCGGCTGTAATGGCAACGATAATGTCGATGATGAATCGTCGATACTCCTTTACCCGGCGAACGCTCGAATTGATACGAGCTCTGTGTTCCGAAGCTTCCCCCCCTGGCTATAGATAATTGTAAGAGCCTGCCCGTATCATGTCGGATTTATACAGGCTCTATTGGAAATTATAGCACGGCAGAACCGCGATACTAGCGGGAAAATGGGGCTGAGAATTCGTGCAACTATAGAGGCAACCGGTCAGATACATTTTTCTTCTTGCACCGCCATAACCGTTATCGATCGTTGCCTATCATCCTGGCTACCGTGTTCATTATAATGACCTTGTTTATTGCTGCGTGGAATAATTTGGGTGCAGACTTCACAAACCATTGTCTCAGATTTATGAGCCACGAGGTTCCGCTTGTTATGGATTTTTACTTCTGTTGGATGGTGTAGGATCTCATACTTTTCAGGGTGTCTTATAAGGTGACCAAAGTATTCTAACTTTCATCGCTTTATAATTGTGAGTGTTTCTAAGTGTTTGTTTATTGGGTAAGGACGTTGCTTTTGCTAATCCTATCCAGCCAGCTTATTTTCAATGGCTACCCATAGATCCACATCTAAACTGATTCCAGAGGCTCAAACATTGCTGTGATGAGTGTTCATGCCTCCATACTACATGTAAAGCAGGAATGGAAGGACAGATTAGGGATACAATTATGTGATTATACTCAGCAGAATTGAGACTGTTGCTTCCTTGTTTAGATGTTTTTTAGCATCTGTTGTTTAGAAAAATTATCCTTTAATTCTTCGATACCGTTTAGTATACAGAATGAGTACTAAGAACTGCCACCTAAAATTCTGACTTGCTGATGTTAGACAAAAATTGTCGAATAAAGGACGTTGTATTTGAAGGACCTTATATAATAAGAGAATGTAATTTTTTATGCAGTGTATATTTTGGAAAATTTTAAGGCGACTTTAATTGCCAGATAGCACTCGATAAACCGCATAAAAATGTCTCAACACACATGAGTCGAAAAATCAATATTATCACGTTGACTACCACAGTGGAAATTCCCATGCCTGGTCAGACACACTATAAAATGTCAAAACTCTTATTAACACGTTCGCTACCATGGTCGATTCAAAAAGAACGTCCACCACAGACCACGCATTATTTTGATCAATTATCTCTGTTACACACGTGTAACGTCGAGCTGTCAAAACAGAATCGACGACAAAACTGGTAGCGAACGTGTTAATACTCAAAATAGTATTCACTAATAAAAACGTTAATATACTATCAATACGATGTGATAATTATTAATTAAGCTCGCCCAATGGACGCTCTGTTCGATTTTCTCGAAAAGGAAGCCCCATACGACAAAATTTCATTCAACATTTCCAGTCCATTATAACATTTCTCTTTAATACACATTGTTCATATTCCGAAACCGTATAATTGCAACGCGCATTTGCTAATCTTCAGTTCGTATCGTTTTCCTTTGGCTGCGAAGAAAAACGTTCAGCGGCTGGATGGCGTATAAATTTTTCTTCTCGTCGGTCGGGCCAAATAACGAGCGGGGAGAGGTATTTGTTTTTGATTTCGAGCTCGTTCAAACGATCTTAGCCAATAACACGGCCGAAAGTTACGCGACTGTAATTTAAAGTTGCCGTTTGGGGAGCGCGGCGCGGGACATTGCAAAAAGCTTCGAACAACTTTATCAATTCCATCGAGCGTCTGTATTAGTTTTCCCCGATAGGAAAAGCTTCGATGTCCCAACGGTAATGACGCGTCTTCCTGGTGCCATATGGCGTCGCGTAGCCACTGCAGTCCACCTCAGAATATAACCGTCCCTTAAGATTTCAATATAACGTCGATCAAGGGGCCATTTATCACGCAGACTCTCCGGAAAACGTCTCCATTACCGTTTTTTTGAAACTTCTACTGTATAGCATTCCGTGATCATTCTTTTTGTTGCCTATACGTACGCTTCTACATAAATTTTGGAGGTCTCTATGTAAACTTCTGACGTTGAATTCATTTTCTGTCGGTAGTTTAGGTGGAGGTTGAGAGACTCGAGAGTTGTTGACGTTTTTAGAAATATTAACCCATAAACGCACACCTTTTGTTTTCTAGATCAGCCTCAGAATTATACTTGTTTTTTTAAATGCTCCTTTGTTGCTACAAGATGAATGCTATAGCCGTCATTTATCAGCACGTCAACAAAAATCTGACGGCTGTAGCCGTCATTTGCGGCACTGGTCAAATAAAATGTGTGTGTGTTTGTTGGTGAGTGTTATGGTATGGTATCTTGCTTGGATTTGTTGAGTATACAAAACTGTTTGATATTAAAAGTTGTAGACTTTTTGGATGCTAAGCACGAGTGAATGTAAAAGTTAGGACTCTTTGTCTAGGTAGGCTACGATGACCCAGGTTAGTGACAGTTGGATGTTCTGCATTTTGGGAGCTTATGGTGTGTCGATTGCTATTAATTTACAAGGGAGGTCTACGAACAAGGGAGGTACACAAACTTTAGCGAAATATTGAAACGGATCTGTTGGTTTACTGTAGAAGTGCTTAGGTTTGAAGTCATTCGATTGCTTGTGGAGATAGGGGGTGTCAAGGTCAGAACATTTGACTCAAGATATTTTTAGAACTAATTAATATTTTTTAATGAAATTGTTCTTATTTGAAACTTGATTGTAAATAGAAACTTTCTTTCTCGTGGCCTTGAAGGATCGTCCAATATTATAGCTTGCAAATTTAGCTTTGATTAACATTAATTTTCTTTTAGTTTTCTAGAATTAGTTTCTGACGCTCTAAACGAGCACACAATTTTTTTCTTCCAAAATTCATTAGCTACAGAGATACACCCATTCCAATTTTCAGCAAATAAGACTCAACTGGTAAACAAATTTTGACAAGGAACTGTAACTTTCTTTCAAACATTTTAACTGAAGCTTCCCTAAAGTGAACATCACAATAATCAGATCTTTTTCATTCTCTCTCCAAAATCTGTATCCCAGTTCGTGGACCTCTGTTGTTACAGTAATTAACAATGTTCAAGTTCCTCTGGATCAATAAAACAATTCACTCTATATAATAAGCTCCATGTGACAGTTTACTAAGTCCTTCAGGACTACTTCACCTACTCCAGCACATTCTCCCGTCAGTTTTCGGTCATCGAAAAGCTACGAGAAGAGACATACCCGGTTTGTCGAATGTCGAAGCTTTGCGACAAACCGAAGCTTCTCTCCGTTCGTTCTCGGGCCCTGCTGCTCGCAATTTCCACGAACGTCTGCAGAGATATTCGTCGTGAATTACGTCGTGGCCCGTTGAAAAGTCTCCGTGCTCGGTTCGCCAGCGCTGCGAACTTTCGCAAGTACGATAGGAAAAGCGAAGAAGGAAAAAAAACAGCTGCGTCGGAGGAGGAGGGGAGGCAGGAGGATCGAAGAGATAGAAGAAGGAGGAGGAAGAAGAAGAAGAAGAAGATAGGGACAGAGAGGGAGGTAGTCGGTACGCCAGCTATTAGACGGCACTAGCTGCCGCAAAACTTGGGAAAACTTATGAAAGTGGGATTGGGTTCGAGTACCATGGCGGACGAACCACCCTACATCTTTGCCTCCTACCCTCTTCTTCCTTCCGTCCTTTCGTTGTTTCTCTCCGCCTCTCCATTGCGGCGAAAAAAAGAAAGGACACTGGCTGGAGAGGCGGCAAAGTGGGATACACGGAAGATATTAGAGTCTACGGAGCAGCCACGAATCGCCGACAATTTTTTTTTCCACTGGCTGACATTAACCCGGATCTTGTGGAGCTTCACCCCCGCCGCGAGAGAAAGTGGCAGGCCGTGCAGCGCGGAAAAGTAGAAAAGCGGCCGGAGTGGACGGGGGCGGAGGGTTGAGTTTCCTCGGCCCGACGAAATTGAGCCATCGAAAAAGTTCCCGAAATCGTGCATCGAATACTCGGCCAGCTTCCACGAAGACACTGTCCACGTGGCATTAATTTACGTCCACCCAGGGAAAATTATTCAAGAGGCCATTACGCTTCCTCCAAGTTCGTCCTCTCTTATTATATTGAACAGACCAAACTTCTTTTTTGGTGGATGTCGCGGCAACCTCTAAGTTGGGTTATTAGCGACTCTCTGAGGACGTTACCCAATTACCACTAGCCGATTGTTATGCAATTTTTATAGAATATAGAAATTGTGTTTGCCGTTCAGCTTTCGCGAGGAGTTGCCTGGAGTTAGAATTTGTTGTTTCTCGCACTGATTATTTTAGCAACTGAGAGTTTGGAGACTTTCACGGCCTGGTTCATTATAAATAATACTGTTTGAGGCTTCCGGGTGTAAGCCGTGTTCAGTAGGAAGATGTTCCCTTTGAATTTGATCTATCCGACAAACCAACGTCTGGCTGTGCAAGTGAAATTGATGACTTAACAAATCTATGAATACCTACAGGAAAGGTTGCTGAAAAAGGTGAAGATTGATAACTGATTGATCGGAATATTTTTTATATCAAAGGACTAATTAAATTGCAACTAAAAATCGTATCAAGACATTCGCAATTACCTACTATTTGATTGGTGGAAATGGAAAGAATTCAGCCGGGTGTCTAACGGTCATCCTCAGATAGAGGCTGCTTCTAAGATGATACGTGCAAAGATCGCCTGTCCAGCTAACATGGGTTGCAATTAATAAAATCATAAAGCTCCATGGGCTTTGAAAAACATGTAAAAGCATTGTAAGAATTTTCGTAGGACTTGTCCGCCTGGTATGCAGTTATTGGCTACTCGAACCTTTTCTAAAATTCTGATTGAACCTGGTGGCTTTGTGAGACTACTATTGTACCACAACAATTGGTATTTTTTGGACATCTCAGTAGGCGTTGTATCTTCTTTTTCTTGGGCATATTTTCTCGCATGCGGGAGTCTATTTTGGAGTTCTTTTTTTTTATATACAGATTCATTAGCAATCAGACTACATAATCCTATAGGCTAATGTGTTGGCTTGTGAACTATGTAGCTCCATTAAATTACACGATGAGGATTCCTCCAGTGAGAAGTCCTTTTTATCCTTCTTTCAGGTCTGCTGGCCTACGAACTTAACGCAGAAATGAATGAGATGATTGATGGTTATCTTAGCGACACAATTTGGAGCATCTGCCTTGCTCAGGAGATGTGGGTTATGTTGGTGTGGTCAGTTCTGATGTATGATATTATTACTTAATTTTGTCTTGAAGGACAGGGTTTTCGTAGAAATAGTTTTATAGCAACATCTGTCTTGAGGAGCAGTTGCTTCCCATTTCTCCTCCCAATGTTTCTTCATTTTCATTTTTACTATAATCCTCGTCACGGCTTTCCTCGTGTAACGTCACGAGTAACAGCTTTCACGAAGCGTTATGGCCGTCCGCGTAACGTGACCTAGGTGGCTCTCGTTTTCGGCCGTTCTCCACGAGATTTTTATGCGATCTCTAAATGAATTTGTGCCCGCTGAATATTTACACCGATAGAGGGAAATATTTCTCTTGGAGAGGAAACGGTAGCTTTTTAAGTTATGCAAACCGTGTTACGTACGCATCGATTCTCCATCGGATCAGCGCTCTTTTTTCTCGCGCTCCGTTCTTTATTTTGCACGCGGATCGTAGAGGAAGAGGACAAAGGGAAATGTGGAGGTAACGAGGTACGAACGTGGCGCGATCCGGAATATCTTCGACCAACGATAGCGATACCGAGAATTGGAACTATCCGCCCTTGGCCTGGCAAAAGGCACGCGAGTGACAATCCTATTAGCGAGTAGGCAGCCAGCGAAATAGCTTTCGAGATAATAAAGCGATGCAGAGGGGGTTGCCACGGGGTTGGTTGGCTGCTACGGAACTTCGGTACTGCATTGCTGCTACCGGCGACTCTGCTCCTCCAGAAATGGAAATGAATTTACTTTATTACTCGCTCCTCCGACACGCAGTGTCTCTACAAAATTAATAATAACGAAAAAGTAAGATTTCCCCTGCCGATTTTTCCCAATTTTCTTGGATGCCTTTTGAACATTATTTCGTGTTCTGCTGGTGGGTGGATGGAAAGGATACAGTATTTTTCGAACGATTAGCACATTGACCGGCGTGGGGATCACCGGTGACCGGCGCCTCTTTTATTCAATTAAATAACTAGAATTCTCAACTTCATTATTACTGTAATAATCTCTTTCGTTCAAGCAAATAACTAGAATTCTCAACGACATTATTATGAATATGTTATTATTGTGAAATGTAATTTTTTAGAAACTGTCTGCAGTAGAAGCATATTTGAGAATAAGGCAAATTGGGTGCTTAGGTAAGCGAATAATAAAGCTCAGCGTTTAGAAATCGTTGTTCATTACCATTTCACAGTATTTTGCCACGGTACGAAATAATTTTTCTACTTCCTTCCATTTGATTTTTAAGCAAACCTGGGTAAATTCGCTTTGAAATGAAAATGCGAAATGACCGTTTAAACGAAATTTTAATTCGTAATTTTCAGCAGTGTTATTTCAAAATATAGAAAATATCCTTTTATTTGTAATAATAGCAGGTTTCAATAAAAATAAATATCGTTAATTGCGGTAACAGTTTTAATTACGAAAAATATTCGTGGACGCAGCACCCATAATGAGGAAAATTCAAAAAACATAATTAATATTATTACAATGTAGTATGCAGAATTTTTTATTTTTGAACAAAAAATACCTGTTATATTTTAATACAGCGAATATTTTCAGAATTATTCCTTCGAATAGAATATCCAATTTTATTTCC
Source organism: Macropis europaea (assembly GCA_916610135.2). Classification (NCBI taxonomy): domain Eukaryota; kingdom Metazoa; phylum Arthropoda; class Insecta; order Hymenoptera; family Melittidae; genus Macropis; species Macropis europaea. The sequence goes on from OU744353.1 coordinate 8,816,003, forward strand.
AATAACCGTGGAAACGTCATTATTTCGTTATTTAAAACAAGTTCATGTTTTTAATATTCTTTAAAAATTATAATGACTTTGAATAAGCAATAATATGTAAATGTAATACTGCAGACATGTTGAATGCACATGTAATGCTTACAATACCGGAAATTAATTTTCTCAAAAACGAAGCCCCGAGAAAAAAACTTCATTCTACATTTTCAACATATTCTTATGTCCGTAGCACAGTTACATCCATACTTTATGCACAATAAAAACTTTCATCAGGAAAGTAGAGTATGACTTCGCCAGCAGGAACCTAATTACATTGCCTACTTCATATCTTCTGCACTTCAACCCCTTGCCATACGATTTTTCCAACAATTTCGTGTAATAAAATTCTCTATTCAGGAGAATATGCTTGTATCAGGCAAGCATTATCAATGGCTTGATAACTGAAGTATCTATAAACGTATAAAATCCGCTTTTAACCCTTCGAGAATAATTAACACACGTATGCGTTCCAAAAAATCCTCAACTGCGTGCTACGTGTCACCGTACTTGTCCAGACTCAGCTGTTAATTATACGCTCTAAACCTGTCTAATCCTACGATTTATCACTTCACTTCAATTTATTGAAATATACATATTTCGTTACATACTCTGCAATTTTAAAGCAGTAGAACAACTGAACAATCGACATCATAGATATTATTATAATTAAATAGTCAGTTTAACACGTTGTACCACTGAGGAAAATTTCAGCACATGCTGCACGCTTCTTCCCAAAATTTTCAGGTCTCAAAGGGTTATCAACAGTAGTACTGCAAAACTTTAACCCTAGATAACTAAGTTATCTGTGAGTAACGTTATTACTAAGCATTCGTGAAAATGACGTCAATTAAAAGCACGAATATAATTGAATCTTTTTATTTAACAACGAAAATATTTTATCTTATAAAGAAACGGGATACATTAAACTAAAAAGTTAGATTTTCTATTGAATTTATTGATAAATAAATAAGCATAATTAGTTTATTTAGTAAGCGGCTCGTCCGATATCACAGGATTCAAATATTTCGATCGTCATTTTTATGGAAGATCAGTTATCCAGAGTGAAACAATTGGTACACAAGTGGAGTTCATGTTTCTAACATATCAATCACATTCCGTGTCACGAGCGTGACTCGTTACTTTAAGACAAGGGGTCAAGCTGTACACGGCAGAGTATAATCTCGATCGTAAATATCCCTCGCAACTTTTCATAAATCCCACCGCTGGCCGGGCCGCAGCGAAGGGTCGCGCGCCGCTTGGTATTTCGAGCACACCCGTTGTACATACGTAGCGGAGCGCGGGACGAGCAATAAAATCTAAAAATATATATCTTTCGAAATAAAATAAAATGGTAAACGTAGCGTGAAACGGCCTGCTCGCTGTATAGCCGGCACTGCAGCGGCAGCAGTACGGAGAGAACCGGGTCTCTGTCTTTCGTGAAATACATTTTCCGTATTGCTCCCTCCGTTTCTCGTTCGGTCCTCGTACGTGGTCGAATTTACCCTGCGCCCACCCATCCCTCACCCCTTCTTTTCCTCTTTTCCTCGCTCCACGTGCTCTTTTCATATATTCGATCCAGCCTGCATCTATCATTTCCCGTCGTCCTTTGTCTTCCGTCTGACTTCGGTCGCAGTGCCTGCGCTTTTCCTCTCCGCGCTCATTCGTTCGTCGATGCGCCGCGTAATGTTCCTCTCGAGCTTCTTCTTCCCCATTTTCCCTCCATTTCCTTGAACGCATTACAAGCCGGTCCTTTAACTGCCCCACCCCCCCTCAGGGTGTACAATGGCAGCGTCTTATTTTCAATTCCGATACAATCTGCCTGGTCTCTGTCCTCGCGGAACTTCGGTCGAAGGCAATCCTCTGTACGGCAGATTTGTCTTTCCGCCGTTTTGTTTGGTGGTGTTTGAAACTGTCCCGTCGTTTGGAAAGAGGTGACGGTTTTTTTGGGGTTTGTTTAGGCATTTGTTGGCAGAGTTTTGGCGGATTTGGTGTATTGGGATGGCCTGCAAGGGTGGTGAAATTTTGAGTTCGCGGAGAAGGTTGATTCAAATATCGTATGTCTTTTTGTTTCTATTTGTATTCAGTTTTTGGGGGTGGAACTACCCTTTACAGAACAGCAGGTTCCTATTTTCTTATAGCGCAAAACAAGAAGTATATTATTAAATACGTAAATATTTATATATAAGACGATACAAGTTAATAAAAAGGTACTTTCACGTGTCTGACTAGTTGCAGGATTTTCTACTGTGGCGCTCAACGTGCTAAAAACGGGAAAATATGAAACTTTTAATACTAAAGCTGCCACGGCCGGTCAAATGATCGTCTCTATACTTTTGATTAAAAATTCTGCATTTATTGTTATCGCTTTCGTCACTCGATTTCACGACTTTTCCTATAATATACATATAATCAATTTATATAACTTTTATTTAAAGACCGGTTCGGTCGAAATAGGTATATATAAATTGTCAGTAGGTTTGGTGTTAATTACAATTTGTAATTATACTGCTTTGTTGATCTCCTTAATTTATAGGTAAATATGTATTCCCTGAAATTGGTAAATATTTGTTATGTAATATTTTACAGTCTCATTTTCTGTAAAACACTACACAGCTTCGTGGCACTGCGTTTTTCATTCAGTGTTTTTGTATCTGTTCACGCCTTTGTTCGAACTGTTTTTCATTTCTCCATAGACTTATCGGATTTTCCCTTCCGCCACTTGTTTCGCGCTCTCCGCTTTACCGGAAAGTTGAGAATCGGCTGGGGAAGGGAGGCGGCAAACAGGCTGGTTGTGTTCGTTCAAGCACAAAATCCCCAGTCGAACAATATTCAACTAAGTTCCCGGTAAATTCGATATTCTATCTTGTCCATGGGGTTGTCCGCGGAAATTTTCGGTGTTTCGTGAAAGTACCCAACCGTGCTTGTTACTGCCACTTTCGAATTCCTTAAGACGCCGAAACATCAAGGAATCTCTTCATCTTTAGATCGTGGAAGACGCTGAAAATGATTTGAGAAGAAGCAGACGGATATTAATTTTGATGTTAGCTCAGTGACACGTTCGTGTGTTGAATAATTAAGAGACTGCAATTTTTTAGTATCGAAATATCAATCGTAACAATCAGATTAGTTACATAATATATTTTTAAACACATTTTGAGTGAATCCTCGTTTATTTATATTAAAATATAAAAATATTGAAGCTTTTAAACGGACAGTTATATGAATATCCACGGTTTAATTAGTACTTCATCTAACTTTATCTTTTTTTAGTAATTAAGCAGCACACTTCGTTTCACATAGAAAAATACAAGTATTTAGAATTATCAAATCATGTTTATTAAAATTTCCAAATTTTCTTGATGCTTGCACCTCGAATTTATTCAACCACTCTGCTTTTTACAACATCAATTAAGTATTTCACTGCTTAGATCGTCAAATGATTATCACCTTATTTTAAATTATTTTAATGATAAGATGTCCACAAGGTGTGCAAAATTAAAAATGATTTATATTCCGACAGAAATGTATGAATCGTTAATTAAAAAGCACATGTATGCTTTCAACAGTGGATTTGAAATAATTTAAATAAACAACTACACAGATACATTCGTAATTATTCAAACTACACGGCGTTTCTTTAACAATTATGAGCTTGTAGTTGATAATCAAATTGCAAAAATTATACTGAATAATTATTAGCAATCGATTCGAACTAATAAATAGACTTCATAACAATCACAATCGTTAGAACAATAATGGAAGGTGCTGTGCATGCGTTCAACTGTAAGTAGAAATCACTCTTTATAGTCAGACGTACCGAGCCGCAGCAAAATACCTAAAAAAGATTCATTCTCAAAATTACAGATTATTATATAGAGTCACAAACACCTTCCAATTTGTCTTCTTAAATTTATAGACGGATGATTATTGTTATTCCTGCAGTATGCCTACCTTTTAGGTATCCTTACCTTCAAATAAGAACCCAAAACCGTAGCCCAGACATTCGCCACTTTTTACAAAGAAAAAAATCTGTTATGCGTCAGAAGTTATTTACAACTCAGCCCAATATTTCCACACACCAGTCGGCTCTAATTCCAACGCACAGATTCTCTGTACGTGCGTGATATTACGAGGGAAAATTCGAAATGGCAATTCCATTGAAGGCGAGAGCGACGCGAGGGGGGCGCGCTGAGCGGCGCACCGAAGCAACAAACAATATTCAAATTATTTCGAAATTTATGTCCCCGCTCGGAGCCGTAGGTTTTTCAGTAATGAAGAGAAAAGGAAGTAAAACGAGGAGGTGGTGGCAGGAGAGGCACAGGGATGAGGAGTGGTGCGCCGTTAACGGACCGGGAAACAAGGCGAGGGCCCTAACTTTCGTTACCGCGCCGCTGAGAATTTATTATTCCGCGTACGAAAAGGGTGGCCCTTGTGTAACCCACGTCCACTTTAACGCAATTACTGCCTCCGTGCTTCTGCCTCGCGAGGGGAGGAAAGACCAGAAGGAAGAAGACAGAAACGAAATTCTTTGTACGTTTCTGTCCGAACCGGGAACGAGAGCTCCCTTTCTCCTTTTTCATTGTTTCGCGGACCTTCGTTCGTGTTGTCTGCTGGAACTTTGCGCGCTCCAGGTCCTCGTTACTCAGATAGAAATCAGATTTGACAGAAAGTATAAGTTACAATGAACATTAGCGTCGTGCTCAAAGGCACGGAGAAATAAACTCGGTCCGTCGCACTGGGTTTACGATACAGACGTAGCCATGTGGCCACATTTAACCCCTTAACATACAAATAAAATAGGACTCGATGTGTGTCAAAGATACCATTTAGCACGTTCCGTGCCCCGTGGGTCGTATGCGTCCCACGCGACAAATTCTGTTATTCTACATAATTGGTGATATTCTTTATATTCCAATTAAAACGAACGCCACGATAATAGTACCGGATGAATGGTATAACATAAGACAATCCAATGTGTGTGTTTTTTACGTTGTGTATTTATAGAAACTTATTTTCACTCGTCTGACTAGTTATGGAATTTTTCACTGTGGCATGGAACGTGTTAACATAGCTCAACTTAAAGTTATCTAAGCTGTGCAGGAAACAGAGTATTTACATTGCTAAATGTCATGAAACAATGTTAATGGACAGTATTAATGAACAGTAATTAAGTAAGAAATTAATGAATAACTTAATAATCCTGTCGAGTATGGAACTTTTTAAAACAGTCAGCGTATAATTGTTGGTGTTTTGGAGACGTCAACGTCTAAAATGACGTACGAAGCAAATGACGTCTCTCAGACATCTGTTTTTGTATGGCTAGGGGTTAAGGTATTGGAGATGGCGTGGTTAATTAAAATGTAACACCTTAGCTGCTCCAAATTAATAACGTTCGACCAGAGAAATAAATACAGATCTGCCAGTTCAGAATGTGATAACCAGATGCGGATGTTTATGCAATTTAATGTGTCCAAATTGGTGCATGATGGATTAATAACTCAGCACTGTAAAAATGACGTATTTCGAACGTTTCAAGGAGCTGATACAGGTTTCTTGAAGTTTTAGTTATTTTACTGCATTAAGATAAGAAATATAAAAGTCTAAGAATGTAGATTTGCATAAACAACCGCAGTCTAGTGATAAGACATGATTTTTTTCTAATATGTCTAAGAGGAGCACTTCGAGTACAGCGTCAAACATGGTGTGGGCTTTGGAGTATTCTAACTGCAAGGGATTAATAAAAATAAATGTTCAGTCTTACAAATATTATTCAGTAGATATTATAAACAAGACTATTAGTGTCAACAACCGTGGATGCAAACAATCACAATTAGTCGCATTGTCTTTATAATACTGACACAGCTGCTATTTTTAAGCCACTGCGGATTGTGCAGTTAATTAAAATGTAGCTGCTGCAACTTTATAGCAATTGACCTATCATAATCTCATAGACAACGCGATTATCGCCTATCTTCTTTAACCTGCGTCGCCAGCGCATATCTGTGATAAGTAATTCCCTTATCAGCAATGAAAACTATAATTAACCAGTGTTTGGCTATTGACGTGACTTCGTAGCCACCAAAAATTGTATAAAAGAAACCAGATAACTGTAAATACTGGCTAGTCCTGCGACCAAACTCTGCTCAAAATACAACATTAATCTAACTCAACCTAGAATACAACATTCATGTGAGACAACCATGACATCTTCCATCCAAAGCAAAGATAACGGTACCCAAGAATTAGAATACAACTAGAATACACAAAAGGAGGACTCACCTTACAAAGGAACAGAAACGTCTACAAGATTAGGCTATTACCAGACCCTGTCTTCTTCAATAACGTAACTTCATACCACCTGGGGAAGGTGCAAGAGGTAGTTAACGAGGCCGATCGCGGGCGGAGGTAACAAAGAATTTAAGAAAAAATCGATCCTCCATGGAATCGTGTTGCTTCCATCCTTCCAAGGTAATAACTGGCCGAGGAAAATACAGCATCCCCGGCAGAGGATAATAAACGATTCCGGATACTTTATAATGGGATCCCAGAGGATTCCTCCATCGCGAAAATGTTGAAAGTTATTACATGTCATCCGGCCAATGCGAAATTCGTGACGCTTTTGTTCCTCCAGGATCCGAGTTCTTCTGATCCCGTTCAAATTCCAGTCAGGCGTGTCGAAATGAAGAAATAAAAGGAGCAGGACAAGAGAAAAAGAGAGCAGGCGGGGGGATGATGTGGGAAGGTCCGGCGATGTTCGCTGGTCAGCCAGGAAGAAAATTCAAATAAGATTTTATAAGAGAAAGAAGACGTCTTAAGGAAATAAGGTAAAAAAAAAGGACACGGCGGAGGAATCCCGAGGCAGGATCGGTCTGCGGAGAGAGAAATTGGAAGGGTGGCGCGGGATGATGAGAGCAAAAAGTCAACCGTCGTCGTCGTCGTCGTCATCGACGTCGCTGCTACCGGCGGCGACTGCATTGCGCCGTCACGTCTCACGGGATTTCGGGGGTCCGTTCCAAGATGGTTCATTAGTTGTCGCAATGCAGGACCTTCCCCGTGGCTTCCCTACTTTTTCGGTCACTGTCCTCCTCTCGTCTCCCGGCACCCTCTTTTTCCTTCGATTCTCGCGAGCCCTTCCAAACAAATCCTCCGCGTCTTCCTCGGCTGTCGAGTCCTCGAAACCCTGGGAATAGCAATGAAGGATATTTTAGTCAGTGAACCGTGGCCTGGGATTTCCCTGAAATCCCTGTTTTGGACGCGTTCGCTCTCTTATGCTTCCCTCCGACTTCCTCCCTTTCTCTCTCGCTCTCCTACCCCTCGTCTGTTCCGTTCGAAATTTCGATTCGTCTGTTCTTCCTTCCAGCTCGCAGACTTCACGCGATCCTCCTCTCTCCTCTGCTCTCTCCTCCTCCCGTTCTCTCGTGCGTCTTCTTATCCAGGTCGCGGAGACGACACACCATTTTCCTGCCAGCCAACCCCCTGCTTCGAGGGATTACGAATTGCCGCAGAGCGTGCCGGTTATTCGGCGAGCTTTTGTAGACGCGATACCGAAACAATGGGGCGCGACAAGTCGCGCGGAAGGACGCTCAAAGGACTCTATGATCGAGGGAAACCAGCAGGAAGAGGAGTTTTCTTGGTCGCTCGCGAGACGGGAATATGCCCGGAGGCACCTTTTACGATCCCGTACCTTGTAATATGGATTCTCGTAAAAGTCACGCGAACCGTGTAACGATTGTTGCTTTGACGATGACTTCTTGGACCCCGATTCCTCCGAGCCGAATCGATCGCGTCCTCAAACATACCGTCGGCCCCGCGGAGTTCGGTAATAACGGTTATTGGTTCGACCCCGTTAATTGCGCCTCTTGATCTTTCGTCAGAATGATCCTCTAACACGGTCGACGCGACGTTTCCCTCGAACCAAGAAAAAGGAAACGCTGCTCCTTTGTCTCTTTCTTCTCCGTTTGCTCAGAACTGTGTCTCAGCTGTGCCCCGAACAGATTTTCGGTTAAGTGTTTTTATTAGGTTGTGTAATAAGCCCTGTCGCGATTCTTTTGATGAACATTAAATACACGGTGTTAGAAAAGAACATTCAATATTTATATGGTACATAGAATACACCGCACTGAATAAAAAACCTTAGTAAACATGGGTCAAAAGCTCAACCGTTTCTGAGATATACACATTTTTGTATGTTAGCATCATGATTGACTTCCTACTGGCTTCCAAATTATGTTCAACAGCTTATATTTAACATTTTGCCCGTCGCGCTTTATTAGCTGAAAATGCTCAATTTTCAAAATTAATATACAAAATAAATACAGCTTTGAATTCTAAACGCTTCCAGCAATAATATTAGTAACTTTTATCATTTTTCAGTCATCCTGTTAGATTTTATCACATGTATTTATTATGCTATATATGATTAAATAAGTAATGATTCGGTCTTACCGTCACCCACGTATGGGTGACATGGCAAAGTGTTGAACCCAGTATTAAAATCTGAAATATTATTTACTCTTTTCATATGCACGTACGCAGAAATTAATCAAGCAGAATTAGATAAAAACGAACTAGCGGGAGGTGAATATAAAAATTTTTGCCTGAATTGTACAAGCGTTGAATAATGATTCTCCTTATTATAGTTCTTTTTATTTATATTTTATTGTACAGGTATATATTTCGAAAAATATGCGCCGGACTTCGGGGGTCTGCGTTGGCAGCATACTGTAATTTGCCTCTGTATTGGCAGCATTCGATAAAGCATCAGGGTATCGGGGGTGTCGAAACAGAAATACGCACATTTTCAGAAGTACGTCCATTTTTACGACGGAATATCAGATCGTAAAGTTTCCGGAACAGGGGTTCCGCGAGCTTATTTCCATGGATGCAGTTCGAGCTTTTGCACATTTTAGGAGCTTCTTTTCCGCTGACCCATCTTTGCGTTTACTGCCTCGAATGCAACGCTGCGACACTACCGAAAATGGTTTTCATAGTTGATACTTGCATCAATATATTCGGACAGGAACTCGTCGTATCGTAGGAAAATTGTTTCTGCAACGTTTCATCCGATGAACAAATTCAATTTTAAGCAGCTTAATTCGGAAGAAAGGGCGTGGTACGTTCGGCAACAAAATGGAGAAGAATTTGTAGAAAAAATACTTAAAAGACATTTTTAAATGTACTGAAGGCTTGATAATTTTTTTTGCAAGGAAAATGATGAACCAACATATTTAGGTAGCTGTCCTGAAACTTTGACTGCCACGGTGTATTATCTGAAAACGGCAAACATTCTAAGTTCTTAATGAATATAACCTCGAGTTGTACCCTGTTTAATTAACAATATGTATTAGGAACTTTGATGATTTTTTTACCTTTTTTTTATTTATTTTTGAGATGACAGTCAAAGTGTTCAATGATTCTCCGTTTTCTTTTGCTTTGGCACAGTAGTTTTGCAAATTTTATATAAATAGGCAGTACAGTCTCTGAATTTAAATTTAATGTAAACTGTAGATTGTACCAAATCACCACAATAGTGAAATATAAAAAAATTTGATTTGATTCTGAGAGAACAGTAATTTAATCATATCTAAAGTAAGTCTTCTGTAACAAATACCATATAATGGAGTGAATTACTTGACAGATCACATTATAATATTATTTTCTTAGCACATCAATTGCTGCAGTGAAAATTGCCATACGTAGTCAGACATGCTATAAAATATAATTAAATTAAATTTAAAGATTCCTAGAGTAACCTACATGCCAGTATAAAACTTATAAGGAAAAGAGTATTGATTTATACAATTGTAGACTTATGTCAGCTTTGAGGTCGCTCAAAATACTTCGAGAGCCAGTAGTTATTTAACACGTTGAACACGGTGGTCACCGGTGACCGACACCTCAAATTTAATTTAATTAAATAATTATTGTTGGTCGTCAAATTCTGAGCAAATTTTATACTGAAACAATAATGTATGAACAGAAGAACACAATTGAGTACTCAAATCTTTTTTTTCTTTGCGATTTGTGAAAGAAATAGTAAATTATATCGTGTCTGGTTGGATATGGCCGTTCTCACTGTGGCGTTCAACGTGTTAACATGTCGTCTGCCACAGTGAAAACAGTCATTCCCGGACAGACACGATACCAATTATCATCTTTAACATAAATCGTACAGAAAAATAATGTTTCTGTACATCAGTGTCTACGTTAATATTGCCATGTCAAAGTTACTTAAAATATTGTCAAAATCAATACTTATTTAATGAGCCCCTTCACATACAATTCAAATTATATTTACACATGGATACGATTCAATTTTCTTGCGCCTGTCGGTACAGAAGCATGTCCCAATTCTAAAATTAAATATTTTACTCAAATGAAAAGCATATTTTCGCACATATCTTTAGTTTATCGCGAAACATTACAGGTGACTGAAATTCATTAGATTACGACGAGTCACTCCCCATTTGAGTCCAAGCGGTTAAATAAAATTTGAGTCTACGCTCATCCATGACACCCCCGTCAGTCCACATGAGAATTAAACGAAACTCGATGCTGTTAGGTTATCCGAAAATCCGTGCGAGAAAATCCTAGAAACGCCTGTTCCAAAGAAAACGCAGCAGCCGAATGTGCGGAGCCATGCATAATTGGGCCCGTTGATGGTGTCGTGTTTCATGGGTAGCAAAAGTTCCCTCGCAGCTTGCGTTCCATTATCCACGTCACGTCTCACCTCCGACAAGCAATTTTCATCTCATTTGATCGCGATACAGGCGCACGCCTTTTCGCAATTCGGTGCGTCGTGCTTAATAATAATATCGAGTTGGAGTGTGCTCAACGACTACGTCCCCGGCGAATCTCTGCAAACGCGTAACTACCTGTCACGTCACTGTATCCAAATTAAACAGACTCCGGAACGTGATAAGTCGTGTCTTTCTCTCCGCGTTCCTTCCCTCATCCGCCGTTGCTTCTTAGCCGCTCCCCGGTAGCACCGAGGCGAGGAGTTTTCCACGAAACTCGATCTCGGATTCAACTCGACCTTCGAGTTAATCAAAACTCAGACCCAGCTAGCAGGAGACCCGCTAACTTCGCGCCTCCTCGTCTCCCGAACGGCGGGACTGCCGCCTTCTTTCCCTGCGTCCTCCGCTCCTTTGTCCCTCGCACGGAACAAATTCTTCGCCTTCATCGATGTCTTCGCTCTTTTTGCCACCTCCGCGTCCTGCCCTCTCCTCCGGACTGAATTCCGTGTCCATTTGTTTCACTCCGTTTCCTCTCCCCTTGCCATCCACCCGGCCCGGTGTCCTCGTCGCGCCCTCGCGACCCTCTGCCCCCCTCGCTGAGTGGATTTTCCGTGTTTCCTCCTGCGCTTTCCTTTTCTCCGCCGGTGTTTCCTTATTTCTTTCTCCGGTCGTGAGTCGTAGTCAAGTTAAACCGAGCGCAACAACCGGTGCTGCAGACGAAAAAGGGATTTGGTCGTTGTTCCTTTTCTCCCACCCCCGTCCAGCCTCCGTCTCCCTCCTGCGACACGCAGACGATCGCCCCCGTGCTTCTTCTTTCCGAAGAAACGCCCGTGTGGCGCCTGCCGGCAGCTGAGAGGACTCCTTTCTTAATCTTTCCTGAGACAATCGTCTCGGCGTGATAATTTAATCCGGGAGTTACGGAATTAAAAGTTTCCTGCTGAGCGGCGCACGACCAAGGACGTTTCTGTCTCCTTCGTCCTTCGACCCTCCGCCTCCGCGCCACCCACACCATCTTTTTCCATTTCTTTTCTACGTTTTTTATTTCCCCTCTCCGTCTTGCCTATCCTGCTCCTTCCTGTCTTCGTTCCACGTTTTCAGTATTTATTCCTCCTCGTCGCGTACGGTTTGCTTTCTTTCCCGGTACCAGCCGAAAAGCGACTCTTGGCTCGTGCAGCCACCCTGTCCTCTTCCACTCGCTCGAATGTTTTATGAGCGATCAGTTTATCTCGCCGTGGATGAAGCTCTGTTCTGAAATATTTATCGTATGAACAGGAGGGTGGTTCGGATAAGGCGTCGGAATGCGTTCTCTTGAGGGTTGTAGCAGAGGCTACATGAATAGGCTGGCCAAGGTCAGACAATCTGCAACGTGACTTGTAACTTTTCGAACTTTGTACGTTTTCCTTTTTTAAAAATATAACAGAAAAGGTGAAGCTGTATTACATATTGCTCATTTGCTGCAACAACGAGGCAACTAAAAATTCGCCATTTTTGAGTTATTGGTATAGAAATAACTGTTTTTGTTTGTAATTGTACAATATGATAAGTAAACTGTGTTTTAACCTGACATTATGTTGAAAAATAGGTGAAACAGAAGGTAAAGATGGACTGCATGATCCTTCTTTTCATTTTTTAATGTGTACGTAAGACTAAATTTATTATGAATCGTTTAAAGCACGATTAGAAATATGAAGTGTCGATAGTTACAGTGAAACTTTTGCTCGCCACTGTAACTATCGTATATCTTAAACTGTGCATCGCAAATATTTTGAATAAACATTATTTGCTTTCGAATAAAGCAATCGAGTGGGTGGCCATTCCAACCCTCAAACCGAAAGACCAGAAATAAGAATTTCCTCTGCCTCTTGCAACGCTTCATCTGCACCACCCTGTACATTCGCAATCGGTGCTCCGACTTCCTCATCATTCCCTGAACCGTACCCGTTGGATTGCTTTCGATCTTCCATTTCAACCCTCAATCTATCCCGGAACCGGCACAATTAATCGACAGGCATTCGGAATCACTTCGAATGTTCCCTGAAGTCGATAATTTCGCCGCAGATATACACAAGGTACACACTCGCAGTTTTTTCCCGTGGAATTCAGAAGAAGCTGCTGATTGAGAGGCTAAGATGAAAATGAACCACCCCTCCCACCCTCTCCGCCCCCCGATCCACCTGTATTGTTCACCATTGTAAGAGGATAACGTTGAAAGTAGTTTCCCGACGATTATTGTCTCGAATGAATGAACTTACCGCGAAGTATGCCATCGGGGTAGCAACCATGAAAGTTCCTTGAAAATTCCCTGCAACCCTCTCTCTCCCCTTTCTCCTTCTCTCTCTCTCTCTCTCTCTCTCGGTCTGTTTAACGAGCTCGCATCCAGGGGGTTTCCATTTAAGTGCGTCTCGTTTCGGCCTCGGTTGATTACCGGGTCGAAAAATAATTAATCGAGAAATTCGGAATTCCGTCGCGGCGACGAGGCACCGGCCCCGGCAGTTTCTTTTCCGCGGACGGGCGCTGCAAACAGCTAGGAGAACGTAAACATTTCCCTTTAACGAATTCTCGAAAAGAAGGGAGCGCTAATTACGCGATGCCGACGTCCGCCTCCGCCGTCGACTCGGATTATTAATATTTACGACAATTCGCGGTGTTCTGGCCGGCGCCTAACTGCGCGATATACCAGAAACTCGACGACTCTCATTTTTCCGAGTATTTACTGGCCGTTGCTGCTCCGCTGCCTCGTTTTCGACCTCGCCGCGGCGCGCACTTGTTAAAATAGAAAGGAAAAAAAACAAGTAGAGGGAAGTGGAGGCGGTGGTGGGGGTGGAAGAAGGAGCATGATAAATAAGAATGAAGCGCGGATATTAAAATAACAAATGCGTTCGCGTGCGGAAAAAGGGTCAGCGTTTTTATGCCTTTCCACGGTACTGCGCCCATCCCGCCCGTACACAATGATCCCGCGGGCGTTGTCCATGTGTCGACGAAAAATGCCGTTTCGGTTAACGGAACGAGAATTTTAAGCGATGTTTATTGTATGCGGGTAATTCGCGGCGCGAAGGGCAACGAAACGGTTCCGCCGGCCGAAACGTACGGAAATTGCGGCGCTCTGGGTTTTTGGGCGGGTCCTTTCGTTTTGGAGATTCGACTGTTCTTATACTGGATGAGTTCGCACGGTTTAGCTGATTGAAGTTAGAATAAGAAATACAGGAGAGCCTAGAGTATCCGAACTAATAGGGAGACAAATGTGGCCGGATAACAGAATTTTCGTATAATAGAACAATCACTTTTGTTTATATTAAGTTTCATTTATTCAAGTAGATATCAACAAAGTTGACAATTTCTTTTAGTATTTAAGGATTCCATATTTTCTTGACTGCTAAATCACATATGTTTTCACGAAACAGCTTTGGATAATAGAACGTTCGGATATTAGGGTGTTCGGATACAGGAGGCTCTTCTGTACTTTTTTTGAGACTTGATAAGGTGACAAGGAAGAACTGTGTGAGAAGTTGGTGAGTCTTACAATCAGTAAGGGAGTCAACCCTTTGAACTCCTTTGTACAGTGTGATTAGACATCGATTTTATTCACAGGCACTCCTATGTCGAGTCACAGTCGACATTTTTAAATTGCTGGGTTTAAATATGTACTATATTTCGCAATACTTTTTTTTATCGCAAATATCAGATCTTAGCAAAGTTCCAATGCTATTTTTAATGCAAACTACTCCACAAAATTAAAGGATCATTGAATTTTTACCGAAAAATTGTCGATTTCCGAACTGCTGTAACTCATGGTACGTCTTTCTAGGCTAATCAGACACGGTATAATTTACTATTTCTTATATAAATCGTAAAGAAAAGAAAGATTTAAGTGCTCAGTCGTGTTCTCCTGTTCTTACACTATTGTTTTAGTATGAAGTTTGCTCAGAATTTTGCAACAATCAATAATTATTTAATGAAATTACATTTGAGGTGACCACCATGGCGTTCAACGTGTTAAAGTGCGATGAAACGACTACAAAAAATCCTACATCAATTTTTTAGAGGTCGTTGTAAAGGGGAGGCTTCTCTGTATAAAGTCATTTTAAAAGGAATCTCGAAAAAAATTGATTAAACTCCGTAGAGTCGTTTGAATTTATAAAATTTGTTAGAAAAAAGCAACTTCAGTTTTTCTCTCCGTTTGATAATATAAAAGGATCTTTGAAATAATTCAGTTCAGGGGTGTGAAGGTAGATGCTTCACCCTTTAAAATGAGCCCAGGTAGAATGTTGCACGATTTTTTTTCACGAAGGTACAGCAGTTCGAAAATCGACAATTTCTCGGTCAAAATTTAGTGATCCTTTAATTTTATGGAGTAATGTAGTTAGTAAAAAAAATTGTTTAAATTGGTTCCTATGAACCAACTGTCTGTTGAAGTACATTTTCAATAAAACACTTAAAATAATATGGAGTTATTGAAAAGAATTTAAAAAAAAATTAGTACTTCAAGGGGTTAACTTGTATTCAAAAATTTTTGATACACCTGTAGTCCTCTCGCGCAGACCAGGTGAAAATCACTGGTGTACATCAATAAACAATGTTAACCCCTTGTCTTCCAATAGCGAGTAACACTCGTGTTGCAGATTATAGTCTGTACGTTCCAAATATGAGTTTCTCTTCAGTTTGAATGGTTAAAAATTTTATATTACACCAGTTTTGACTTTCAGAAAATTATCCAACGCAAATTGTACGTGTCCACTGATATTCTCCCTGCATTTCCCTTTGTTCTGTAAGACAGAAAAGAGAAGCAAATGAGAAGAGGAGAAGAGCCTTGCTGCTCGTCCGTCTAGGTGACAGTCGTACGGTTTTCATAGTAATCTCTTCAAACACTCTTTTATACAAACTTATATACTATAAAGCATGCTCTTCTCTTTCTAAGGAGAACTCCCTTAACATCACCGGCTTCGACGGGCCCGGTGATGCCCCATAAGCGAGGGGGTGCGCTTGGTCGGGTCTTATCTGACCCCGGCTGGTTGACCCTCTTGTGGGCGCCACATGTTTGGGACTCAGCCTCGGTTCACGACTAATTAACCTGTCATAAACTCACACCGTCCCAATATCCATTGCCATTCACTCATCATACAAATATAATTCTTGCAGTTGCACTCGAATAATAAACTTCAGCGCCAGATAGTCGTAGATAAAGTCGTATGGCAAGGGGTTAAATCTAAATTGAAATCTAAATCCAAAATCCCCGTTTCTCATCTCTCCTATCGTGTCAAAATTCGCGTTCCCCGCGTATAATTCGAAAAATTTCTGGAACGCGTGCCATATCGTTTGACGTCGGTCATCGGTGCACGCGCGGAAAAAGTTGCCTACTCTTTTGTATATCGGACGGTTTTAGCTGGCGGAGCTTCAGAGTTCTCCCGTTTGAGCGTGCGAGATTGTTGTCCACAGCTAGAGGAATTAATTTCACAGAATTTCGTTCCTTTGACCGGGCCAACCGTTTCACCTGCGCGCGCGTTATCTTTGCCGAATAACGCGTCCGCGGGCACGGCCGTGTTTCCGCGCGGGAACGCGGCCTGATTACGCGCGAAATAAACGAAAAAGAAAAAAAAAACGGAAGAAGAAAAAACAGCAACCCATCGTGCTTCCACTCGGAACAGAACTATCATTACCGAATAAACGGAAGTTTGAACGAGAATTAAAATTCCATCGGCGGAATTCAGAGGGCAAGCAAAGCATAATAATTACACCATTATTTTCGCGGCCCATTGAAAATCCTTCGCGCACAATGAAAAGTTCGCTGCGGATTTTGAAACGTATTTAAACGCGTTCATTAAAACTTGTCAGCTAGAAATTTCGTTCTTGCGTGCTTCGACGTCGCCGGTCACCGTCCCGTCGAACACCGTCCCTCTCATCGACGCGGAATTCGGAAACGCTGCGCTCCATTCACGGGGAAGAAAGAATCGCCGCGATCACCGGGTCCTCCGGACGCGTTTCCGAATTCGGGGGGATGAAGAACGGATACCCCGCGGTCGTACATTCGGTCGCGCGTTCCGTTGATTTCGCGGAAGCGGGAAGAGGAGCATAAACTTCAGCTGGTGTCCTCCATCAACGGTTGAACACGTTCCAAACGGAGTTGTAGCCGATGACCAGCGCCGAATCTAAATGCAAGCTCACTTTCGACGCTTGAAAATAGCAGCCGACGCCACGGTGCCGGTTTCATCGCGCTGATCGATCCTCTGCGGAGACGTAAATTCTTATGAGTCCCCGTTTCTGCTTTGCGCAGCGAAGCTTTGTTTCGAACGAAAATTCTGTTCGTTTTAGAACAAGTAATAACATCAAGCCACTTTCTGTAAAAATTGTGAAAGCATTATCTACTTTTTTATAACACTTTGACGGCCGTAAATATATTGAGAAAACTAATTACTAGACTGCGGATTTTTATGCAATTTAACGTATCCAAATATATCGGGAAACGGCACATTTAAGTCCGTGAAAAAATAAAGTACATTGTTTAAACATGCTGACGGTAAAATATAGTTATATCGATGTTTCAATTCTGTAACAGAAATAACATAAAAAATATTAAACTTTAAAAGCGTATATTTGCATACAAATCCGCAGTCTACTAATTACCATTGGCCATTTCTTGCAAGACACTTTAAATAACAAATATTTTACGTTATACTGTTTATGCACAATATTTTACCATTTCTATTTTGTGAATACTTGAATATTTCTTTTTGATCAGGGATAGGTATGCTCACTTATTTGTTTCATGTCAGTGCATACAAATGAGTGAACTTACATGTACGTCACAGCGGCCGTCAAAGTGTTAATTAAAAATATATTTTATAAAAACATAGATTCCCCCCATTCAAAAATCTGCGATTAAAAATTTATTCAGTATTTAAATAAACTAAAAATATATTTTATCACTTTGACGGCCGCTGTCGAAAAATCCTTCTAACACAGTATTCTATTCATATGAAACTTAAAAAAAAGCAAACAAATTCTTTTTTGATGTTTTGAAACCAACATGGTGGTGCTCTCCCCTAAATTATCATGTTAAAGATAGGCTGATTTAATTCGCGCTGATAATAGCAAATAATTAGAAATTTCATCTGAAGGGTTAGGGTAAAAAACAAGGAATGTCACATAACAGCTTCATTGAGAAAGTTAATATTTAATATTCTAGTGCATCAGTAAAGAAACAATCTCCAATGAATGCAACCGTATCGTTCATGACATGAAGTTATACTCTAATCATGCGACAGAAAAGAAATGAGCGAAAATATAATTGTTTTACATTATTTTAATTTTTCTTTCAAGTTGAACACTGCAAAATAAAATAGACGTATCCTGTTCTTTCCTTTACCCATCATATGATATACGGTTTTTATAGTTTCTCATTATTTGAAGGGATTTATAGAAAAAGATTCGTATTAACTCCAACGACAAGGCCTCGATAATTTGTTCGTATTAATTTAAATTATACGGTTATAATACCTCGAAATTATTCCTCGGTTTGCCGAAGCGCTGTAACTGCTGATTGCTTCCGCCCCGATTAAACCATTAAACTATCATTTTCTTACGGCGATTATGCTGGTTCTGCTTCGAGAAATTCGGTACGTTCGGTAAATTCCGTTGACACTCGCGGGAAAATAGTAGCGAGTAGGGTAATTATTTTGAAAATGATCAGCAAAACCGTGCAAAGTGTGTACGTTGAAACCGGTAAAGCTATTCTGTTTCCGTGATAATTAGCATGTTGTATGAGTTACCCTCGACACGTTCAAATTAGATTCGTGTTTACACGACCTCGCGACGCGGAGCCTCGCGTCACCACCAATCAGAAGATACGTCTGATTAGAGGCTCGCAGTGCTCATTAATTAACATAGCATCACTCCGAGTTGATCTTACACCGGGTCCTTTACCCGAAAACTTCCCGTCCATGGACATGAAAACGCTAATTATCTGTAATTAGCGTGTCAACTCGTCCTTTGCTGACTGATTTCGAGGCAGTCAGCAGTTTTGATTTTGAAAAGTAAATTTATTAATATTTACGATTTTTAGAGAGTTTTATAAGTCGAAATATTAGTAAGTGATCGATCTTCATTCTTCAGACTGATGGCATTTTGTCAAAAATTACTTTTTTCGTTTTTTTGTGGTTCATGCTGATATTGATTATTTTTTAGACTTCAGAGGCAGTTACTGTCTACTTCTTCGGAGGATAATTACTATAGTTTAGACGATAACAATGTTTAAAAATTCATGAGTACAGTATAAATGTATATGAATGTATCTACAAAGTTTCATTAAGATATGTTGTTCAGTTTTTCCAAAGAAAATTCCTGGAATGTACCCTCTGAATAGACCCAGAAAGGAGAACAGTTCCTTAGCTCTAGAGTTTGTTTTTTATTTAAGTTTGGAGTCGCGTCTATTGGTCTTGAGTTTTTAGCAATCTACTAAACTGATGCATCGATGTTACTATTAGAATGAAACATACGTAATGTTTGTAGAAACCTAGGACTCTAATAATTGCGTTCCATAAATAAAGATATAGACTCTATATCATAGAGTGTGATCGAGCAATGTTAAAAAAAGGAAGTATGATTTGTTAGGTATACTATTTTAAAAATGTCAATGATTAGAAATAATTATCGTGTAAATATCATTTAATGCACAGTGGGAAAAATAGTTTCTTTATTGCCACTTTGGAGTAAAAATTGTAAAAAGTATTACTGTTTTTGTAAATCAGTCAAAAATGTATACTTTTTTGTCAGATCGGCCAGAAAATGTAATATATTTTTTAGTCTGCCGTAGAATTTTAGTAATTAGTTTATATGAGTCATGAGTTTTGATTTTTTTAAATATTTATTAAAAGGAATATAGAAATAATTTCTATAGCAATTTCTACAATTCACAGTACACCCTCTAATCTGCCAGGTGAACATTAAATCCCTTGCAATCATCTTGTATGACTTATGCCATGAAATGTGACTTCGGACCAGGTGATTCTATACTTTGATCAGTAGTATATGTCTTACAATCATATTTTTATAATATACTCTGCAACCAACAACAGAATCGCATGAATAATTGAGGAATCTGGTCTCAATGGATTATTATGGTGTGCTTCTCCAGGCGTTTACACTTTTGTATTTTTAGCTTCCTAATCTCCTAATTTAAACCTGACCCTATACCCTCGGGTAGGGGGCGATGAAGCTTGTCCTGCGACGTAACCATATGACACAGCAGGTAGCTGTTAAGCCCTGAAGAAGAACCATAAACTGACCTCGTTCGAGTGACTTCTCAACCTTACCCTGAACACGTGTACAGAAATCACGTCAGTGCACACGTTAAGCCTGGCAGGCCTGCACCTTCTTCTACACTTACAATATCAACGAATATTGGGGTCTGTACTTCCTACACAGTTAGAAAGGCACGCTTGACATAAACGGTGTAGTTAAAGAACGTATATTATATAATATAAACCATAATCTCTCAGGCCCAACGTGTGCTCTGCAGGGTTAATCATTCCAAAACATGGACTGACGATCAGTGAAACGAACTGAACACTTTGAAGGCCGCAAAAATTTTCTTTGACCATTTTTGCAAGAATTCTTAAGTTACAAAACATTTCACACGATTCCCTTTATATTCAATATTCCATAATTTCCACTTCATTAGTGCCTGAATATTTACTTGTCATCAGTGACAGATATGTTTAATTATTTATTTTACAAGTGTTTCATTCAAATGAAAGAAATCACGTGTACGTCACAGCGGCCATCAAAGTGTTAAAACAGTGCTCTGCAACCGTGTGATGAAGCCTCCCTGCTGCACTCTCTGCCAAAACTAAAATGCTCAGGTACTTCAGAATTCTTGCAAAATTGTCCAAAATACTCAGCGTTCGCAAAATATCAGCCCCCATCAAAGCGTCGGAGTTATTGCATTACGTGGAGGAGGAGAGGGTGGTCGAGGGTGAGGGCGACAGAGACAGGGGTACCAAGCAGAAAGTTGGATGCTGCATGGCGTTGAACTGCAGGCCGGAGAGGATGCGTTGGCTTCACTTTCCAAAGTGTTTCCGAATGCATCGCGCGCGTAATAATCACCCTGCGTTGTAATCGCGTACCAGCCATAAAGGGAGTGTTACCACGTGAGTCACCGAACCGACCGGTGTATGACTCACGCTTGCAATTTGCCAATTAGCAAACTCGGGCTAATCAGATAGAGTCACCCGGCACCGAGCGTGCTTCCGTTAACGACCAACTTGTCGCTGGGGCCAGCCCCGCGACCTTGTTGCCTTGAATTCGCCGGTTTCCTGCTCGACCGGTACGTTTTCCTCGCCTTTTCAGCCGTTTCACCTGCTTTCGCTCGAAATCATTATCACCTACCACGAACAGGTATCCTTTTCAAGGAGACGCGGAGGGATCATGAGAAATCTCGTGGTCTTAGTCATGAAACAGCTAACATGTGGTCTTCTTCAAGAATCTAGACTTTGGAGAAGGAATGTGTACTCGGGTGCACTTGCGGGAGATAAGAGATAGACCTTGACAGACCTGGGGATGATGATTAACAGACGGCGCGTGGGAAATGAGAGGTGAAACTAAGCAGATGCCAGGATTACAGACTAGCAGAAGACTGGGGATCTAAGAAACACTTGAACGATTTCTGAATTTATTTATTTCCTTATTATAGCTGTTCTTTAACCCACTGCCGCAAGTGACGGATATAGTGGACAGATTTTTGTTGTTGTGCTGGCAAATGATGCCTGTAGCAGTCATCTTTCGTTTTTATTATAGATCATTAATAAATTCAAAAGCACACTGTGTGCCAGAAATTATTCCCTCCGCAGCTGTTCAACTCAAAGAATTAACAAATTTGCACGTACAGTATAGTAACCGAAGATTTCATCTTCTTAAAATCCAAGACAACTGTAATCATGTGATGTTTTATTTAAAATATATGTTCCATGTACGTAAGTATGATTAAAAGAAGCACGCGAGCAGAATTGATTTAAAATAAATATATTGCCTTCGTGGATTGTTTTTAATCGAACAAGATCGATTCAAGTTGTTCGTTCATAACAGGGAATATCGTGTTCACCAATTAATTAGCTATAGTCACTAAAATATGGATTTACATCGGAGGAAGCATTGAAATTCAAGAATCGCGCACAGTTTAATCGCGCGGCCAAGAGAAATACGATAATACGCTCGTAAATATGACAAATATCTACAGGTAACGGGATTCTATTATCTCGTGATACACGTTCCTCGATCTCGTTATATAAATGCGATATTACGTTTTTTCCCTTGGAACTTTTTATCCGAAAATATTTGCGCAGACTTGGAACATTTTACCCGAAAGTATTTGCACAAACTCGAGTCCTATCTGTTAGCGATCAAACAAAATTTGATGATAGAAAAGTGAATCATCGTCCAGAGATGAAATTATGTATATTGTTGCACGTATTAGAAATTGATAAGGTATTTTATAGTAATGGCGCAATTAGTGTTTTTTTAAGGAAAGGTTAAGTAACTATGACATACTTAACATCGTTATCAAAAATGACCGACGTATTTCTAATATTTTTAAATCGAATTTAATAGTCTCCCGTCTAATCTTGTATTATCCAAAATTCTCAGTCCACAGAAGTCAATTTCACTATGATTCTTCTCTCCAAAATAATGTCAATGATAAGACAAAAGTTCTTCAACCTCTAACGTTTTTCAGTCACTAAAATATTCAGACATTATAGTAATTATTAATAATATCTGAATAATTCCATTTCATCGCTGATAACTAGACTGCTGATGTTTATGCAATTTACCACATCCAGGTCTGTAAAATATACTGTTTCAAACGAATCATGGGAGTAAAATGTGTAACTCTGGTAACTGTTTCTATTTCTGAAATCTCATTTGTTGATCTGTATTAGAATGTAAAAACATCAAAAAATTAAAGTGTACACATTCGCAGTCTACTAATAACTCTTATATGCACTTAAAAGAAAGATCAAATAAATGGAATCTTAATTATTGAATTTACAATACAGATTATATTGTACATATTTAACAGATACTCTGACAGTTTTGCAACTGTTGAAAATAGAAGTTGAAGATACTTATTCAACGCGTGTGTTCGACTTTTGGCAGACGCGTGCAAGTGGTCCATAGTGCTCAAAGGTTAAAATAAAACAGACGTCTGAACAATTGGTCCACCGTGCTCCCAAGCTGTACGAAAATTCTAGCGTTTGATCGAAAATTTATTGTAGTCGCAAATTTGGGAAAAAAGCTTACTTAGCTGGTTGCACGGTGGAGATAATAACGTTGGAACGCAATGAGACGAATATAGTTTAATGGAACCATCCATTATCTAGCGTTGTTTCTGCACTGTGCAGCCATTATTATATACTCATGATTTAGGTATTAGGCCGCGCTACTATATATCCTCCCACCTTCAGGCTCGCAGGAGAGCACTTCTACCGGTCGGGATACAGCTTCTAGTTGGAAGGCCGAAAGTTTGGATGGCTGGAAATTGATCGAAGGGGTTTGCGTATGCTCCGAAACGTGTTCCATAATTTCTGATGGAGTTTACGTAAGACGTAAATTAATTCAATGGAATTTTGAGAAAAAGCAAAAGCAACGTATACGTGTGATGAAATTGGGTTTTGTGTTCGGACTACTGAACACCAGGTGTGAACGAATAAAATAGGAAAAGGAATGAGTTCGATCAATATTGAAAATTTTTAACATGAAGCTATGTTGAAAAATATTCCACAGTATATTTAGATTTTAAGAAACAGAAAATGATGTGTATATGCTTATAAAATGTTTTTGTTATTCTGTCATTTCTTTTATTCGTATAAGAAGTTATGGTTGGATTTATATTTTGAAATCAGTTGCAGTTATTTAAAATTGTTTTGTTGTTCAGTGTGAACAAATGAATTCCTATATTCAACGTAGTTGTTATTTTATTTTCTTGGTAATATTCTAACACACCTCTAAAGCTTTTAATTAGTCAGTTGCACCTAATTTGAAGGGGAAAGTGAATTATAGAAAAGAATTCTTCAAGTTTAGGAGTATTTGCTTCCTTCTGAATTTTCCACACTTTATTAACTAAAAGTAACAATCTTTCTAAATTTTTATACAAAATGAATATGCCTTCAAATTCTACCCGCTTTCATCAATAATAAATACTTTTATCATGTTTGACTCATTCTGTCAGATTGTATTAGATATATTTATTATGCTACACATAATCAAATAAATAATGATTCAATCTAACAATAAGTGTCGCCCACATATGGGTGAGATGGCAGTCAAAGTGTTAAACATTTCAACCGCAAAATGAAGTTCTGCCATAGTCGCATATCACCAGCTACATAAAAATAAAAAATACTGAAATCTAAAAACGTATATTTGCATAAAAATCCGCAGTTTAGAAATTATTTTAGGGATCATCTGATAGAACGGAATCACAAGGAACTTCTAATCACGTTGATCCGTTCTTATATAATTGTTCAGTGTCGATGAATGCGCACAAAAACGTAATTATAGTTGAGCGAATAAGGTCGTATTGTTATTACAATCCGGCTTTCATAATCCCACGATAAATGCCTATTCCACATAATCTGCCCGCTCTGTTTCTGCGCCAATTTGAATACAAAGAACCGTGATAACTGGCTCTGGTTCCATTGTCGGGGATATATGTAACGACTGGCCTTGCCGGCATGATTCATGTTCCTGGATCCGTGATGCGCGGGAACTAGCTGCCGGCTCGAAAAATTTGAACACGAAGGCATATCTGGCTATTCGAACGGTCTCTTTTTTTTTCCCCTCGATGCTTCTACACTCCTGCGCATTATTTATTCAACGCTCGTGCGAAAGGAACTCGATGAAAAGATACCTTTCACCGGTACGGTTATTATTAGGTAGAAATGCCAGATTTCTTTATAGTTGAAATATAAATGACTAGCATGCCCTGAATGTGGATTCGAAGGTGATTTTTCTGCGTATAGAATTCGAAATATTAGGTTTTTTTCCTTAGTTTTTGTAGCCTGGTGAATTCTCTTTCGAGCGCGCGGGCGCTGAGGTGTGCCATCTAGCGGCTGTGCGTGAACTGTGCCCCGTGGACGGCTCAATGGCACGCTGACAGAAAATATAATAGATTACATTTTATGTTTCTTTCTAAAAGTCATCGTCTGTTTTAATACTCCCTGCCGACACACGTCTGCTAGTCTTTAGTTTTGCTGTTAATATTTTAAAAGCTAGAAAGTTTTCCTTGAAATATGCTAAAAAGGAATGAACTGAGTGACCATCAACGCGAGTTAATTCTTTTTTTAAAAATCAGGGTGAAAGTCGGAAAGAAATTGAAATTGCTGAATCATTAGGGCAAAGGGTGGCCCAACAGAATATTAACTATTGGCTTTTCAATAGTTTGATTTCCTCCTAATACACAAATATTTTTAAATAATTCATACTTTATGGGGTGCCTTTTCAAGTCTGCAAATAGTTGGGCAAATACTTTTCAGCGTTAGTGTATGCATAATAACTATTCGATATTCGCAGAAAAGTACTAGAACCTGAAGACATACACACAGAAAATTATAGAAAAAGCAGTGAGTGCTTTCGATACCTTGGGATCTACACTGATGCGCGATAACGCAAAACTTCTCACTTCGAACACATCTGTGCAAAAACTTTCTGAATCGGAGTATGAGATTCTGAGGCAGCCAATATATTCTTCAACCAATACTCCAGCAGTTCTCATACCTTTTCGAAGTTTGCTATCATTTCTTCAGGATAAATAATTCTTCCATCGGAAAACAGTAGTTTTGGACAAGGCCAGTGTAAGTAAGAATCTGTGTAGGTGAAGTTAACGCCTTGTATGTGCAAGTATATTTCATATGATAAGACCTAATAAACAAATAGATTTCATATGTCAACGTACACTTAATTTTTAGTCGTATTTACTGTATGTCATGACTATACTGCGGATCTTCATGCAATTATGCATTTTTAGAATTTAATATTGTTTACGTTCATGCAGTTAGAGAAATGAAACTCTGACAAAACTGTATTTCGATCTGTAAATGTTTAATAAATATACTTTTTATGTTCTCTCGGGTTTAAATGTACCTTTTTCAAATAGTTCAGGTATGTTAAATCGCATAAACATCCGCAGTATAGTCATGACTGATATACTGTGTATGAAATTTATAATCTCCACTGAATTCAATTTTGTACATTCTGGACATCTGATACATCTACCTTCTTCTGATACTTTCCTGTACACCACGATCACTATCAACAACATGCAAATGTCATTCCTGTGTCTCGTGTCTTTGAAGAAGTGAAACACTCGCTGAGAAACTTTTTGTTTTTGCTAAAACGAAGGTAAACAATATGTAAATCAATGTCTTAATGCGAATCTCGTATTTCAGTGTCAGTTTACCTTGAGCCGAAAGCTAATAAATCTTAAAACCTCTTGTGTTTGGAATTTTTTCACGCCGATTTCCTGTATTTTGTTGGAAGATGTGGCCACGAAACAGTGGTAACTCAATTTGCAGGCTGAATTATGATTTAAACCAGTGGTGGCCACCGGAGCTGCGGCCTTCCCCCACTCTAGGTCCATTCCCCTCGTATACACTGTGATCTAGGACGTGGATGAAACTGAAACGAGGGGAATGGACCTAGAGTGGGGGAAGACCGCAGCTCCGGTGGCCATCACTGATTTAAACCGTCCACTTTATACATTTTCAGTACAATCAAGTCAAAAACAGTGGGTCTTATCATTTCTAATTAATCAGGCTTTCCACAGACGCGATTAATCTATTGTCTTATAATAACGAGTCACACTCGTGTTGCAGATTATGGTCTGTACATTCTAAATATGAGTTTCTCTTGAATTTGAATTGTTAAAAATTTTATATTACAGCACTCCTGACTTTTAGAGAATTATTTAAAGTAAATTGTACGTGTTGATGAATAGATTGTGAATGTTTATGCAAGTGCATATTTTGATAGAAAACAGGTGAAGAAATATGACCCAGACAGGAATTTGTTCTGTCACTAGTCGGTTTTAAAAATATATTTTTTATTATATTTATATTTTACTGTGCATACCTTGAGCATATTGCATATTTCTCGCACATTGGGGGCATATTTCCCGCACATTTCATGCGTATTCAGCTGACTGGCCATCACGCTCAGAATCAGGTCATGAAACAATTGACAAATAATTTATTAATAATTCCCTCGTGTTCCTTTTTAATTTTCCAAATGACGCATTCATCAGTGAAGATTCTACATACTCTGCATATTTTATACGTTATACAGTAGAGCCTCCCATATCCGAACCCCCATTATCCGAATATCCTAACATCCAAACGTTCTGTTATCCAAACATCCGTTTCGTGAAAACATCCGATTTAGCAGCCAAAAAATATAGAATCCTTAAATATTGAAACAACCTGTCAATTTGTTGATTTCTATTTGAATGAATGAAGTTCAATATAAAAAAATTGATTGTTATGTTACCCAAAAATTCTGTTATCCGGCCACATTAGTCTCTCTATTAGTTCGTATACGGAAGGCTCTACTGTACGTGCATAAACATCTACAGTTTAAACACAAACATCCTTGCTCTAGTTTACCCTTCGAGCACTGGAACAATAAACTTCAGTGGAAATAGCTTTTACAAAAATCGTAAAGCAAAGATTAAACCGATGGCAGAGCGTGTTGCGTGTTCCCCAACGATTCTTCTCTTTTTGCGAGCGTGTGGGTGGAGGCTGGACAGGGAGCCAGTTAAAAACACGTTCTCCCGAAGGATTTCGGGCGCGAAAATTGGCGCGTGTCAGTGTCGCTGGTTTCACGTATCGGGTGAACGAGCATCGAGGCGGTAACGAGGCAACTGCTTGTAATGGAGTTCCGCTTGCTTTGTTAAGCACAGGATAGACAGGAGCTTTCCCGTAAGCTGGGAGGACACGGGCTCTCCGGGCGGGCGGCGAAGTTATGCCGGCAGGTAACTTTTGATCTGAAAAGTGGTGGCAGGTTGGCAGGGGATAGCTGTGACTTGAATGCCGAAGTGCCTCGAGGGCCGTTAGATGCATTTTTCATGTCTCGTCCAAGATATACACAGAATGATGGGGCAGGTGGCGGCGGAGGGATAGGGGCAGCGTGGTGATGCTGCAGTCTCGGGTCTCTTCTCCTCTTCTGGAACCCTGTGCCCGTTGTTCGGACGATTCGATTCCCTCGCATCAGGAAAGTGGACCGAAACGTCCGCCAGTCTGCTTCTGCCAGTTGCATCGTACGAAAACTCCTCTCGCAAGATAGACCCCGCACATTCGAACGGCATAATTTCTCCCTTTCTTCCGCCGTTTCTTTATCGCATTCCCGAAGCTTTATCCTTATTCCCGGGCAAACGTTCCAGAGGTCCAACTTCGGAGACCGATGGATTGTCCGGGCTTTTGTCTCGATCCGTCCTGCCGTGGAATTTATTATTCCCGATAACTTTTCCTTTACACGGGGCTCTCCGGCGGAACGTTTGCTTCGGGTGTCGCAGATCCTAGCCTCCTTTTCGCGACGTGACGCGAGTTGGACTTCTTACTTCGTTCCTTATTCCGCCGATATACTCACCTACACAGGCCTGTGTGTATACTCGGTTCGTGCAGCCTGGCAGATCGATCGCCGTGCTTATCTTAAATTCAATGGGGCATCGAACGATTGAATAAAATCGAAAACCGTTGGCAAATCGACGTTAATAACGTTTAAAGTTTGCAGACCGAGATAAGGGAATCTCCCCGATAATGCTGACTGAAAGCGGGTGCCGTCTCGATAACTTTTTATTGCCCCCCGATCTCTCTGTCCGTCTCTCTTGCTCTTTCTGATCTAATATTTTTCGTCTGGCGTCCACCTTTATTTCTGTTAACGGAGCTCAGTTCATTGTTGATAGATGCTATCGTTGAGACAACTCTGCCTTTATTGTATGGACAAAGCTTCATTGATGTATTTGTAGGAAACGGCTAACTCTTACACCGTAC
Source organism: Macropis europaea (assembly GCA_916610135.2). Taxonomy (NCBI): domain Eukaryota; kingdom Metazoa; phylum Arthropoda; class Insecta; order Hymenoptera; family Melittidae; genus Macropis; species Macropis europaea. The sequence continues at coordinate 8,844,807 of OU744353.1, forward strand.
TTATGTATGCTTTTCTTTTTCTGTTGCAGGTAAGCTTTTTTGAAGTATCAGTCGGGTGGTTTCGATGTGTCTGTGTGCGTGCAATCTGAAAATCGTCGCACCACCAGGTAAGCAGGTTGGAAGTTTGGTGAAACTTTTTGATCGAATCAATCAGTGTCACTTTTCTCATAAGAATTGACCTTTATTAAACCGTACAGCATTATTATTATTGTTATATATTATACTGAGTATATTTGTCAGTGACTTTGTAGATTATGAAATCATTGACAGAGAATGCGAATGTTTGTTTCATAGACAATTTCGTACGGCTTTCTGAAAATGTAAATTATATTTTAACACGTTGGCTGGCTCAGTGGAAACAGCCACTCCTAATCAGACACGACATGAATTGCTGTTTTGATTGTAAATCACAAAGAAAGAAAAGTCTAAGTATTTAATCGTACACATGCCTTTCTACGTTAATTTTGCAATGTAAAATTCCCTGAGAATAGTGTCGAACTCAATAATTATTTAATTAACACGTTGACTACCGAATGTGAGTTAACTCGTAGTTGGCAGTCAACGTGTTAAAATGTACATTTTATTCTTCCTTTTGCAATTTGATTTGTTTCTCTCATGTTCACTTTATAAATCACACAAACGATTGTGGAAATAAATCAATTTATTTTTTGTCACGCAATGTGAAATTTTATGCTATAGCCTTACGTCACGTGCGGAAAACTCATTAGCTTGATTCTTAAGCACGTTTACTGACCTCCTATAGGCGTTCTCCGCACAGGCTGTAGCAGTGTACCAAGAATATGTTTCCACATTACCAATTAAAGACTATAGTTCAGAAACAAAGGATTGTTCCAATTTCCCAGTTATGGAATTTGGAAGAGTATTGAGCAAAGTATAATCAAGATAATTTTTGGTGAAACTCGATTGAATTAATTTTTTGCTATCACGATTAGTATGAAATTTTCTGGATAGAAAAAGTAGAATAAATTATTATAAATCGTGCAAAATATCTATAAACTATAAAAATCGTATATTTTTCGGCACGAGTGTCCCTAATCTATCTCTAATCGTTCAAAATTTATTGTTTAGCCCTTCTGTTAAACCCACCCCTGTGTACTTAACACGTAGCCTGCCATACTGTGTAGGCTGAGAACGACATAACTCTTTAGATGTTGATACAGCAGGAAGGTAATCTGAAATTATGTTCTTTTAAATTAAAAATGTTAGTAAGTATTCGTATTTCTTGCTGGTTCTGTTAGATCTTCTTAAATATTTCACTCATAATACTCGTGTTCAGATAAATGCCAACTAAATTTAACATTCCCCCATACATGGTTGACATGACAGTCAAAGTGTTAAGGGAATTGCTGGTCACACATGTCTAAATCTACAGAATTGATTTTGAATAAAATCCTTTCCAAAACTTCGTTACACAAACCGGCCAATGATTCTGTAAAATATTCCGAAATTTCGTAAAACAATCGAATGGAGTGCTATAACCATGACATGTACACGAGCATACGAGCGAGTGCGTTGGCTGATTAACAGGTGTCCAGACAATAACGGTATCGGGGCGATTAGATAATCCGCGGCGTATATTTGCAATATAAAACCGCAGCACTCGTTTATCGCGGGAACGTTTGTCGATAAGCGGTCGCATTTAATCCTGCAATATATTTCCCCCCGCTGTAACCGGGACTATGAATGGTAACAAGCGCATGAATGATTCCGGCCATATCGCAGGCCCGTCGAATACGAACTGGCCGTTCAGGATCGTGTCGAAATAACACACTCCTGCCGAGGAATCCACACGGACGAACTTAAAATCGAGGATCACGGAGGCATTCGTTGAATGGACGGAAGGAACGTGGACGCGGGGGCGGCGCAGGAAAGATCAGGAAGGTGGGAAACGAAAGGACATAAAAAAAAAGAACAGGAGGAAGAAAGTAGCTACCGTTGGCGATAGAGGCTGCTTAGGATTTCGGACGCGTGCCGCCTCTTCTTAACCTCTGCCTCGTCCGCGTTTTTTAACACGAAATCTCTTTCCTCCCGTTCGAATCTCGTCCTTTCTTTCGTAACGCCCGCCCCCCCCCTGCCATACAGAGGGTCCTTCGAAGTCCTTTCAACTTCTCTCTCGGGTTGCATCGAGCTACATCGTAGATTCCTTGGTTGCAAATCCAATTGGACTCTGCGAATCGACTTGGCCCGTGCTGTGATTTTTGGACCGTCGACGTTTGACCCCTTCGCATCGGGACCCCTCGTTGGTGGTACAACAGAATGAATTTTTTTCTTATTGTTTCTGTTGAATGTTATTAGCTGGATCATTTCTCGATTAGAAATGGAGGCATGTAGTTCGGAATAAGTATCCCTTTCTAATCTGATATGTTACCAGACTGGTCCGTCGGATGAAGTGTTTCATTCTAGTAGGTACGGAGAATGTCGATTGGTAAATCATATTAATCTTGTGGGACTAGATAGTTGTTCAGGTCTCTCTGTATTCATCTATTTGTTAACAAGTCGTTATGTTCATGTGTACTCTATATAGAGTATGACTGAAAGAACCAAAATTCAGAGCATAGTACAGGATTTTTATGAACCAACGTCAGAAAAACTGGTCATTCCAAAATTACACGTGAATACTTAATAAGGAAAACAGATCCATCTTGCTGCAGCTATTGCGACAGCCAAATAATAATCTATCATTTCTATATGAGTGCAGAAGACTTGAATCACAAAGGCTACATAATAAATACAACTCACTTCCTGGAAGATACCAACCTGTACTTTAACATCTAACCTTATGAATGCAATTGAAATTCAGACCAAATCAGAAATTCAGACTTGAATCACAAAGGCTACATAATAAGTACAACTCACTTCCTGAAAGATACCAACCTGTACTTTAACATCTAATCTTATGAATGCAATTGAAATTCAGACCAAATCACAAATTCAGACTTGAATCACAAAGGCTACATAATAAATACAGTTTACTTCCTAAAAAACACAAACCTGTACTTTAAAATCTAACCTTCTGAATGCAATTGAAATTCAAACCAAATCACAAATTCAGACTTGAATCACAAAGGCTACGTAATAAATACAACTCACTTCCTGGAAGATACCAACCTGTACATTAACATCTAACCTTATGAATGCAATTGAAATTCAGACCAAATCACAAATTCAGACTTGAATCACAAAAGCTACATAATAAATACAGTTTACTTCCTAAAAAACACAAACCTGTACTTTAAAATCTAACCTTATGAATGCAATTGAAATTCAGACCAAATCACAAATTCAGACTTGAATCACAAAGGCTACATAATAAATACAGTTCACTTCCTAAAAAACACAAACCTGTATTTTAAAATCTAACCCTATCAACACAATTAAAATGCAGACCAAACTCCATTGCTGAGGACCCAGCAAAGAGGTATTCCTCATTTTTTATTATAGCATTGCAGAGGATATTCCCCCCCTCTCAGTCTCTCAAAACTTACATTGACAATATTGTAAATCCGCAATAAAATCATGTAGACACTACTGCAGAATTAGCCCAGTTCCCCTACTGCATACATATTCCTCTACACGGATCATGCGATTCCCAGCGGTGCCTACCTGTCCTCATCGATAGATCCTCTTTGTTCAAAAATCGAACCAGCGAATCAAAGGCCCTCCTCCATCTTCGAGAATACTTGGACTCCTTATCGGTGTCCGAACAACGAAGTTCTCAATCGACCCTGACCCAGGCTAGAATCAGGGGAGGCGGAGTATCAGCGAAGATGTAGTACTCTAACGTCGGCATTAAGAATCCAACTTCTTTCTGGATGTTCTGTCGGACACGTAGCATAAAACCCCTCCCACTCCATCGCTCCTCGTTTTTCTTCCACAGAACTTTCGAAGCCCACCTCCACGTGTCTCCCAGGACATGTGTGTGCATGTAGATACCACCGGGTCGCCACCCTTCGGATGATGAACAGCGATCGTCGCGGAGCAATGAAAGTTTTACCGAATGTTCGGGAATCGAGCAGTTTCTTGTCCGGAAGTCGAATGAAAAAGTGTCTGACGTCCTGGGGAACCGGAGGAAATTTTGGAAAACGTCTCCTCCGCACCGCAGGTGACGTTCAGCGGAACTCCTGTAGTTCGTTTGAGTTAACCCCTCGAGGTGCTATAACGAGTCACACTCGTGAACACAGAATATGATCGATACGTTACAAATACGAGTACAAATTTTGCGCCAATTCTTCAAACTTTTGCACTGCGGCACAAATTGACGTTCAAAGGATTGTTAAAAGCGAACTGTATGTGCTGATAGACGCTCCTCATTTATCACGGCACTCTAGGACTGGAATAGTAAACTTTATCGCACGAAATCGTTGAAAAAATCGTACAACAAAGGGCTAAACAGTTTCGTTGCTGCACAGAAGCCCAGTACACATAGAAAAAGAGGAAAAAACCATATAATAGCAGAACTGCGAGATCAAATTTGATGAAATTTTGAGGTTGTTTTCGAACTAAGATTTACTTAGTTTCTACCAAATTTCAATCAATTAAAAACAATGTAAGTCGCGAAATTAAAATTTGTCTAATACAAAACTTTTTTTGGAGGGGGGCTGCATTGTGGTTACGTAAACTTTTGTTTATATTTAAAAAAAGACACTCCACACGAGCTTCTCATCGTAACTAAAATAAATAAATAACAACGAATTTCAGGACAGCATTCTGCAACTAACTAGCAATACAAAAATCATATATAACACTTGAAAGTACAACTTCCGTAGTGGAGGGTTTTTTCCGCTTATGCTCCGCTGTGCTCCGGTCCGATTGTCCGAAGGAAAAATTGCGGAGGCTTTCGGTAAACAACGCGATAAATATCGTGGGGCTGTTGGGGGCGAAATGATGCTCTCTGCATGCGAAGTTTGTTATTTGGGAGCGGAATTGGGTCGGAAAAGGGCGAAAACAACGTACGTATTCTTTCCGTTCCTGTTTTCCTCCGTTGATCGTTTTCGGAATTGCAGGACATTCAACATTTGCTTGCGAATGCGATACGGACAGTCTTCGGGATGTTGCAGTGAATTTAAGTGGATCTTGTTTTATTGCGGTGCCGCGGTAACGGCGCCATTATCGTTTTAATATTAGCCCGTGCAAACATTCGCGCGTGTAGCTTCATAATTCTATTACGAGGGAATACGAGCTGCATAAATTACTGCTATTGCCTACTACTTTTTCATTGGCCGGAATAAACAGAAGAACGGTGGTACTTTTTCTTGTTCGTCAACGGGATCCATCGTTTTATTGAAGTTCATTAGGCGGTCGGTTCTTTAACCCTTAACACGTTCCGTGCCGCGTGGGTCGTACGCGCCCCACGCACCAGATTCGATTATTCTAAATAAATGGTAATATTCTTTATATTCCACTTAAAACGAACGCCACAATGATAGTACCAAATTAATTGTATATCATAAGACATTTCAATGTTTGTGTTTTTAACATTATGTGTTTATAGAAATTTATTTGCACGCGTCTGACCAGTTACGGAATTTTTCACTGTGGCATGGAACGTGTTAATTACTATAGACGTTGGAACTTACGCAACTACTATAGGAGGTCACACAGACCGCTAATGTTTAGTGCATTATTACGTACATATTAGTGCCGAATAAAGATCAAATCCAATTGATCTTGCTTTGTATATTAATAATAAAGAGACCCAAATCTGATTGAACATTAGACTGTAATTGAAAGGTACATGGAGTGAGAAGATGATAAGTCATGCAGGAAGGGAAACGGGGATGAATGTAAATTTGACGTACTACAGGGTGGTCCACGCAATTGTTTCAGGTTATAACTCCGTTACCAGTGCAGTTACAGAAAAATGTTAAAGGAGAAAGATGAATGGTTCAAAGAGTACTACATCCGTAGGGCCATGTTTTTTTTAGAAGTGCAATAGTGCATGTGCAGTCAACAATTGCATTATTTTTTTTAAATGGAAATGCATACTTGTTTTTAGGTAGATAGCTTCCTCTCGTTATTCTACGTAAAAAAAGTATTGGAGTACGAAGGTAAAAAGATTATTAGTTATCGAGGTATTTTAAACAAGTATCTTGATTGAGGAAGATGCTCAAACGCTTCTCCATTATACTGTACACATTTCAGACGAGTTAATCCTTTGGTTCACTTTTTCTTCGAGCTCTGTCGAAACAATCCCAAACGTGTTCAATAATATTTATATCGGAACTTTGCACTGGCTAATTCATAATTTTTAATTTTTTATTGTCCTCTAAATCTTCTAAAATTTTTGTATAATTCCGATAGTATATTTGGGGTCACTGTCATGTTGGACGTCAAATTTGTTACCCAGACGGCACTGCATGCTTTTGCAAAATCTCAGGGGGAAGATTACCATAGATTTATTTAAGTGACACGCGAGTCTGACATGGTGGCCTAAGACTTTTGCACAGTACTGTACGTATATCGTTTAAGGGTACCAGGCAGTCGAAAAAACGATTATTTTTTCATTGAATTTTTCGAATACTGTTATGTTTCCTGAGTAAAATGCCGTTTGGTTTATGTAAAAATTCGCAAAATTACGAATGTGGCAGCCGTAAAGGTCAAGCGGCGCATGAACTCATTTTCGTCCGAACGCACGAAGTGCCAGAGGCTTCATACCTGAAACAAAGTTACTAAATTCAACTGATTATTAAATATTGTGTTATAAACACACTTAAGGTTTTTTGCAAACGTACTAAACGTCCAATGCTGCTGGAAATCATTAGGCGAGGTATATATCGGTAATCATACTTTAAAATCTTCTAAAACTTCAAATGCGTTTTTCCCCGTTTTTCATTTTCGCTTCGTTTTGCAGTGATAACTCAAAAACGAAGGTTCCAATCGACTCAATTCAAGTTCGAGCATGTTCACAAAATGTGTAGTTTCGGTCTGAACCTAAATTGGAGTTAATAAAAACTCTCATTTTCAATATAAAAGAGACTAAAGCCACATTTTCTTAACGAAAAACAGACTTTTCTGAAAAATCGTAATTTTGTAACCGTGATTTCCATAACTTTCCTTCTTTTATGAGTTCAGTGCAGAACCAGAGGTATTCCAAAAAATTGTTTACAAGCAGGTCGCTGGAATTCGTTTCGTTTCGTCGACATCACTGCAAAATAATCGCAACTTTTTTAACAAGCCTCTTCGATGATCCATTTCTAGCGCCATCTATAATGCATTTTTTTTATCAAACAAACAAATTCTTTTAAAGTTTAAGATTTTAATAAACATTGGTTCAAAGAACAAGTCTCAGATTTAATTACTTTCTTTGTAATCAGTTAAAGAGAGACTGCTTTATTTTCGGTAAAAACGACTGCCTGGTACCCTTAATGTCCCGCGTCGTTTAAAAAACTAGCGGCGTTATCAAAGATCCTTGAAGATCTTTTCTTTCGTGTTCCTTGAAAGACAATATTTATACATCTGTTCGGTCCGGAGAGGTGGATTTATACGTGGCCGTTCGAGAAGGAGGGCAAAGTTCCCGGAATTACTTCTGGTCTGGTTCGAAGAAGTTGGGCGCGATCTCCGGGTCTAGATGTCGCGGTTCGCGATAAGGAGATCGCGCAGGAAGTCGGGGGTGGAACAGTTCGGAGGAAGAGAGTTCGTAGAGACGGAGCGCCGGTTTTCTATCTATGTTAATTACCGAGGCAAACGTAAATCACGATCGCCCAGGTGCTCGGTCGGCAAAGTAGGTACCTTAGCGGGGCTTCCACGAACCGACGTGGGCCGCGGGATAAAAGCTGTAATTAATTACGCAATTATCCAGACCCCTTTAAAGATAAAAACCGTATTTTTCGCTTCGATGCGGATTACGGGTCCGCTACAATGCTCCCTTTTCTTCCCTGCCTCCTTTTCCACCGACTTCGTCTTCATTCTCCCACCGCTCCTCCTCTTCGTTCCACTTCGAAACTCTCTTTCTTCGGTCTACGAAAACGATGGGGGTCTTCCTGCGGATTTCGCTGGCTGCAGAAGCCACCTATCGCATCCTCTGTCACCATTCGCCACCCACCTACTTCGTCGTCTCTTCGGAGACTCATCCTACTTTCCCCGCTACCACCGATTTTTCTTCTTCGCTTCCACTATCAGCGGGCCGAGGAGGTACCTCTTCTATCCGCTCTTTTTGTTACACCCGTTTTCCCACGCATCCCTGATTTAGAGCTCATTTTCGCCCGGTCGAAAGCTGTAGCGTTCTCACCCCTGAATCAACTTTGCGCCCTCCACAAATCACCGTCGACCCATTACGCTCCTCTCTTTCTCCCTCGGTGCTATTCACCCGGACGCGTTGCTACGCGGCGCGAGAAATTTTTCGGCAGGTCGCACGTCATCCGGTTCGAGCCCCGAAATCCATCCCACTGATCCGGAACGAAAGGATCACCTGAAAAATTCGGCCCGGCCATCGATTCTCCCGAACGTTCCCCGCGATCTCGGAAAATTGGCTGTTGAATTTGCGGGCCATCGATACCGGTTAAATTGATCCTAAAGCAGCAGGATAGAATTACGATTGCTTGCACGTTATATTGCTCCTCGTGCCGTCTTTCCTATCCGGCTTCGCGTTACGACGTAATATATCGCCGTCTTGGGATCACCGTCGTAATTATCCTCTAATACCAATTCATAAGAGCGTCGGCCATTTTCAAACCCTTGCACGTAATTCTAGGAGAAGCACGAGGATGTACAAGCTACACAGAAGCTCCACACCGAGCTCATCTATGCACACAGACGCACGCACTCTCTCTCCACCGTTCTCCGTTTTCTCTCGAGAGACTGATATACGTATATCGTTTTCCGCGATAAGAGGCCACGAGCTACGGAGAAAGGACGACTTGATTCTTCTCGCCAAATTTCCTCTTTCTCACTTTCTCCCACGGGTTGAAACGGTTCCGAAAATAACTGTTTCGAAGTGTTATATATCGGTTTTGACTGAAACGCTGATGAGAACCGATAAAATGTTATAACTGTTAATGATATAACGGTTCTCACCTGTATCAGTTTCGGTTTCGGTTCCATAATTGTTATTTTTCGGTTCTATATCGGTTCCGTAACTGTTATTTTTCGGTTCTATATCGGTTCCAAAACGGTTCTGGAATCAATACTCATATCGACTTTGCAGTTACTGAAAACCTTAGATATTACTGTTATAGATTATTCACGATTTTACAACTTAGCAATTTTACAACTCGCAACGATTTCGGTTCCATATCGGTTCCATATCGGTTCCATAATTGTTATTTTTCGGTTCTATATCGGTTCCATAACTGTTATTTTTCGGTTCTATATCGGTTCTGGAATCGATACTTATATCGACTTTGCAGTTACTGAAAACCTTAGATATTACTGTTGTAGATTATTCACGATTTTACAACTTAGCAATTTTACAACTCGCAACGATCTTCAGTTCGGGACTTCTAAACCAAATAAAATCGTTCCCTAAGTCTTGTCCGGTGCGGACGTAAATATGTTACATATTATATTGCCACGTTAAATATATTACTTATCTATTATAGTAAGATAAATTTTTTTTTAACCTCTTAGCTGAGGTGCCGCTTTTTAAAAGTGTGTATCTTCGTTGTCAAACACAGAGTATGTGCAGCTGCTGTAAAATTGAATTAATTATAAAGAAATAGCACTCGTTTTCTTTTGAAAAATCAATAATTTTATCGTTTAAATTTATTTATATTTAAATAACAAATGGTAATTATTTTTCTCGCGTGCCGAGTATACTCGTCATTCGCAGCTAGGAGGTTAATTTTTAGTTAAACGAAATAAAAAATAGATTACTTTAAATTAAAAGAAATAAACATCAGAATATTGTAAAATGTTTACATTGTAAAATAGTAAAGTTGCAAATTTGTACATAATCCCCAACAGCAGTATCTAAGGTTTTCAGTAACTGCAAAGTCGATATGAGTATCGATTCCAGAACCGTTTTGGAACCGATATATATTCATAACAGTTATAACAATATATCAGTTCTCGAAGCTGTTTCAACAACCGAAACCGACATCAGAACCGTCTCCAACCCTTGCTTTCTCCACCGATTTTCTGTCTCGCTTCTGGTTCTCATCTCACCGCTTCTAATCCTTCTAATTTTCTCTTTGTATTTCCTTGCGTCCTTCTGGTTTTCATGATCCTCCCGCCCCTCCTGTCGGGCTGGTTCGCAGCGATTTTCGTTTCCGGACAGCTAATCAGCCGAGGAAGACGCGGCACGATTACCCAAACGGACTCACAGAGGACCCCGAAGCGTTTAACGGAGACGGTAGCAGCGCACAGCCAGCTGAAGCAGCAGCAGCAACGGTAATTCGAGCTACCTTTCGGGAGCCGGAGAAAAGGAGAATCGAGTCGAGACTCGCCCTACGGCATTTCTGATGTGGCCATCGATGCAGGCCATGAATCTTTCATGCGTCAATCGGTCTCTTCCCTCTTCTTCCGCGCTCTCCTTTCGATCCTGCCCTCCCCCGAGGACCCCGCGTCCCTTTCGAGAAATCCCAGTGAGTCGACGCTTCGAGTTATCAGTCAGCAGAATCTGTCAATCGCCAGGGTAACGTATTCTCCAGTCGGCTGTTCCAGCGCCAGCGTCGCCTGTTACCGCGCCACCGGGCAACGCAGATACCCTCCTCCTCTCTTCGGATCCTCCTGATCCATTTCTTATTCTTTCGAGCAGCTCGAATCCCTCTCGATGTGTCCTCTCACCGGCCGACGGACTTCCCTGGCTGAACTCTCGTCAAAGGTCCGTTATTAAGGGAATCCTTTTCGAAGCTTCATAGATTGGGAACGCTCGAAACTTTTCAACTCTCGTTCAGGACCGCTCGGTTGTTTCGACGGTCGGCCCTCTATTGATTTTCCCGTTTTCACGGGATCAGAATTGGTCTTTCGACGATTGCATTCGCCGTTATTGATTTTCGACAGTTACGGCCGGAAACCGAACGTGGTGTCAATAAAACGATCGCCTGGGATTTGACCCCGTTAAACGGCGCCCGATCATTGTGCTAACCTACTTACTCGCGCCCTTCTTTAAAATTCACATTTTATTCGAGGGAAATGGAACGATACCTACGCGAAAGGCTGTAATTGATCCTTTTAGAAGGTCCGCACAGGGTATGCTGGGGCGATCAGACAGCGGCTGGTGCTGGATGGAAAAGTAAACCAGCAATGCAGTTTTTTATTTAACCCTCTGTAACCCGAATTGTAAAATCGTTCCCTGTTTTATAAAACATATGTTAACTATATGTACATATGTTATCCTATTTTATGTTGTAAAAATTGTACTTTGCATGCGGTGGAGTATGGTGGATCCACTTTGTTTGGAACTTTTCGATGAAAATTTGGATTACCATAGCAAAGACCTGTCGCTAACAATTTTGTAAATAAGATGCAATTTTAGTGGAAAATACCATGATGGCGTTTGTCACACTCGAGATTAGTTGTATTTACCAACTGCTACCTATTTTCGTAGTTCGACAGCTTTTTAGATGACAAAGAATTCAATGATACTAATTGATTAAAGTCAACCTGAAATGAATTGTCTTACAACCATAGAAATTTGGTGGAGATAGAATCAAAGAACTGTTGAAGTACTTGAATATTAGCACTAAAATTGATGTCAGTATCTTGAATAATTAAAAATAAATGCAGGTGTTAATTTTTTTACGTTTGATGAAGTCATGTTTGAAAACGACATTACTTATGGGATGACCTGATGATAAAGATAAATTCACGGGATATAAACATAATAATAAACGAATAGACTACTTGGTGGCAGTATAGTCGTAGAATATAACTGTACACAGTGATAAATAAACGAAATGAGACTTAAAAAATGTAGATGTACAGATATGTAGATGTATGTATCTTCCAAGTCATATAGCGTTATAGAGGGTTGAATTAAGTTTAAAGTTTAAAATTAACGCTGCATGATTCTGTGCTAAACAGTGTTGTTCAAATAAGCTTCGAGTCTCGAGCTTTGAGCGCTGATGCCTCTGCTAAGCATTACTAAAACATAGAACTGTATGAGATTATACTTACAGATTATACTTGTTAGAATTCTATAATTTTCTGAGACCTCAAGGAAAAATTTATATGAAAAAACAGATACTTCCCAACTAATACATCAACATAAATTTAAATGTAACAGTCAATAATAGTTATCAATTAATGAATACAATAACAAAATGAATGCAATCAATTGAAGTGCACGTATACGCAGCAAATTTTTAAATTATGTTTCTTTCGAAAATGGAGCCTCAAAAAATTATATTCTATATCTCTGGTGTGTTTTTCCATCTGGAATTGTTTATTATCCGGTTGAACCATTTACCTCGACCCACCCTGCGTGCCGAATCTGCCCAACAATTTCGAAAACACTTTATCAGTCTCGTTTTTCATTGAAAATCCAAATTGTAGTTTAAAACTGATAGTCAAAATTGAATTCCAGTATCGCATAACTACATGTATTAAACCTCGCCGACTTTCGACAAAACGCAAATCCAGTTAGCCACTGTAACCGTGTTCATTATCGACTATATTCGAGGATACTCGAAACAACTGGTTCGACATTACGAACAATAAAGTAATTACGCAGGAATTTAATATATCGCTGTAACGTGGCCCGTTCGGCGCACTCGTCGCTCCGCGTTTAAACACGGGAGAAGGTGTTAATAAATCCGATTAATCAGCCGTCGGGACGATCATAAGACACTAAATTACCGCGCTTCCGACGCACAATCGGGCTATTGAATCGAGCAGCGATTCGATTCGGTGTACAGAAAGTGCATTCGAAACAAGGCTCGATTATTGGAAAACGGTCTATCACAATGCGTGGCAAGCATGTGAATCGTCTGCCTCTCGCCTCGTGGTCGAGTGTCCTTCCTGTTGCACCCGCTTCCGTTTCCTTGCTATGCTTTGATCGCCCGGACGTCATGCTTTCCTTACAACTGCGTGCCAGTGTTGCTTTTGTAGGAATTTTCATGGAAGCACCGAAAAATCATTTGGTCACGATGCGCCTTACAAGGAAAGCTACCGAAGTAGTTGTTTAAGATTTTAACACCTTAACGACGGATGACTCAATACCGCGACAAATGAAAAACTTTCACCTGTTAGGGATGACGCAACAGTGCGTCAAAAGAATAGCGCGTTTACACGGACAATTTTTGTAACAGCGTAAAAACTGCGGAAACCTTGCTCCATCACAAAACTCGTATGTTTGGACCGATAGGATGTATGGGGGATTACCAGAGAATTTAAAAAATCCGAAACTTAAACCAGAGGAATTGATATACTGCCGTAAAGGCGAAGTTTTATTACAAACCTGGAATAATTATAAAAAGCAAAATACAAGGATGATTTCTACTATCCATAATTCGGAGAAAACGATGTCGTGCATGTGACGTTAATAAAAAAAAGAGGGACACTAAATATATGTGTGGCTTTTGTAGAACCCATCACATGTGGAAAATTGTTTCCAACAGAATCATTCTAAATAATATTATTAATTTTTGAATATGAAGTATGTATTACTATATGTATTATTCTTTATAAATGCGTTACTTTGTTGTTACATTTATTTATATGTGTCTTTTTTTTATTATTCCGATTATATGTTTTTAGAAATGTAAATAATTTTTACATTTGCACACGTCCATGCATTTTTACTTCCCGTATTAGGTGGATGTAGCCAGCGCTATGGCTCCGTCGTTAAGGTGTTAATAAATAGACTGTGGATGTTTATGCTATTTAATATATCCAAGTCGGAGAATGATGGTTTATGCAATTTAATAACTTAGCAAAAGGAAAATTATCTCATTTGAACATTTCACGGAGCAAATGCAGTGTTATGGAAGTTTCATTTATTTAATAGCATTAACATAGGGAGCAATATGAGTTGAGAGTATTTTCTCAACTGTAGCAAGACATTTAAAGATTAATAATTTTCATATGTACTGGAATGTATATTGTTTGTAATTTGTCAAACCAACTCGTGCAAACACAAACACTGTTACTACATATTCATAAGACAAAATATTATAATAATATTTAGAATGCTACATATGACAGGTGCTGTTATCAAACTCTACCTAATGAGAAGGGTTCCAGGACCCATGTTTATGTTACCTTTCAACATTCTTGGGATGCGTAAAGTACACTCCTAAAATTTGGTTGTCTATTCCTGAAACATCCAATAAGCTGAGACTATTTTTGTAACGATTTCGTGCTATAAACTTTATTATTCAAGTGTTCTGGCAAATGAGGAACGTCTCTCGAAGGAAGCACACACAATTAGCTTCTAACACTTTGATAACCATTGTAGAGTATGCAAGATTTTACTTACTCGATCATTATGGATGTATCAAACAAATAAATAAACACATGTTTCATTGATGACAGTAATTACGGAAATATTTATAAAGTGACAATTCTTAAAATACTTAAACACTTAACAGTTCAGGAATTTTCGCCATACAGACAATCTTAAGTAAAGCAAAGTAGTTGCTAGGAACTGACATTTTTAAAAAACTCTTACGACCGTCAATTTGTTAACAACTCTCTGAACATCATAGGTCCAATAGTCCAAACTTTTAAACCATTGGTACCCAAGTTAGGCTCGTATCTGCAGCATGAGCATCACTTCTGCGTCATAAGGCAAGAAGTGAATCAAAAAGTAACCGAAAATAATTACGACTCTAAAGAACCACCGATCCCTCGTCACTATGCGATCTTTCCCCATACTCTCATCAGTACCATCACACGATTAACCCCTTGCCATCTAATAACGAGACACACTCGTGCTACACATTATGATCTATAGATTATAAACATCAGTTTCACTCAAATATAAATTCTCGAAAATACTGTATCACAACACCCCTAACTTTTAGAGGATCATCTAAAGCACCCTGCACACGTTGATAAATACTCTTCCTACATTTCGCCCTTCGAACACTCGAACAATAAACTTCATTGCAGATAGCTGCTAAGAAGATCACAAGGAAAAGGGTTAATACCATCGGAAGCTACGTGTGTCTGCTAACAGTTTGCACACCGAAAGAAGCGTTCGTTGATTGGCGAAATCCGACAGCGGGTTAATGCATCTTCACGGAGAGGATGTCATTCTCGCGAGAGCATAATATGGGGCTGGATTATTGGAGTCTAATCGCAATTCTGTGGGGGGCAGAAGGCGAGGCCGAGTTGAAATCCGATTCGAATTCGCAGGGAGGGCCGTGCCAACGCCGGTGGCCCGGTAGAAGGAGTTAGGAATGAAGGTGGAGGAGATCGTCGGCCCCAAGGCTCATCGTTCATTCATGGGGCATTTACTCGGTATCCCCGTAAAGCCAACCTCCTCCTGCAGACTCCTTTCCTCCTTCAGGCCGAGCCGCTGGCAACCCCTTGTGCCTCCTTACATCATTCTCTTGTCCTCCGGAATGGATCGGGATCAGGCGGATATAATATCTTCCTCAAGGATTCATTTTCGAGCGTGGCTGACCACGTTGCTCGTCCTCGGAATTTTGGAACTGTAATTCGTCTTGCGTGAAGCATTGTCCTCCGTCGCGCTCCTGCACGTCCTTCAGGACTATCCATTTCGCGGATACGGCCTGTAATTGCTTTATCGTTTGTCCGTTTCACTCGTGTCCAACGTTGCGTGACAAGCGTTTGCGTACAGGATCATATTTCCTGCAGTCGCTCGAACCATGGCGATTATGCTCGGTGACGCTCCTCAGCCAGCGATGCTGCTTGCTCTTCGGGTGCTGGAAACAGTGTTTCGAAATGATTCTATGGAAGTTCGAAGGAACTGGTGATACGTTTGCAAGAGATGGAGCACTCGATAGCAGGAAAGAAACTCCAGTGACAGAATGAGGAGTTGCTTGAAGGTTCTCTTTCTTTGAGATTTAACAGCACGTGACGTGTCCGTGGGCCGTGTTTTTATCGCAATCATGCACGAGAGTCTCTCGAGGAAAGGCACCGCGGTAATTGCTCCTCTTTCTTTCGGTTGATATCGACTGGAACGCACAAAGACTAGCGAAGTAGGAACTAAATCTTTGTGACTCCATTATTGGATCCTCATACCTCCGCGAGTAGCACTGGCCCGATATGAAATCCGGAAAGTGCAGCCTCCCCGCCTTCTCTCCTCCCCTCTCCCTATCTCTCTTCCTGGGTGAAACCGGGACCATCGTGTGGTGAAACGGCACCCGGATCGAAAGTTATTACAAATTCCAATCATAAAGCCCAATCGATAAGCCACGAAGCTTCAAAGAAAATTATAAGTTGAGCATCATGGATCCACAGGATAGGGGTGGCGGCGGATGGGGGTAGCAGTGAGTCAGCCGGGGGGTGGAGCCAGGTCGTAAAGCCATGAAAGCGCCTCCAACAAGGCGGCATTGCAGCCAGCTTTTAAAGTTAATAAATTCGTCGGCTTGCTTTACTCTTCCAACGGTTTTCCCTTCCGCATCCCTGCTATCTCTCTTCCTCCCTGCTTCTCTCCCGCCTCCTCTTTCGCTCCATCTCCCTCGTCCTCTCCCTCTCCCGCTCCTCTTTTTTTTATCAGCGTCGAAGGGGCAAGCCGGGAAGGAGATTTAAACTTAGTTTGAGCGGGAGAACGAGGTAAATGGATTTAATAATATCCTATACCAATAATAAATCAAGTTTATATTTAGCGATATCGCGGCGCGTTTTTCGACGGCGGCGCGTGCGGCCGATCGCGGAGAGCTGAAAAGTTTCCACTGCAACGATGTCGCTGTTTCCTTCGATTCTTGTCGTTCGTGACAACTTATCTTAACTTATCTGATTTATTTATTGTAATACACCTGACTGGTAAAATTTGCAATGAAACAAGTTAATACGAACAGTGCTGAAAGTAATTGTACATTAAAAAAGATCCAATATATGTATATTAACCCCTTGACATACAAAGACGTCTGGGATACGTCATTTGTTCATTATGTCATTGTGAAGCTTACATAACTGTTAAGTTGAGATGTATTAAATAATATTTTTTGGACGAATCGAGTTTCATTTTATTTGTATGTCAAAAGGTTAAAAATTCCGTTCATATAGTATGTTTTGATTATTTACTGCAATGTTCTTAACAGTTAAAATTTTTCAAAAATGGGACATTGGAGTTGTCATTAAACATTACATATGTTAGAAGTTAAATTATTACATATTCAAGAAGGTATTGTTTATAGAAACACATATTATCAACAATGCTTAATATTTGTAAACACAAAAATAATTGTACAATTCAACACACTAACAGAATAGTAAGTTTAACAATTACATAGTAAAAGCAATTATTAACACTTTGACGGCTGCAAAAATTTTGCAAATTTTAATTATCTTTGACCATTTTTGCAAGAATCCATAAGTAACGAAAAATTTTACATGATTCTCTGTATGTCGGATATTCTACAATTTACACTCTAATGGTACCTGAATATTTATTCGTTATCAGTGATAGAAATGTTTATTCATATATTTTAAAAGTATGTCATCCGAATGAATAAAAATCACGTGTACATGACACAGTGGCCGTCAAAGTGTTAAGAGAGGAACGTAGAGTAGATTATCTGAAGATGGAATACAGAAGAAGGGTGTCGATCAATGATAGCGAGATTCAAATGCGGAAACCAGGAAAGAGCAAATTGATATTGGAATAAAGCAGAGGAGAATAATTGCAGAATGTGTGGACAAGGGGAAGAAACAATTGAACACCCAATAAACGAATGTAGGGAGGTGGAAGGAGAGAAAGAATTAATCAGATGGAAGATTATGCAGAGACAAGAGCAAGGAAGGAGATGAATTATGAAAGTAGTAGATAGAAGTATGGAATTGAGCAAGGAATAGGGAATAAGAATATAAAGAAATTTTTGTAAAATAACGAATTAAATTT
Source organism: Macropis europaea (assembly GCA_916610135.2). Classification (NCBI taxonomy): domain Eukaryota; kingdom Metazoa; phylum Arthropoda; class Insecta; order Hymenoptera; family Melittidae; genus Macropis; species Macropis europaea. The sequence continues at coordinate 8,862,739 of OU744353.1, forward strand.
CGTAAAATAAAATAACAGCCACGTGCCTACGTAAAAAAATAAAGTTATCTATCTATCTCTAGTAAATGCAATTAAAAAATCATAATACAGTATACGTACATACAGTAAAATTAGATCAGCTGTTTAGAAAGGAAATACTTGAATATTAGAAATGAAAAAACAGTGAAATACTTAATTCTGGGAACTTATTCTTACGTCATACAAATCGGTATTTTCAGATGACGAGAATGATATAATAGGAACGTTGATCTTACTCATGCCGAGCATAACTCGCCAAGGTTCGTGACTGGTCATAACGTTACCCTATTGAATATTAAAATCAATATCGTAGAATTAAAAGGGGGAAGGATCACAACGACGATCCCTTTCGTTCGATTATTAACATTCGTTCGTCACGTAGACCTCATTTGCACGCTAAGACATTCCGGATGTAGCAATTTGCGGGCTGACTTTGATCTCCGTATATCATTATCACGGGTCCCCTGAAAGCCCCGTCCAGATTCTACAAATTTTCTCCTAACAAAGCGCATCCATATTCCAGCCGGAAGGACCATCAGGTGACCGCGCTTTGTTATACGATTATTGCCCTAATACCCAGGTGGACCTACCCTTCGCAGAGGCAGCCCCGATCCACCCTCATCTCTCGCGTGCCGCTTGTAAATCGCGCGCATAAAACGCATTATACTTCCCTTGAAATGCTTGAAAACCGCCATCGACGGTGAAATACTTCAATACTTCGCCCCGGGGGATTCCCGATCGATATTTCAGAAAAATATTTTCTCCGCCGACTGCTCCGCTCTTATGAAATATTTAAGAAGCGTGCATCAAGTAAACTCCGCCGGAATTCGATGGTTTATTACAGCGAAACTTCGTTTCTGTATCGGCTTCCTGTAACTATGTAATTAGGTATATACACCGCCGTTCAAAAGTATTTGCCCGCCCACCGTTATCATGAATACGGTGGAGGCAATATTTATTAGCTATGTCAATTAAATATTGCAAATTCAGTTGAGAACAGGTCTGTTTTTTTTGGAAAAGTAACAAACATTCAACGTAATTATACAACAAAATGTATACAGGGTGGATCTAGTAACTGTGCTGGACTATAACTCTCTTCCTGTTGCAAATAGACAAAAATTGTAGAGGAAAATGTTGCATTGTTTAACAAGCTCTATAATCGAGTAGTGCGAGCGTTTGCAGGAGTGCATCGGTGCAGTTGCAAAGTGCAATTGCACTTGTTTTTTAAATGGAACTCTACGAATTTTTTGCGCGAATTGATTCCTTGTGCCATTCTGAACAAAAAAGTATTAGGATACAATGTTAAAAGAATTAATATTTCGTGAGATATTTTTTAAAAAAGAAGGTGTATTCACGACCTTGTATTTCAATAGATGACATGAAAGAAGTAATTAAAGCGAACTGTTTAAGTATAAGTGCTGGACGGATGGACAATGCAATGAAAAATGTAAGAAAACGAGTGAGAAAATGTTTAGAATGCAATACAATTTTTTTGAATGTCTACAATAAATACTGAAACGTTCCAATGGTGGAAAAAAAAAAGTTACATATTTCGAAAAGTATTGAGTTCTTTATGATTTTACCTTAATACTTTTTCGTTCAGAATAGTACGAGGAACCAATTAATGCAAAAAAATTCGTAGAGTTCCATTTAAAAATCAAGTGCAATTGCACTTTTTGTACCCCATTTTCACCTCTGCGAAAATAAAAAAGCATAATTGCACGAACATACATCTTCTCGTTATTCATCTTCAAATCAAAACGAACACTAAACGATTTCACCAAATATAGTGAACTTTTTTTTAAATTACACGTTAAAGTCTCAGCTTTTAGACTATACATGCGTTTTATAGGTTACGAATGATCTTTTGTTTCGCAAACAGCGGAAACGATCTCTTACGGACAAATCCGACGTTACTTATTGGCCAAGCCAATATAATCTCCGGATACCGGAATTCGAAGTCCTTGATCCTTTATTTTCCGCTTTTCACAAATGTCAGCCGTTCGGGAGCGCGGTGTTCTTTAATTCCTCCGGGCAGGTACGCTCCCCCGGCGCGTAAACTTTATTTCTCGTGGCTGTTTGAGGGATAGAGCCATCACGCGTATTACAGCGCATACTTTTTAATAACTCCGTTGGCAGTACGATGTTTCGACCCTACTACATCAAACGGCGTACGGGGCCGTATGAACGTCAAAGTTTAATCGTAAGAAAGCACCGTGTCGTATAATATGTATAGCTATCGGACAGCGGCGTAAAGAAATATTCGAGGATATATTTCAATCCGTCGGAGTATCCGCTTTATGTACCTGCGTCCTATCCGTCGAGGGACCATGGATGGATAACTGATAGGGGAAAGGAACGTTGGTGACGATATTTTATGGGTGCCGGGCTTTTATTGCGCGAGACTCTTAGGACATCTCTTAAGGGAGTCCAGTTTGTAGGAATGCGAGACATCCCGGCCGCGCCCCTATACGCTTCTTCGCATTGAAATTCGACGTAGCGGTTGCTCAGGGGTGTGGTGAACAATTTAGTCAACGAGATCACCTGCACGGTCGGGTCAGAAAAATATTTGAACACCTACACACAGTGGGTGATCGAATTATCAGAGCCACCTGCATGAATTGACGATTTTACATTAACCCATTTGCATCATTGGCCCATACATGCGGCAAGTTTACCTGGTCACTGTCACCAGGTGCTCTTAGACCACGTTCACCATGTATGTACGTAACAATTTCTTTGAAACTTCTTTTATCCTTGTACAATTATATTGTACTGTTGCTGTGATTTTTATTGAATTATAGAGCGCTGGAATTAAATATTTTGTGTTGCTTTTACTGATATATGTTTTATGTGTGCAAAATAATATCTATGAGCACGTTCGAGACAATCAGTGTGGGTTTTTATTGTGATTTAATTGACACATGATCTATATAGCACTTGGTTCTTCACTTTTACCATTTGCAAATCACTGAAATGTTAACTTTTCTGTGCTTTTTGAAATATTTGTATTTAGATACAGTAAACAAAAATTCGGTGGCAAGGGAATATTTTTCATACTTCCGTACCATGGGAATGGGTTAAAGCAATTGAGCCGCTCAGAAGCCAAACTGACCGAATTTCTTCGCCCCAAAATACCCTCAGCTCTACTGTCGCGAAGTCAAAAAATTATCCGAACTCTACTAAAAGAACATTCAAAATTCAGACATAAATAACTGTAATACAAAATCATTCCAATAATTTGAATAACCGATGTCACATTAAAAGATTCCAGGGTTGTAAATTTACCTGCCAATCTATTACCTTTGGAAAATAAATTGACTATCTAAGCTATTTCAACAACTTCAAAACCTTTCATTTAATAAAACACAAACGTCAATACAACAATTATCATACTCCTTAAACTACTATTCCGAAACTACCCTTTACCGTACGATGGCTCCAAAACCGTAGAAGCGAGCAGCACCCCAAGAAAATCACCCAGCAGAGCGTACGGAGATAAAAATGCCTGGAAAAGCAGGAAGAGATGCAAGAATCGCATAAATTGGGATACGGTGTGGGGAACTACGAAAAAGAGCGTAGCGCTGGGGCGCAAGATAGAGAAAGACAATTTCTATGGGGTGAAAGGAAACAAGAGGGGAATGGAAATTGGCAAAGAGAAGGCGAAACGAGAAGACAAGGAGGAGCAGCGGAGGAAGGCAGAAAATAGAAGAAGAAGAAGAAGAAGAGAACTCTTCCGCTGATGCATTAACCGCAGCCGGCGTAACGAGTATTATCCGGGACGGGCGGTCGTTCGCGAACTTTGAATCAGATTTTAATTAAACGGAATTGCGGAATGATATTTCACGGTCAGTTACGTGGGTAGGCGAGCTAAGGTTCGCCGGGAACGTGGAGAGATACTCGCACGGCCTACGGCAGTCAGGTGTCTGTGCGAAATTAAGTTTGATTCCGCTTCTTTACTAGCAGCTGTACCAGCAGAATCGTTCAGCCACCATAATTTCCGAGCGAACTCGTTGCCTCGAAAACCCTTGAAACTTTCGAACCGATTCGGAAGGCGATATTACGTGATGTTCCAATGGCCCCGGGCTGGTGTAATTGAATCTTCTCGCGGTATCTTCTGCTAAATAAATATTCGGAAAATCTTGCCAGCCGTGTTGTACTGGCCTGGTGCGCACCGAATTGCCGGTTTCAATGGGGAAGTTCGGATGATCTATCTTTTTTTGTTGCTATTTCAGCTAATCAAAATCTCCCAATGGTTAATTACAGTACATGTAGTTTGTTTTTCTTTATTAACTCCGTGTTAAATTTACAGTTTGAAATTACAGTAGATTGCTATGTCAGTTTACGAACCCTCAAACTGCGTTAATTTAAGGTTTCACTATTACTCTAGTATGTTTAAAATGAGTCTTTAGTCTATACTGCAACAGTCCCTTTCATGTATTATGTATACTACCTGTATCTACACTTTTTAATCATTGCACAAAAAAGGGATTTTCACGTATACTGTAACAAATCGAATTAAATTTGTTTACATGTAACATTTGGTAAATTATGCAGTAGAACCTCGATTATTCGAACAGCGATCATCCTAAAATTGGTCATCTTCTGTTAATTACAAGGTACGATTATCATTAGTAGTACTGTGTACATGATTGTAAACCATTATGTATTTTACATTCTCATATAAAATTAAAATTTGTACGCAGAATATCGTTAGAATGTGCGTCAGCTTGTTACCAATTGTAGTTCGGATAATTGAGGTCCTACTGTATTATCAGTTTCACATAATTAACGTGTGGATACTGTCCCAGTGGATCATATCTGAGTCTGGGTCTATTCTTAAATATGCTGTTGTCGAAAAGTCATAATTGTGCGCTCCTCGTGTATCTGCAACTCGTGGTATTCATTCATCAGTAAAATCGCATCTGCTCGCGTTAAAAGCTTACCTACAATTAATTAAGCAAATGGAGTTATTACTGAGACAGTACGCTTATATTTGGTCGATGTATCAATTCCGCACACTCCACCGTTGCATTCAGAGTGACAAATTAGCCATACAGGAGAACCCAAGTTGACGTGCATACATAAAGGGTCTTTCAATAAGAGGTGTTATTTTAAATGATTAAACAAAGAACCACAACTTTTTTTAAATGCCAAAAGTTTTATTTAAAATGAAAGTACAAACTGTACCATTAATTGTGGAACACGGCATCCAATAAATAACCGCTTCGACTTTTCTTGCAAACGTTTATCCTACTGAGAAAACTTTGCATCACGTTTTCACGTAATTGGGGCTCTATTTCGCTAATTACTTATCGAACCCTTTGCACTCGAGTAGCGACATTGACGCACCATAATATTTATATATCAAATTAGCTGCTCTTTAAATAAATTACTTACAATTATGTTTTATTCCGTACATACTACATTGTACACTTTTCATAATCATCCAACTACTAAATCAATGGTATTCGGATTAAAACAAACCCTCGAGTCAAACTTAATTACACTCGCATCCCTGAGTTATGTACATTGAATGTAGAAGACTTCGAGTGAAAAGGGCTAATATTGTTCTTCAGCGTGTCAATTGAGCCGTTTAATGCAAACGTGGCGTAAGTCAAAAGAGTTGATTACTGGATAATGAGGGATGTAGTAAGAGTTTTGCAAAGTGCAATAATATCAAAGAATGTTACATCTCTTTATGTAAGCCGCTGTAAAGTTATAACTTAAGATACTAATGCCGTTTTCCCCCGAAAATCAAGATACATCACAGATACATGGTTAAACTAAATAGGCAAAAAATTGACTTACGCCAGTTTTGCGTTAAACGGCTCATTTGTTTGTGGGTTATTAGCGTCTTATTGGAAGACCCTGTATATGAAACGATCACTTGAGTTTGCCATGCGGCAGTGTTTCGGTAATTTAACGTTCGATTAAACGGTACCCGTACGATGATTAAAGTCGTTCCACGGAAGAAAATGTACGGACGGTGTCTTTTTACGGTGAACGGTATAAGTATCGGATTTTAATAAAGTAAAGTCACTTAATAATGTTTTACGAGCAATTTCGTTGTGTGTCGGGCGCATACGGAAATCCAGGGAACCTTAGACCGGGCAAACAGGTGTTTCGACGGCATTATTAAGTTTGATTCACCGTGTTTCTCTTGCAGCTGCGGCGATGAGGCGTGCACCGGCCATAATTTCCATTCTAACTTCCCGTTTCGAGTTTCTTCGGGAACTTCGAATCGGATTTGCGAAACGACATTACGGAATGTTACGCGAACGATTGAACCGAATCATTGTCTGACCATAGCGGTCAGTTCGTTGCTCTAAATTTGTGCATCTCGAGTTCATCTTGCCTAATCTGTCATACACGTTGCCTGCAATCAACGGGCCAGTTGCTTATCAAAACCACGCGTTTTGTTTTTGCGATGAACACCGATTATTGTGCTTCTTAAGGGATTATTCCATTGCCGCAAATGACGGCTATAGCCCTCAGATTTTTGTTGATGCGCTGTCGCATGACGGCTATAGTAGTCATCTTGTAGCAGTAAAGGAACATTTAAAAACGGAAGTGCGTTTCTGAGGCCGAAAATTTGACCGTTCCAGGGATACTGACATATAGGATGTATCACCTAATTCGACCACCTCATAATTACTCAGATATTCTTTAAATGATTTTTAATGTAAGTAATACTGAACTGAAGTAATCAAGCGACGTCAAGTTTGGAAAACAGCCACGAAATTTGTCCTCCGCGTCTGCAGAAGTTTCACTATCTTTCACTGAAGAATATTTCAGAAATTAATTACTGATTTTTTAACCCATATACCTTAATAGTTTTTTCCTCAGCGTTCGATACTCTTTTTACCTGCAGGGTCAAATGTTACACATTCCATGTAAAAACCTGAAGGTGACCTTCATATCTCGATAAAGAAGCAAAATAACAGACAACTAATTATTATACTCTACGTTCCCCTTGATATAATGCAATTTTTGTTTGAAACATTTTCTCATACAACAAGCAGTTTACAAGTAATTTATGCTGGTTGAGTTAGGTGACTCACCCTTGTACACTGAGTATTTGAGCCTTTTCCAGCTGTCTGCTTTCGATTTAACACTTTGTACTCCAATTTCGGAAAATGATCTACCAGCAACTCCAAGACATTTTTCTGAAACCGCTGGTGAAAATTTAAGAATGCTATTTTATCAAAGAAAAGATCTACAAATGCTCAGAATTTAAATTTTATTCGTTCTTTTGTTATCTTAACTTTGTTATAAAGAATAAATTTCGAATTTTACGGCTCTTCACTGTGGAATATTCATACGATAGATGTAACAATAATTAGTGTTTCATACATGACATCAATTTTAACTAGAAATTACATCTCGACTTCCATATTACGCGAGGGGAATGGACGCAGGGTGGGGGTAGGACGGAGCCAGACCTCGCTCCGGATGGCCATCTCTGGTTAATCTTCACATACAAATAAAATAAAACTCGATGAATTGAAAAATATTACTTAATATACCTCAACTTAACAGTTAAGTGAGCTTCACAATGACATAATAAACAAATGACGTATCCCAGACGTCTTTGTATGTCAAGGGGTTAATATCTACCCGATCATCACACCAAACTTCGATTTTCCTTGAAATTACCCTGTTGATACATAGACTGAATAAACACTGTCACATGAAATTACCTCGAGCAGGAATAATTATATAGTATACAATCCCTCAGTTTTCATTTTCATTCAAACCTCGTCCAACGCGAGTGTGTCAGGTACGGAAGTCTGCTTCACGGAGCCTCGATTTTCCGATATCGTTGCGATCTGCTGATCGTACCATTGAAAACGGTGCTCGATACGAGAAATCGGTGGAGCTGCGCACGGTTTTTCTAATAACGTAGTAGTTCAAACGAAACTGAGCACACGCGTGCATACGTGCATGTCCGTGTACGTGTACATAATAGAATCTCGATGTCTCCGTTAATAAAACGTAATTGCACGGGAACGTTTTACGAGGGAGTTTATTATACGTGAACGAACGAAATCCGGACGGAAAACAGGTGCACCGATGGCAGCGGAGCTCGATTATCCCCTTTTTCCTGACTGGAAGGGGCACTGGTTTTTCGTAATTTCCATTGTAACTCTTCGGTGAAACTGTGGCCCCCACACGGCCTCGGGTCCGTGCTGTCATACTAATGGTCTCGCGACTCCAGGAGCGAGAGCACCGCAACCCTTCAGACAGCTGAGAGAGAGAGAGGAGGGAGGAGAAGGAGCCGGAAAAAAAAGAGGAAGAAGGACGAAGGAGAAGGAAACGGTTTTACGACCCTGAAAATGTTTTATTCATGTCGCGTACAGAGTCCCACCCGTTTCACTAAACGCGCGCACCGTCAACGTCGTATCAAACTTCAACTATAAGCCCCGCTGAACTCGAGTTTTCCGAAATGCGCCGGGCATGTGAAACTAAGGGGTTTCGGACCCCGTGGGTGGCCTCCCTGACCTCTTGGCGCGTATCTTTCTCACGTTCTGCTTCTTTCGCTGTCTCACCAGCTCGCAAGCCTTTGACGTTCTTACAAGGCGCAGGGGGGGACATACATTTGGGTATGTTCACGATAGATTTTATTTTCTGCACGTAACTATTCCACGAATTCCGAACGGTGCAGCTTTTTACTGGAACACCAACCGCGGGCGTACCTCGAAGATATTGCGGATTGGGTTCCGGGCCACAGACGTGGGCACTTTTCAAATGACTTTAGTTGAAATATTATACCAATTGGCATGTTGTACTGTTTCATACGTAATTGTTTCGTCTTCGAAATACAATTGTGGGATTTTGTTTCGAGGAATAATTTTGGAGATAATCATATTGGGTTTAACACCTTGAGCGCTGCAGTGGAAAATCCTGCCACTGGTCGGACACGTGAAAATGGCTTTTCATTAATATATATCGATCAATGTATAACTATTTGTCTGTTTGATAATATGTTTCTTATTTTATAGTATCATTGTAACATAAATGTTACTCAAAATTTCATAAAGGTAATTAGGTATTTGATGAAATTAAAATTGATGCGTGGACTACGGGTGGTGCAGGTAGCGTTCAACGTGTTACGATAATAAAATCATGTATAACTACTCCTTCAGTAGCTTAACTGATGTACTTTAATCGTACCGTGATTACTTTTCTGGCATTATAGTTTCATGCTTGGTGCGTTTATATTGAAATGGCACTCTTAAATGATTATCCGATAATAAGGAACGTTTTAATGAAGAATAACACGTTCCTTCCATCTTCTGCACCAGTGGAACGATTATTTTCTTTCGCAGCTGTCTCAGACAAGAATCTCTTACTGATAATCTTTTTGAAGGAGAAGTTTTGCTCAAAGCACATTGTTATAAAAATTTATTCAAATTAAATCTTTCAGTTGTATTATGTGGACGATTATTTCTTTTGCCTCGTGATTACTCATTTTTGTACGATAATATACGTACATAATAATTAAAATTATATAATTAAAAAAATTATATTTTCCATGCCTGAATGTACAAAATATTAATATTATTGTTTATTCTTTGCAATAATATTTCATTGTGTTCCTTTTGCTCTTAAATAAGTATTGTAAGTCTTCCGAATTTATTATTTAATAATACAATGCATCGAAGATATTAAAATTCATAGTGTACTATAACACTATTCTGAATAATTCAATGCACTGTGATATATTTTTATGTAAGGACGTAGTCATACATCTTTCCAACATTAATTAAAACATATACTTATTGCAGAAATGTGTAGCTTACTATCTTGGCCGAAGTTAGTTCGATACGATCACTGTATCAATCATGTTGCTATGAAAATCGTGCGTGCGACTACGTATGCTAATTTGAGGGTGATTCAATAATTCCAGTACTGTACCTTCGGCATGAGTGCAGTAGTAATTCTGTCGCGAGTAAATGATTTTGTTCATAACATTTTTCGGTTAAAAAATAATTAAACATATAACAGAAATTTTCTAGCGAATAATTGTAAAGAAACGTCCAAAATTTTTGTCATCGCCAATTCTCAAAGAAAGAAAATAAACCTCCATCAAAATTCGTTCGATGGCCCCCCACCAATCAAGTCGATTGTATTTCGACCTGAATATAGTAATTATCTCACGCGAAAATGATTATCTTCATAACATTTTTTATTTAGAAAACATAAAAATACAGCAGTAATTTTGTATTGAAAAATTGTAAAGAAACGTCTAAAACTTGTTTAAAAAATTGTAGAAGGCGTCAAAATTTCCATTAAAATTCGTACGCTAGTTTCTCCAGCAACGAAGTCGATGTTATCTTCGATCTAAATACAGTAGTAATTGCCTCGCGCGAAAATGGTCATCCAAATAACATTTTTTATTTAGAAAATATATAAAAATACAACAGCAATTTTGTAGTGAAAAATTGTAAAGAAATGCCCGAAATTGTTTCTAAAAATCGTAAAAATCGTCAAAATGTTCCATTAAAATTCATTTGCTAGTTCCTCCACCGACCAAGTGATTCTATCGTCGGCCCGGGTATATTAATAATTGCCTCGCCCGTAAATGATCATCTCCTAAAGCAGTGATAATAAAACCTCGAAATTCCTCCGTCCTCTTATCTCGGGATGAGTGATAATCACGACCGCATACGGTTCCTCGCATTAACGCTGCAAAATAATGATTCCGCGGTGCATAACGGTATTTCCCCTAGCATTTCATCGCGTGTACTCGTTAAGAACTCGGTCGCGCGAATTCCTCGGCTTTAAAAACGTATTGCGGCCGTGTATCAGCGCGACTTTCCTTACTTTCTTAACGAGCGTCACGACGTAACGATGATTTATACTCGCCAGACGTTAGCGTACAGGGCTGGGGCTTAATATAAGGTGCCGTTGGAGGATTTAAATAATTAGTATAATGAGGTGAGCGAGGGTACCTAACCAACGACACCTCGCGTGCCTCATCCGAACGGCGGCGAGAGGATGGGAGAGCCGGAGGGAGAGAGAGGGCCGGAAGGTACTCCAATTTCAAACTGTGATATCAAGGTACAGGGAAGCCTGTACAGGAAGGACGAAACTAACCGTCGGCGAACCTTTCTCGTATTACTAATTAATTATTTGCGAGTTTATGATACGCTACTGCGAAATTTACATTATCCTATCGGCGACTTTCATCTTTCACCGGCGACTCCGACTCTGAGGAACGGCGTATGCGGTTTCTGAGATTACGCGAAGGTACTGAAATCTTCAGTGGATGGGCCAACTTTCGTTTTTTGACAGGGAAGATGAGAATTTTTGTTGGTGTCACTGTGGTTTGATGCATAGAGCGAGACAGCTAATTTGACTGCCTTCAATTATTGAAGTCAATCAGATTTCAATACAGTACTGTATACAGAAGAGCTCCTCTTAATAGGGCCCTATGGGATTCGAAAATTCAAAAGTTTACACCAAATATCATTTATAGCTTGTAAATAAAATAAAATATATATGTATATATGAGGTATATTATTTACATATAAAATTGTCAATATATCTAATATATAATAACAAAAAGAATTGGATTAGAATATTTGACTGTAAGAACAGGAACACTTCAGTTCAATTCTTTACACTTTCAGCTTTTTCGTTTTATTTTATTTCAAAATTAAGTACGAAGAACGTACTCATTCGTTCGATTAAAGTTTCCTTTATGATAAGTGTTGTGAACCACGATTGAGCTACGTAATACAAAATGTGGCATGGTTTTTTTTGCTAAGCTTTTTAAATGTGGATCAGCTAAAAGGGATTGTACTGCAATCTAATCTTTTTCTATTCAGTTTTTTATATTCCTTCAAATTGCAAAGCGAAATGTTGAATAGATTAAAGCACCATTTGTATTAGAAATTATATTAAGAACGTCTTATTAATTATTAATTCATTACACACTATATGCTAATACTTTTTTATTCAGCGCCTTATACTCTGTCATTTTCCAAAATGATTTAGTGAAATGTTGGGTGTTCCGTTTCAAAAACTCAAGGTAAACTTCCTATCTTGATAAAAAGGCAAGATAGCAAATAGCTCATGCGTAATTTAAAATATTAAAATTTTCCTAACAATAACAGTTAAAGATAATAGCAACATGTCCCGTTTTGTACAATGCTCGTTCATTATTCCAGAACATGCCACGAATTGTAGCTAATAATTTTCAATCCTGGAACAACAACCATCTTTTATTTTAATATAATCGATATTATAATATTATTTATGAAACCTTCTAATAATCGCAGAAAGTCGAATTTTTTATTTACCAAACTCCCACGAGTGAATATTCTAACATTTTAAACAACTAAATCGTTCAATATCTAATTGTACACCATACTGTTTTAATTACCCTACATTATTCATTAATCGCCTCAAATTAATACGATGTCATTTCTTTCTGTTTCAGGTAAGACCAGAATTTCACTCATTATTCGGGCATTTTCGATTCCGTTAAGACTGAAATGAGAAACGGAGCATCCTCTGGTGAAAGGAAGGTAACGTAAATTGCTCCGAAAGTTCGATATTACGTAGCGTATTATCACATATCAGGCGCACCACCACATGGCCGCGTATTAAATTAGAGAACGTTTACCAAGACAATGGAAGTAAAGAACCCCTATCGCCGTCAGACATTCGGACCGTGTTCGTTAATTACTACGAAGTAACATGGCGTGAGTAATAATAGTTTTGCGACTACGTAAATAGGGGCCAACAATGGCGGAGTTAATTAACTGGCCTGTCATTGGGGGGGGGGGGGGGGGGGGGGGGTTGAAATAGGTAAAAACTCGCCGGCTATAAATCATTTTGGGGTCGCAGTAAAAAAGTTACCAATTCGTGCGTTCCTCTGCCTAACAAGCTCCGGCGACCCCATTTAATTGACCGGCCATCATTTCACGTGCACCTTACGACATGCTGGGAAAAGTTTGCCAGCTGAATTTCACACGCTGACGAGCAAACGCGTTCATTCACGTCTTCTCCTAATTCCCGCGGTATCTGCAGACTCGATAGTTAGCCGATTAATGGACATCGAGAGCTTTCACCGGAGAACACGCGGTACGCTGCTCTAAAGACACCCGGATTAGCTCGTTCATGGCCATTTCCACATATACGGCGCAACTTTTCCAACTGTTTTTCTACTTGAACAGTGTGAAAGCGAATGTACACGCGAAAGGAAAACAACGAATAAGACATAATGCGGTACGGTGCTCTAAAGACACCCGGATTAGGTCGTTCATGGTCAGTTCCATATCCACGGTGCAACTTTTCCTGCTGTTTTTTTTTATTTGAAGAGTGTGAAAGCGAATGTACACAGGAAAGAAAAATATGAAGAAGTCATTATGCTGCAGGAAAAATTCTTTTAAATGTTTATTCTAATGGAAACCGTCAGCTGATTCGCTTATAATTTATTTTTATGCTTTAACACGTTTCTTGCCACAGTGGAAATTCTGTAACTAGACAGACAAATGAAAATAGCTTTTCATTAATACACGTGGTTGATTGTGCAAATATTTATGTATTTGATATTACACTTTCTATTTCTACTATTATTTTAATGTAAATGTTACTTGAAATTTCATAAGGCGTAGTAATTATGTGATCAAATTAAAATTGAAGCGAGCACCGAAAATGGTGCACGTTGTAGGGAACGTGTTAAAAAATCTCCCTTGAGACGGTCGTGGATTTTTGTGTATTATAATTAATTCCTTGCTTTACAAAATGTGCTACAGCGAACTATTTAAATGTCCCGGGTATTTAATAAATAAAGAACGTACATAAAATCGTACAGTTCGCCTTCAATAATCCACTGTTACTGAAAGAAGTTTCTTTTACGTTATTTTTGAGAAATTAATGCAATATTGAGTCGAGTTTTTCTAGCATGTGGCACATAATATTTATCACGAGTTTGACACGGTGTTACAAGGCAAGGGGTTAAAAGTATCTTAACATTAAAATTGTCATAATATTAAAATTAAAATTAAAAGTGTCTTAAAATTAAAATTTTCTTAATATTACAATTAAAATTACAATTGTCTTAATATTAAAATTCAAATTGTCTTAATATTACAATTAAAAGCATCTAAACTAAAAAGTATTTTTTCAACCAGAGATATGACCTTGAACGACCAAATTGAATGTCCCTATAATACCCTATGGGTACAGATAACTGCATTTTACCGATATCTCGTTTGCACAGTCCTCAATGCAAATTCATCATTTGTTCTCTCATTTTGATTTTAATTTATTTAATGCGAAGACGTTGTTATTTACTTGGACTCCTACAACTTCGAAAGTTTCTTTGACGCAGGGCAAATGCGTGACTGCGGCCTATTTAGTCGTATCCAAGACTCGAGTTACCGTAAATTAGATAAAATTGCCCATAAAGTTGTGCCTATCTGCTTATGTACGTCCAGGACACTCTTATATATGTACAGCAGTTTCGTGATGAGACACGTGCGGCATGGAAATATACACATATAAAAACATTTTAGGTTATTATATTTAAATAGGGTATTTATGTGGTACTCTGAAAAACTGACAAGGGACGAAGCTATTATATTTCTGTAATCGTGCTAAGGACAAACGACGACTCTTACTCGGGTATATTTTTAATTATAACCTCTTTTCGTGCCCGATTTGCCGTAACAGACTTTTTTACGTGCTTTGGTAATTTTTTACATTTATATACACAACATTATCTCGAAAGCTAATGTAAAATATTTAAAACATTATAAAAATGTACAGCTTCTTCGATTTTAGAAACCTACAGACAGTCGTCGAGTAGAAAAGCCGATTATATATAGCGCATGTAATATTTATTACAGAGGTGAAATTAAAAATTCCAATTTATTCGTGTTTTTGGTATTAGCCCACAGTTCACGTATATACATTTTCATGGAAATAGATCAGTATTCTACAAAACAAATTTTGCAAAGAAATGCTAATTGTTTATATACCTTTTAAACTAATCAGTTTTTACAAATCTGTTTACATAGACGAATTTATCATTCCAAATTACACAATTCGTACATTTAAATATTTGTTCTAGAACGAATACGTTCTGAGATGAACGTCTGAATATGGTTAGCAACCCCAACTGTGAGGGTCGTTTTCCACCCTTTCAATATGGACGACTGCTGATAAAAAAGATCGTGTTAAATGTATTTTCGAGTTATACATTACACCAAAGTTTCACGAAAATTGCCGTGTGCCACTTGCGTAATGTCCTTTGCAAGCAGCATGGCCTCCGCCGTCTTTTCGAACTTCAGAAAATGTTCCTTTCATCTGTTTTGCGTCCAGCAATTAACCGCACCCACGTGGAAACAGTTTTCCGAAGATACGGGATTCCGTCTTGCGAAATTTCAAGTGATTCATTTGTATCAAGATTTGAATATTACTCGAAGTTCCGGCGAGTCTTGAAAAATCTCGAGAGACCGTAATAGGCTTAACGAACTCGAGTGTCTCAGAGCTCTTGAAAGTCTTAAATGTTTCAGGGGACTAATAACTCTTGAAATATGTGAATTTTTCAGCCGCCACGAAAATTCAATTAGAAATTTAAATTGTTTCCTGTTTCCGCTTCTATCCGAGCGCGAGTCACCGCGGACAGCAGTCGTCTCAGACTTTAATCGTCTCGTGGCAAAAGGGTTGATGAGGGTTTGAGACTATCAGGTTGGCAACCGAATTCTCGGTCTGTCGAATTTCCTTCGTCTCAAAACTTCCTCGACTATCAGCGAATCAAAAAATACCAGAACTATGGCGAAAGGACACTCGAAATTCAAATATAAATGACTGGAATGCACAATTATTCCAAGAATTTTAAACCTCAGTTGGTATGGTGATGTATTGGTCAGGTAATTGGTATCGTGGGGTCATAGATGACCCGTTGGAGTTTTTCAGGGGTAGTGACGAGTATTTTTGGTACAATTATCGTTACCAATTGCATGAGGTAAACATAAAGAAGAAGCAATGAAATTGTTCCAGGAACTTTAATATTATTATTAATTATGAAGAAATAAAAAGTACCTAACAACTACAAAATACGCAATTGGAAAAGTTGTAGGTCATCTGTTACCCAACGATACCAATTGAGGCTTAAAATTCAAATTTGACAGTCTAAAATGATTTGTTAATGATTCAATAAACATTGTTTATTGAATAAAGTTGTGTTCAGTAGGATATTACTAAATTTATACCTTTTCTCTTACTGAATAATTGAATTGTACTTTAAAATTGATTTAAAAAAATGTGGATGTTTAATTCTTATGAAGGGTTAAAATATTCTCATAAAGTTTCTATTACGAAAATTATTTGCAAATGATGTACATTACAAATACAGTAGAACCTCGATTATTTGAAATATCATCTTATCAGTTGCAAGCTAAAATTATTATTACCGAGACTGTGTATTTTAAATTCTAAAATAAAATCAACATTCTTATGCGAAACATAGTTACACAGTACGATTCATCTTCTAAACAATTTGGATGATCAAGGTCCTACTGTATATCAAATAAAACATACATTTTCGTGAATATTATTCAGCTCCAAGTAAATGATACTTAACTACCGAAATTGAATCACACTAGTGTGAATATACAGTGAAATTGATCCCACGGCTTTTCGTAACGGGATCATAATTTCACGCTCGTTCCAGGCGGTTGTTAGTTGATTAAAATTATAATTAACATCTCGCGCATACGTTCAAAATTCCTGTTCGTATTCCGCGATATCATATGCAAGAAACGAGGAATATCAACGCGAAATCAGGGAACGGATATTCGAGTTGGACTGCTGAGAAGGAAGAATCTGAATGTCTATCAACCCCTTGCCTTATAGTAACGAGTCAGACTCGTGCTGCAGATTATGGTCCACATGGTACAAATAGCCTGAAATTTTTATGCAAATAAAAGTTTATTGCTATTATAGAAACGAAAGTTTGATAAAACTGTATTTTGTTCTGGAGAAAAGAATATTGAGCGCCACGTGTACCACCGGTGACCCACGTACCAATTTTAATTTCATGAAATAAATGATTACTTCTACGAAATTTTTAGTTACATCTGTGTTACAATGATAGTACAAAATGAGAACTATATTATCAGATAAGTAAATATTTATACATTCAATAACATACGTTAATAAAAAGGTATTTTCGCGTGCCTGGCTAGTCGTGGGATTTTCCACTGCGGCGCTGAAAGTTTTAAAAATGTAATTTCCATTTTCGGTCAGATTTTTGCATATGTTAACCCTCTATAACTAAAATTTTCTTGCGTATGACAGAAATGATGCAACTGATAAATGATAAAGTTTCTATCGCAGTATGTAAACATAATAATTAGACTGCGGGTTTTTATGCAATTCAACACATCCAAATATCTGGAAACAGCACATTTAAAACCCTGAGAAAAATAAAAAGTACATTTTTTAAACATTTAGACAACACAATATAGTTCTATCAAAGTTTCATCTCTGTAACAGTAATGACACAAAAAATATTCCACCTTAAGAATGTATATTTGCATAAAAATCCGCAGTATAATAATAATAAACGTGAAAACTCCTTGGTGGCTGTATAGACCTAGAATATAATTGTACACACTAACAAATAACCGAAATGAGACTTAAAAAATACAGATGTACAAGCGAATAACTTCCAAGTCACATGGCGTTATAGAGGGTTAAACTGCATAAATATCCGAAGTCTAAAATAAATATAAGTATCACTCCAATATGAATTTTAAAAAATTTCGTATCACAGCACCCTTCACTTTCAGCCGATAATCTGAAGCAAATTGAACGTATTTCGCTTTGAGGGCACTTGGATAATAAACTTCCGCGCAGATGGCTATCGAAAAAATCGCAAGGCAATGGGTTAAGGTGTAATTGATCTAATTGAGCGTAACTCGGTTGAATCGCGAAAGTACATAGCCGGATAGGCGCCGGAGCAATAATAGTACCGGCGATCGCAAAGCAATCGATCTCGACGGCCGCGTTAATGGAAAATGAAATTGTGGCCTGAGTATTATCCCGAGAATTTGGATTATCCTCGCGCGTAATAGAAACCCCATTATCGCCGGCACATTGTTTCTAGCGACAAGCCGCATCCAAGATTGCCCGGTACGCAATTAACGGCAAAAGTAGCAATAATTGCTATGATTAACTGCACTATTACCGAAATTCACGTAATCCGCGGTTAACAACGGAAGTGACACCGACCGCTCCAAATTGTGTCCATTATGCCCGCGCGCCGATGCGGAACCCACCCCCTCGGCCACCCCGTCGACCGAAACCGAAAAACCGCATAAATTTTCGAATTGTCAACTGAAAAATGACCGTGCGGAAATGCTAGATATTCAGGATGACCATTTTAAATCGACCCACGTGTATATCTTCGAAAATGTTGGTGATACTGAAAAATGTTTTAGATAAAAGTTAAACGGTTTCAGGGGGCACATTATCTGATGTGAGTAAGTTTTTCCTATGTGGACGCGTAGAGGTCATATGAAGGTCAACTTTGTTTTTTTAAATGGAGACATATATTTTTTAATGCACTAGTCGATGCAGATCGTTATTCTCGATATAAAAGTACTAAACGACTTACGGCGAAAAATCATTAGTTTAGAAGATATTTTAATTTTTGTATTGGGAAATAGTATACCATTTAGGTGTAGCTAATATGCGTCACATCTAATGTGTCGTGTTTATAGTACATAGTACTAATGCCACTACCCAATACTAAAATTAAAATTTTAAATGGGTTACCCTGTATTTAAGAAAATCAGAAGGAAATCTTATTTCTACCCTTGCAGGGTACTGTCTATAAGAAATTTGTATTCGAAGGGAAAACCAGAAATTTAGGGAAATCGCTGCTCCGTAACAAGAAGGTTATAGTAATTGGGGTTAAATGCATTTTAATTTCTCAGTGTTGTCTCACGTTCAGTTCAACGCTATTGAATTTCCTGCGGTTCGCGGAAGATATAAAAGGAGTTGATTGAAAATCGATGAAATACCCACCCCCGCATTGATTTTTTCCTCGCTTCACGAGGGATGGGGTGAACAGGAATTCATAACCTTTGAACGGTTACAGATAGATTAATGAAACTTCCGTTGAAAAGTAGTAAAGAATCAGAGCTTTCTTATAATTTATGGATTTTACAGTAACTTTATTTTACGCAATTTATAACTGTTTCTCGATCCAACAAATTTATATTGATTGTTACAGAGAAAAACAGTATCAACGAGGTTCAAACAAAAATAAGTATCACTTTGACAGCTGTTAATATTTTGCGAACACTAATTATTTGTAAATAAATTTTTCACCCCACACTTCGAGGGTTGTTTTCACTCCTTCAAAGTGGAGGATGCCGGTTGTAAAAAAATACGTGTCTAATATTTTTTCGAGATCTGTACCATATCAAAATTTCATAAAAATCGAAGTGTGTCAACTTCTTTGTAAGTGTTAACCCTCTGAACACCTTTTTTTTTAATCCTTAAGTAGATTATTGGGGCCGGTGCGGCCCTGTGCAATTTCAAACTAATAATTGTTTAATATGTGTTGATATAATTATTTGAAGATTTATATAATCCTCTATTATTTCAGTATGCTTCTAATGCCGTAAGGAAAATTGATTTCTATTTTATGTATTCGGTAAAAATTAAACAATCATTAGTTTGCAGTTGCACAGGGCCGCTACGGCTCCAATAACCCACTTAAGGCTTAATTTCCTTTTCAATAACTCATTATTTTAAGTGTTTTATTTGTAATGTACTTCAAAAGACAGTTGGTTGACAGGAACCAATTTGAACAATTTCTTTGTATTAATTATACAGAAAATACCACTTTTTGTTACAAACAGGGGTCATATACATGTAATATCGCTTATCTAGGTAAAAAAAATATTACGAAATATAACACATATTTAAACTGACGATTTAAAAATGTCAAGTGTAACGAGACAGAGGAGTTCAAAAAGTTAAAAGCGAGAATCGATGCAGTCCACACGGATCAATGAACGTGTCAAATTTGACAAACAATCCAAGAAGGTAATTTGGTCGATTTTTCTCAATTTCTTAGGGATGATTAATCACTGTTAGAACGTCTCGATCGTTGGCAAGGCGAAAAGTTTTTCAAAGGAATGCATTGGCGTTTGACGGTCAAGCGGAACACGCAGGTACGGTTTCGGCTATCAGCAAGAAGTTTCGGGACCGGATGCGAGTTAAATCGACGCCGAATGCGATCTTAATCGTCGACTGTTAATCACTCGATTCACGGCGTGGGAATCGAAACTTTTCGAGATACAAACTTGCGAATCGTCCCGACACGGAGGGTGGAAAAAGCGGGACGAAGTGATTGATGCCGGTGGGAAGTTGAGCGAGTTCGGATTCGTTTAGAAAATTCGTCAGCTAACGAAATTACTGTTCGTCCCGCCCCCGCGATACGAACGAACGAACGAATGAACGGCAGAGTTCGATACTTACACCCTTCAACCGTTTCACCGTTTTAACGAGACCAATGCCTATCCGAAAGTTCCGTTCTCTCAGTTTCGATGCAGCTGGTACCGTATCAGTCGCGTGTTACTTCTACCATCACGATTGATTTCCGTCATACAACACAAGCCAGCCTATTCTAATTAATGAGAGTTTTCAGCCTTCCACGGCCCGGTTTCTTGCAATTAATACCGTTTGATGCTTTCGGGTGTCAGACGTGTCCGGAAAGACACATACTCCTAACGTTTCGTCGGCATTGCCGTTCATCAGGCGTCTCATGACGTACTGATGCTGTTGTGCAGACTGCGGATGTTTATGCAAATGTACATAGTTAGAGTTCAACAATTTTTATGGTCATATAGTCGAAGGAATTAAATTTTTACATTACTGTATTTTGTGATTTTAAATAATGTACTTTTAGCTTCATCAGGGGTCTCAGGACGTACTGATACTGTTGTGCAGACTGCGGATGTTTATGCAAATATACATAGTCAGAGTTCAACAATTTGTATGGTAATACAGTCGAAGAAATTAAATTTTGATGCAACAATGACAGAATCGTGAAAGAGCCATTCTTCAGAAGGTGAAGGAAACGTATCTTAATTAGTCATATTTGTAATTAAACAATGAGTAAATACTTGACGACATTAGGAACAAAGCAATTGTTACCGTGTTTCGGTTATTTTCATTTTTGATAATTGCAAATTTTTGTATAAAAGTCTTAGTACTACTGAATCTACATATAATGAACGTCACTGATGGCTTCAACGAGGTATTAAGTATTAAAATTGAAATAGGAAATTTTTTTGGAAGAACACATACATATTTTGTTTTGCAAAAAGAAATCAGCCCATAAAAATAATGATAATAATAATATCAAGTTTTACTTTATTCTCCAATATCCCTGCAGTTCGTTAACGAGAAACATGTACCTTGTGATTCAAGTAGATATATAGTATACATTTTTTTAAATTGTTAACTCCATTTTACCATCAACTGAATAAATCTCAATTCCTCGATAAGGTGGATCAATATAAAATATTGATAAATACTACATTTCAAACCGATTGCATGTTTGTTTTTTTAAGCAAACAATTTAATTTTGATTAATTGTGTTGATTTTACGTCTTCTTTCATATAAACGATGTTATTTTAAATGTATATACTATGTACATACTGGCACATGGGGAAAATTTTCAATTTGCGCAAGCTTTTCGAGGAATATCAATATATTACCAAGAACCATTAAAAAATAAAATAGAATATGCATTTATTTGATAATCCAATTCAAATAAACAGTGTGCAGTACGAAAACATATTAACCGGAATTTTATTATTCATTAGCTGTACCGAAAAATCGCGAAAAATGCAGAATATGAGAAAAATAGTAAACAGTAACAAATAATAAGTATTTATATTCGAATCATTTTCATTCTGATAAATAAATATTACACCTCCTATTTCCTTTAATTCGATTAAAAAAATCATGAACAGAAAATATCAGAAAAATAATGAACAGTAACAATTAACAGGTACACAAATTCGAATCATATTCATTTTAATAAATAAACATCACAACCTGTCATTTTCCTTAATTCTGTTAGAAAACTCACGAAGAACTGGAAACATCAGAGAAATAATAAACAACGACTAATAAGTATTTATATTCGAATCATATTCATTCTAATAAATTAGCGTCGCACCTCTCATTTCCTTTAATTCTGTCAGAATCTGTCAGGGGCGCTCGTTACTATCTTTCACGATCGAATCAATCAAGCCTGTTATCTGTACAGAGTTAGCGTGATATTGGGAAAATAAAAGATCTGGACATCCCTTCCATTGTCCTAATTGCATGATCGATGGAGTATCTGTTGACCCATTTTCCCCTCGCTGCTCCAGTGACGTGCTTTCTTTCGGATCGCAAATTATTCCCGTAAATACCTCGAATCCGCTGTGTAATTTTTATCCTCGAGACACATTGAACGGACGTCGAGCGAATTCGAGCGAATTGCGGCAGCTTCGATAAGCAGACTATTCGGAAAGTTACGCTTCAGAGAGACATTTTATCGACGAAGACCTTAATCCGTATATATCGTATCGAGAAACGTGTCTGACGAAGCCGCGCGCACACCGAACCTCCTGAGTCAGGATAAAATACGGATAATTCCATTAAAACTGATCCAACGTTGCCAACGCGGAGATACAGTTTGAAAATCTTCTCAGGCTCGTTATGCTCAGTCACCCTGATCGATTCGAATAATTGCAATCGATGTCAAAGCTTTAAATCAGAGATGGCCATCCGGAGCAAAGACTGCCTCTGCCCTACCCCCACTCTGCGTCTATTCCCCTCGCGTAGATTGTGATCTAGGTTTTTTTTATATATAACATCATATATAACATTCAACGACATGTACAACAGTCATTTTTATATACAACATCAGTTTTACCCAGAGATTATATCTCTCTTCTCCTGTACATCGTGAGTCATATACAAATTCAGCGGACGTCATATACAATCGCTTATTCGGTTCTGTTTGCTAATTAAAAAATCGGTTACAATATTATTTATTTGTAAGAAGGTCCGAATAACTAACAGGCGGACTAGATTAGAATATATGAACATATCCAGTGCATAGCACATTGCTATAACTGAATTTGAATTAGATATTCCGGATTACAACCTACGTGAGGGGAATGGACGCAGAGTGGGGGTAGATCGGAGCCAGGTCTTGTTCAGGGTGGCCGTTTGTGCTTTAAATTATTGAGTTAGCCACTAAATTCGCGTCCCTGGAAATTAGTTTTGAAGGTACAATTCAATTATTCAGTGAGAGAAGACGTATACATTCCATAATATTCAATTGAATACAATTTTATTCAATAAACAATGGAATTGTCATTTTAGACTGTCAGATTTGAATTTTAACCCTCAGTTGGTATCGTTGGGTCACTGATGATCCACAATTTTTTCAATTGCTTCTTCTCTGATTGCTAGGGATTTTTTATTTCTTCGTAGTTAATAATAATATTAAAGTTTTGAGGAAAATTTAAAAATACTCTTTAGTATCCTTACAAAACTCTAATGCGTCATCTGTGACCCCACGATACCACTTATGTGACTCATATGTCACCATAGCAACTGAGGGTTAAAATTCTTAGAATAATTGTGTATTCATGTCAGTTGTATTTCAATTTTGAATGTCCTTTCGCCATAGTTCTGGTAAATTTTTTATTCGGTGATAGTAGAATCAAGGAAATTTGGAGACGTAGAAAATTCGACAAATAGCGAATTTAGTTGTCAATCTGATAGCATCTAACTCTTATTAACCCTTTTGATGATCGATGAGACAATAAAAAATGATTCCTTTTATTCATTTATGTT
Organism: Macropis europaea; assembly: GCA_916610135.2. Classification (NCBI taxonomy): domain Eukaryota; kingdom Metazoa; phylum Arthropoda; class Insecta; order Hymenoptera; family Melittidae; genus Macropis; species Macropis europaea. The sequence goes on from OU744353.1 coordinate 8,886,665, forward strand.
ATTCTGTGGCCTTTTGCCCAGCTGACACTTTATTTATTGCTTGTTTTCACATTACCAGGTAAATGTCTTTTGAACCGTGGTTCGACTCTACTTTAATCATGCATTTTCCTATATTATTCCCAACTAATGACCAGTTTTCGAGGCCACTGTATTGGCCGTACGCTTACAAGAGGCTACTTTTTCCAGGTCAGACGTATACGGCCTTCGTGACAAAGGGTTAATCAGAATTGTAATTAAAACGTCCGTGATATACTGTCCGCTTATAAATACTACAGAAGGGGTGAAGATAGTCAGGAGACATTGTATTATTTTTCACTATACATACGGAGGAAAAAGGAAATTTTCGTTTGGGAAGACAATAATTTGCTGATTTCTGTTATATTTTTCTAGTACAAAGAACAAAGTGAATTATAAATATAACATTTAATTTAGAAAGCCATGAAGCCCAATGATAAATCAGGTGATCATGCGATTTCTTTTCTTTGAGCGACTTTAGTACCATGTAGTCCAGAGTTGGTCATCTGGAGCAAGGCCTGACTCCAGCTTACCCCCACTCTGCGTACATTCCCCTCACGCAGGTTATGGTCTAGCTATGACGTCGAAAAAATTGGTAAGTGCAATTTCTCAAGAAACAGTGACGTAATACGAAATAATTACTTTTTTAAATATGATATCAGCTTTATCTAGAGATTGCGTCTCTACTTTTTTATTACTTGAGAGGAATGGAGGCAGAGTGGGTGTAGGGCGGAGTCAGGCATCGCTCCGGCTGGCCATCTCTGATGTAGACTATAATTGCTCTTAGTAGCGAAAGAGTTCGTTTTGCTATTCGTTGTTAGTAGCGTAAAGAGTTCATTTCAATTTATTTCAGAATCATTTTTTTAAAATTCACTCGATTTCATTACAATACGCAATTAATTCTTCCCACGCTGTATATGCCAATAATCGACAAATTTCAGTAAACAACGAAAACGTTGCAAACTGACGCTCATAACTTGCATTGATCAAACCCATAGAGCGAAGGGAATGGAGGTCGAAAAAGAGGGCACGATAAAAGGGCAAAACCGAGGGATGGGTATCGATCGACCAGCCGTATCTACGACTGCAATCGATAGTGCGGCCCCGCTGAAGTTCTCGAGTACGATATTTAAATGTCAGCCGCATAACACGCATTCGCCACTTCCGTAAGGGTGTACCCTAACATTTGTGCGTTGCCCTTGTGTTCACCGTTCTACGGGAACTTTTTCGCTCTAACGTGCTCCCAGACACTGCTGGCAATGCGGAAAACGCTGATGAAACGCGCTGCAAGGGTAAGAGAACCGCGGCGTTGTTATTAAGCTCGAGGGCTTTCGACTTTCCGCGTAAACGCAAGCCCGTGGTGCAGCGTTTACGTTAACGCCGCCGTCGACATCTTGTGGGTTGGGTGTACGATTGTCGACCAGCTTGCATGCGTTTCGTGGGATCCGTGATTCCGCCCCAACGGTCTCAGGCCATCGGATTCTTCTTGTCCCCCTTCGCAGCGACGTGTGCGAGAAACGGCCATCGTTGAGATCTTCCTCGTAATATGCAAACGTTATTAATCCGTGAATGGGCCACTTTCGGGTACAAATGCCTTCATTTGGAATCTCTGCTATGGCCCTGGAATAATAACGTTCACACACGCTCCGGAACTTTTGACTTGGCGGGCCCGCGCCGTGGAACGACCCTCGGTGACCAGGGTTACGGTACTGTTACGGGAAACGTGTCGATTGGTACGCGCGAACACGTGGAAGCTTTCGGAAACCTGGAAGCTCATTTCCCTTCTGCGAAATTTTGCGTATACAGAAGAAAGAAATTCTTTCGACGACTGTTGCTGATTTCTGTGAATAAGAACACAAAAATAGGGTTTGGATACATGGTGCACTGTACATACACACATAATTATTCCAACGATCTGGTCCATCAAGGACAGTCATGATTATAATGATTACCAAGTGTGTTGATTGATTTAACCGTTTGTAGGATAGTGGTACAATAATGTACCATTTTGTTTGAAAAAATATAGCTGTCCTAGTTCTTGGTTTATTATTTTACCATCACATTTGACACACGGTGGGTCGCAGACTTCAAATGTTTTATTTTTCAGGATTGTAAAGGTTGCATAGTGCACAACAATTTTAAGAACAAGTCAATTGTTATCTTATGGTTATATAACCAGTGATGGCCATGGGGGATCCAGCCTCCCCCCACTCTAGGTACATTCCCCTCGTTTCAGTTCCCTCAAGCTCACTCCACAATTCCCCTTGGTCCATTGTCGTCTCAAATCGTAACCTGTATGAGGGGAATGGACCTAGAGTGGGGGGAGGCCGGAGCTCCTGTGGCCATCACTGGGTTAAACGGTTTATCCGTATAATTTTCTGTGTATAAGACCTTACTTTGTATACGTACACTTTGGTTGGATGCAAACCAACAGCTGGGTACCGTTTGAATAACTATAGACGATATTGCACTTGTTTATCTTTAACTATATCGAATGGAATGAAAATTAATATTCTACGCCAAATATTGCATTCAGTGTCTTAAAATTGAATGGGCCATTGCTGATTTCTATGAATAGAAATGAACCATATGGTTTGAATACAAATTGTACTGTACGTAATTTAACCCTGTTGTTCTCTTCAGGTGTACATGACCCAAAATGAGGATTACGTTTCCGTAGGTATTGTCCTTAAATATTTCTTTTTAATATTCAACGTATGTAAATAAATTCTGAAATAATTTATTCTTAAGAATTGTGAAACACTAAGGAAGTAAACGCAAAATTCAAATACATTGTATACTAAAAAGAAATATTTAAAAACATAGTACTTACGGAAACGTAATCTTCATTTAGGGTTATATAGACCCGAGAAGAGCAGCTGGGTAAATGGAACCATTTGAAGGGTTAAGGGATAAAGCAAGGAATGTCACAAAACAGCTTTATTGAGAAAATAAATCTTTAACACTTTAGTGCACCATTAAAGAAACAAAGTTCAATAAATTTAACTGCATTGTTCATAACATGAAGTTTATACTCTAATTAGACGACAGAAAAGAAAATGAGCGAAAATATAATTGTTTTACATTATCTTAATTTTTCTTTCAAGTCGAACACTGCAGAATAAAAATGGACATACCCTGTTCTTTCCCCCTTGCCCTTCATTCGGTCCCTGAAGAAACTTCATGATTATATTATCTATCAATTGGATTTCGAACAACCGGCCCTTGTTCCCTGTAAAAATGAGAGCAGCGGTAGAAGTTTATCAGCACGAGACGAGAGGCAAGAATAACGCAACGACGAATATCATTGAGGGATAAACACGACAAAGGAGGCGTGGAACAAGCTAAATAAGCTACGTCGATGCGAAAACTTCTGATCGCTGCACCTGTGAAGGTAAACACGCGCCCTCGCCGACCATTAGGTATTCCCAAAGAGCTCCGCTACAAAGGAGCTAGACCCAATTTTCCTCCGGGGGTACCCTCCTATTTTGTACCACCTAGTGAGAACCTCGGAGTTAAGATCGCTCTGAAGGGGGAACGTTATTAACCTGACGGCGGTACATTCACGTCGTGATGTGGTTTACGATCGATGAACAAATCGAAGAGGAAACATGTGCGCCGTCAACGACGTCGCCACGCAGGACACACTGGCTCTTATGCAATGACTCACGAAATTGATCACATGCATATGTCATTTGAACATTCTCCTATTTCACACCTTTCGGGGACATTGATAACTGAAGCAAGGATGTGGCGTCTCTAATAAATAACATTTGAAATTCGCTTGAAAAATTTGCAGTTCATTGAGTGCACGGGAATCAAGGAAGAAGAGTAATTATGATAATAGTTGAACAAGTTCGTGAGTCACCGTATTTCGTCAGGTTTTTCATTCTTTGCATAGTCCTCCTTTCCTGACACTTTAACCCATCGAACTCCTAATTTTTTTTAATTTTTCTTTCGAAAACTCCCTGTTATTTTAATAGGAGACCTGCTCACTGCTATTTGTTACTGTTTTAGTGAGCACTACAGCTAAAAGGTCTGCCTTATGTCTGAAATTAATACACATAAATTCTTCATAGCTTTTGTTATATAATTATTCCTGAAGAAGCAATGTATCAATAATAGCGATAGAGTCAGAAATTTTTAAACAATTATGATCAAATTATAGTTTCCTCAGAATTTCTAGGCGACCATTGCACATGCTCCTTTCTGTTTAGTGATTATTCATAAATCATCCTGTATAGAATTCGAATGTTTCTTACCATATTTGGGCGTTACTTGATGACCACTAGAGTTACGAAGGAACCATAATCGAATCCGAATTCATTCCAGAACAGTCACCTAAAATTTGGTGATCACATATCTTGTCTCTATCGCCATTAGAAGTATGTACCACGCGTTCACTATGATATTTCGAAAGGTCGGACGTTGAAAAGGAAAAAGTAGCATAGCGCAAGATAGCCAGTTTCTAAAGTTAATAAATCATGCTTGTAATTACCAGTAATTTCGGTAGTTCCCACTGCACATCACTTTCTGCCGGAACTTTTCGTATAACTAGCGGCAACTTCCTGCAAGATCGGCGAGCTGCTTTCATACTTCCGTCGACGGGAAAGGGCGGCAGATGCAGCGAACGAGAGAAAAAAACGAGAAGAACTCTAATAAGCCACGCAACGGATTAGTGTGTATTGTCCTTCGTGCCTTGTTTCGACCACTTCCCTCCATTTTCCCTTCGCTGGCGACTAGAATGAAACCATCGAGCAGGTAGATCGATTTAGAAACACTTCTTTCTATTTTATTCTGTAAAATTGTTTGACGGGTGAAGGGTGTTTTGGTGAAATCTTAATCCTTTGAGACTGTTAGGGGAGCATTTACTCAAAATGGTTAATTTCGAAGTGTTCTGCCGTGCACTCCGGATAACTTCATGCGATACTCGATTACCGTTCCATGAATACGTAGTAGAACAGAATCGAAATCTTCGTAGGAGTGTAATTGAGCTAGCTGAAACTATTGTAATGGACGAAATTTTCTAAGGTTCATAAAAATCTTAGCACAGGTTTATAGTTACGCGGAGAAGTACAATTTGTGACGTGCAGTGATGATTTAGAGTATGAAAAGAATTAAAAATTTTGTACCCGGCTTTCAACTGTTATAATATATAGGGTGGGACAAAATTGAGGTACAATCAGGCCTGCAGCGATTGTTTTCGCGAAATAACTGGAAAGTGCAAAATGCAGTTTCTTTATTCGAGAAAATTGATTGCTGTTGTGTGCAAGGCTTGTGTACATTTAATGAACAAGTGCCAATATTAGCATGTATATGAAATTAAAAAACTATTGTTACTATTCAAACCTTCAAATTTTTTGTTGTCGTTTGTACGGTCAGCGTTTTCAAGAACTGCTTTGCAAATACTAATAAGCACTCGAATGCTTTCAAATGAAGACATGAAACAAAACTTAACGTTCAGGATAAAATTTAGAAGTTGCTTTAACACGTGACTACAACACGAACGGTAATTTTTTATTATCTTAATTATCGAGCAAAATCATATCAAAATTTATTATTATTTTTTAATAAGTTCACAGTGAGATTGTCACCTTCAAGTAGACCAGTTGGTTTCACCTATGCAAATGTAACACACAGTCATAATAGTAGTCTAAAAATCAGGTTTATGGCTTACATAACTGGGATACGCCCTCGACCAGTCTAACCTGAACGCATCTACAAACGAACATCCTCCAAGGAACACAAACGAAATTAAAAACTGCGAGGATACTCGAGTTCGAAAGGTGAAAAATCAGCTCCAGCATGTCAGAATATAGAATTCATTTATACTGATTAGGTACACCCCTTCAATAAGTCACCGGACACTTGTTCATTTTGAGCAAAATGATTATTAGAACGTGGATATAACTTTCTGGCTTGATTTTATTATTTTATGTTGTGATATTTATCTATTTTACGTTAATATAATACCTAACATAATACCAATAATAAGCACTTATAATTTAAAGAAATATTTAAAAAGCAAGACTGTACGCGTATGTTTCTAATACATCTCCAACTCGAATAGACGCTAATCTGTGCACACTTTTCGTTTGTTTTCAACATCTGATTTGAAGTACATGTTCTCTACATTATAAACAATTAATAAGTGCTAACTGTGTTTCATAATGTAGGTCATTCCGTATTGTAAAATCGTCTACTTCCATTACTAAGTGTCCGGTGACTTATGGACGGGAGTGTATGCATCCACCCTATAAACGCATCTACAAAGGCACATCCTCCAAGAAACACAAACTCATTTAAAAAATACCCAGACACTCCAGTTCGAAAGATGGAAAATCAGCTCCAACATGTCAGAATCGAGGATTCATTCGTACGGATTAGGTATGCATCCTCCCTATAAACGTCCGCCGGGATCAAACAGTCCTAGATGTTAAATAGATCAATTCCCCTTCATCTCTGTCCTTTTTCCACCGCGGTGAATAAAGCCCTCCGTGACGGCGTACCATGGAACCCATTGCACATACCATTCCTGAGTCTCAAGAAATTTTCAATCAAACGTTTGGAATGCCCGGGACCATCTACATTGAATGCCACGACAGGAAATAATGCGTGGTCGCGAGAGACCCCTTTCCCTCTGACGCTGCTCTCTCCCGAATGCTGGCGTTGGCGTTGGCGTTGGCGTTGGTAATGGTGGCGTTCGTGGCAACGAAGAAAGCACCCTCTTATTCGTGACGTACCAATAATGGATGTGGGATTAAAGGGACGGAAGGTTTACGGATTCGACTCTCGTATGCGGAGTGCAGACACATTTGATTTACGAGCTTGTTCGTGTTTCTGGATTCTTTTCCACGTCAGGCATCCGCTGCGGGATATAAAGCAGCCGGAGGGGGATCCATTTTTGTTTATTCTGGAATTTCACCAAGACGGTTTACCCCGTCGAAACGACTTTCGACTCTCGCGCGTATCCCACCTATTTTTTTCCCCCTTTCTACGGTGCCGCCCTTTATTTCCTCACGGCCGCCACGGAACGCCTTGCGTCGGACGAATAAAGTATGACGGCAGGTGAGAAAAGTTCCGAACTGAAATCCACGGGTTTCTCCTGTCGCCCTCCTATTCTTCCGGATAAGCAACGGATAAACAGAGTATGACTTTGGAAACGGATCGTTGTACCAGTTCGCAGGTTCCATGGCGGTGCATGGGACGCGGGTCGTTTCTGCGAGAGCACATGATGGCGCGTGGAATTTGTAAGAATTAAATAACGCCGGTGGCCGTGAATAAATTGAGCGGGGAAATTTGTGTGGCCGGCCCGCGTTCAATTTCCAAATGAGATAATTAAATTTTGAAGGAAACGCTGAATATTTCGGCGAATTCGCCGCGAAATGTAACTGGCAATCTACCCACGGAATTAGAATTCTGCTTTCGTAACTATAGACGTTTAATGGACCGAATTCTTGAATAATTCGTTCCATCGGACACTCGTACTCTTATCGCGCGATTATTGTTTTTTAACCAAGCGGATGCTGGGGATTTTATTGCTGCGCCCTTAGCAAGCTGTTTCGTGGCTCTACGACCGGTGGAGGAGGTCTTCGTACGGCTTACTAGAATTCTTTCAATGAAGTGTAATTTTAACTCGGACGTAGACACTGAAGCAGCTCTTACTTTATTTTGTTTAGTGATATAATGTTTGATATTACAATACATGTAAGTAGATTTTGTGCATAGCCTAACGTAACAAAAATTTAGATCTACAAATTAGGGGAGGGTGAGATTTGCCCATCGTGTGTGTAATTTTTTTTTTCTTTGAAACGTACGACTTTTTTTGTTGCCAACAAATTATAAACTACTCTGATTTGAATTTCAAGTATTATGTAATACCTGTTTCTTTACATTATCTAGTGTGTTATCTAGTGTACGGTGACTTTCTTGGTCTGATTTATTTTATGTGATTTCATGTACTACGATATTTTTTCCACTGTGTGTGCAGCTGTTTTTTCTTTGAAATATACATCTTCCTTTGTTGCTAACAAATTATGAACTACTCGAATTTTAAATTTGAAGTATTATGTAGTACCTGATTCTTTACATTATCTAGTGCCTTATCTAGTGTATGGTGACTTTCTTGGTCTGATTTATTTTATATTATTTTACAATTTATTTATGTGCGTTCTAATAATGAAAGTTATATTTCTAAATAAAGTAAAGTAGAAAAGTTTATTCATCTACTGCTTGGAGAAGTCTTGTTTGGCTCTCAAGTAAGTGCATTTTAGGGAGAGCTTAGCTTCCAATTTTAGAGTACAGTTTCAGGGCACTGGTATTTCCGCGAATACTATTCGTTCACCCCTAAATTCGACACGGAATTTGCAGTATTTATGAAGATTTTTCATGTATATAGTCACCCAAGAAACCGGAAAACGCTTTTCAGAAACCGTCGCCAGACGCTTCCTCTTTGCGATCCAAATTTATTTAGCACCACGATGGCGTCGACCGACTTTCGAGTCTACGGGTCACGAGTTTACGATGATCAAGCGTAGTTTTGTCGGAATTCGGGGAATAAAAGATGAGAATTTTGATAAAATGGGTTGGGGTTTAATTAACGAGCTTGCACGAGCTTCTGCTTGAAGTCCTTGCGTCGTGAAGTTATCACTCAGAAATAATAAATGAATCGCTTATTTTGAAAGTCGTTTCTTTCCACTTGTTCTTATTTTGATATAGTGAAAAGTTTGCATTTCAATTTACAGTGTTCGTACAATCATACCATAATACGATAGATGATGTATCGGATTAAACATTTTTAATGTACAACTGTAACTTCTTTTATTAATAATATTCAGTATATATTTATTTTCGTTTATGCTCTGAATGAGGGTTTTAAAAATGATCATGAAGTTTAAGCGGTATATTACGTAGTAAGTAGCATGTTCGTAAATTTTTCTGGCATAATGGTTTAAATATTTTGATAGAAAAACAAGAATTATATTTGGTTAAAATTATTTTATAATTCATCGAGCCTGTAATGAATTAAAAATTTGGAATTCCTCAATGGACGTGCCAAAAGCTTATTATAACATTGTATTTACTTCTCCGTTAAACTAAATATATTTGAAGTTTTTTTTAACAACTACGTTTCTTTTCACACTAACACAGATTTCTTCCTGATCGATTGTCGCTTTATTTTTAGCGAAAACTTGAAATCGATTCGTAACCATCGCAACGAAACGTACATCCATCCAAGATTAGATTCACATTTTCAAAATGAGCGACTCAAATATAATAGCAAGCCTGTGAGTTTCATAATGTAATATAGGAACTCGAAACACTAATCACATTTATGCTGTATTCAAAGTGAAAATTTTCATTATATCCAGACTGATAATTTTCATACTACCCTTAGGAATGTACAAACATTAGGGCTTGCATTATGGAATCATTTGAATGAAATATAATTATAGTTCTATCACATATTTGCTCCTGTATGAATAGGTAGCAAAATTAGGCAGACCCTGGTAATAGCATGTCAATCCTACGGATGTTTATGTAAATGCATATTTTTATACAAAATATTTAAAGAAATGGGACCTGGACAGAAATTTGTTCTGCCATTAGACAGTTCTAAAAATATATATTTTATTTTGCATGCTGCATATATTTTGTATAGTGGGCTGACATATTCGGCTGACTGGCCACCACCTTCATAATCAATCCATAAAGCAACCGACAAATGAGTTATTAATACCTTTGTCATGTTTCATTGTGCTTTTCTAAGTCACACGACTCACACATTTTTCGTGTATACCTATCTCGTCCACGAAACAAATGATTCATCAGGGAAGATTGCATATATGTTGCATCTTTTAACACTTTGACTGCCACGTTTTATTAGCAGAAAATGGCAGACTTTCGAAATTTTTATACACACTGAATATAACTTGAAATCCTCCAACCGCTTTCATCAATAATATTAGCAATTTGTATCGTTTTTCCTTGCTTCTGTTATATTTCATTGGATATATTTATTATGTTATACAGTGACTCACGAAATTGATCACATGAACATGTCATTTGAGCATTTTTCTATGTTACACCTTGTGAAGACATTGATATCTAACAAATAACATTTCAAATTCGCTTGAAAAATTTGCAGTTGGTTGGCTGCACTGGAATCAAAGAAGAAAAGTAATTATGAAAATATTTGAACAATTTCGTGAGCCACTGTGTATGATCAAGTAAATAATGAGTGTCACCCACATATGGGGGACATGGCAGTCAGGGTATTAACATTTTACAATCGCATAAACATTCATAGTCTGCTCACGACCATACAAAATTCCCCCTCGATCGGGAGCAGCTCTAAAGATTCAAGAACGCCAGTCGGCAGCGTGTAGTCGTCAAACGTCTGCATGGCGACAGACGGATGACTGTGATGACCGAGTTTCGATCGTCGGGTCAAGAGTTTGCGATTCACCGACTAATGGCCACCTCGTGCTTTAACGAAGGAGAAAAACGAGGGGGTTGGAGATAAAGGATAAATGAGTCTCAAAGTGACATTTAGGGAGACGAGGGTGGAAGTGCAACGAGGAACGAAGGGACGGGGGAGGGAAGAGAGTCAGAGAGAGAGAAGGAGGGAGTGGCAGGGTGTTCGAAGAGGAAGACGCAGAGGGGTGGTTGAAAGCGAAGCAGTAACCCGGTTGGACGAAGTCCAGGCACTTTGGAGTCCTGACGTTTTCGACCAGCTGATCGACCAGCACGAACGGATGAACATGCGAAGGAAGGAAGGAAGGAAGGAAGAAGCGAGCAAGCGAACGGTGCTATGGACCGCGTGGGAATGGGGCTCCAGCCCGAGTGGCGCCGCGACGCTTTCCGGCTGCTTGTCGCTTTACACCGCGAAGAGAAGGGGAAGCACTCGGCGCACCCGCTCGTAAAATCGAATTATTAGTTACCACCACGCGGACACAATTCGCGAAAACATCTCGTTAAATCACAAACCCTCTCCTCGTTCCCCCTACTCGTGTGCTGCCTCTTCAAAAACCCAATCACCGCTCTTATCAACGATGCTTTCCATCCCCCGTGAAACTTGCGTGCTTCGAGCACTCCTGATTCTTCTTCCTCGTATGGAACATCGACTCAGATGATCAGTTAACTGGGAACCTGCAGGTTTATGTGGATTTCGAACCATTAACACTTTGACTGCCACACTCTATTGGTTCAGAATGACAAACTTTCTAAGTTTCTATACAAAGGGAATAGAATCGCAAGTTAGAATCTTTTTAATCAAGAATATTGGTACCATTAAACTTTAGTAAATCAATTTATAAATACTAGACATGATTAAATAAATAATGGTGCGATTGAAGTGTCACCCATATATGGGTGACGTGCAGTCAAAGTGTTAACAGCAACACAGGAGGATCATCTGGCCAACCATTTTAGCTCTGACCCTGCAAAGAGTAACTTAATTTCGGCGATCGGATGAGAGACGCAGCAACGTTGCTGAGTTTTCTGCTTCTTCTTCCTTGTATGGAACATCGACTCAGATGATCAGTTAACTGGGAACCTGCAGGTTTATGTGGATTTCGAACCATTAACACTTTGACTGCCACACTCTATTGGTTCAGAATGACAAACTTTCTAAGTTTCTATACAAAGGGAATAGAATCGCAAGTTAGAATCTTTTTAATCAAGAATATTGGTACCATTAAACTTTAGTAAATCAATTTATAAATACTAGACATGATTAAATAAATAATGGTACGATTGAAGTGTCACCCATACATGGGTGACGTGCAGTCAAGGTGTCAATAGCAACACAGGAGGATCATCTGGCCACCCATTTTAGCTCTGACCCTGCAAAGAGTAACTTAATTTCGGCGATCGGATGAGAGACGCAGCAACGTTGCTGAGTTTTCTGCTTCTTCTTCCTTGTATGGAACATCGACTCAGATGATCATTTAGCTGGGAACCTGCAGATTTAGGTGGATTTTGGACCATCAACAGTAACACAGGAGCAGCGTCTGGCCACCTTTCTTACAATTAACTCTGGCCATGCACAGAGTAACTTAATTTCGACGATCGGATAATAGACGTATCAATGTTGCTGAATTTTCCTTTTTCTGGTTGCGTCTGAGGAAGTAGTTGTGTACCGTAGTCTTCAAGATGATTTATGAAGAACTTGTAGTTAGGTCATAGTCAATTAATGTCGTGTGAGGACTTCTAGGATGAGTTGTTAGGAACGAAAGATTTTCGTGATGCTCTACGTTTATTTCAATAGAACGATCGTGTTCGTATGTCTACTGCTGGTTTCGGTGTTCTTGAGCATGTAAAACTGATCAGTGTTTATAAATCTTCCTGGTGCAGGTGAATGTAACCAACTATCGCTAGGGCAGCAGAAATCGGGGCTGCTAGACCCAAGGGGTCCACAATCTCTACTATTGCACCTGCACATTGCTCGAACAATAGGGACAGTAGCATGTATTCGGTTGATTCATAATAAATCACGGTTTTTGAAACTGTTCTACCAGAAGGTTATGCTCACTGTGATGGAATTGGACAGTGATTGTTCATTGTAAACTTTTTAATCCCGATGACGCTATAATTTCAACAGGCCTGGCTATGTTCAGAATTGTTCACCATTGCACAGTTCGTGTATTGTCCTTTGCACCATTAGTTCAGGGACCTACAGTTTATACTGAACAGCATGAAACACAATTTTCATATGCAAGTAATCAAACTGTCATTCCTTGGTCTGATACAGTCGTTCATTATCGAAGCTATGAACACGTTTTAAGTACTCTTCCGCGCAGCATACATAAAGTTTATCGTGTCCTCAAATATTCGAAGATCGACGATCCTTTTAGCGATAGCCTCGAGTCGGTGTTGATTCAGGGAGGGTATTGACGAAGGACCGGAAGAGGACCACTGGTTCATCGAAGCGAGTGGAAGGGACTCTGTCTAGTAAACTTTTCCTCGGGTAAACGCAATTAAACGATGGAGCAGCGCCGCAATTTGCCCGGAACAGCAAGCAGAGAAACTCTCCTTATGCACAAGTGGAATAATCTCGAGAGGAAAATCGAGGACTCGAGCACGGGATCGATTCGTTAGGGCTGCTTCGGCCCAAGATACTTCGTTATTTGCAGAAAGAAAACTACTTAAGCCTGCATTCCGAATGAACGAACTATATAATACCATCGGCAGGCCTTCTCTATCAACGGACCCGCAACGGTAGACGATTTCGTGTATGTCCGATCCACAAACGTATTTCCCACGAACTCGATCGGAAGGATCATCCGGATGAACGAAAAAGAGAAATAAAAACCGAATAGTCCCCGATCTCCGACGTCTAACGACGCTATCAACCGGCCCGTGTCGATTGGGTGTCAATTCGATACTCGATACTGGCTCAGGCCGTGCGGATCGGACGGCAAACGGAGAACCGTAGGATCGGGTAAATGCAAAATTGCTGGAAACCATCGGCAGCCCGACATGACGTTAGAGTTTGTTTAAAAGGGTAGGTGGAGACGTTGGAAGGTTGCCGAAGGGGCGAGGACAGGGGATAGGAGTGCGTGAAAAGGAGTCTAGGCGGAGGAGCGGAGAGAAAGAGGAATAGAAAGCAGGAGAAAAAGAAGTAGGTGTGCGGAGTGAACGATAGGAGGTGGAAAGCTAAAGGAGGGTATCACGTGGGGGTGGCGAGAGGGTTGGCAGGAATCTTTCCGATAGAGGTTGTAAGCACCTCACCCCCTGGTCCCCTGCACGGCGTCGATCTTTCGTCCGGGCATCGGTGGAAGGAAGTACCGAGTGCCCGAAAGGCGGCGTGCTTGTGCGGCACGGTGTGTGTCCGATGTTATCTGTGGTTGCCATGGGGATGCTATTGATTGGCCGACGCGCCGACAGACGTCACGAGAGTCGCGGCGCCACTCCGACTATTGCCTGCCGCCTTCACCCCTCCTCCACGCCGGCCACCACCTCCCCATTTCACCCTGATTCACCCTCTTTCGCCCACCGCCACCCTGTGTCCCTCTCTCCCTCCTTCGATCTACGTATCCCTCGCGCGTTTACTACACAGTCCACTCACACGGCACCGGTCCCTGTTCCACGCGTTCGAGCGCGTACAAACGCATCTAAACACATGGAAACGCACTATACGCGTCCATCTAACCACCTAGCTCATCGTGCTTCCTCCTGCCGCCCTTCCACGCCCCCGCTGCCCCGCTAGCCTCTCACGCCGGGTAACCTGAACTCTCGTGCAACCAACACCGACCCCTTCGACCGCCACCTCCCCCCCGGAGAAACACTCTTACCAGCCAAACAGTGAGCACGGCAGGGTGGAGGCGATAGGGAGTAATCGTAGCGGGTTGTTTGCATGTGAATAGTGGCAGACATTCTGCTACGGTGTGTTCCGGACAGGCGGGCATCAGCTGAGCGGCGACGCTATGACGCACCGTTCGATTATCTTGCCGCCTCTTAACGATTACGCCTCCCTGCGAAATAATTCGCAGGTTAGCACTCCGTCTTACGACCTGACCTCGACCGGCTTTCTTTGTATTGGACCGCTCGTACGTACACGTAACCGTGCGGAAGTGCAGGGTGGTGATGGCGGCGTCGTCGTCGGCGGCGTCGGCGTCGGCGGCGGCGGAGGCGGAGGCGGAGGGCTGTACGGAACGGACCGCGAAGAGAAAACCGCCAGCACGACGACTTCCATGACCCGGACCAGCCATCCTGGCGCCTAACGAGTCGTATAAAACACGGCAGCTTGTCCCCGTGAACTCGTGCTTGCACGCGACTTCCCGGGAACGAATCTTTTCGTCAATGGGAGAAGAAAGAAATGTTAGGCTGCCAGGGAGGGGTGGAAGGAACGCCCAATGCGGACGAATTCCACGCGCGAATGCCTCGATTTAGAATCTACCTAATGGATCGTAATTGATCGCGTACGCAGAAGGGGTGGCCGACCGGATTGATAAGCGGACCGGCATTTTTGGCCGGGAATTAGAAACGGGCTTTGTTTCTGCACGCGCGAACCGATGGAGCTTGCCAGATTAAACGGTATTGGATAACATGGCGGGAATAAAAACAGATACAAAAGCAGCGAACAAAAATCGAGCGCGATACCAGCGAAATCAATTTAATCGGCCGAGAGTTCTTTCGCGACCTGCAGGAATGATGGATCAATTAACCTTCATTCATCCCTTGTGTCAATTTGACACATTTTTCTTAGAAAAATGTGATAAATGTAGAAAAACAGTATACCTTGCACGTCATCGTTTGTGAGTGATGCAGTCTTATGCTTGAATGTACAGAAATTTCATTTTTCTATTTTGAATTAAATAGTTTGCAAATTTAACTATTCATTTTTTTATTGCCTATATTGATTTGTTACCATCGTGTCAGTTTGAGACCGAGGAATAAATGAAGTTTGGGAAATGAGGGACGGATGAGGGTTAAGGAAAATAGCTGATGATGATGCACATTTTGTCATTTCTTTTTCAGAGGCTCAGTTTTCGACAATCGAATTCGATATTAGTTCTTTTTAAACCTGTATTGAGACTTTTGTTCTCAAATGAAGGGTGCGGGGTACAAACAAGGAATGTTACCAAACAGATTTATTGAGGAACTCAATACTTAATACTTTAGTCCACCAGTAAAGACACAAGGTTTAAGTAATTGAACTGTATTTTTTATAACATGAGGTTATACTCTAATTAAGCAGCGGGAGAAAACTAAGCATAGAAATAATGGTTTTACATTATTTTATTTTTTTGTTCAAGTTGAACACTGTAGAATATAAATGGACGTTTCCTCAAATGAAAACGCGTTCCATTTGACATTAACATAAAATTAATTTAATTAAATGACTCTTAATGCTTAGCAAATTTTGTGTATTACCAATATTGTAATAATAACATAATATGTCAACTGCACAATGAAATAGTGTTTTCCTTTGTGATGCATATTTCAAACAGGATAATTTCACACTCAAAATAAACTTCTGTTGTATACAACAATAATCAAACCCATATGAACGTATGGCATCCAGTAATTAAATATTATAAAAATGGAGCGTGCTCAGGCGATTTGTGTTGGACAAATAATAAATACTCCTTGTTCTGTTAGAAATAACGATATCCTCAACGGCCTAAAAACAGCCCCAATTCAATATGAAGTAATTCGCCCAGCTAAAAACACAAAGAATGAATAGGTGCTCATACTAAACCAATAACTCTATTCTGGTTTAATCTAATCCCAAAACAATTAAAAAGAAAACACTCCGTACATCTCGTAAAGTAAACAACTATGCACGTAATGTAATAACAAGTGCTATTCCCACAGTATTCCCTATTGTAACTCAATGATTATACATGTATTTACTTATTGTCAACCTCGACAGATTGTAAATAAAAAGAAAATTGCTATAATTTTGTACACGATAATATTAACACTTTAAGTGCCACGCTGTTCTAGCTGAAAACGACATACTTTCGAAATTTGTATACAAAATTAATATAACTATAAATTGTACCTCTTTTTATTAAATAATATCAATAACTTTCATAATTTTTTTACTGCTACTATTAAACCTTATTAAATATATACATTAATACTATACATGATCAAATAGATAATGATTGAATTTTTGTGTCACCCAAATATGGATGACGCGGCACTCAGAGTGTTAAGCAGCAGAGTGAGAGATTCGTGTACAGGGTTGATGAAGTTCGAGGGTTGATGAAAACGAGTATACGTGTGACGATCCGTATCAGTACCAGGGAATTAAGATTCAGCTGGCAGAGAATAGAATTTCGTTATTGGACCTGTAATTAAATTGCACTCTCGGGCGTCTTCCTTTGATATAATCCGGTTTGTATAACGTTTGTCGCAATGCATGCATCCTGGAGTTCGTGTTCTACTAAAGACAAGTGTGTCAATAGGTGTTGAATTACAGTCGCCGATGTCGTAAACCCAGATGCAGTTTCAAAGACATAACACAGAATAATCCTTTGTATTATGTAAGCGAACCGCAGAAATAAGCAATTCTAATTATTGAAACGCGATTCGGTTAAAAATAACCGAGCCTTACGAGTATATCCCCCCTCCTACGGAGGTCCGTATTTATAATATCGAATCGATATAATAAATAAGGAAATGTCCGACGGATGTTTCTTTTCCCCATTATTTTAACGTTTCGCGTTCGATTGTCGACAATTGACAATTCGCTGCGTTGTTAATTACGACGATACAAAAGGTTTACGATACATTTGCATATTTATGTAAATTCGAGATTTGTTTCATTATTTATGACAATTATTATCAATGAGTGACTGTTAAATTGACCTTTGGCGGTCTGAACGAGGAAGAAGAATTTGCATCGATCAAACCGTGTTAATATTTTATATGAGTTAAATGTGCTCTACATAATAGGTCCATAAACATTTTACTAAAAAGTTACAGCTCAAACGTTAAATATTAATTAACGATATTTATGTAACTTGTTTATAAATCTGTGCATTACTGTTTGAGATTGTAGAGAATATCACTAAAGGATTAATATTGCATTCGTTAACATAAAATATAATTTATATGAAACTGGTCTAGTAGGCAGAACATTTTGAAATAAAACAGTAATAATTTTCTCTCCCTCTTTATCTTTCGAAGTATTATAAAATTTTAGGATCAACAACTTTAAATTAAGAAGAACGTGTTTACATTACAGTCGTAACAATATTGGTACAGTTTGATCAGTTAACACTTTGATGGCCGCTGTCACATACACGTGATTTCTATTAATTTGATTGCAATACTTGTAAAATAAATAAATAATCATATTTATCACTGATGACAAATAAACATTCAGGTACTAATAAAGTGTAATTATAGAATATTCAACATAAAGGGAATCATGTAAAATGTTTTATTACGTGAAGATTCTTGCAAAACTCCTCAAAAATAATTAGTACGATAGAACCTCGATTAGCCGAACACTGATCATCCAGAACCTAGTGATCCTATGCCAGTTACAAGCTAGAAATATCGTTAATGAGACTGTCCACTTAATTTTGCACAACTTTCTATTTTACATTTTAAAATAAAGTTATCATTTTTATGCGAAATATGGTTGTATTGTATGCCATACGATTACTAATTATAATTCGGATAATCGAGGTTCTACTGTATCTGCCAAATTTCTGCGACCGTCGGAGCGTTAAACAGAAAGCAGTCTGTGTTCTGAAAAAAATGTTCCTCGCTGAAAATATTCCAAGTTCTATGCACAGACGGTTCCGTTTAACGTTATACGATAAATCGTGCACGAATCTGTTTCAAAATGTTCACGCAGGTACGTGTAATTTTCACGGAATTAGAAATAACGTTCTCCTGTTCTCCGGCCCCAGGAGAATCGTAAACAGATAGATTTTATGGCGGCGGGTACTTTAATATGCGCAAGGGCCGTCCGCCTAATGTAATGATTATTAATTGCCCGGCTGACAATATTCAGTGCACGCAAACGCGGCGGTTGCACCTGCACCAGTTTTATTAGCGCCGGGACGACAGTTTGGAAGGTCTCCCAACAAATATACATCTTGGTATGTGAATAGTAATTGTTGTTTCGAAGTTGCCGTGCCGTCGACAAGCAGGACATAAGCTTCTCGGCTTAATGCGGTCTGCCTTAGTTTATCCGCGCAAACTGCAAACGCAGCGGGCGCGGCGTGTCATCGCTTCTAATGTCGTGGAACTTTTGATGACGCCTCACGGTTGACAGGCGGATGCGCCTCCGTGTCACGAGCGTTTGTGAAACCAACAGCAATCGAAACCGTGGACCGATCTTTCAGAGAATGCCCAGTGATCGATAGCGCGTGAGGTGTTCCATAGAGAGTGAGGATTTTGTTGGAAAATTTGTACTCCTTGTCGATTATGCTAGGTTCTTTTTAGATATGGCTCTTCTGCGTCTGTGTGCTTGCTTCACCTGTAGATGAACTTCGTAATTGCATCCTCGAAGAATTGGATAGATTTTTTTTAATTTAGAGTTAACGTCGCATCAACTACTAGGTTATTAGCGACAGGAATACTTTGTCTAGGTATAATATTTTGTTAATTATTTTGGTTTCTTTGATGAATTTAACACTTTGACTGCCATGTCACCCACATATGGGTGACGCTTAGACTCAATCATTATTTATTTGATCATTTGTACTATTCATAAATTTATTTACTAAAGTTTCACAGTACCAATAAAAAGATTATGAATATTCCTAATATTTTTGATTAAAAATATTTTAATTTGAAATTATATTTCCTTTGTATAGAAATTTAGAAAATTTGCCATTTTCAACCGATAAAGTGTGGCAGTCAAAGTGTTAAGCAGGTCGTGAATTTTGTCGTTGTCGAGATCCATCTATTTTAACACATTACCTACTGGTTCATTTTGGTGCTGATGGGTTTCTCTGACTTTTAAATAAAAATGCAATTCTTATTGAATATGTGACGAGAATCATTGCTATCATTCTTTAAATAATTGCCACACTGTTTTGGCCGAAATAGAAACCAGCGAATTATTAACCAAATGTACAATTAATCGATTTCTGGTCGGCGATTGCTGGTAGCGATTAGGCTATCAATCGGCTTCCGGTATATAAATTGTTAATACGTTCTGTGCCACGTGTGCCGTTTTTGCTGTACACCGAACTTTCCCTTCAGACCTAGCGATACTCTTCTATTGTATATTTTTTGTTGCTCTTCTCTGTTTTTACCTTGAAATACACTTATTTGTTTTGTTATATCATGCATTTTGTACTTTGAATATTCACTTTATTATTGGGTTGAGTCACAAATAATATTCGAGGTGTCTCTTTAAATTTATTCATGATTTATTACAATGATGATTATTGTTCCTGCAGTATGTCTGCGTTTCAGAGGCTCTTATCTTCGAGTATGAAGCAAAAATCAGTAACCCTGATAAAGTATTTAAATTTTTACTACTTGCAAAGTTAGATATATTCTGAAGAGGCCAATGTGTTGTGTGTGTCACAACAAAAATGGTCAAGTGCATATTTTCCCAAAAAATTTTAAATTGGACATTTTTATTCCAAGCTACAAATGTAAATTATCTAGTTATCATCCTGCTCATGGTTTTCGTAATTCATTATAGTTCTGAAAACTAGAATACATGCAGTCTTGTAGACTAATGCAAATGTTTAATCCCACATGTTCTATACACTAGGAAAATTACAAATAATAATTCTTATAGTAAATCGATACATGCTTTGAAATTCAATGTATGTACTTATAAAATGATTTCACTATAGCATAAGTAAATAAATAAATTGAACAAGAAGAGACAAATTGAAGAGGCAAAGTTTTCGGTTGGTGGGAAAGCGTTTTTATTTTTGGACAGTAAAAGTAAAACAATAATTTTTACATACTATCAATTTACTTAATCAATAATGATAATGTGATCCTCCTCACTTCGTACAATTGCTGTGCCTCCAAATTCAGGTAAAGGAATTAATGAAAATCGTCGTCAATACTGTGACTGCCACAGTGAAAACTCCCATACCTGGTCAGACACACTATAACATCCCATTTCAAACACAAATTACCCAGAAAATAAATATGTAACTATTCAGTTGCACAGTCTTGGCCTTCTATTCTTATTACAATATTAATTCCATTCAAAATTTTCATAAAATTAGTGATCATTTAAATAAATAAAATTCAATGCGTCCTTCACCGATGACACCCACGCCAGGCAACGTATTAATTCTATTTATATGGAAAACGAATTTACTTGCCCACGAATCCAATAAAATACCGTTGTTTGAGGCTCGTTCAAACGTTCTGAATTTCATAGCAAGGATTTCCACGCGTCGACGAGGATTCTATCGTACTTCGTTGATCGTGCACTGCCCTAAGTGAGATAAGTAGGAAAACGCGCGAAGACTTTCAGCCGCAACGTGCGGATTCTTCAATTTTTCTCGTTATATCTCTCTCGTTTTCAGCTTCACACCTTCTCCGCTCACGCGGAACGACGGAGAAGGAGTGTCTGGTATAAAGGCAAAAGAGGGTTGAAAAGAATGAAACTAATTGCGGTGCCGTCTACGAATGACCCCGTAACGACGGCCTCTTCCCACGGAATCGGCCCGACGTATTTTCGATGCCATGAAACTTTTTATCCGCCAGATCATAACGATGCTGCGGCGATCTTCGCGACTGCTCCATCTTTGCCAGTTATTTCCTCTGATAAGAAAGGAACCTACCGATTCGAGCTCTTCCTCTTTTACAGATGACATGTTTTACAGATGAAACGTTGCGGAATGTTTGAGGATACACAATTATTGTAAGGAATTTCGTGGAAGCTACAGTATGGGCACGGTGTGTTCGTTCAGGGTCACTTCTTTCATTGAACATTTTACTTACAATCCTCCTACCAGAACACGTTAACACTGTGACTGTCATGTCACCCATATGTAGGTGACGTTTAAATTCAGTCATTTATGTGACTGCGAATAGTATTAGTAAAAATATCTTGGAAAGGCTAACAGAACCAGGGAAAAGGTACAAAGAGTTACTGACATCACTGATTAACACTTTGACTGCCATGCCACCCATATCTAGGTGACGGATAGATCCGATCATTATTTATTTGATCACGTGAAGTATTAACACGCCATGGTGGTCACCGGTGACGGGTACCTTAAATTTGACTTAATATATAAATAGTATAAAATAATATATTTAACCCTTTGCGCTCGATGACTTTTTCGGTTGAACGAAGTAGAAACTCGAGACGATTTTGCGCGTATTTTACACACAAACTAATGTACAAA
This sequence comes from Macropis europaea, assembly GCA_916610135.2. NCBI lineage: Eukaryota > Metazoa > Arthropoda > Insecta > Hymenoptera > Melittidae > Macropis > Macropis europaea. The sequence goes on from OU744353.1 coordinate 8,908,492, forward strand.
AACACTATATTTTAATATTTTATCTATATTTACACCTTTAAAAATATAATTTTTGTAATATTAAATTCTGTATTTTTTGTTCGTATGATAATTTATAAAGCATTCGCCAAGATGCATCCTCGGTTTATCGGGACAAGTATCGCAATAGTAGGTTGTTTAATGTCTTCCACCTGGCTTGTTTCGGCAAGAACAAATCGTCGGCCGTATGCTATGGGCCATTTTAAAATTTCTTAAATAGTCTTCTTTCCTAAACAAATTAATTTTTACTTTCATAATGCGTGGAGGAGCCTTCCCTGTAGACTTTCACGCCGGCTAACTTATTTTTTCTTCAATGAACTCAGTTTACACAATCTTTTTTTTGAGCAACTTGTACTCCGACGATTGAAATAAAAGAACAATTCTCGAACTTAACAACTCTCAGTTCATTGTCACCCTCTGTAACCTTTGAGCGTTACATCTTATCTCCGGTTTAAGATGTATCATTTTACACTTCCTAAGAAAGTATATACATAAAGAGCTAAGGAACCTATTCACGAACCGATGCTGCTCTTGATGCTTGGAGGTTCAACGAAATCTAACATAAACAAAGACTGTCGCCTCTCACTCGCTACTCGAGTTGCCACATGAAACGCAGTGGCGACCGAGAGTCGCCTCTCGAGTGCGAAGGGTTAATAGTATAAAAATGTATGTCTGCATAAAATCCGCAGTCTAGTTACATGTTAAATAATACCAGGTGATCCTATGGGATCAGTATGACTTATTACTTATGAGTAATGTTGTTTCTTATCTTATAAAACATATGTAAGACGTCACATGCTATAACGTAGCCTAAGCAACGTGACTAAGGCCAAGGACGAAGGCATGTTCCAGGCAAAGACATCTGGAGTTTGCCTCTTAACACCACCCCCTTGGGCCCTTCAAAATTCAACTCCGGGCCTAAGGATCGTACGAAAAGTCGAGGGAGGCTAGTTTAGGAAAAAGTCAAGGCATTCTATTCCGAACCGCTGGATTGAACAGACCTAAAATATATCTCTTGATAGAACTCGTGTTGCGTTATTGTATTTATATAGTCTTACACATATGTTAAATAAATACAAATCTATTATACGATTTTATTTGATAAGAATTGTACTGCACATCCGATGGACTTCAACTGTACTTCACTATGTCTGATGCCTATGTAGCTCATGAAACGCAACCATGTCTGAACGGCATAAGCGAAACATTTAAAACTACATTCTCTGTTTCACTTCCTCCCTGAAATGCGCGTTCTTCAGAAACTTCCATACGTTCAACTCCATAAACATCCTGAGCCCACACATAGGCATCGTAATATTTGCCAACGATTCATAGGAAACAAGAAACACCTGTTCGCGAGGGAACAAGACGTCAGTTCGATACGGCAGTTGGTACGATTCCGTCGCGAGTCCCCGTGACTGCCAAGTTATCCCTTTTTCTATTCCTCTTCTCCCTTTTTTTTTCGGGGCGGAGGGGACGGAGTATTTGTACACCGATCCAAGCCGAGATGTTGCAGCAGCAGCGGCGGCAGGAACGTCGTCGCCGACAGTGGAAGCAGCGGCAGCAGCAGAAAATCTCAAATAAATCCTTTCGTAATCCCGCATCGCTCCTTTCAGCCAGTCCGGATTTCCACTACTCGCTTTTATGCCACCTCCGCACCCTTCGAAAACTCTCTTCCCCGTTATCTGCTGCCCTCCTTTCTTGCCCGCCTCTCTCTCTCTCTCTCTCTCTCTCTCTCACTCTCTCCCTGCCCCCCTTTCTCTTCTCTCTTCGCCTCCTCTCCTCCGCCGTTCCTTTCTCTCGTATCTGTCCCCGGTACACTCACCGTGCACCGCTCGTTCTCGTTTCGTTTACTTTTTCCGTATGGCCGTCAATAGCGACTTCCTCTCGGCATTCACCGGCGCCGTCATTACGATATCTGGCGACGCGGAGCATTCGAAACAAGGTTCGCCCGGTCGTTTCACAACAATTTTCGCTGCGACCCGCTCCTCGACGGAACTGAATATCCGCGGGATCCTCCCGACGAGGATCGCCGGGGCGACGGGGAGGGAAGACAGAAAAAAACACGTTTATTTCGCGAAATATATCGCGGTTCCGCCCATGGTCGAGTGGGAGGAAATTTCTGGGTTTAGGTGCTCCTCGGTCTGAATGAGAGCGATACATTCGAACGGCAAGTCGCGAGACGGGTTCTCGTTGGGCTGGAGCAGCCTCGGAATGAACGCATTACGTTTTGAGGAAAATTAAAAGGACGGGCTGCTCTCTGTGCGGAAGCGCAATCGAGCTGGAGTCGCGGGGACGCGTGCTCGTGCAAGTGCACTCGAGCAAGAACGATCGTTTGCGTTATTTTTCTCTGGGAGCACTCGCGGTGCTGTTATCGGGCGTTCGTTTCAGTCGATCGTCCGCCGCTGCGATATTTTCGCATCTTACCGTGATAAAAGTGTTTCCGTTCGACAGGCACGAAGCTACCGGCACTGGCTTTCCTTTTTCTCTCATTTTTCTTTTTTTTTGTCCTTTCTTTTTATTAAGAAAAGCCGTATTTCTAGCCCCGCGTTCTGTCACTTCTATCCGGCTTACGCTAAGTCACTTTTTATGCTAGCCCTTATTCGAGGCTTATCGTGACAGGATGAATGCAATATGATATCAAAAGAGGACGAAATTCCATAACGGAGTACACACAGTCCGCTTTAAAGGATGTTCTTTACTTCCTTGATCCCCGCTATTCGCTTCCACGCGAATTTTATTGAAATCTCCCCGGGACTGTGTGCTGGTATGTTTAGAGAGAAGTCGCTTGAATTCGATATCGCGGCTGAATGCGATATTGTCTAAGGACGGAGTCGCGATTAAATTCGCCGTCTCGAGCCGGTCGGTAACGCAGTTTCGCGGACGTTATTGCCGTTGTTCGCCAGCCGGGGCGCGAAACGTCGAATGGCTTTTTAGATTTCATTCCAGTTTCTTCTTTCGCGGATGTTTCGAGTGGTACGTGGATGGTATTACTGGAAAACTGGTTAGACTACGTGTATTTCTTCCTGCGTGATGAAAATACAGAATAGCTTCTAAAATTGGTGTTTAACACGTTAACATCAGACAGGATATAATTTATTATTTTTTATATGAATAGTATAGAATATAAAGATTTGAGTACATAGTCGTGTTCTTGTTTTCCTATATTATTGTCTCAGTATCAAGTTTGCTGAGAATGTTGCGACAATCAATAATTATTTAATTGAATTGAATTGGGGGAGTCGGTCACCGGTGACCGCCACAGTGGAAACGGCCGTACGTAATCAGATACGATATAATTTATTATTTTTTATATAAATAGTACAGAAAAAAACGATTTGAGTACTTAGATGTGTTCTTCTGTTCCTACATTATTGTTTCAGTATAAAGTTTGCTCAGAATTGTGCGACAATTAATTAAATTAAATTTTAGGTGTCGGTCACCGGTGACCGCCACAGTGAAAACAGACATACCTAAGCAGACGCGATATAATTTGTTATTTTTTGTATAAATAGTAAAGGAAAAAAGATTTGAGTACTCAGTTGTGTTCTTCTGTTTGCGCATTATTGGTTCAGCATGGAGTTTGCTCAGAATTGAGCGATAATCGATAATTATTTAATTGAATTAAATTTGAGGAGTCACCAGTGACCGCCACAGTGAAAACAGCCATACTTGACCAGACACTCTATAATTTTCTGTTTTTGATTGAAATTTCAGGGTAGGAGAGTAATTAAGTATTTAATCGTAGACACATGCTTCTATATTATTCGTGTAATGTTATATTTGCTTCGAATTATGTAAAAATTCATAGTTGTTTCATTAAATTTACTTTGAGGTACCAGTCACCGGTGACCCCCATGTGTCAACGTGTTAAGAATGTCAAAAAAGCGATACGAACTTATGCATCAACCCAATAATATAATTCGTAAAATAACAAAATTTGTATCTCTTTAATTTTAGAATTTGTAGAGTATATTATTTTTGCAGTATTCATATTTTCCAAATTTTATGATGAGTAACAGTTATTTAATGGAATTAAATCTATGGCATCGGTCAAGGGTAGTCTTCACGACACTCAGCGTACACTTTTTTGTATAAAAAAATTACCTTGAATTCTTCAAACATTGAGTAAGAAAGCTACGAAGTTTTAACTTCACATGTTTATTACTTTTCCGTAAAAAAATTCCCCAAAATTGCTTCATTTTGCGACCGTCACACCAGCAGCATCCCTTAAATCATCACTGCCACAAATTCTATTTAATTAAATAACTATTGATTTGCACTATATTCCGCGCAAATTTAAAATTGGAACGCAAATACAGGTACGCATGTGTAATTCTGAATACTTCAACATTTTTTTCCTTTACGATTTATACAGAAAATAGAAATTTATACGATATCTGACTAGCGATGGCTGTTTTCACTGTGGCAGCCAACGCGTTAAGGGCTGCTTGGCCTCGAGATTTTTGGTACAGCAGAGTTTCACCACGAGAATCAGAAACTTGTTTCTCACAATTCTATCGGCTGCAATTTGAAAATATACAAACGTTTATTTTTACACCGTCAGCCGAATCGTGTGCTCGCGAGGGTACGATGAAAAATACGCGACACCGTGAAGCATGGCGGGCCGTGAACGCGTGCATGACGATAAGCGTCATATTCGCACGGGAAACGTATGAATTATTAGCGCGGATCGCCGCTCCATCGTTTCGAAAACAGTGGGGTCATGTGGGATTAATAATTTACAGCTTACGTCAATTCCTGGAACGCCATATCCTGCCTCCTCCCTGCAATTAACGACGAACCGAGTAATACGAGGCACGACGGAATGACCTAATCGTCCGTAAAACTAGATCAGAAATTTCCCCGTGTTCAACGACTCTTACGAGGCAAAGAGCTTTTCGTTCTCCTCCGCCCTTAATATCCAGCACTTTCTTTCGCCGATCGATTCCTCCCCAACGTTTAAACATGACGTGACCATTGTGCTTGAACGTTATAGCCGATATTTCCTGGCCCTCTTAATTAAGTCGCTGTCTGGGATCATTCGAAAATATTGATCACCGTGTTTGTCGAAATTGTAGTGCATTATCAGGAACATTTCCTACGGATCTTTCGATTTACTCACGCACAGAGACACGCTGCTCGTAAATTGATCAAATGAATACGGTGTTTCGGGTTTATTTCGTTTACCATCCGTTCAGGGCATTTGTATTTGAAGCGAGATCACAGTAGCCGTAACAAATTAATCCATTTGCATTATTAGCACATACACGCGCTAAAAAGTACACTTGCAAAGGTTATAGTAGGGCAGCAACAGCGAAATTCGAATAGAAAAGTTATTGTAGAAGTATTTTTAGCTGCTTGTGTTTATTATGGGGATCGTTTACTGTTATAGATTGACTCGAATTTTTATTACAGTAGAGCCTCGATTATTTGAATTATAATTAGCAGCAGTGTCACTCAAGTTGTAACTATGTTTCGCATGAAAATGGTAATTTTATTTTTGAATGTAAAACATATGGACATACGAAATTAGGTACATAGTGTCACTATGAATAATTTATTTTGCATATAAAAGCCGAACAATTAATTGTGTATTCTCGTCCATTCTTCACGATGATATTCATTATTCCATTACTTTTTATTATTTTTCATCGAAGTCGAATGTTTGTCGCGTGAAAAACATTTTCGGGTTATACCAGAAGAGGTACAAATTTTTTTGGTGACCTCTGCAGCTTGATTAAACTCGTAAAGAACGAGATTTCAGAAATGTTCGTTTTTTTTTAATTTGGCACAACATAGTTTTGGTTCTAAAAATTTCTTACCATTAGCTCAGATAAAAAATTAAAGCGTGGCTCTGATAGAAGAAAAAGAAAGTCATAACATGGTGTATAGACTATGCCAAAATGCAATTTTTGTTGGGAAAAATTCTGTAATAAAAAAAAATGGCACGAATTCGTGCATGAACTCAATAAAAACGGCAGTTATAGTATGTCTGACTAGGTATGGCTGTTTTCCCTGTGGCGTTCAGGGTATTAACAGGCTGACTGTTGTTGACGACGCATTGAATTTTATTTAGTTAAATAATTAGTACTTTTATTAAAATTTTGAATAGAATTAATATTGTAACAAGAATAGAAGGTGTAATTGAATAGTTACATACTTCTTTTCTTGGTGATTAGTGTTTGAAATGGAATATCATAGTATGTCTGACCAGATATGGGAGTTTTCACTGTGGTACTCAATTTATTAAAGAGTGCAAGCTCTAGGCCACTGCCTAATCTTTTGAATTTCTGAGAAAAGGCTTTTCCTATCTTTCAGGAACTCTCTAAATTTTTAAATTCGCGTCCTTTTTCAAGCGAACACCGAGAAAATCTACGCGAAGGCAGGTACATTGCAGGTGCCCGCCTGTGCGTGCAGTTCTGCAATCTACACCGCAACTTATTACGTGCACGTTAGCAGCATAGTACAAACTCCCAGATTATTAGCAGTTATCGTATTATTAACCCTTTCATTATTTTATATTGGCTTGGCAAAAACGCTTGTAGCATGCTGCAAACGCCTACAGGCGTTCGACTATACCGTCGGTCGTATGGTATGGGCCATTTTAAAATTTCTTAAATAGTCTTCTTTCCTAAACAAATTAATTTTTACTTTCATAATGCATGGAGGAGCCTTCTCTGTAGACTTTCACGCCAGCTAACTTATTTCTTATTCAATAAACTCAGTTTACACAATCGTGTATAACCTCTTCAGGTACAAATTTGTTGAAGCTCCTCAAAAATAAGGAATAAAAGATTAACAATATTTAAAGATTTGTAAGAAGAATAATATACACACACATCGCCGTTGGACGTCATATTTTTGTCTATAACCATTAAATTAGAGAAACAAACTAAACGTATACATACACTCCCGTCCATAAGTCATGGGGCACTTACTAATTTCGGTTTTACGTTTAAGTTAAAATTATTAAACACCCACTATAATAAACCAAACGATTATTTACAGATTATTTACACTGAATACAATTTCTAAATGGTAAAATATATTGAAAATTATACATATCGCGTTTAAAATTTGCTCACTAATGTATGCTCTCCGTTTCGATATAATAACTCAAAATAGCCTTGGCAATCTTGCGCTCATTTTTTGGTGTTTCTTCTTTGATTTCTGTCAAGAATCGCTGCAAATGTGTCTACAGATCACAAAATCGAAACAAATATCTTCCAAATTTAACGCATTGAAAAACTGGTCTCGAACCGTACTATAATTATTTCAGGTTTCTTTTATATTAATTATAACAGAACACTAACCATATCGTTAAAAATATGTTGTGCAAACATAAATGTTTTTATAACAACCGTTCATATCGAAATAAGTAACCAAGTCTGCTATATCGTAATCCAGGTATATTCAGAAATGTCAAGGTGTCCCATGACGTATGGACGGGGGTGTACGTGTCGGTATCCTTGAACAGGTTAACAATAATCATTTATTTACATCAATACACGCGGTGTACCTGCAAAAAAAAAATAAAATAAACCGATCTGGTGCCCTGGTATTTCTCCTTTCAGTGATGGCTCCGGGTTACGGTCGGGTTCGATACGGCGGTACAGCGCTCGGGAAAAATTTCAGAACACGGCCCGCTGAAAAATTGACGAAACTACAGAGAAACTCCGCGATCTAAAATTTATCCGTTCACACGGACGCACGTACACGGGGGCACGTAAAAGTCAACGTTCCGACGGACCGGCCGGGGAAAATAACAAATTCATTCCGAAAGCACCATAAACGATTCCCGGTCCATCCATTCACCGGGAGGAGAGGCCAAAGGTTCCTTAATTTATTAAAGCGTCGCAGACGCGAAATTCGAACGGAGCTCCCGGTGCAAGCGTTCGCCGTTTCGCCGATCCTTCTCCTTCTCCGGCTCTTCGGGAACTTCTTCCTCTTCCTCCTCGCGTTCCCCCCCGTTTCGCCGTGAAATTTTCAGGAGCTTCTGCGCCAGCGAGAAGCGTACCCGGGTGGCTGCATAGAGCTCTCACATCCACCATTTACACACGTTTCTCCGCGTGTAAACGTGTGGCCTGCGCGTAAAACGATCCTAGCGGTCGGCGGAGGCCGTGCGGGGAGGGAAGGTTGCACGGGGATCGGCACGGGGATACGTGGAATAAGAATCCAAAAAGACTGTGAGGCAAAGACTCGACGACGAAACGACTCCCGTGGGCTTTCTCCAATCAGACAGACTCTGCACGCCACCGCTGCTATCCGGCTAAAATGCACTCCGACTCGCGTATTTCTGACGTCGCTGCTGGACCCCCATACGTGCAGACCGGCTAATGCACACCCCCCGCCATCGGCCATCCCACGCACCCCCCGCGTACACCCTGGCTGGCCGGCTAACTTTTATACGCTCGTATGGATTCCATTAGTAATCTTTATGCGATCTGTTAACGCGCCGTGAAAAAGAGGAAAAGTCCCCGGAGAGTGTTTCCGTTCGGCACGTTCGCCGTTCCCGCGCTTTTATACAATTTTCAACGGCCTTACGTTACGCGTTAAGTAGATACTCGAGCGTGTAATTCGCTCGGCTCGTTTCTCGGGGGGAAATGGACGACGGACGCGGTATCGTTCCGCGAGCATACGCCGACGTCGCGACGGTGAAAGCGTGAATGGCTTTATCGACGCGGCGACGGAGCCGTGTGGAAATTAGGGGTGGGATCGAGTTCAATATGTACTGTTTGGACTTCCGAAGAATAAGGCCTCTCAGGAAGGGTCTGAGAGCCATCTGTGGCTGGGCGACGTGGAACGACGCCGGGCATCCTGAGCATCGTAAGCCTACAGTTGTATATAGTTATTTATTACTTCCCGATGCCTGGGTGTCTAGAAATCTCTAATTTCAGCGCGCATCTTAGCCTTGACACGCGCTTCAAACCTTGGTGGTCCTCAGATCCTCCAGAACGTCTTCCATTGCCTTTTCCTAGACACCTCGAAAGGGTGGAGGGTCAAAATGTAAAAACCAATGAGTTTCATGGATTGGTACGTTCTCCACCCTCACGAAGTACCCGAGGTCTAGGAGAGGGAAATGCCGAAATAATAAAAGTAGTCACCCGGAGAAATGCGGCAGAATCTTACAAATTCTCAGTGAGAACATTGTCACCTTTTGTACTTTATCAGTTCGTCACATTTGATTTGTTGTCGCAATAATAAGTGTTGCTGTAATAATAAAATTGTGGAGACGTAGGAATGTACAGACCCTTACTTGGCACCCTACAAGTCGTCTCATCATGTACTCACGAGTCCAAGTCAATTCTGATACAAAAGTTTCGCTATATGGGATTCGAATACTATTTATAAGTAGTGATGTTTTGTTTTATATTTTTCGAAAGTACTCGGATTGTAAGGGTGATCCATTTAAATGGACCCTCTTGAATATCTCCGAAACTGTTGATGATACTAAAAAATGTTTCAGACGAAAGTTAAGTGGTTTCAAGGGGCACATCATCTGATGTTAGTAAATTTTTTCTATGTAAACGCGCAGAGGACATATGAAAGTGAACTCGGCCAAGGTTCGATTATACTTCAAAGTACCGCTTACGTTTCTGAATGTACGAGGGCATTTAAAAAAGTAACAGCAAATTCTTAGAGAAGGTTTTGACACTGCCCAATACATGGCGCGGCGTGCTTAATTCAAAGGGAAGCATATACAAAATGGCAGTTGCCTTAGCTGTTCGCACCGTACAGGAGCAGCGAGCAGTTATCAGATTTTTGTGGTCGGAGGGTGTGAAACCTCGTGACATTCACAGAAGAATGCTGTAACAGTATGGCATGCATCAGATCTTACAACATCCCCCATACAGCCCTGACCTCGCTCCCTCTGACTGTCACGTGTTTGGACCCCTGGAGGACGCATTGAGAGGATGAAGATTTGGGAATGATAACGAGGTGAAAGAAGCGGTGCATTCCTGGCTAAAGGCACAACCAAAAACATTTTTTTCTGGTGGAATAAAGAAGTTGGTGCGACGGTGTGAGAAATGTATTGAAAAGGAGGGTGATTATGTAAAAAAATGACATATCATATGCATCCCTGATATCTCAAAATATTTAATTTGCTGGTACTTTTTGAAATGCCCTCGTATTTACAAGAAGTTCGAACCTATCTCGAGTAGGCTCGAGTCCACTCAAAAGTACTGCTTCTATTTTTCAAAGTATCCATGAACTGTTCGAAACTATCCAGTCGGATTCGAAACCTGCTTGTAATATACTTGGATCTCATCTCTAGTGGAAATACACATTTTTGTTGTGTTCTAACGTCCCTTCCGGCTCGCATGCCCGCGAAATGAACTTCCTTTACGCGCCCCCTTTTCCACTGTAATTTTCGACGAGTTGCGGATTTTTTAACGCCGCCCTCAACGCTCGAGCGGTTTTAATTCGATGACGCTTCAGGGTCTCGGTTAATTAACGCTGTTCCGCTGTTCCGACGAACAATTTTCAACGGCTACGGGCTCTCCGTGAGCTTGCCAGAAAATTTTGGATTTTACCCAGGTCACGGTGTTTCTTAGGGGGTTAGCTACTGCGACCAGCCTGATAAGCCTGCCTTTTGGGCTCAGAATGCGGGAAATGTGAAGATGAGGTTCTTTTGATACTTTGCAGTTTAGAGGAACGTATGTTAAGCTTTTTGTATTTTAAATAGTATTGAAAAATATCTGTGTTTGAACGAGATATAGCAATTCTTGTGAAACGTGTCTTTTCGTGTATCTAAGGGTGGATGGTGTCGCACCAGTTTGCCATTTTGTTTTCGTAAAACAGGAAAAAGAAATTTTTTTATAAGCTTCATACACTCCCCCTCCTTTGACGGAGGTTACATTTGTTTGTTTTTTTAATTGGACGATGAACCAAATTTTTGAAGCTTTTACAGTTTACGCTCAAAAATTTCTATTACATTTTCATAATGTATATTTTCTAAACCAAAAATGTTATCAACGAATCCTTCTAGGACTGTGTAGATAAATCTTAAAGAATGTTTTGAATGTCCACATTATATTGCACATTAATATTAAGACTCCAAACTTTTTTTTAAAATAATAAAATAATTTTTTATTTCAAAATATTACAGTAGGATAACATCTTAAGCCTTTGCTTGTTGGATGACTTTTCTCTTCTGCAAAGAAACGAAACGAATAATACAAAGTCATTGTTTCATTAATTGAGGAAGTTTCAAATAGTCTTCATTTCAAAATTTATTCATTTTGGAAGAAGTGACTTGTTGAGTGCAAAAGTTTGCTCGGTAACCATACGTCACGTGCGGAAGATCACTAAACTTGCTTAATGAGCACACCACGTGTGAAATACGTGTACACTATAATCAATTGTAAGACTTATGTTAATTAGACATTCTTCGTTCCTCTGTGAACGCTCTATACGCCCCTAAATTCTTTGAACTTTCTTATGACTGTACAAATGACTCACGAAATTGGTTAAATGAATAAGTTTTATCAAATTATTTTTATTTAACACTTTTTCAGGGTTTTATTATTTGAAACAAGGTTACAATATCTGTAACAAATTACATTTTAAATAAGTTTTCAAAATTTCTTATCAGTTGTCCTTGAATGAAGGAAGAAAAGTAATTATGGTAATATTTTATCTGTTTCGTGAGTGACTGTATTTTATTAATACGCATTATGTTTAAATTATTCAAGTACCGCATATTTATGTCCACGTTTAATTTTTTGTTACAGGTAAGCAATGAAATTCAACATTCTCGTGCACGAATACGAGCAGCCAGCGATCCCGTGCAGTACCGGATGTAAACAATTAACGAGGTAATGAAGGTGGCTCATAAGAAATTCAGGACCGAAACACCATAATTAACGGGGTATCGATCGCTGCACCCGCAATTGTGGATGCTATAGTTAAATATGAATATCCAGTCGATACGAAATGTACCCCGTGTAATATCTTCGTGAGTAATTAGTAATTACACACTAGATTATTTGCCAGGTAAACACATATTTGATTAAACTGCATTCGCGGCGTATTGTAACGACCATTGCGATTCCAGCATGCTTAAATTACTATCGAATTACGTTCTCTATTCCGTTTCGAAGCAGCAACTACGTATTACACATTCATTCAAGTGACAATGGTAGTAACTATGTAATAGTTGATACCTCCGATTGTTCGACATCTTGCATGTAGACTATGCAAATTAGAACCGAATTATTCACGCCAACTGAACGACACGCTGCTCGGATAATCGATTCATTCAATATTTCTTTTTTCGTGTACAGAATGATCTGAACTTTTTTTATTATTGAGTACATTTTTATTCATTTTCATCAGCTCGTTCTAGTTCTGATGCTGCAGGATGCTACAATTGTAAAAGCCTTCTAATACAAATTTATTCGTCTGTAACTCTTTTCTGAAATTTTTGTAGTTTATCGATGATTTGGAAATAATTAGAATTTTATTTATATGGCACAGGCGATAAATAATTATAGCTTTTTGTCCCTGAATACAGTTTAATTCAATGATTGATAGTAGAACGGATTTTCATAATCCTGATCATTTCGTTACATCAGCATTGGGCGTCTAAAGGTGCTACTGACATCTATTAAGCAGTTAGCATTGGGGTTCTTTATACACTTCGCAGTGAAAGGGTTAAAAATTATGAAGATAGAGTGTAATAGTGTTTAGATGTGTACTTGATGATTCGAACGCAGTTGGTGTGTCTCTTCGTGTCTGTAAAATTTCTTAGTCGACGTGGCTGGAGTTTCAGCATTGCAAGTTATTTCTAATTAGCAATTAGCTGGAGAAACTTGTCAATATTCGAGGAGAGGGGCACACAGAGCCTCAAGAAAGTGGAAATTACGATGCTATATCTCCTGGAGCCTTCTTGGAGGGCTATGTGGTGTCTTTTGCTTGTCACAAGACTGTTCAAGTTATTATCAGAAATAATATTCTCAAATATGAGCAGCTTGCTCACCAGGTGTGCAGCATATCGCTCACAAATGAGTTCGACTGTTTTAAAATTGATATCTAGGATTGACATCACTTAGGTTTCTAAGAAAACAGCTTGCAACGCGTTAGGTAGAACTCCTCCTAACGGTCTCATGAACTTTCAAATTAAAATAGGATAAACTTAACTAATTCCACAGTAGTGTCTATATGATCTATCCAAGTTGTCCTCTTCAACCATAAGGGGTGTACAACTAAAAATATTTACATTCTGACACATTTCTTTACCACTTTGGCTGCCATGTCACTCATATATGGGTGACAGTCAAATATTTAAGAAGATCTAATAGAAGTAGCAAGGAATACAAATACTTACTAACATTATAAACCCTGGATAATTAACCTTTCGTAAAAATGACGATCGGAACATTTGAATCTCGTGATTTAGGATGATCCGCGTACTCAATAAACTAATTATGCTTATTTATTTATTAATAAATTCAATACCACATATAACTTCTTAATTTCATTCATCATTTATCGTCATTTTCACGAATGCTCAGTAATAACGTTACTAACAGATAGCTTAATTACCTATGGTTAATTAAAAAGAACGTAATTTCAGAAAAAAATCCAGAGAGTCACATCGTTTTCAGCCTACATAGTATGGCAGTGAACGCGTTATTCAGTCTGCTACACAAAGTTTGGTCTATCCCCACACATTATTGTGTTTCTGACCCTCGATTATCCGAACTGCAATTCGTAAAACGTGACTCACATTACAACTATGTATCGCGTAAAAACGATAATCTTGGTTGAGAACATAAAAGTACACGGTGGAATAAAATTAAGTACACAGTCCCATTGGTGATAATGTTACTTTATAATAAACCTGGAAGAAGAATTTTTGGATGACCGATGTTCGGATAATCCAGGCTCTACTGTATTCCTTTCCTCCAAAAACCTTGTCATAAATATGACACGCACTCCTTTTCCTACTGCGGAATCAGCCGAATTTCATTTCGCTTCACGCTTTCCACTGAAATGTTAAACTATTCCCCAGGATTCGGTGCAATCGTAGATACAGCCGGCGGGCGCGGCCGTTCGATCGCATAAACGATTCAAAGAGTTATTCGTGGGTTTCGAGGCAGCGCGAACAATGTCGAGTCGGTGATTTATAGGAATATCGGATCGTGTCGGGGAACGTTTTCGCGTGTCTCCGTGGGTAATACGCTTTACGCACGGCTACGTGATTATACGAGATTGAATTTAAAGGAGGACCAAAGGAGGCGAGGCGGTGGGACGAATCGATCGGTTGGCCGTAGACAAAGGGCTCCGGGTAGATTGTCTCCAAACTGCAGCCGCTAAGACGTTCCAGAACGATCCGTGGCACGGACAATTAGGCGATCGGATCGATCCTCGGACGCGGAAGACGATGGATCCTCGAATGGACGTTAGTAAACTTCGTGTTGACGCTGGTGGTGCTCTCTCCAGTCGTCGGTTATTGCCGATGCACGCGGATGGAGCTCCCCCTGCTCGTATACATTACTTACGGATCCGCAAACACGAGAAGGTTGACAAACTCTGTACACTACGGAGGTATTGCCGTGCAATTGACCTCGTATCCCCGAGAGCCGGTATTGCGCTCTATGATATTAGATTAGATTTCACGAAATTGTACGGGGTCGGTCCCCGAAAATTACACGGACACATTAGACGGCCCGAGGCTACCAGCTTTATCCCCTGTCCACGGAAATAAACGTCGAATGCTGCGCCACGTCGACCGGTCTGCGTAAAATTCCCTGCACCTCGCGGATCGAAATTAAAACAGACACTGAAAATCCTTATGGTTATACAGTACTGCGCAAAAGTCGAGCGCGAAAGTATTATACTTCTCATTTAGACATCTCTTAACTCATTCGCATTGGGAAACGAAAATTCCCGTTTTTCGAAAATAAGCGTTGTCGTCGGGAAACGAGAATTCTAATACTGCTAATACTGCTTATGTACAACTCCTGAAACTTTCAAGAACGTATATTAATTACAAAAATTAATTATTGCAGTTTTAATACGCGTATGTTGAAATATTTTCAGATCACTAAAATACCCCCGATTTATATGCAAAGTTTGTGAGAAATAGCCCGATGCGAATGTGTTAACCCCTAGTGCGTTCCTCCGTTCGACTATACACTGAAGGTGTTTCAATCAAAAATTCCCCGACTGTATGGAAGTCATATTTTCAACTTTGTAATATAGTGAAAGGGCTAAGGAAACATAGAAATAACCAGTGAAGACACAATGGGTCAAAAAAGGCCCGAAGACTCAATTAGGGTTACAATACAACCGTTTATCTCCTTACTTATTGAATGATCCTCGTACAAGTCAGAGGGTTGATCCACGATACTAATGACTAGAGATGCCGTGAACTGCTACTTGTGAATCACGAGTGATTCGATCGCATTCGTTTCCAATCATGGTGATTTTTCACAGTGATTCCTGATATTCTGTGATCGTTTCTGATTGGTGGAGAATGTAATAGCAGTTCTTTGCACGCATCACATAACCTGTATATTTAATATTAACGACATCAAAACGAAAATGCGAGTTACATCGTATAAAGTAGAAGAATAATGAATGAATTAATGACTATAAATTACAAGCGTAACTTTAATTTTAAATTTCTTTAGACTTGATTCTACAAAATATAAATATAACTCTACTACAAAATAATATATAATATAAATACATGAGAACTTTTATTTCTTTTTTTCAGCTGATTTTTAAAAACACAAATAGTAATGTAATTTATTTTCGAATCATATTGAATATGTTATTTTTTAAAGATCAATAATTACAATCACAGAGAGCAAGTTCAATCAAGATAAAAGAATCACGGTCACGGTCGTGAATGAAGTTAAATCACGACCGTGATCGTGATTCTGTGATCACTATGATAAATCACTGTTAGTGATTTTGCACACCATCTCCGCTAATGACATCTTCACTGCAAAAAAGGAATGCAAGAAAACGATAGAGAGCGTGCGGAGAGAATTGGACAGGCATTTGGACCGCAACGGTTCTCGCAGCAAAAATTCGTGAACTTAGGAGATCTGATCTGCTCGAGCATGATCGTAGGGCAGTTAGGTCGGTGCAGAGGCGGTCGACGGATCGGTTCGCGTTTCGAGGCTGAATTCGAATCCGAACCGCCGAGGGAAAACCGTATAACTTCCTAATAAAGTATTTAGCCGACGGATGGAAGCGCGATGTGCTCGGCTACGAGGGCAACGGAAGCCGAAGCAGGAGAGGGTAGTACGGCGGGAGTTTCAGTTTCCGGGTGATCTGTGGCTCCCTCGTCGTGAGAATCGATGCCGCCAGCCGCCCAATAACCATACATCGTACGACTATCACACCCCTGGGGTATATACCCGCGCACCGTATCCCGTGCTCTTTCTTTCTCTCTCTTTCGGCCTTGGATAGTCTCACCCTCGACTTTCCCGGCCCTCTGCTTTCCTCATCTAGCCTCCTTATTACAAATAGTAAGGCGTACCCAGGATCGTTCCGCTCGAGAAAAATTGCCCGGGACTCCAGTCATTACTCGCCGCTTACTTATCCGGGATTCAGGCTCGTTGGGTGTCGTCTTCTTGTCCGACCAGCCCTCCGTGGATCGCTTCGCTAATAAACGCCACGTGATTTCGCTGTTGACAGCATGTTTTCTGTCTTTAATGTTGCGCAGGAGATCGCTGATAGAGGAATAATTGAGGAGGGAATGTGTACTGTTGGAAGCTGGATGTATGGCAAAGTATATGCGTTAGAAATTAATCGTGGGGTCAGGATAAAAATTGAGAACTCGTTCCTTGATGACTGTGGGGTATGTCCTGAGCGGTCCAAAACAGGTTTCTTACCAGAAGGCATATTCGTTTTCTCACTCTGTGGACAAATCCTTTAGGAACAATGTCCCTTTTCTTGGAAAACTAGCAGGACCACATCACGTCACCTGTCATCCCTAAATTCTCTGTCGTGCATCTTCCAAGCAATCAGTCCTATAACACCTGATAGCCAGACGATTTCAATCCATGTTCTAGATACACAGACACAGTATAGTTTCCATGAGTGAAGTCTGTCGAATTTTTAGCTGAACAGAAATGATCCATTGCTTGGAGGGATATACCAACATAGAGGTCCCCTCTAGTACCTTGGTGATGCCAAGCATGAATCCCCTGATACTTAAATAATAACATAATTTAGACGCCAATAGCATTCTTGAGGCAGTAATTCGAACGTGTAAAAATTATGGTTTCTCCTGACCTGGTTAGGTGTCTGCAAGTTATAACATAATTTTTCTTAGATGACCCGTTGCAAACTTGTTTGCTCACCTAGGACAAGCAACGTCTCCACGCGTTGCTTTGAACATCATGAAAAGAATTGTACGTTGTGCCCCTGGTCTCTAGTTTCTCATAACACGCCTACCATACTCTGTTTTATCTTCTATCCCCTGCACACTTGTACAAACGAGGAACGTACTTATAAATCATCAGCAGCTGCCCAGCTAATCGTTTAACACGTCTACTGCTATGGGGGTCACCCGTGACCGGCGCCTCTAATTCTGTTTCATTAATTAACTTATAATTCTTATAAAATTTTGGATAACGTTAATATTGTAATGATAGTATAAGGTGATATCTATATGTCCACAGAGTCTAATATTCTTTTCTTCCAGAACTTATACTTAACACTTTGACGGCTGCTGTCACGCACGCGTGATTTTATTCGTTTAAATAACACCCATGTAAAATAAATAAATGAGCATAACTGTGGCTGATTATACATAAATATTCGAATACTAATAAAATAGAAATTGTATAATATTCAATGTAAAGGAAGTATTGTAAAATGTTGCATTGTTTCAAGATTTTTACATAAATGGCCAAAGAGAATTAATGGCCTACAAAAGGCAAATTAATGGCAAATTAATTAGCCGTCAAAGTGTTAAAATAGGACATTATATTATGTCTGACTAGACATGACAGTTTTCACTGTGGCGTTTAACGTGTTAAGCATGATGCGTCTACCTGCAAAGAAGTCTATACATCCTTTTTCATAGTGGTTAATTATTCCTGATCTTAATTTTGCAATAGACTCATAACTAGACTGCGGACGTTTATGCAAATAAACATTTCTAGACATCCATATTTCCTGTTCTAATGTAGTTAAATAAATCAAACTTCAACAAGAGTGAATTTGCTCCCTGAAATGTTTAAAATATGTATTTTTCATTTTGCTAAATTATTAAATGTGCATCATTCGCCAATTTGAGAGTATTAAATTTCACAAAAATCCGCAGTCTACTCGTAACAAAAAGAGACCAAGTTATAATTTGAAGCTTTGGGTACATGAAAAGTGTGACAGAAGCACGAGGACAGGAAAAAATAGAGTCAAACACGATTTTCTGATCGTTTAGGATCCTATTGTAGTATTTCTTTACAGACATTATACAATATTCCCCGTCCGCGTTGCATTGTCGCGTTCTCGAAACGCTTTCTCCTTTCTCGCGAATGCAAACATCATCGTTTTTA
This sequence comes from Macropis europaea, assembly GCA_916610135.2. Lineage (NCBI taxonomy): Eukaryota > Metazoa > Arthropoda > Insecta > Hymenoptera > Melittidae > Macropis > Macropis europaea. The sequence goes on from OU744353.1 coordinate 8,927,040, forward strand.
AAGCAGCGAAGAAGAAAAACGCTGCGCCTCGGCGAACGGCTCATCGTAAATATTCATAAACGCTTACCGGATAGAACGGTGCATGACAAACGATCTCAACATTCGGCCGAATTTCATTTCTCGATACTGCGTAATTGGAAGTCACTCGGGGCAAATTGGATGCGGCGAAGATGAGTGGCTTTCGCGATTTGCGTTGACTATCAAATCAGAGAAATTGAAAGACGGGGCTCGGTTGTCCGTCTTTGTCTTGTTGCCAGCGAATACGTCACACGAGACATCCAACGATCGCTTTCTGTCGCGAATGTGCCGCACTGTACATTTTAAGATAATTTAGTACACGTTGGGAGTGCCGTTCATAAAAGCTGATGAACAAATTTTCTCGGGACAATAATTGAATTTTCCGTGCCAGTCGTTGCACCTGTTTCATCATATTAATTTTTACAGAGTGTTCCATAATTGAGCCGTTTAATGCGAAAGTGGTGTAAGTCAATTTTTTGCCTGTTTCGTTTAACCGTGTATCTTTTATGTATTTTGATTTTCGGGGGAAAACGGCATTATTATTTTAAGGTATAACTTTGCAGTGGTTTATATAAAAGAGATGTAACATTCTTTGATGTTGTTGCATTTTACAGAACTTTTACTTCATCCCTCAGTATCCAGTAATCAACTCTTTTGACTTGCACCACTTTTGCATTGAACGGCTCAGTTAAATTATCAAATTGTGAGAATTTATTGCATGAGTAGGAATGAAGACAATGTTACATAAGCGTAGGTAGAAAAAGAGTATATTACAGAGTTATAATAAAAATATTAAATATGAAGAAAGTGATATTAGGTTCAATATTGATGAGTTAGGACCTTGCAATAGTGTCTGTAATATGTCTTTTCGAACTGTGTTAAATTTACTGCTTGAACTTATAACATGACTTGTATAGTATCAAATTATAGTATGTAGTACGACGTATTAACATGCCTTAGGCGATTTCAAACGAAGGGTATGCAAATGGGGTTTTCGTTTATGGTTCCTGTAAAAATTCCCTAATAGAAGTGTGTTACATATTACAGTGTTTACCAATCTGTTTAAAAAATTAATCCAGCTTCCAAGAGAAGTTTCAAAACATTTACTTTTGTTGTAACTCTACGCCTATGTGTACAGAACATTTTCTTCTTATTTCCTCTGGTAGAACATACTAAGGAAGTTTGATCGTTTAAATTTGCAAAATCCTATATAATAGTGCAGAAGAACTAGAATATTCAGTTTCCTCCTGCAAACTTTCTTGCTGAAAATACGGAAAACTGTACAAGCCCTTCGATTTATCCTGAACAGGATGGATACATTCTTGATTAAATTTTGTATTCTTTAGAAACCTCTAGTACATTAATTGTCAAAGGAGAAAAAAGTTTGTGGTATGATTAGAATTTTTTTAACACGTTGAACGCCACAGTGAAAACGATCATACCTAATCAGACGCGATATAATTTACTACTTTTTATATAAATCGTAAAGAACAAAAAGGTTTGAGTACTCAGTCGTGTTTTTCTGTTCCTATATTATTGTTTCAATATGAAGTTTGCTCAAAACTTTGTGACAATCAATAATTATTTTATTTAATTAGATAATTATTTATTATTACACAATCCTGAGCAATTTTCACGTTGTAACATTAATGTAGGAACATGAAAAGACGACTGAACACCCGAATATTTTTTTCCTTTAGGATCTACATTAATACGTTGAACTAACGTCGCCAGTGGCTGACACCTCAAATTTAATTTAATTAAATAATTATTGGTTGTCGCCAAATTTTGAGCAAGCTTCACACTGAAACAATAATGTAGGAATAGAAGAACACGATCAAGTACTCAAATGTTTTTTTTCTGTATGATTTATATAAAATATAGTAACTTATATCGCGTCTGATTAGGCATGGCCGATTTCACTGTAGCGTTCAACATGTTAAAAAAAGTATATTATATCATGTCTGACCAGGTATGGCTGTTTCCACTGTTGCAGTCAACGTGTTAACCCCTTGCCTCACGATTTTTGTAATAGCCATCTGCACTGAAGATTATTATTCAAGTGCTCTAAGGGCGAAATACAAGAAGAATATTCAACATATACAATTTTCTTTGGTTAATCCTCTGAAAGTCAAGAATGATGTAATACAACATTTTTATGAATTCATAATTGAACGAAGCTCATACTCATAACATATAGATCGTAATATGCATCACGAGTGTGACTCGTTATTATAAGGCAGGGGGTTGATTATCATACATATCGGGAGCAACATGAGCTTTAATGGTAAGTATAGAGAAATGGGAAGTTCTGCTCTGTTAAATCAAAATTGAAAGCCAGGCGATGTACGTTCGCCTGTAATGCGATCACTTCTGCGAGAAGACCTACGAGATTTCGAAACTTCGAAAGCACCTGCCGTTACAGAAGTCCTATAAATTGTTGCAGCTTCGCGGAAACTGTTTCAAAATTACCATCTTCATACCCAGGGCTAAGATTCCTCCTTGTTTATGTATCCACTCGAAACTCATGCATACGAATCGATGTACTCGGCGGGACAAAAAAAAAACGAACCTGGATCCGACGGAAATTACGTAAACATTAGCTTATACATACGTAATATTCACGTGATAGTCCCCGCGTCTAATTGCATCAAAATGAAATTACCATAACGTGGGTCAATCGCGGCTGTGTCCGATGTGTGAAACGACCGTACATTCGTTCGAAACAGGTCAAAAGTAAAGAAGCTTCATGCTGTAATTATCAACGTTTATTCGCCTTTGTTCATTTCATTTTAAAATTATGATCAAACGTTCGAAACGACGTTTTAATACACCTGACGGATGTTCTACCTGTTCTGAAGGCTAATGGCCCCGTTATTGGACATGTAAGAAGGCGTTAACATAAAAGGAAATGTTTTATAGACACTTATGAAACATATTCTCGAAATATGAATTATTAGACAGTAGGTAGATCTCTTAATTTTCGAATTGCCACAATTGCATTAGCATGTGGATTTTTGTAAAAGAATTATGCTGAACATTGCAGGCTGTTTTGTGTCGTCTTTATTGGCCTACGTGTTTCCGACTTGAGTCTCAAAAGTTAACACTTTAACTGTTGAAATTGTGTATTGAAGTATGCAGTAATCAAATAATAATTATTTATATTTAACACGTTCCCTGCCGCAGTAGAGAATTCCGTAACTAAACAGACATACGAAAATGGCTATTTATTAATACACGAGCTATTTATTTGATATTATACTTTCTATTTCTACTATCGTCTACTATCATAAGGGTTGCTAGTTATGTGCTCCAATTAAAATTGCTGTGTGGACCGAAAATGGCACAATAAAGTCTAACAGAAGCAGTAAAAAAATGACTAGAGTTACTGATATTATTAATTAAAAAAAGTAGAATCTATGGTTATATTCATTTTGCATACAAATTTTGAAATTTTGTCATTTCCAGCTAATACAGAATGTCATTCAACGCGTTAAGAATGTTTATAGAGATATTTACAACAGTGCTCATGATCATTTTGGTACATAAATGTTTGTACATATCACATCTGTTGATATTCTTATGTATAATATGCACAAATATTTATGTACCAAAATTTGAATCCTACTACAGACAATTTAAACCACTATAACTTTTGATACGTGCAAAATTTTGAGAACCATTTCAAGCAAAAGTTACTCAGTTTAGTAATTACTTTGTGAAAATACAGAAATTTACCACAAATTTAATTTAGAAAATTGAAGTAATTAGGAAAATTACCTTCCATTCCCCACGTTTGTAGTAGGACTGGATTTTTTTTATTCGCTTATTATAAAAGACCACCTCATACGATGACATTTGAAAAGAAAAAATCATTTGGATACCATTAATAGGTTCACAGATATCGGTTTGCAACACGCATGATTCAACACCCTGTACTTCCATTCATATTTCTATTTCATCGCTCATTTCCTGCAACCACGCATCTCAAAATTCGCTATTTTTGAGTTATTGGTACAGAAATACCAATTGACCGTTATATACCAAATAACTGTTTTTGTTTACAGTTTCTACTGGCAGAACGATATATAACTGAGCTTCTAAAACCCACCACAAGAGGGCGGTCCTTAAGGACAGATGTTCCTGCAGAATTGCGGTGATTCGAAATATTCAACCTCGATTTCCCTAAAATCGATCTTTTCCTTTTTCTGTTATGTCATTGTCGCCGCAAATGAGCGATATATTACACGAGCAAACGAGCGATCAACGCTCCGTTTCCTTCGGAACGCATTAACGGTAATGCGGAAGATATTGCGGCACTCGGTCGCATGAAACGCGGCGTTAAGGGTTGAAAATTGGCTGTAGCAGCGGCCGGCTACCGTCTTCAATTCTTTAATTCATTTCCTTATCTCCGCAATATTCGCGGATAGCGCTCTCCTCCGCGTACAATTAGCCGGGGATGAAATTACCGGAATAAGAGAGGATCGTACCGAAACGGTCTCGCGGACGAATATAATACTGTTCGAAAGTGGCAAGTGAAACAAACTCGGAAGAGTATACGCGCATTACGGCGGAACGCGATATTACGGGCTCTGATTTACCGCTGGCTCTCCGCTCGCGGTTCGAGATCCTCCAGAAAGAAAGGAGAGGAGAGGAGAGGAGAGAGAGGGGGGACGAGGGAGAGGAGAAGGCACGAGAGAGGAATATGAAGAGCGCGGAGGAGTCGAGACGGAACGCGATAATTGCGGGGAAGGATAATTTAACGGGCGGCTCTTTTCCGCCTCGACTTCTGCTCGCATACATTTCTCTTCTCCCTTCTCATTTCTCTACCCCTCCAACTCGCCCTTCCCACCTTCCGCCTCTTCGTTTCCTTCACCAGTTTTTTTTTGGCTGTCTATCCCCGTTGTCACGGCGCGTGGTAGCAGAGTCTACGATGAAGTCCAGGCTGATGGCTTCTCTGAACTGATTGAATGATACAAGGGGCATCACCTAATTGATACACTTCGATTTTTATGTAACAGAGAACAGGAGAAAATATTCGATAGGTTTTTGCTTGGTCAGCAGACATCCTTGTTGGAGGGATGAAAATAGGCCTCGTAGTTGGGGTTGAAGAAAGCTATTTTATGGAACGTTTCGGATATTATTATAACTATCGCTCTCATACTTCTTATTGTTAGAATGGATGGTTAAAAAGCATCCTTAGAGAAAGTAAATTCTTACGCATTCAAATTAAACAATATTCAAAAGAAGAGCGAGGGTAATGGGGTTTATGCAAAAATGGTTTCATTTTGAAGTGACATTCGTCTGTTCAGAATTGGACAGTGAAAGATTAGGCAATAAATAGATAATGATCAAATACAGCAAACAGGGGTCCACGAACCAGTAAAACAATTTTAGTAAAAAAAAAAAATGAAACAGATCTGTTAATTTACTGTAGAAAAGCTTGAGTTAAGAATCATTTGTAAATGTTCGCTTATGGAGATAGAGGGAGTCAAAATTCTAAAACCTTGATCCGCTAACTCTCTCCTTGGCTAAAAATTAAAATAGACGTACCTCCGTAATTAATGAATTTCGAAAGTAAAAAACTGGTACCATCGTTCAGGCAATAAAAACTAATTCCGGAAAGTTGAACAAAAATTAAAGTTAGTTACACCTAAATTTCCAACCCTTAATACGTGGCAAACCTTTAAGGTCACGAGAAACATGTCTATTCAGAGTCAAACTTCAAATAAAAAATATTAACCCCCTGTGACGCCATGTGACTTGGAAGTTGGAATATATCTATATTTTTTAAGTCTTATTTCGTTTATTTATCACTGGGTATAAATTATATTCGACGACTATAGTGCCACCAAGGAGTCTGTTCGTTTATTATTATGTTTATACCCCGAGACACAAACTTTATTATTTTCGTAATACGCAAAAAAATTCGGGTTATAGAGGGTTAATTGGTTTTAGAGACATCTATCAGAGTTCAGACTCTGATGCTTTCTATCTCCATAAGCATTTTCGAGTCGACTTCAAACTTAGGCTTCTCCGTACTAAACCAACGAATCCGTTTCACTTTTTCGATAACATTTTTATACCGGTTCGCGGATATTCCTTGTATTTCCAGGGTTTCCGTTGTGGGTCGATGGGCGACAGCGAGTGTTTCGCGGCGATGGGGTGGCCACCCCCTCCATGGTAGGCAGTCCGTACTCGGGTACGACAGTACGGTAGTATTTATGGAAATGAACTGAGGTAGTTTGAACCCTCTTTTCGTCCAGCGCTCTCTACTGTCCCGCGTGTACCCTCTAGCTCGAGCCACTCATTCTCCTATCTTTGGCCTCCCCGATCCTCCCCTGCCCACGAACGTATCCACCCTCGCGTTCTCCTATCATTTTGCTCCCTTTTTCCCGTGCTGCCTTCTAACTGCTCTCACCCGCGCGAGTCCGTTCCTGTTTCGTAAGAGAAAATCCGGGTGCAGCTGCCGCCGCTGTTTGCCCACCTAATTACGTGGAATTCATAAGTTACGGAGTAGCACGCGTGCCGGCGGCTGCGTTACTTTTATTCTTCCGCCATCGTTTAGGTCGGAAGAGGTCTCTTTTCGAACCCCTGACTGCCTTTTACGCTGCTCGTCCTACGGCTACCGTTGAGGCGCAATGCAAACTTTTTAGCCTGCAGACTGAGATCTCTGGACAGTCCAATATCGCGACACGTCAGGCTGTGTAATTTTTATCATTTCATCGACTATGTCTAGAAATCTCAGGTGAACGTGCCTGAAGAACGTTGCGGGTCACAGGGTGACCCTCTGGGCTTTTCCGCCCGGTTTCTACACGCCACGAGCTACCAAGAACGGTACAAAGACCGCAGTTTTCGCATACACAAAGATTCTCATCTACACTGCATGTATAAGACCAGTTCTGTTCTACGGGGCCCAGGCTTTGTCACCTGCACCTTACTCGCATATCTAGAAGCTACGGCAACTCCAGAATAAAGGTCTAAAAATTATATTCAATCTTCCTTCGGATTTCTCAACCAAGAAACTCCACGAGATGGCAAACCTTCCACTTATCCAGGATATGGTTTCCTCCCTCACCAAAGAATTTATAGTTGACAATCACCCGAACCCTCTGGTGAGAAACACTTCTGTTTACACAAAACAACTGCTGCCATGTGCCCCAGAGGTCAAATTCCTATTAATGTTGGAAGATGAACACGCTGCTAGGACGCAATAAGCATGTCTTTCTTCCATCCTTAAAGTTCCCGCCGTGTTGCACGGTACATTCATACACGAAATGTACCGTTGCAAACAAATCATAAAACAGGGAAAAAGGGTCCCGCGAGCCCGCATATCTGCGTTGCACCCGCGTCCGAAGGCCTGGGCCGTTCTTCGGCACCGAAGGAGCAGGTAGCCACAAAACAATGGCCGAGCCGAAGCACGTCCAGAGTCAGGAGCGCGAACCTGGTGACTTCTTGAAAATTAGGCAAGGGGTCACAGGTCTACGCGCCTCCACGTGCAACGCAGATACCTACTTTCCCCGTTCGGGAAAAACCCACCATGCTCAGGGCTGTACTTCTAGTCAGAGTTGCCCCGAACCATCGGACAACTCTGATTGGTTGTGCAGCCCTCCTACTACATAGCATTTTAACACTCAGAGTCTTCGTTAAACCAACACAAAGCATCAATCACCAGTCGGTCACAACATTTTCAACCAGTCGAGTCTTGCACGACATTTTACACTGTCATACACTCGCAAACATTCACAAACACTCACAATCTCTGACTAATATCTGTTTCAAATATACATTCTCACTGTTATCCTTACATCTGTTTACAAATTATCATCCCCAGCACGATAATTCGTCCTAGGGAATCTCATGCGATTCGTGGCGTCGATATAAATCGAGACGGAGATTTACAACCTCCGTTGACTTGGCACACCGCGGCCCTGTCTCCCCGCGATCGCGAGAAACACGCCGTTCTACCTGCTTTATCTGGTCTGGTGACAGGGTCTGTTATCATTCATATACACACCTACGTGTCTACTCTTACTGTTCGCAATAAGCTATGGATTTTCCTGCACTTTCCTCCTTCTCCCCAACCGTACAATGCCTTATGGAGCATATCAAACTCCATCTGTTCCTGATTGCAGGTTTTTGAAAATTTTCTCCTGCATAAGCATGGCTTGATGTGGATATCCAATACCGACTATCTTCATGTCACATAAAGTTCAGTACATTTGCTTTCAGAGTATAAGGAGGTTTACACTCCAGGGGACTCTTCTATATGTTTCAGGCTAAACCCAGGCTCTGCCTGCTAAAAAAAGCATACAAAAAGATTCTCACACCGACACCACACAGAAGCAGATCTCCACGCTGCACGAACTTGTAAACAACAAGAAGAAATCTCAATCACACTGATAAACTACACAACGTACAACTCTCACCAGACTCATTATTCTGCATTCAATTTACTCACGCGCCGTTAATTCGGCAGGTGAGTGTACTTGTGTCCGGAACAGCTACATTTTCTGGACACATCGCAGTCTCTGTCTCGTGTCTCCTGCCTCCTAAATATCTTTTTTCCACTTCTTTTTAGTCTTTCCCGGGCTCCAACGACTTGTTATCGCGAGTACTTTATTCCCGATAGCGTAGCCGGGATCCGCTGGAATTCCGAATTAATTGAGCCTCGAGTTCGCCGGTTTACCTTGCGATAAATCCACAAAATCGCCGGGAGTTTTAATGGTAAACGCGAGCACGCCAGCAGTTTCGTTTAATGACCTTCGGTCAAATAAATTCGCCTGATTTTACAAACGAGCCGAGAGCCGAACGCGGAGCCGTTGCCGGCCGCGGAGCCGGATATAATTCAATGGAATTATTATAGCGTGATCGCGGACAGGGACCGGGCAAATGAGTCGTGTATTTTTCCGCCGTTACGTCGCGGGCCTTCCGTAGGGAAGTTCGTTGATTCGATGCTACAAAAATACCGTAGGAGCACTGTTTACGTAATTAACCTCCCTGGCGGTCGCGCATTGTTTGCGACAAATCGTCGAAATTGCAGCGCAATTTCGACAGGACAACACTCCTGTTTTATTAACTAGCTCACCCTGTCCCGCTGCCGCCCCACACCCTGCCACGTGCTCTCTCATTTAAACAAATTAATTCGCTCGCACAAACGATCGTATCGAGAAGTCCCTGTGAAGAGCGCGGGTTCGATCGGTGCCTTTAAACTGCTCCAATGAAATGCTTGCTGATTTAGTGGTCGCCCGAAAATAGCTAATCTGTCGAGTCTATTCTCGTCATTCCAAGCGAGAAATATGTTTAGATTCTCAATGGTGCCCAAATATAGTCGTTTACCAAGACGTTTCACTGTTTACGTTAATACTGATGTACAAATTTGGGCCGTCTGGGGAACGGTGACGTTTGAAAATAATTGTCACGCTTTTCACAGAATTTCGAGAAAATTGCTAAGGTTCTATAGCCAGGGGGATGGTAAAATGTAGAGAGCTACAAGGCTTTTTCTACAAAAATAAAATAGTAACGGAAGATGATACCTTCTGGATGCTGTTAACACGTCTATTGATCACTCAGAGCACCGAGTATAAAGGATGAAACGCTAAAAGCAGATGCGTGTTCCGACGTAATATCGTTTAGGAGCCTTTTGTCGCGAGCAAAGGGAGCAGAATCTCGACGATACGAGAGCGTAAGCGACATAAGAGTCAAAAGTATACGCTTGTAATTTAAGCACTCATAAGGAGATCGATACAAATCGCCTTGAGCCACTTCTCCTGTCTTCTCTCGGTTGACATCCGCGAATTCTACTTGCAACCTGTTGCTCTCTGTCACGTTCTTTCTTCCTCTCTCCCGGCTGCGCCTTCTTGCTCTCTCTCTCTCTCTCTTCATCCCTCTCTCGTGTACACCCCCTCTCCTTTACCCGCTCGTTTCGTTACTGCAACCCCCCGGTGCAGTCCAGAGACGTAAGTGTATCCTACACTTTAAAATCTTGGCCGTGTCGCTCCTGCGCCTTTTATAATCGCCCGGAGATATTCGTATACTCGAGCACGCTTTGCGAAACTCGCGAAGTGCACTTTTAAATCTGCTTTCAGAACCGTGGCGAAATGTACACGGAAGGAGGCGACAACTTTGCAGCGTCGTGTTTCACGGACACGGAGTAAGCAACGGTCGTGTTTGTTACGATAACGTTGTAATTTCGCTCGGAAATGTTTTTCCGTGTCGCCGTGCAGGCTGTTCGAAACGGTTCTAGACTTGTCGGGCTGCATGGGGAACACACTGTCTGCTCATTGTTAACCCTTTAACCGTAAACGTGGGTACTGCATGTCCGGGCTAGTTCGAACGGTTTGGGTTTCTCGCAAGCTAGTAGGTGGAAAACCTTTTTTCCCCCGCCTAAACAAGTTAACTTTTATGATAACCTTAATTTCGAATGTTAACTCGGAAATCGTGTAACTCGAGGGTTACCTGTAGAAAATAAAAAGTTATTTCATTTGACAGCCAAATAATGAAATAATCTAGAGAAAAATCATTTTCATGTTCAAGTAAACTAACGAATAGTTATTTCAGATAATATATAGCTAAATAAGATAGTATATTATTCAATTCATCATTTTTCAAATATGTTATTTGGATATTGCGCAAGCCTGATAGAGGATTAACCCCTTGGGTACATTTTACGACTGAGACTCGCCATCCACTTGTTTTGCCGAAGTACCGGATGACGAGCCTAACTCGTCATTCGAGTTGAGACAATATTTAACATTAATATTTCAGATTTTCCTGAGAATATTCCGTCAAGTGAGTCCAGGCAACACCCTACAAAAAGGTGCCGTGTTTGTTACAAGCATAAAATTAGGAAAGAGACTATCTGGCAGTGCAAACAATGCCAAGTGTCCATTTACCTACTTGCTTTGAAAAATACCACACTCTTCAAAATCATTAGTAATTTGCTTTTTGTCATACATTGAATTTATTTGTTTTAATTTTGTGTTTTTTACTTCTTTATTTTTATTTGGCAATTCTAATTGCCTGAAGTCATCTAAATACGATGTATATCACTGATTTCTTAGAAACAAATGAGTTCTTACATAAAATCTGCTGCTTTTACATACCACTCCAAGCACCAATAAATTAAGTCTGTTCCATATGCGAAATTTTTTGCATTTACCTACTTGCTTTGAAAAATACCACACTCTTCAAAATCATTAGTAATTTGCTTTTTGTCATATATTGAATTTATTTGTTTTAATTTTGTGTTTTTTACTTCTTTATTTTTATTTTGCAATTCTAATTGCCTGAAGTCGTATCAATAGGATGTATATCACTGATTTCTTAGAAACAAATGAATTCTTACATAAAATCTGCTGCTTTTACATACTACTTCAAGCACCAAAAAATTAAGTCTGTTCCATATGCGAAATTTTTTGCATTTACCTACTTGCTTTGAAAAATACCACACTCTTCAAAATCATTAGTAATTTGCTTTTTGTCATATATTGAATTTATTTGTTTTAATTTTGTGTTTTTTACTTCTTTATTTTTATTTTGCAATTCTAATTGCCTGAAGTCGTATCAATAGGATGTATATCACTGATTTCTTAGAAACAAATGAATTCTTACATAAAATCTGCTGCTTTTACATACTACTCCAAGCCCCAAAAAATGAAATCTGTTCCGTATGCAAAATTTGTTGCATTTACCTACTTGCTTTGAAAAATACCACACTCTTCAAAATTAGTACGCAAAGGATTAATGTCGCGCAAGGGATGCGTGAGTTCCCAATTTCTTGCGTTCTCCATGAGGCATCGCGGACGGGGGTGGGTCGTATTCCGTTATCCGGACCGATCGCGCCATAAACTCGCATCCATCCTCGTGTCTCGAAGTCCCCGGCAGTTAAAGTTACGCGTACGTCGCCGCGGAAAATTTACATGTTGCAGAGACGTCGGCAGGTTGCATGTGACGGCGCTATACGTTAGCCGGTCGCCGACAGCGGAGTTGACAACTGTGTGTGCGGCACCGGTAAAGTCCTTGGGACTGGGCCGCCGTATCGGTAGCCCGAAATGGAAATGGCTCTGCAGTGGATAGCGCAATTTACCATTCATTGAAAGAAGCGTTCGGCCGGACAAGCAACGTCGACCTTCCGTGAAACGACCAACCGCGGAAACCAGCCGGCTCTGGCTTCTCTATTTGCTACGGGGAAGCTCGTTATTCTTCTTGACAATCGGCCGGCTGACCACGCGCGATAATAAGCGGTCCCCGAGAAATTATTGCCAGTGTTTAATACTGATTACACGATCGTTACGCCCGCCCGACGTTTCTAATGTACACGCGTCTCCCGTGGAAATTATAACATGGTTTCGTTATCGATAACTCGACCTTCTCAACCAGGACTCGTTTGTCCTCGACCGAGCCGACATCGGTTTCAACGCGGCCAGCGCCACGTGGGCCCACACGGTGACCCACGCGACTGTTCCATTCAATTAAATGACTGCTGGCCCTCATTTGTTGGACGCCCGACTGAAATATATTGCGAGCCGGATTGATAGTTGCGTAATGGTTGACGATTTGTTGCATGGTGGGTGCAAGCGGGTCTCTACGGTTTTGTATTATTTTTTAACACGTTGACTGTAAACACTGTGCAGACTGAAAGGGATACAGCTTTCTAGACTATCTCAGATCATGCCATTTTTAACCCTCTACTGCAGAGACTCCGTACTTGGGACGTGAAGCCCGAGGTTGAGTCTACGAGACTCCTGAACTTCCAATTAATTTATACATAAATGCAGAACATCTCCGACAATTCTTCTGACTGATTTACCTTTATTATACATTTTCCTAAGAAACGTAACAGAATAGAGTGGTCCGTTGTATTAATTTCAGTTTAACTTACATTAACACGTTCCGTGCCGCGTGGGTCGTATACGCCCCACGCGCCAAATTCGATTATTCTAAACAAATGATAATATTTGTTGTACTCCATTTAAAACGAACGCCAGAATAATAATACCAAATGAATGGTATATCATAAGACAATTCAATGTTTGTAGTTTTAACGTTATGTATTTATAGAAACTTATTTTCACGCGTCTGACTAGTTATGGAACTTTTCACTGTGGCATGGAACGTGTTAATGATTAATACATAATACATGATAGTCAAACAAATTCAGTGAACTGTATTTATCCATGCAGCGAGAAATCGTGAAAATATTATGATACTTTTGTTTAAACAGCCGTGTATTAAAAGTATAACATAAAATTCAGTTACAGTTTTAACCATCATCAAATTAAATATTTCACTATTGTTAGAAAGTTGTACGTTTGATTGGTTTAGGAAATGGACGCTGTGTGGGATCATTTTTATTTCTTGCAAGAAGCTAAATAAGGGAATCAAGCCTGATTCTCGTATAATCTCGCAGGGAACATCTGCGCCGATCTATGTCCGCTGAAAATGGAGACATTTTAAGCCGAGCAAAACTCGTCTTTCTGCTTGGCTCCCCTTCAAGAAATTTCCGTCTATGCAAACGTTCAATGTATATAAAGGACCAGATGTCCTGCCACCTCGGCGCAATCAACTTCAAATGCCTTCTCCAGAATTCACATGCGACCGTAACAAACTCCTCCGTCTTGATAAAACTAGACTTCTAGAGTTTCGAAGCGATAGAACCGGTGACGACGATAGAAAAGAAATCTCCGGAGTATGTCCGATGCGATGCTTTCTGTCTGATAAAAGGCGATACAGCCTCTCGGATGTTCCTGCAAAATGTTTCATATCCCCTGGAGGAAATTCTTCATCGGTTCAAACAAAAAATCCTTTTCTAATTTCTGTTACTCCGAGACATTGACGCTTGAAATTGTGTTGCAACATTTTCCGGAATAATTATATTTATTGTGTCTCATCCTAAGAGTACATGACATGGCATGGAATGCTTAATAGTTAAAATTCTAGTTTTTAAGAACGCTTAAAACAAATTTTGTTTATTGGAAGAAAAGAATGTGTTAGTTTTTGCTGGGCACGAATTAGCCCCGTGTGCTGAAGTTTAGATTAAGGATAAGAGAGTTGAGAGTTGTGTATGTTTTTTAAGCAAAATATTTGTGTTGGGGGCTGTTACGGTATTACATATCCCTTGAATCTGATAATAATACGAAAATGCTCGATTATTATAGACTTTTTGCGTTATTTGGAAAATTCTACGTACTTAGTGCCTTGTGTGACCAGCAACGATGCCTTGGGTTTGCTGGAATCAGAGATATTAAGACTAAGGATTCCTCAGATACTATTATATTATTTTACAATCTTATAATACGTCAATTGCTTTGACTTTAGAGAAATTGAGAATGATGGAATTTCTAGTACCTCGACGCGATTTTGAATGAATCCCAAATTGTTCTTGGCTGTCGGATTGGCGATGATACTTCACATAAAGGTGCGTTCAATAGTTTGTGTGCACTTACATTTATTACGATTAGAATTGACAAGTAGATCAACAGAATGCTTGTTCACAAAGAGTGTCTAACAGAGTGTTTGAAATACTTAGTAACCTAAACAGGGCTTCACTAGTTGTGCTAATCATCTCAGTTACGGAGACGATACAGACTGGGTCACTTTGAAATGAACCAAAACTGTTTATCTTCCATTTTGCAACACCTGCCCACTTTAAAAACTACGATCTGGAAGACCTATACTCCAGAGATATGATGGAGTTGCTAGGACCAGGAGTTGCTAGTCGCTAGGGTCACTGTCTCTACACTGTTGCATCAGTTTATGATACAACAATTCCTATTAACCACATTGAAAAATTGCATATAAACACATTTAGCTTCCAGACGTTTAGAATAATTCTTAACAATAAATTTTCGTTTGGCCTTTTGCTATTCCTCCAGGACGAAGTTGCTGAATTTATTCCTACATTATGTTACACTTCATAAGACCCTGAAAAATAGCGACGTCCCACAGCTCTTTTCTTTTTATTATTTTATTATTTTAATTCGTCACTATGTGTTTCTAGTACTTACTAAAACTGTGGATATGTGTAAAAAATAAAATACTAGTAAAAAATCTCTGAATACGTTTCTTAATAAATTGTCCACTGATCGTCCTGGCGATCGAATCATAAACAATATAAATAAAACAACTTCGTCCACATCATAAGCTCTGTACTACAATACTTTGCTAAATCCTCGAGGAGTACATCGCTTGAGCGGGTGGCAACAATTTTTCCAAAAGTTCGATGAAAACGTATGTTTCACGTTGGGAGATTTGCAGTTTTAATCCGTTGCAAAATATTTGCGTCTCGGTCGATCCTGGAGTTCTTAACCCGTCGCACAGTGTGACGTTTACACAATCTAGCGGAACGGAATTATTGCACCAAAAAAATTCTAGTTTCTGTTGATTTTATGCGATTTTCTACTAAGGAAAATTGGGTATTCACATTACATTTGAATAATA
The DNA here is from genome assembly GCA_916610135.2 of Macropis europaea. Classification (NCBI taxonomy): domain Eukaryota; kingdom Metazoa; phylum Arthropoda; class Insecta; order Hymenoptera; family Melittidae; genus Macropis; species Macropis europaea. The sequence continues at coordinate 8,942,499 of OU744353.1, forward strand.
TTATGCGATGAAGAAGACAAATATAAATAAATATTCAGACAGATACACTTACAAAAGAACACAGCAAAGTGTCCTCTCCAATTTTTATGAAGCTTCGTACATTTATGAAGCATCTGAATAATTTTCTTACATTCATTAACACGTTCCATGCCACAGTGAAAAATTCCATAACTAGTCAGACGCGTGAAAATAAGTTTCTATAAATACATAACACTAAAAACACAAACAGTGAATTGTCTCATGATATACCATTCATTTGGCACTATTCCTGTGGCGTTCGTTTTAATTGGAATGTAAAGAACATTACCATTTATTTAGAATAATCGAATTTGGTGCGTGGGGCGCGTACGACCCACGCGGCACGGAACGCATACCATCGTAAATTCGTATCGATGCGATAACTTAACCCTTTGACTACCGCTGCTAAACCCGCGATTCAAAACTTTTTTCAGTGTTGGATTTTGGTTATGTGGGTCCGACTGCTTTAAATGTTACATATTCTGCTGAATCATGGCTTATTATGACACAATATAATTTTAAACGCGTTTTCATTGGAATTACGCGACAAAATTTGACATTTGAAATTTGAGGGATTCCCAAAGTCATGTCCACTGTATTGTACGACGGTAGTTAACACGTTCCGTGCCAAGCCCTTTTTGCCTGATTTGTCGTTCGGGCCATTTGATATTTTGACTAAAGATTGATATATTATCACACAATATTTCATTACATCATCAATCCATAGGCAGTTATGTTGTTTAGAGTAGTTATCACATCGTGTACCACTTGTGGTACACGTGGCGCTGCGATCAGTTCGATTGTAAAAGTCAGTTAGTTCGAAACTTTTCGATTAGTAAATAACCTGCTGTATTCGAATTTGTTACTGAATTTGGTACTGAAGTAGCAAGACAAAAAACTATAAGAGCAATGACGTTTTGCGCCGATTGCCCGAAAAAGCCGTTTTTATGCATCCCTTGCTTTAACAAAATCAACCATTTCTTGTAATTATTAATTATTGTATATATAACAATTAAACAAACTTATGTGCTATGTTCGCCACTTCATTTTGTATAATGCCTCATTCTTTTGGTAGAAATATATTTTACAGAATAAAATTTGTCATAAACGTATGTTTTCAGCGCATTTTATGTATGTGTCTGCGTGTACCACCGGTGGTACACGTGGCCCGAAGATCAACTTCAGCGTGTACCACCGGTGGTACACGTGGCACGGAACGTGTTAAAGGGTTAATCGCTATTTTAGATCATGTCGACGCGTCGATCTGAAAACATCGAAGCTTCTCCGGCCCAGGTGAAGGGCGGCAGATGTCCTACTACCTCGAGCACAATCTACTTCGAATGCATCCCCACGAATTCACGTGCGGACGTGCTTCATGCAAATGTCTTTCTTATCCATAGCTTCTGCGAAAGAAGAGACCGCGCGACAGCGTTCATTAAAGTTATTAGTTGCGCAAGACTCGACGGTCGTTCCAGTACTCTCAAAGGGTTGCGGAAGTGCGGGTTTCGTGAATATTTCATGCGGACAGCGGCAGAGAAAAACCGATTTAACCACATATCAGGAGGGACCGACCTGAGAATGGAAATTTCGTCGCGTTCTATCGATTTTTTTTACGGCTACAGCGGTAAATAAAAATTCACGGCTCTCCGAGGTGACACAGATCGCACGAAATAGTTCGAGGCTACGTAACGGCGGTGTTTTAACACTTTGAGGTCGGAGGATTTGGGGTCGAACGACCTGACGTATGGAGTTAGTCAAATTTGTCTTAGAATACTGTAAAAGATTGCTCCAACCTCATGAACTTTTGACTGTTTATAAAGAAAGATGTCTTTTGATAATTGTAGCGAAAAATTGTACACTGCCATTTTTCCTAGTGTAGCGTTTATTTAACAGGTTAAACGCTATGTTTGTACTAAACTTTCCCTTTAGGCGGCGTCGGTATCAAATTGAAAAAATAATACTTTATAATTCGTATAATATTAAAAAATATGTTTACACTTTTTTAATGGAGTTTTTAATGTTCTTATAAAAATATCGTAAAACCACTCCGGATCCTCATCCTTCCGACACTTTTACGTCGTTTTATGTTTTCAAAATAAAAATTGATGCAACAAATTTTAAATATTTAAGCTTCAAAGTTATTTATAGGTTTCGTTGTCCACATAAGGGTTAAAGAAAAATTAGGTTTTCTGTTACAAGTATTATAAAAAGTTACGAGAAAGTTTGTTCCTTGGTACAATTTCCAGAAATTTTTCTTCCAAATTTTCTGTGTTTACGCGCCGCCTAAATGGAAAGTTAAACAAAATTAGCTCCGCGTTTAACGTGTTAGAAGAATCTAGAGCACCTGAACAGTGTCGTCAGTCAGTTTGATAGGAATATTTCGACCTTCGAACGCAAGGGTTAATTCTTGAAATTAATGTTATACGTTTTGGGTTTGGTGATAGTCTGATCCTATACTAGCCACTAAAATTTCTAATTATACATGAGAATACAATTTATAAGGAAACAAAGGGAATAGGAAGTAATCTTATAAGAAACGTCACCAGTAATGGAAAAATTCAGTATAATATAAAAAATTGTCTTAAGTACATCTTCGTACTTTTTCGAAATATTAATTGGACAAAAATCGAGGTGTATCCAAAAAAAATAACACTTTTTCCAGGATTTTCACGAATTCCCCAAATCCACCAAATTAATTTCCGAATTTCGGTTACCGAATACATACATTGTTAACTGATAGAGTTGTGTTGGATTAGTTTAACCTCCCGGGTTATTTCTCCGTAAAAACTATTGATAAAACACTGCATTCCGGTGCTTTTTCTAGTTCATCAAGTCTAAGAGCTACAGGTAAACCGAATGAGTCCTAACCTGCATTACAAAAAATGTTCCACGTGCTCAAAATAATTGTACCCGAAACGGAACTTTTCGGCAGACCTAACAAAAAAATCGTACTGCCCGACCAGAAAATAGACTAATTTCCGTTGGAACGCAATGTGACCTAAACTTTATAATTCCTTTTAATTCGGCCGGCTCCTGCGTAATGATCTAATCGAGTGGGGGGGAGGCTTGGAATAAATGCGCAGGCTGCGTTGAATCCGGAGTCTTTATTCAAATTTCGCGTCACTCGATTAAGCAGTCGATTTGCTCTGGATTTGCTTTCGCAAGAACTTCAGCGCCTGTGACTTCGACCACGTGCAAATTCACAGGGATCTGCCTCTAATAGCTCGCGCTTAGGCACGCCGTGGAGGGTAGAAAGAGGATCGAGACGAGGAGTGGGTGGGCACGGTAAACTCACGGGAGGTAGCCTTTCCAACGTCCTTTCGCCGGTTTTAGAAGAGCTCGCTTCCATAGCGACCGAATGTCTTTTCCACCTTGACGCAATCTACTTCAAGTACTTACGCGTCCCCACGAATTCGCGTCCGACGAAACTTCGTCGTCCAGGTTTCCGCGCAAATGGCATTGTCGCATCGGCATCCATTAATATTATTAGCTTAAGCCGCCCTGGAATTTCCACGTGCAAATCGCTTCTCCCTCCGACGCTCTATCCCGTGTCCTCGATTCCATCTGCACTCCTCCGACGATTTATTACGGCTACTCCTGTACACTCACGTCCATTCTAAATATTTTTCACGCTTTCGCCACGACGAGTCAGTGGGAGAAACATAGCGGAGTTGGGAATTGGGTGACCCGAGAAACTCTATCGTTGGAGAATGAAACGTTTAAGACCGTATATGTTATACGAGATTAGGAACGGAAGATATAGTTTGAACATTTTGTAAGATTGTATTTGCTAGGGTGCCTTATCGGTAATGCTCTATGTGACTGTTATTACGTTCCTACTGATTGTTAGAGCACTTGTATGAGTTTGAAGGTTACTGTACACCATATGGTTAGTTCAGCAGTTAGTCTATTTCAGAGGTAGCCACCCAGAGCAAGGCCAAACTCCAGTTTACTTCCATTCTACGTCCATTCCACTCTGTCGTTGGAGGAAGAAACATTCAAGATCGTATACGTTATACGAGATCAGGAATGAAAGATATAGTTTGAACATTTTGTACGATTGTATTTACTAGTATGCCTTATTGATAATGCTACATATCGTGTTCAAGGTGGCTATTACGTTCCTACTGACTATTGGAGCACTTGTATGAGTTTGAAGGTTACTGTATACCATATGATTAGTTCTGCAGTTAGTCTGCTTCAGAGATGGCCATTCGGAGCAAGGGCTAACTCCAGCCTTCCCCCACTCTGCGTCCATTCCCCTCGCGTGGGTTGTGGTCTGGGTATGACGTCGAAAACGTCGTTAACTGTTGATAAATACGGTTTGTCAAGAAACAGTGACGTAATAATAAGAATAATTTTTTTATATATGACACCAATTTCAGTTTCATCCAGAGATTACATCTTAATTTTCTTATTATTTGAGGATAGTGGGCACAGAGTGGGGGTAGGGCAATGCCAGGAGTCGCTCCGAATGGCCATCTCTGGTCTATTTTGCGGCTGAGGAGGATATTGTCGTTGAATGTATAACAGTGTGTACTTATTCTGTGTAATAACAAGTTCTGCAGTTAGTATACCACGCGGTTGAATTGTCTTGACAGTCGCTTTCATATAATTTAAAAAGTATGGAGTATTCCATTTAAAAAATTAAAGGTCAGTTTAGTAATAAAACACCATAAAATTTCTTCCTCTTCACTTTTTCTTTCGAACGTTCTACTGGCAATGAATGTGTGTTGAGAGAGGTTGTATATTAAAAATTGAATAATAAAATTTCGTTCATCTGTAGAATTCAATTTGGACAGGAACTTTTTGAGAAAACGTCGTAACACACTCGTACTGCAGTCAAAAATCAGGCGCCACTCTCAGTGTATATACAGGGTGATCAAAAAGAAGGATCTATGACTCTAAGGGCTTATTTTACTTACTTATTTCACTACTTTTGGAGGGTTAATTTTAGGACCTATGTTGATTATACTTTTTTAGTTCTCTAGGTGAGTACTATTCGCCTCTAAATTCTTCACCCTGTATAACTCGGTTTTCTATAACGCGGTACGTATTCCCCGGTTCACTGCATATCGAAAGACTTTCAAAATCGAGGAAATAATACCAAGCACGCATAATCCGGAGAGAAAATGATCGTTGCACAATTTTTCATTCTGCGCATACTTTTCTCTGAATCCCTTATTACGGATATACGGCGTTCGCAGTTTCATTTGCCGAAGAATCGGCAGAAATTGATGGCGATACCGTTCGGAGACAGCAATTCGCCTTTTTGCCCCAGTAACCGCGCAAAGGGGTGAATAGACAGAGGGGAAAAATCAGAGAAAGGGAGCTGAAATTGCTAACGACACACGCGGGTAACCGCGTTGACCCTCCGCGAGCTGCGAGAAGTGCCGTCGACGTGCCCTTTGCCGACAATTTCAAAGTGAAAAGGGCTGCGACGGGCAAGCCTTTTTCGCCATTGTCTCATCGCTTTAATGCTTCTCGTCCGCTATTCGGTTTTTTTCAGCCCGGGACAAACGTTATTGCTTATTAAAACGATCGCTCGTTGAAACGGCCTGTATGTTTGTCAACCGGCGATGAAACTCCTTCAAATTCGTTCACAGTTGGTCATAACTGGGATCTTTATGCGGTATAACATACCCGATTTCACGAATAGTGCACATTTTACAGGGTTAGTGCGACGATAAATATTCTTTTAAACGTTTAAATCGCTAAATGCAGATCTGCCATAGTTGCGTTTGATTAGCAGCATGGAAATTAAAAATATTGAAGCCGAAGAATGTATATTTGCGTGAAAATCTGCAATCTAGTCATAACTTAATTCAGTTCATCTCGTATTATCCCAATTGGGTTCGAGTCAGACGATTGGGAGGACCGGTGCAGGATTTTTGTTCTTCTAAATAATTTTCCCCAAATTTGCAGTAATCTAAGTAAAATACACTTCCAATAGAAACGATAAGTTTATGATAAGTTTAGCTTTTTTTTAAATCAAAATTATTCTCAGTGAAAGAAAGATTAAAATCTGGTGGAGAACTATTCACTGGAGGATCTCTCATCAATAAAAACAAAAAACTTGTCGTATGGCTGCATTGATAATATTTTATTCTACTTGACAATCACTGATTGGAAAATATTGTAAAAAATTCGTCCCTGAAGAAGTTAACACATTGACGGCCGCAGATATTATGAATTAGAAAACTATTTACCATTGGCCATTTTTTGCAAGAATCTTCAAATAACAAACATTATACGTTATCCTTCTCATACAGAATACTTGAGCAATTTAATTTTGTAAATACAGTAAGACTTAGATTATCCGAAGTATCATCGATAACAGCAAAACTTACATTATAAGTATGTTTCGCATAAAGATTGATAAATTTATTTTAAAATGTAAAATACACAGTGGGATAAAATCGAGTATGCAGTGTCATCAATGATAATTGTAACTTGTTACTGACATATGATGATCAATTTTCGAACGACCGGTGTTCGAATAACTAAAATTCTACTGAACTTAGGTATTTATTTTTGATTAGGAATAACGATGCTCGTTTATTTGTTTCATGTGTATTTTATACAAATAAGTGAAGTCACATGCACGTGACAGCGGTCGTGTTATTATATTTTCCAAACGTAAAAATAATTCTCAGCACTCCCAACGTGAATCCTTCAACCACTCACGCAAAGATTAATTCAGCAGAAGGGATACACCTGTAAACTTCGACAATTTATTTCGCAATACGCAACAGTGTGGGAATAACCATAAAACCGCCACGATCGAAGCTCGAATTTTCGCTGCTGGCCTTCGACACATTGTTTCCCTCGTTCGTCTTTCGAAATTTGTCGCGTTGACGTTGTTCGTCCTTCGTGTATTCTCCTGTCGGGCGATGAAAGGGTTTGCGACAACTCGGGGGACCCTCCCGGCGGGTAACAAAGTTTTCGAGGCTGATTGCGGAACATTTATACGGTAACGTTATTTCGCGATAAACGCCGCCAACGCCGACGATTTACAGTGTCTCGCGAGTAAAATACGAGTCACGTGTGCGCACTCTGTGATATCCAGGAAATTTGTGGATGGTACATTCACTCTCGAAGAGTGAAGTGCTCCTCTGTAAGTCACGTCCGAATATTTATCGTCGATTTTCTGTTTCGTGTCTCCTATAGCAAATAGCTGCGATTTATTAGGTTCAGTCATAAATAACTTCCGCTAGATAACATACTTTTCTTCTTTCTGAAAGTACAAATAGTTTATCTGGGCTGCTGCTTTTTGCTTCATGTTGAGAGATAAGAATCCCTAAATCGTAGACATGCTGCAGAAGCAACAATGATCATCCTGTAATGAATCGTCAGTAAATTTAAGAAGATAGGTTGGAAATTATTTATGACTCAACCTAACTTTTCATAGGGATGATTAATAACTAATTTTGATTTTATCTGTATGAGCTACAGACACTGGAATTGTTCTGAACATGATTTTCTTTATGATTTTGTTATATATTTTCTGGATTATTGCTATCTTAATTTCGGTTTTGATCAGTCTATTTGCAAATCGAAAAGGTGCAAATGATTGACTGGATTGTCGTATGAATTGCAGTTACGAAATACAGTAATAATGTTAATATAATGTTACTGAAGCTGCTACTTAAAATTGAATGGCTTTAAACGCTTCATCTTTTTACTTTTATACAATTTTCGTGTATCGACACTTAAAAATTGTATATTCGCCATTTTTGACTTACGAGTATAGATATAAGTGTTTTTATTTGTACTTTGTAGTGAGGTACTAAAATTCACGACAAGAGGACGATTGCTGAGGACAGATGTCCTTATAAAATTGCAGTGATTCGTAACATTTAAACTTGTTTTCCCTAAAATCGTTATTTTTGAGACGTGTCGTGATTGCAGCAAATGAGGGATATGTCGACACTCTGTAAAATTTTTAGCACAATTTTCGTTTAGCACTTCATTTTCGCAGAACCGCGTCTTGCTGAATTTTTCTTAGCTACACAAACGAGCCTTCTAAAATTTTATTTGCACAGGATCTTCGAGGTAACTTTTCGTATGTGAATAAATCGGGAGGTTTGTTCATAAGTGGATTCTCTAACACCATTCAAGTTTGTTTTATAACAACATTTTTTATATCTTCACTCAAATGCATAGGATATTTTGTATATCGAACTCATAGTATCCAAATATCTTTTAAACAAAGAGTTAAAACAGATGCCAGCGCTCTGTAAAATTTTGAGTACAATTTTCGTTTAGCTCTTGATTTTCCAAGAAACAACCGCCTCTTGCTGAATTTTTCTTAGCTACGCGAAGGAGCCTCCTAAAATTTCATTTGCAGAGGATCTTCGAGGTAATTTTTCGTATATGAATAAATCTAAAGACTTGTTCATAAGTGGATCCTCCAAAACTATTCAAGTTTGCCTTATAAAATTTGTTATATTTTCAGTCAATTGCATAGGATGTTTTGTATATCGAACTCATAGCGTCCAAGTATCTTTTGAACAGAGAGTCAGAACAGATGCCAGTGCTCTGTAAAATATTGAGTACAATTTTCGTTTAGCTCTTGATTTTCCAAGAAACAACCGCCTCTTGCTGAATTTTTCTTAGCTACGCGAAGGAGCCTCCTAAAATTTCATTTGCAGAGGATCTTCGCGGTAATTTTTCGTACACGAATAAATCGGGAGGTTTGTTGGTAAGTGGATCGTCCGAGCAGAACCGAGGAGAGTGTTAAAGCAGCCGTGGTACGAGCGGAAATGGCGGCATTGTGTCTAGCAACCCCCTATTCGTCCGCTTCCGGCCGGCAATGTTTCGTCTGTCTTGCAAATCGCGCTGCGAATTTCGAAGGTACCTGGCGTCAGCAGCAGGTGGCCACGCACCTGGAACTGCGGCTGTTTTGCACGATTGTCTCATGTTCCACGGGAACGGTATCAAGGGATTCGTGTCTGAAATATACGGCGCAAACGTTGCTCGCGAGATCCTATGTGCTTCGTATTTTACGTTAAACACACTGCTGCGCCGCTTCAACGTACGCCCCTAAATTTAATGGGCCTTCCAGCTTTGTCCTCGGCCTTTCGATTATTTCATTTTATTTCTACGACACAGCTCCCGTCATTGCGACATTCCGTGTACAGGACGTTTCACCTAACTCTGTCACCTGAAATATTAGGTGTACCGGAATGTTTTCTCCGTTTTTTAACTCATTGCTGCAAATGACAGCTGTAACCGTCAGACTTTTGCTGATGCGCTGGCAAATGACGGCTATAGCAGTCATGTATGATATATTTTTGCTAAAAAACCATCAAAAAACTTACTAGGTGAAAAATCCTGGTGTTTATTGTTGCTTTTTTAGCAAAAATATACATGCATGAAAATCGTATTAATTAACCCTTATAAACATTATATTTTCATCTAATTTCTCTAGAATTTCTCTAGTACTCTGATTTAATTAGAAAAAAAAGTGTGCGTCTATGGGTTAAGTAAAAGAAAATACTATTACGAACTCAAGCTGTTGAATGCAATTTGAAATTGTTTGTCAGGCTACATCAATCCTTTTTGCTGTCTCTGATGTTGGTAAACATATTACTAAATTAAATTATTCATTTATTAATAAAATGAATGTGCGGTAAATGGACAGAACTTTTCGGCAGACCTAGTATTTTTGTTATAATTAACACGTTGACCGCCGTGGGGATCACCAGTGATCGACGTATCATATTTTATTTATTTAAATTATTACTGATTTTCTGAGAATATTGAATAGAAGTAATATTGTAATAAGAATAGAATGTCAGGACTGTGCACTTGAATGGTTACCTATTTCTTTCATCATGATTTGTGCTTGAAGTGGAGTATTATGGTATACCTGACCAAGTATAGGAGTCAAAAAAAAAGTACACACACTAGTAACTTTAAAAAGGTTAATTTAAATATTAAATGTTAACCCTTAACTACTGACGCCTAGTTTTTGAACATTATTACGGACATAGAATCTGTCAGACCCCGATTAAAGCATATTGCTATTAAATAATTGTTATAGAAATGCGACATAACACTTAGTACAAATTTTTATTAGAAAATATTTCAGAGGTACGCAAAAGAGACTTTAAAAATTACAAACACATGAAAACATGTATCGTTTATAATTTTGGATACATCTGAATACTTCATCAGACTCTGCGTCAGTAATTAACACTCTGATGGCCACAAAATATTTTGCAGACATTAATTGAAGAGCACTTGTAGAGAACACAGTAAGTGCCAAAAACCAAATTCTATACTACGGTATTCCCATTGGCATGTACTTCGAGTGCAAACGGTTAATAATTCTTCATGTACAGTTCGTATATCCACAACTACCGCTCTATATCATCTTCCACGAATTTACCAAACGTATCCTGGTTCGTCTAAAATTTATCGCGATCAGTTTTCATTAGACCACACCCCAATTAAGTAAAGCCTCGGATTCTTCGAGCATGCTCGGGGTTCGGTGTGTGTCCAGAAGGCGTATGTAACAGGCAGAGTGCATAAACTTCGGGAAATTTGCTTGGCTATTTACGATTCGCATTTGTCGACCGATGCGTCCGTGTCGAACAGCTGGTAACCAGGTGATGAACTTTTGCCTAACGTAACGTTGGCTTATTACCGAGAATATTCTCATCGTTACGGCGGCCAGGCGACTTCGTGGAAATCATTCGCGCGTCCTTTTAATAAATGAACGGCCATTTATTCACGTTACAGTCAAACCGAGATTCGCAGAATTTCCGTTTCGCCAGTGAAACGCGAATTTCGTGTAGCTCGAAAACGGCATCCTCCGCTTCACCTTTGACAAATCGTTCATTTTCACGATTGCATAATTATCGAATCTCACCGAAGACTCTGACTGCAATTATTGCTGCTCGTAGCACGGCTGTCGTTTCGGAAACTGGGTCATGCAAACCGTTTTTCCACCCTGCGCGAACATAAAACGATGCAATTAACTTTTTCCATGCCTATGGAGGGTTAGGTGTCATTTAACACGTTAATTGCAACATTGTATTGGTTGAAAATGGCCATCTTTCTAAATTTCTATACAAAGAAAATGGAATTTGAAGTTAAAATCTTTTTAATCAGGAATATTAGGAATATTCATAATTTTTTTATTGGTACTATTAATCCGTCGACTGTGTGGTGGGGTGTGACGTACCCCAGAATTTTAAAACATAATATTACTTTCTTATTAAGCATGCTCGATGCTGCAGGTTTTCAGTACCTTCCACCTATACCACGCTCTGCTCTTTCAACGAGTCTTTACTGTTGTGCAGTTAAATTTATAAAAGGAAATAAAACTTGTTTCGGAAAGAGGGATGGTTAATACTATTATTACGAAGTTTAAGTTTTCCAGATTTTTTATTATTATTAATATAAGTATTTCTGGGATTAGAAAAATCAGTTTTATCATTTAGTAATATATTTCTAATTAGTAAATTTAAATTTAACAAACTGTTACGTTATTGTTCTTAAAATGACAGCATCTGTTTATTTCGATTACGTTTAAGAATAAAAGATAATTTCTAATTATTTTGTGTATAGGTTAATTGAATATGAATGACAGAAGTCACATTTGATATTATACATACAGAATTTAAATTTTTAAAAAAATTGATTGGGGTATATGACACTCCACCACACAGTCGCCGGGTTAAACATTTGTAAATACTAGAAATGTTGAAACGATAACTGGATTTAAGTATCACCCATGTGTGGGTGACACGGCGGTCAAAGTATTCAGGGATTTCTGTTGCGCGAAGGGCGAAAAATTAGGGAAACCCTCGGTTTCCATCCATGCGGTGCATCCGGTAACCCAATTACGGGGATTTATTCTGTCCTGTTCTGGTTAATAAAACTGGAGATGCCTTTGGATAACAAGACGGCCCTTAGTGTGTTAGCCGAAGATGGTCCTCATAAAACATCACTCTCCGCTCACTCGTGGAGTCCATCGCAGAAGGTCATTCTAGGAGGACAACCTTATATTCGTCTATTTGCTGACAGAGACTCCGCTGACCCCCTTATTCAATCTTATCCACCTGAGACTACTCTGATTTCCTTGGGGGACTCCATTTTTTCTTGTCCACCGCTAATTAACTTTCGACATCTCCTCGGGACCATGCTCTGATCATTCTGTTGATTCCTGGACGGCCGAAGGAAATTTTATGGAATCGATAAATTCGTTGCCGAGTGAGTTTCAGAAGAAATCGTTCTTGCTCTTAAATGTGTTTCGACATTGAGTATTTTCTGATATCCTAAAAACTTCTATCGTTTTGAGGCTTGTTAACCCCTTGGCGTACAGAGACAGCTGGTACGCGTCATTTGTTTATTACGCCATTGTAAAGCTCGTATAACTGTTCAGTTGAGGTATCAAAACAAAATGAACAAACAGTATTATTTGATTGTTTCCTTTGTTTCTCTCGCCAATAGCCACAGCAGTTGCGGAGTTAAACGGTCGATTAAAAATAAATAAAGGGGCAAATAAAAATCGTACCTTCCAATCCCATTGTTTATCGTGGCAAATAAAAATCGTTATCCTTACGTGGCTCATTCGTTCGTAATTCGTTGCCAGCCACATCCGCTTTAGGAGGGTTAATCCTGATCGAAAGTAGATGAACGGCGTCCCTTCGATTGCTTTTTTACGAGCCATATCCGTGAACCGATGTAGAATCCAGGATTAAATTAATGTGCCGTGCATGCGATATGAACCCATCGAAACGTGTGTAATGCGTTCATGAACACCATGGAACCTGTTCGAAGCACAAGGATTTGAAAATTTGTTCTGTCGGCAGGCTGCCTCCCACTCGTCGCCATAATGGTAGCAGGATTACTAGAGGTGGTCGTTTTTAATTCTAAATCTCGTTCATGGGAATGTCAAAAGCCACAGCACTTTTTATCGTCAGTTATCGTTCAGTCGAGGCGAAATCGTGTTCACGATGGCATTTTATTTATGTACGTAGATTTTTGCAGACACTTTACGGATTAATAGAAATTATTTTTCCTTCATTGCAGAGAAAATTAACCCCTAATTGCATGCTGTCACCATTTGTGACCATACTTATATTACTTAATGCTTCAGGGTGTGTTCGAATGTATACATTGGGAAATAAATAATATATATTTGTTTAGTACAATTTTAAAAAGTGTGATGGATTTTTTAAATTATTTTTCTATGGTTTTCTGTCACTTGAATGGGCAGTTTTAAAATGTTTCATTATTTCTGGGAAAATCATGCTGTTCAGGATTAATGTTTATTTGGTCGTGATATGGTTTCTCGTTAAAAATGCTGAGATGATTTAAATGAAAGCCGTGTCGTTGTTAGACCTGGATAAATTGTTGGGTTTTCGTTTAACAGAAATATTTATTTAATTAAAGGGAAAATGGAATATATATAATATGTTGCAACGTGTTGGTATAATGGAAAACGACCCAGTAAACTCAACATAAAGTGTATTGAAAATTAAAATAAGAGCTATATTTTGATATTTTATATTATTTTTAATAAAGAAAAATTTTTATCATTACAAGTACTAAAAGTTTGAAATAATATTTAGGTCCCTAATTTTCGATGTAGTTAGTTGGAAACACACGAAATATTGACTTAGTTAAACTAATGTATTATTTCATTGTTTCTTCATTTGAATGTGCATCCAATTACGATTAATATTTATAATTTTATTGTACAATGATAAGAGATATATGCATACATTAAAAAGTGGAAGTATAAGTATTAATCCATAATATAGAAAGAGAAGAAATAATATAATTTAAATATTTTAGTTGAACTATTCACTGATAATTCATTACTTAATCACCTCAAATCCAAAGTAACTATTTTAAATATTATTTCTTAAAACAAACTAACATATTACATGCAATTATATTAAATAATTGTAACACAATTTCAAATAATGTCATTTAAATATGTCCCTGTTTGATCATGTTAAATACAAAATGATTACATTCCAAATTATTCCTTGAAATGGATTTCAGAAATTAAATAATTAATGAATAAATTCATTTCAAAGGGATCCAGGCCTGATTCTTGTTAACACGTTATAAAACGTACGAAAATTTCTACAAATGGAACGAGTAGATGAGCGTTTGACGTCGAGTGGAAATATTGGATACTATTTTATCTGCCTGTTGCATTATATTTTATATAAATATTAATTATCGCAGGTCCCATCGCGCACCGCATATTTATAAACCCCGACAGGTTGAAAATTGATCGAGCGTGTGTGAAAACCGCATTTCAACCGTTTGTTGCGTGTAAAGTAAAATTAATATCATGCAGATAATAATGCGTTGCAACGTTCTTTAATTTATGATTACGTAAATACGTAATTAACGTCACGAGCTGGCGGAATCTTTGAAATTGGCGTTTCCCCCTTTCTTCTCAAATATATGAATAAAATCAGGCAACGATTATTTCGAAACTACACATTAATATTATTTTTATTAACGAATTACTGGAAGTTACGAGTTAAAATAATTTCTGATTCTATAATGTTAGCAAAATATTTATATAACGAAGTTTGTTTTATTTAAATGTGTCCATTTGACATAAGTATTTTATTTCTTATCCACCTTGTACTTTTGAAAATGTGAAAATGATTTTAACTTCTGCAACCAGCATTATATGTTTTTTGTTTGATAATTTAATAATGGACCCTGAAGATTCGACGTTAAACAAAGGCTCAACATTCTGCTAAACTAAGCGTATAGTGCGTTCTAAAAAATTTAGGGTTACCATGAAATTAAAAAAAAAACGAGGTGAATTATTATTACGATCTTCTTTTACAATTACCACGTTGAATGCCCCAGTGAAAACTGCCATATTCAGTCAGACACATTAGTATACTCTGTATTAAACATAAATCGCACAAGGAAAAATATTTAACTATTTGATTGCATAGCTGTTGTATTATACTATTATTGTAATATTCAATCTACTTCCAACTTTATAATAAGTAAAAGTTATTTAATTAAATTAATTTAAATGAAGCTGTCACCAGTGTCCCTCGTTGCGGTGAACATATTAAACAATTCTGTTCGACCTTCAACTAATCGAAAATTATGTCATTAGATTGGTGCAATAGATTTCTCGTTTATTTCTAATATTTTGCGTTATTAAAATTACTAATCTTCATGTGTTGAAATTATGTGATGTAACTAGACTGTGGATGTTTATGCAATTTAATAAACCTGAATGTCTAAAACAACGCACATTAGAAACCGTGATAGAATAAAAAGTATATTTTTTAAACATACACAGAACTAAATACAGTTTTGACAAAGTTTCATTTCCACAATTGCATTGATATAAAAAATATTGAACTCCAACAATGTATGTTTGCAGTCTAGATACGACTAATATATTTCACTGTAAATTTGTATTATATTAATTTGCTAGTATAACTTACTTCGAAACTGTCTAATTACAATTTCAGTTTTAACGTGCTATGTCAAAAAGCCGCAAACCTTTTCCGCCGACCCAATATGTAGCAATATCTAGTAACTCATTCTGTATATCACAATCAACGTTATCACATTCCATCAATTAGCTTCGTGTGAAATATTTCGCTTCCACTTTACAATTTTGCCACTCATGAACGCGTTAAAACCGGTCCAAAAGGAATGCAGAAGTCTTTGAAGCGTCATGCTTTAAAAAAAGAAATCGCATCACGAGCCGCGTTGTCGATAGTGATTAACTTCATCAGCGTAGGCCACAAAAAGTGCGACGGGCACGAAGATAAACGGTCGTGTTTCCGTTTCGAAGGCTGGGTTCGCAGAGGATAAAATCACTCTTCTGGAGGAGGAGGAGGAGGAGGTTGGAGGAGGGTAAAGAGAGAAGAGTAATAATTATCGTGGCACGTCGAGCTCGATTTGAATCAGGGCTTTTCGAGACTGGGAGCTTAGTGGTTTGCCTTTGGTACATCGTGTCTGTTTTATCCCACACGTAGAGAGAGCCACGAAGCCCTTTGATGTTTGGCAAGACTCTTAGAGCGACGAATGATGGAGGGCTCGGTGAAACGTGGAGGAAAGAGAAAGCGGGGGAGAAAAGGTGGGGTGACAAGGTGAGGAAGAAAGGGAACGCGTACAGAAAATAGTCAGGTCTAACGCTTCCTTTTTTTTATCACTTAGGACTCGGAAAATTTTCTTCGCCTTTGAGCCTGTCGCCGTCTCGGTCTTCCGTGTTTCCTCTCGCCCACTCTTTTACACCGTGCCCTCTTTGTTCTTTCTTCTCCTTTTACGTTTTCCCCCCTTTCCAGCCTGGCTCCGGGTCCGCTCTCTTTCTTCTCACGAGAATCATCGCGGAGCCGCCTCCTTTGAAGCGCCTAATTCGCTAAATTGTTATTCTATAAAAGACGAACTTCCGTCTTCCTTTGCGTCTAAATTCCTGCCGCATCGCGAGGGTGAAAAAGAATTCTTGATGACGCCGTGAGTTAAACTGCCACACCGTCGGCCTTCTCTGAGGTCGGGCGTCTTCGCGACTTCTCCAAAGCGCCTCGTGCCTGCTCTTTGATCTGCCGAAAACGCTGAAGAAGGGAGCCTATGATAGCTAACCTATTCCCCAGCGTCTATTTTCGCGTTTCTATCCGCATTCCTTCTCCACCTCGCTCAAGTCGAACCGTTTATTATCAATATTCGAATAACTACTAGGAGCCGGGAGTCTGGATGTTGCCGTACATTTTCTGCGATTCCTTGTCTGTTGAAGTATAGCGGGGTCTGCGTTTGTTTATTGCACGATGGTGCCGTTGATTAATGAGTAAGAGGAAAAAACAAGGAATGTCACAAAACGGCTTCATTGAGAAAATCAATTTTTGATGCTTTAGTGCATCAGTAAAACAAGGTCCAATCAATGTAACTATATTGTTCATGACATGAAGTTATGCTCTGATTAGGCGATAGAAAAGAAATGAGCGAAAATATAATTGTTTTACGTTATTTGAATTTTTTTCTAAGTTGAACACTGCAGAATAAAAATGGCCATGCCATGTTCTTTCCCCTTACCCTGCAATTGATAGGAGATTAAGTTTCTTGGGATGCAACAAGACGATCTCTTGTTTAACTGATAGTACATTGTTACACTTTAACACTTTAACTGCGATGCCACCCATATGTATACGCCCTCTAAATTTTTCTTACTATAGCACATTTATTGTCTCACTAAACTGACTTAACATAGAATTTATCGTTTCATGTAACATAGCTACTGCAAATAGCTGAATATCGGCAACTGTTTCAATGTTCGCATGTTTTTATTAATACTGTTCAGTCTCCATTTCGCTGTTCTCCTACGGCTGCTGTTTGTCTGCGCCGCAGTCAAAGGGTTAAAAGGGTCCTCAGCCCTGGACTGTCGAATTCTCAGATCTACAGGTCTCACTGTTAGGTGTTTTACAGACGTTTCCACCAGGTGTAGGTAGCTCATGCAATAAATCGCTTAAATTCTTCATCACTTATCCTAACAGTGGCAGGAATCCTGCGAGAAGAATGAATCCCCGAGCTGTATCAGTTCACGGGGAGTGAAGTTTTTCGGTTAGCCGGATGGCCATTTGCGGCGGCGGAAATCAGTACATTTCCAAGCAAACTTTGATTGTTATCGGGTTTGTAGTAGGAAGGATGGAGCTGAAGTGGCGGGGATTGAAATCGGCAGTGTCGGGGAGATTAAGAGAGCCGCCAACGGAAGGGAAGTTGAACGAGTCAAGCGACGCCTATTAATTCGTTTAATTGTGCTGACGAATCAAACGCTAAGAACTCAAATTTCTCTCTCGCTCTCTCCATCTTTCTCTGCCTCCCTGCCCCCTATATCTCTCCGCCTCTTGCTCCCTCCCGTACAAATTATCACGACTTCTCAGGCCCGTTTAACTGGTATGAGCTTGCGGAAGGGGCCAGTAACAGGAAGACAGCGAGCATGAGAGACTGCGAGAGGGAGATGGAGAGTCAGTATGAAGGGGTGGAGGGGGGTGGTAGCCCTTAACTCGAGTGGCAAGGCCAGGTCTGCACGCTGCACTAGAGTCTAGGGTACTTCAACGTCCCGAAGTCGAAGAGGCGTTCATTAAACGATAACTCACACTCGGAGAAATGTCTTGTTAAATCGTCGATCCACCGACAATCACGGCACTGGTGTGTATTTAGTTCAAGATCGGCTCAAAGACGCGTGGCACGCCGTGAATTCTGTCCCATTTTCTACGGGTCATTGAATTCCCAGGCAGATCCGCGCGCGCGTGCTCCCCCGCGTAATTATTTGCGTCCGTTTTCCCCGGCTGCGGAGGAAATGGATCCGCGAGCAATTCGTCGGCCCTGAGAACGGAATTTCATTCTCGGTTCGCGAAGACGATGAAACTTCTTCATGATTGGATGGTGAAACAATGGATGAGCGGCTATAGAAACACGCGAGAACTGTTAAACAATATATACGAGGCGCGACACAAAAAAAGCGAGACTGGGGCTTGTAACTCTTTCTATTAAACAAATTCAGAAAATCAACTACGATCGCCTTCAGAGTAGCTCCCTTCTGAGTTGATACACAGCCCCATACGATGCTGCCATCGTTCAAAACAATTCCGCGGGTCATGTACTGTCAGGCTGTTGAGACTCTCCGTCGTGTTTGGTTTCACACTTTCTACCGTCAACAAAATGGGATCCTTTGAGCACTGACTCGATCTTTGGGAAGAGGTAGAAGTCGAGACATGCAATCTTCATCGCAAGCCTCAGTCAATAGTTGAAAAGTTTCCGTCGCGGATTTCTTTAGTTTAACAAGAAACTTGATGCTACCTCGTTGGTCACTTTTGCAGTCTGACATTTTCCGACCGAGCGTAAGAACGTGTCTGTATTTGAAAATGTGTCCACTTGTACCGAGTGGAGCGACCGAGCTGAGTTTTGGAACATCGTCGCTGGACAAAACATCTTCTATTGTCGTTTGTTTATCTCTCCCCTCTCACTCTTGGTTTCCGAGATATAAAGTCAGTCTCGTTTTTTTGTGTCGCACCTCGTATCGCTGCGCCAGGCGGTGCCGTCACAAGACATGTTTAAATGGCCTGAAGAAAAATATGTAGTTCCATTTAGAAAAACGAACTTGACCATCACATCTCGGAAATATAATAATGTAAAAAAGAGTTCGTCTTCGTTAAAAAATGTGCCCCCTTGTACCATGCAATTTTCATACAAATAGTTTCTTTGTATCTCTAATACGTTAGGAAATAATGGACTGTCCACGTTTATGGCGGACACCCATATACAGTGACTCACAAAATTGCTCAAATATTTTCATAATTACTTCCTTCCTTAATTCTGGTGCAACCAACCAACTCCAAATTTTTCAAGTGCAATTGAAATATAATTTTTTAACACATTCCCTGCCGCGATTACCATTTTTGGTACACGCATCAATTTTAATTTGATCGCGTAACTACTAACCCATATGAAATTTTGAGTAAGATTCAGATTAAAATAATAGTAGAAATAGAGAGTGTAATATAAAATAGATAAATATTTGTACAATCAATAAATAGCCATTTCCACGTGTCTGTCTAGTAACGGGATTTTCTACTGTGGCAGGGAACGTGTTAACACTAACCGTACCGGCACTTCACATATACCTATTCTTACCGTAACCGGTCATAAACAAGCCAGGCGATGAATTTTCCTCAGTAAGAAAAGTAGCAAAAAAAAACAAAAACTGAGAAATTGATTAATCAGATAATATAAGAATTTACATAAAGTTAGATGAACAAAAGAAATAACAATGAATGTACAGTTTTAAATTAAATTTTGAAACCGGTCATTTGACGGGGCCTGGTACGGTTAGTGTTAAAGATACCATATTCTTGCTTCAAATAACACTATCTTAAAACAGTGTTAAACAGAAGAATATTGAAGTAATCATGTGATCAATTTCTTGGAAAGTGTCTTGGATAACCTCCAGGTCAGAAGGCCCAAAATTTTCCCGCTGCATCCTGTCGGTGTGTGTGCTTGTCAGTATCGTTGTATCCAAACAATTGTATTGCATAAGCATCGTTTCGAGGAAAACGAAAAAGCGTCAAAGGGAGAGCGGGACGGTTTTAATATTTTCCGATAGCCTATGCAGGCACGTACACATCGCAGTGTTTCGACGACGTTTTCAATGGAATTACGCTGCAGCCGGCTGTCCATCAAAGCCAGCTTACGCACATAATTAGTATTTACAATAATACACTAGCGCTGGTGTATTTGATGCACGCAGTCGGACGCTGTGAAATGTGCTGCTCGAAATTCTCTGGTCGAAATAATACCTGATTCACGTTATCAACTGATTCTCCACGCCGACCTGTCAGGAGCTTTCGCTATAAGGCGCATTCATGTACACGCGAAGCCCGTCATCGCGCTACTTTATGCTTTGCCGTTACCCGGAACCGTTTCGCATCTGTTGCAATGCATTTTTCAACGACACCTCGCTTGTATTCCTCGTGAAATCCACGCTGACGGGTTTTATCATTTTTCCAAAATCTGTCGTTCGGTGTTTACGACATTGTCGCGCGTATCGTTTATTCAGTCCACTGTTCCAGCGCCTCGTGGTTTTCTGGTCCAAGTCGCTCCTTTTCAACTGTAATGATTGCACAACTCAAAATAGGTGTAACATAATGGATTCCTCTATTCGATCTGCTGAACAAAGTTTGGCCTGTCTCCGTGTAGCTTATATTCCTCCCTATAAAAATCCTGACACATATATGACACGTCTTCCTTGTAATACTGTGGAATTAGCCCACTCTCCCCTATTTTGTTCACATGGAACCAGATACGAGGTGTGACAATTTAATTCCTGGAATGCACCTATAAAAAATGTATTTTCGAAACTGTACATTAACACGTTCCATGCCACGGAGAAAAATTCCATACTAGTCAGACGCGTGAAAATAAGTTTCTATAAGTACATAACGTAAAAAATACAAACATTAAATTGTCGTATGATATACCATTCATTTGGCACTATTATTGTGGCGTTCGTTTTAATTGGAATATAAAGAATATTACCATTTATTTAGAATAATCGAATTTGGTGTGTGGGACGTATACGACCCACGCGGCACGGAACGTTTTAATGACTATGATGTAGTCCCTCTGCGCATCTATATATACAGTGTGTTAGACGATGTTTCATGTGTGGAAACAACCCATACATTGGTTTTCTGAAATTCTGTTAAGTCCCTTTATTATATTATGCAGAATATCTTTTAATGCATAGAATATCAAAAAATCTTTACACTTAGCACTGCGCACTGCTTAGTTAATGTTTTATTGTAATTTCTTTACAATTGCCTTTTTGTTTAATACTACATTGTGTGATTGTCTTCATTTCTTCTATTTCTGTTATAGTTCTTACTTATGTGTACACATTGGGTTTATACCCGTACAATTTACAAATAAATAAATAAATATCAGCGATATCAGAAAATCTACGTCTTTCTAGTGTATTCTTGAACGCGTTTACTGCCACAGTGAAAACAATCATCGCTACTCAGACACACTATAAATTTCTCTTTTCTATATAAATCGTAATGAAAGAAAAATGTTTAAGAATTGAGTAACGTACGGGTGTACCTATTGTAGCGTTTTAATGTTAAATTTGTTCAGAACATAGACAAGATCAATAGTTATTTAATTAAATAAAATTTGAGGCGCCGGTCACCGGTAACCACCGTGGCAGTCAACGTGTTAATTTTGGGAAAGCCAGAAATCACAGGGAGCTAAATCGAGTGAATAGGCAGAATGCTCTAATTGGGTATTTGAATTTTAATTAAACAAAATTTAATGTTAATACACTGCTCTAAATTTCGATCGCTCATTTTTATGCCACAGTTCACACGCGGATCGTTCTTGTTTTCACAATATCTAACCAACGAATTATTGTATACACTCGCGGTTTACGCACGTAGGGCAAGTGCCCCTAATATCGCCTAATATCATACCCGTAATATTTTGAGAAAAAAAAGCGTTGAAAGAAGTCGGCAACGGACTGAAGTTGTAGCCAAACATGTATAAAGAGACACATTTTATTGACAGCGTTACAAATAACGTCTCTCTTGTTTGAGACTAATTTGTAGACTGCGGCTTTTTATGCAAATACACCCAATTCTGTTTGTACACGAGCTTCTCTTACACGATTTTGATTTAACACGAATTAGAAAAAAAATGTAATTCTCTTTTTACACGACTTATTTACACGAATTTTTTTTTATTTTTTTATTATTTATTTTTTTCTTACACGTATTCTTCGGGAACGTATCTATCGTGTAAAAACAGAATTAGGTGACATTTTTAGACTTCGATATTTCCTATCTGAATGCATTTAAATAAATGAAACTTCAACCAGAGTGCATCTGTTCCTTGAAATGTTCAGAATACGTAATTCCTATTTTGCTAACTTATTAAGTGTCCATCATTCACAAATTTGGACACACTAAATTGCATAAGCATCCGCAGTCTACTAATTTGATATAAAAATGTCTCTAACCCATTACTGGAGAACGATTTGAAATTTGCTAGACGATATTAGATGCACTCGCCCTACCAGTTAAAATCTGTGCAAACACGATTACAAGCGTGATGACAATTAGATCACTACACAGGTGACACTGCGCTGTTCTGGGAATTAAATTGTCACACCTATCTCTGTGTTAGATTACCTTGTCACACGACGCTAGTGCAAACTGTGCCCGATGTCAGCTGTATTTTAGACACGAGTTTTTCAAAAGGTCTCGAAGCACGTTTCGAGAAGAACGTATCCGTGGCGAGGGATGAAAGGGACAGAGACGTGTGGATAGACGGGGGATAGATAATTCGTGTTCCGAACACGATAACTCTTGCTCCGGTAGAGCAAACGTAGTTAAGAATTTCACAGGGAGCCGCGCATCCGATGTAGACACCGGGGCGACCCGTACTAATACAGCCGACGCGACGCTATATAGACTCAATCTAATAGAGTTCGTGATCTACATAAAGGATCGCCGACATCGGAATTAACTTTTACCCATTAATATGTACCGTGCGGTGGCGCGCGTTCACGGGCCACCGGCCGAGGCGCGCGGCGTCGCGACGAAATTCCTCAGGATGATGAGACAAGAGCCCGAGCACTCGGCCAACTTGTTCTCTAATTTAGTTGCAAAGTGTTGCGTCCTTGCAAGAGTGTCGTTAATAATTCCACGTCGTTACCACCGGCACCGTCGGAACGGCGAACTCCGAGACATCGAGACGCTTTTGCATATTGTGCGTCGTACGTAGCGACCGAAGCAAAGGCAAACCCCCCGCACGACGGTAATGCGACGCTGCTCAAAATTCCGTCGCGACCAGGATTTCATTCCACTGTCTTTCCGCGACATTCGCTGATATTGCTTGGGATTCTAAGACCGTCCGACCGGGTTATTGCCAGGGGGATGGGAGGAGTTCATTTCGCCGCGAATAATCGTCGCTGGGGATATAATCACGTTTCAGTCGATGCAGAAGCGATGAGAGTTTGTTATCTGAATGAAAATATCGGGGATGGTTAACTGGAAAACTCTTGACTTGCTCGTAGACTTTCTTCTCTAAGAACAAAGGGTGTTTTGGTTGTGACTGTTGCGTACCGTGTTCTTCGCCGCGATTGGGAAGAGTACACAAGAGTACACTCACTTGTCGGATTAACGGCAAGTGAGTTAGTTGAACGTGGAGAATGATGAGTATGATGAAAGTTGTTGTACGGTGTATGGTTTATTATTGTGTTTGAGACTGCTTGGTGTGGTTACAAATTTGGGCAGCCTGGAGATCTGCCTCGGTGCGGTGCTGGTGTGAGAATAACCTAGTATGCTAAAGCTGCGGGTCTTTATACTATTATTGGTACCTTGGTGCGACCAATCAGCGTACAGTGCATCGCCGATCGTCCAGGTCGCACTCGCGTACCTGAGGGTGCGGAAGCCGGGCGGAAAAACCCAAAGGGTCGCGTCGCGGTGACCGCTCGCGACGTTTTTGAGGCGCGTTTACCTGAGATTTCTGGACACAGTCGTTGAAATAATAAAAATTACGCAGCTTGATGAGTCGTGATATTTGACTGTCCAGAAATCTCAGTTTACAGGGTAAAAAGTCACCGTTGCGCCTCAACAGTGACTGTCAACCATGTGTTTGTGATACCTTCTCAGATGTCGTTAGGAATCTTAGGTGAATCATCGTGGAACGATACATGGTTCGGCAAAGAGTAGACATTATTTGAGTTTAGTACCAAAATTTGCTTTCAATTCGTGCTACGAAGATCAAGTACGAAAATTCGCCACAACTCACAAAAGCAGATTAGAGGAACACCCTAACGAACTGGCAAGAAACTTAAGACAAACTCCAGAAATCAGAAGACTGAAGAGAGCAATACCTTCCGATCTACAGAAATAACAAACAATAAAATGTAGTGGAAACACTATTGAGTGTTATTCACACGTACACGATATTCTCGTATCAAATTTGGTGGTTGATTCGAAAGAGCCAGTTGTAAATATAAATATAATAACAAAAGAGAAATTCGTACTGCGTTTATGTAGTGATATCAGTGATACCCTTTGTACTTGATATCCTTACTGTGATACTAAAATTTATTATTTACTGTGATACCTACTTAGAATTTTAGAATTTCGAAAAAGCTGAGATGTATCTAATATTCGAATTGATGACTATAAAGTAAGACCATGGTGACTATAAAATAAGAAACAAAACCAAATTCACAAGTCTGTGAAAAATAATTTATCCCTACGTAGCTATTAGGGCACCCAGTAGGGGGTGGGTCACCCTACTCGTGATAATTTTCTCAATAATATTTCAATGAACAAAACTAAATACATAAGTGTGACTAGACCTAAACAAGTTGAACAGTATTGATTCCATAAAAATGCAGACAAACAGAGGCGAGAAAAACCTTGAAAAAATAAGCGAGATGAACCAGCGAGAGGGTAATTTTATTCCATCAGAAGTGACCCCTGATGAGCAGCCCATCGGAGGGAATAGAGTGAACGCGTGGAACGTAAAACAGAAGAACGTTTTGTGGTTTCGAATAAATATCTCGAGAGGAGAGGGAAAAAAAGAAAGGAATAAGGGAAAAACGGGACTCCCTTTACACCAAGGGTAGCCACTGACTCAGCTGGGCTTTCACGTCCTCGACGTAATGAAACGGGACCCCTGATGTCATTTGGTCTGGCTTTCTCCCAGCGTCAGGGTGGTTTTCTAAGACGACGAAGAGACGTTGTACGTGGAGGAACGCACGTAGTGTGCTGGCACTTTTCGAATTAACCACCCGGCCTCGTCTTAACTAAAACTCCGCGTCCGTGAGAAACCTGAGGGAGGTCAGAGGGGCCGGACAGGAAGAAGGAGCAAAGGAAAGGGTGTGGGTGGTTGGAAGAGAGGTTTGTCGGTAGTTGTGGCCACAATTCTAGGACTAGAGCGTGACAAACTCGCCCAGGAACGTATGAACCTCGGCCCAAACTCTCCCCTCGCGACCACTTTATGCCCCCGTTCGCCTGGACACTCTGCAAAACCATGTAGGTATCCAGCTGTCCGTCCGTCCTCACCTTTACGTAACCCTGTATAGACCTTCCTTCTTCTGCCTTTCATTTTTCACGAATTCGAGAAAGATTCTCCCGCGAGACGACGTATCGCGGAAGCACGAGCTGGAGAACCAGGGCTCCGCAAGGTTTTATGGTGATTGATACAGGAAAAGGGTGATTATTGTCTGAGTAATATTGTTTGAATAGCTTGGCCCTTTGGAGCGTGCCAGGACTTATTGTACAACTAGTATACAAGGTTTTTTTTTAGAAATTCATCGAGTATCATCATGGAAAATGTGTGAAGCAAGTCTGCTTTATAAATCTGTCTGCAATCTTTATCATCCTAAAACTGATGCACAAATAAATCGGGAACAGGAAGTTTTAATAGCTAGGATAAGAACAGGACAGTACAAATTATCTCATTTATACGTTTTAACACTTTGGCTGCGAAAAGTGGATATATATGCTCTGGAAAATAACTTCTTGTGTGCGAGTAGCCACTACAGTGCTAAAATTCAGAAAAGACTTGTTATTATTCCTTTGGAAAATAATACAAGCTTTTCTTGAGAATAATGTTGAAAACATTTGTATCTGAAAAGGAATTTCCTCCCCTTGGGATTCCACCATACAAGAATTCATTTTTTGTTTTGACATTGATAAAAGTATTCTGGTCATTTTATGCTAATTATACCTTTCTTTCGATCATACTGTCACTGACGTGTGTGTAAAATTTCGCCATGATTGATCTATGTTATTTGATCGTGCCTCTTTTACGTTGGGTCGAAAAAAACCCAAAGACCTTACGTGTAACAATTTTTGTTATCAGCACGCCATATGAATCCAGACAATAATTTTTAAATATTACGTAAAGAGAACAGAAACAAGCGTATTGATACTAATTTCATTACATACCTTCGATAACAACGAAAGTTTGAAAATAAATAAGGACGCGGTGGGTCGAAGAAGACCCAAAGACCTTATGTGTAACAATTTTTCTTATCAGCACGCCATATGAACCCAGACAGTAATATTTAAATATTACAGTGACTCACGAAATTGTTCAAATATTTTCCTAATTATTTTTCTGTCTTGATTCTAGTGCAACCAACCAACTCCAAATATTTTCAAGCGTATTTAAAATGTTATTTATTAGAGATGCCATATCGTTGCTTCGAATAACACTGCCTTAAAAAAGTGTTAAATAGTAGAATATTGAAGCAACATAATGATGTGAACAAATTGGTGAGTCATTATACGTAAAGGGAACAGAAACAATCATATTGATACTAATTTCATCGCATTCCTTCGATAACAACGAAAGTTCGCAAATAAATAACGACGCGGTGGGTCGAAAGAGACCCGAAAACCGCACTATATAGGGTTAACGGCGCCTGGACGGGGTTCGTTAGGAATCTACGTAGTGACGTAAACACGAAATACGAGAAAACCGTATTAGCCAATATGAGATGAGATTCGGAAATACGTGGGGTCCCGTAATACAGGAAGGAGGGTCGGCGAAAGAAGTTTTCTCGTTTATCCTTAAATTTCTAGCGATCGTAAGTTAGCCTACGCGTACATATACATGTACACGTGCACGCGGATACATGTAGATGTCGTAATGTCGATCAGGGAACAACGCCATGTTTTTCCACTCCCCTAAGTAATCCAGATAACAAAGTTCCTCTCAATCTGGCCTATCATCGCGCCAATATCCGCTGGCTGCGTCCCACGCCGCCATCTCGATATTTCCTTCGGCAAAGAGGCTCCGTTGTTGATCACGTTACTCGCTGCCGAGAAAGGATATTGAGGAATAGAAAGCCTCTTCGCCGGCTCCCTGGCGATGTTACATGTAATTAATTCCCCATACGTGTACGCAATTAAACTGTTTCGACGCAGGTCAATACGTTTTCTTGCTCATCTGCCTCTCACGGCTTTTCTGCGGCAATAACGTTGCGTCATAACTCTAGTTTATGAGGCTCATTTTCGAAATATAAAATAATGTTTGACTCACTGACGCATTGAATGTATTTTAGATGTTTCTTGCATATGGGTTCGATTTAAGTTTCTTGTATCTGTAGGTGTAGATAGTGGTTGGACGAAAAAGAATATATCTCAGTTTGTGAATGGAATATTTTGATGAGATAAAAAGTATTGCTCTAGTTTATTGCAAAGCATTATGAGAGAATGAAATTCAAGAGATAGAGACAAAATAGAATTTATATTGGAGACTTTCATAAGTAGTTTTATTTCGAGGATATTTTGTACATTCTTCTGATAACTTATTTGAGCTAGAAGGTTCGGCAACGTCGATAGTTAGACGTCTTATGTGTTTTCTAGTGGTTGGTATTATGTCACTTTCATCACTGTTCATGTGGCATCCATTTTCCCAGCTTGGATGCTTTTCCGATGTCTTTTAAATTCTAAAATCTACTTGCAGCTGACAAATTTAATTTCTGGCATGATTTCTTCGCACGTCTGATAGGGGTCAGCTTCAACCACAGCCTTTAAACTTTCATCATCAATATTTGATGAACGTCGGGAGCGTTCCTCGTCTTCAAGATTAAAATTTCCAGCACGGAATTTTGAAAATCAATATTGACAGTTTCTCACTTTCTCTACACCGCGCTCGTGCGCTTTATTAATATTTTCAGTGGCTCGTGTTGCATTAACGCTTTTGTTATGCTCATAGAGCGTGCAATGTCTTGAGTGCATTTTGCTTAGGTTCATCATTTTGGACTACGAATTTTGTTTATTCCCTCTGGATACAATTACAAGACTGAATGACTATACTTTATCGATGGACGAAGGAGGAGATTTACGCTGTAGAGGCATAAACGTTTAAAATTGTCTGACAGAATTTCGAAATTATTTTGGAATCTTAAAATTCTAGAATGATAATAAAAAGTAAATCGACTGGTTAAATAGTTAATTTACAAGGTCGTTCTTTGTCCATTAGGGCAACTGTCATAAACAGTTTACGCAATATTAAATTTTGTTATTAATATAAGGAAATTAGGTATGTCAAAATTTGTATAATTGTTTGTTCACGAAGCACTTGCAACGAAAAAGACTAGTCCACGCCTACACAGTACTTATGCTCGCAAACACTGTTAAAAATGTATAACAACTCTGTTGAATTAGTATAAACTCTCTGTTAAATCAGTATAAAAACTGTTTGCAAACATTCGTTTGAGGGTGGAAAACATAACATTTAATTACAAGCAAACAAGTGTGGGCGCGTTTTAAAACTTTCTACATGCATTTGTTTTATTTTTGTATGCAGGCAAATGTTCGTAAACATTTGTACGTGAGTGTCTAGGCTAAAAGTAATACAATTTCTAAAGGGTAGTATTGGAAGTTGTTCATTGAACAGTATCGCAGCTATTTTCCTTTTTCTTCCGTTTCTCTTTGCTTCTGAAAAATTCAGCCGAACAGTTTGCTCTCTTGTCTATGTTTAGAGTCCCAGCGACGTTCTCGGTTCTTAAGGAACTCGTTTGTGTCAGCATTAGTAATTTGCAGCTGAAAGTTTAAACGGTCGAAGATTGGAACTCTCGTAATCATCGACCCGACGTCTACAAATTGCGGAGCTTTAATCTCCTTAATGCCGGACATTCCACCCTCTTTAAAAGCTTCAGCCGGCCACGCAAGCGTACATCGCTTCTTCCTATTTCTATTTATTACACGGTTTTTATTCCTTCACTTGCAGAAAATGAAACTTAAGGAAGCACAAGGCGTACCTTAACCCTCTGTAACCGGAATTTTCTTACGTATGACGAAAATGATACATCAGGTACATGATAAAGATAAGTGATACAATTTGTATCGCGGTGTATAAACATTAATAAATATAATAATAAACGAGCAGACTCCTTGGTGACGGCATGGTTGTAGAATATAATTGTACACAGCGATAAATAAAGGAAATGAAACTTAAAAAATATAGATCTATAAGTA
Organism: Macropis europaea; assembly: GCA_916610135.2. NCBI lineage: Eukaryota > Metazoa > Arthropoda > Insecta > Hymenoptera > Melittidae > Macropis > Macropis europaea. The sequence continues at coordinate 8,972,045 of OU744353.1, forward strand.
CGTAACTTACAAGTCACATGGCGGTATAGAGGGTTAACACGTTCACTGTTTCCAGATGAACATGTCGTGCAAAACAATTTTTATACATAATCCTGAATGATTCCATATTTAAAGTTAGCAACTAGAATAGTTAGAATTAAGTAAGTATCGTCGTTTTTAAATGTGACTTCGAGCAAAATTCATTCAAGAATTCCACTCATTTTTAATTATCGATACATTGAACATTAATTCTGGTACCCCTGCTCCGCTACTTTAACACGTTGAGTGGCACAGTGAAAACAGCCATACCTAACTAGACACGATATAATTTACTATTTTTTATATAAATCGTAAAGAAAAAAAAGATTTGAGTACTAAATCGGGTTCTTCTGTACATGCATTATGGTTTCAGTATGAAGTTTGCTCAAATTTTGTGACAATCAATAATTATTTACTTAAATTAGATTTGAGGTGACCGCCACGGCGTTCAACGTGTTAATCTTTTTTAATTTCGAGGAAGATGTTTCAGACACTGCATGGTTTCAAGGAACCAATCAGAGACAACTGAAAGTTTCTTCCTAAAAAATTTGTTTAATTTTCAAGATTACTTTTTTTTATCAAAATAGTGTAATTTATTTTGCTCTTCAAATTTTGAAAAATATGTTACCTACTGGATTTTACAGTACAAGGCTACTTTACGTTGATATTTTTTCAACACGGTTTCAACAAGTTTCTATAGTTTTGAAACAATTCATTCTAAATCTTTTGCAACTGATGTATACTTATAATGTATAATTATAAATATTATTGATATGCAGCTTTCCTCATTCGATTGTTTATATCGAACAGTATAATTCTTAAAATTAAGAAAAACAACTGAGGAATGGAGGAAATACAGCAGCTCGTGTCAGACGTCTTGTTCTACTTACTGCTTTGCGATCATCACATTATTTTAAAGCACACGAACATATGCAATTAGCTTCAGGAAAATAACTATAGTTCAAAATCGAACGGACGATCTTTCACAAAACTCGTGTTCCTTTCTTTGCAATGAAACCCAATGGAAAGGCTGAAACGAAAATTCGACATCTCGGTGAGCCAGCAGGGTATCCGGCTGACCCGATTCGATTAGACTCCTCGACGGATCCAGTTTCCGGGCACCGGGTCTGGCTGATTCTTACGCGAGTTAACACGGCTAATTCAACGGCACGAGCCGTAGACGGCGGTGGTATCGCTGTGAAACAAGCGTGTTTAAACGTAGCCACGAGGCTAATGTCGTGGGGTCCTGCACCCCCGTCGAAATTAAGGGAAATCGTGTGCCGCTTGGCGCCATACGACACCGTTCCACAGGAAAATCGATATGCAAATCTACGCGCAAATCCTAGTAATCTTGCTCACCCGGCCTGCAGCCCTTGCAACGGCTGCGTGCTTTCCTACGTCTACCATTTTCCTTCCACCCATCCGCACCCTCCCGCCTGCACCCTCTGCCCCTGTCTATCTCACATCCGTGTGTTCCTTTCACTAGCTACTCCCGCCACTTTCCCTCTATCATCCTGTCTCTGACGCTTTTGCTTTCTCCACGACGGCCGCCGATCTTCGGCAGCACGCTTTCGGCGTGCTTTCACCCTCGCGAGCCTGGGACCTGAAACGCGAAAGGAGAGGGCGGGCGGCGGAGCAGGGCGGGGCGGAGAATGGGTGAGAGGTTATAAAGCGGGGTTAGCCCGGGTCTGAAGGATCGTGTTCGTTGGCCACCTTCGACGACAGGGCTTTATCGAGGTGAAAAAGGTTGCTCGACATCGACCTCCTGCCGCCATGAAGTGAGCATCCTCCGTCCTTTTCCTTCGTTTTGCTCCACCTTGTCACCTCGCGTTGCCTCCCTTCCCGTCGTCCTGGCAGATATTGGGCTGCTGCATATGAAACTGCATTTTTTGGCTATTCTGGCTAATCGAAATACCTAGCAGCTGCTTGTATACATTTTTCAGAATGTTTAACTCTAGTAGTATCGAGGAGAGAATAGTTTGTGTCCACCATGTCATACTTTGTGTATTTATTTTGCTAATCAGTCCAGTCGAAGTTCTGAAAGAAATAGTTATTGTTGAATATATTGAGCTTAAGCATGTACTTTATTGCGAGTAATTTAATGTTGCGGTTTCGCAGAATGTTTCTTATTATTCAATTCGGCACTAATTTGCCGCATGTAATTATTTCTTGAAGGTGGGCACTAAATGCTTCCCTGTTGGTTGTTGTAGTTTCAAAAAATACCTTGGTAGTGCGAGGGTTAACTAAAGCAACTGTGCTTGTATGGTTGAATTAGGGTTCTTTCACGACGTGAATGTTTTGGAAGCATTTTTTAGAGTATGACACATGTGTATCTATCTGATTGCTGGCGCCAATCACTCGTTTAATAATCCGATTATACTTTTGCCGACAGTAAAGTCATTAAAACAACTAACCTGTTGTAAACCTATGATCATCGACTCAAATCTGCGACCAAACTCTCTGGAGCCATAAACGACAGACCCTTGGACTCAGATCATCCACCACAGTTGACTGTATTGGTGAACCGATCTAGCAAGTTTTGTCCACCCTGATGTAGTAATTAAGTTCACGCCTTATTCTATTCATTTTAAATTTAAAAATAATTAATTAATTTATACTATTTTCAGCATATACACCAAATATTACCAACTCTGTACAGCCTGTTTATTTTGTTTAACCCTTACGTGGTATTGTAACATATTGGTGACGTAACTGGTATCGTGGGGTCATACACGACCCGTTGGAGTTTTGTAGGCGTAGTGATGAGTATTTTTACTGTAACTGTCATTACCAATTGTATGGAATACATATAAAGGAGAAACAATGAAATTTCTCCTAAATCTTTAATATTATTATGAATTATGAAGACAATAAAAATGCCTGCTAACCAGAAAACGAGCAATTGAAAAAGTTGTGGGTTATCTGTGACCCAACGATACCAACTGAGGGTTAAATTACATTTCATATTTTCACCTATCACTTCTAAATTATATATTAATTTTCTGTTGTTCCAAAAGGCCAATAAATTGTAGACACATTTACTTTTTATAATTGAAGTTGTCTTTTAACACAAAACAAATGTAGCTTTTAAATCCTTCGAAGAAAAGTTTCACTAACACTTTGCAATTTAATGTTCACCCTATATAATTACAGGACAGAACACTGAAACGTGTCAGACGATTTTCTTTTGTTTCAACAATATATCGCATCACTGTGTACCAGAATCTGTATGATGAGCGAACGAAACGTTGCACCACAGCGATAAATCAAGAAAACTGCGTCTGGTGCGCTCGTGAAAAGCGGAATGTCACAAGTGCGTTCTATATTTGCGCACGATACTTGATAAGCAGCGTTTCAGTGTCCTACTTACAGTACAAGGAACGTAGGTCATGTCGGTGGATATTGCCAGTAGTTTAAACAGATTTGCCGAACATAAATCATTTTAAGAGGTTCAGCCGTAAGCTTCTGAACATGCTTTACGACCTTCAGTTTCAATGAAGCGTAGAAAAACGGTTTCCATGCTTAACTACCGCTCTCGAAATGCAGGCGGAAATTGAAACAAAGCTTCTGGATTTTCTTTAAAAATTTCTAGACGTACATAAATAATTCGCAGAATTACGGGGTAAACTGTAACGCGACTCTCTACGAATATGAGAATTCAGTTTTAAAAACAAATTGCCTGCAACTGGAAAAAAATGTGGCAGGGAACGTCTTAACCCCTTCAGACCTGAATTTTCTTTTAAGAGTAAAAAGAATATTTGATTACACATTTAAACTCAGTAGACTGTTTAGACGATATTTTGTTTAAAAGAATGTTTATATGTCCCATAGTTTTGTAGATATTAAATGTACACACTTGTGTACATTAGGACTCAGCTATCGCATGACTCCTAAGAGAGCACAGATGAGGAAAAAAGCATACACAGCACTTTATAACATTTAATAACAATGTATTAACGCTTGAAACTGAAGAAGACACGTGAAAAATTGTACTGCTTTCAGGTTCCTACTATTAGCTGTCACTGCACAGTATGTAATCAATGCTAGTCAATTCTGAATTCCCCAGACCTACTAAAAACATTCAGAACATGAAAAAATTCAAATTTATAAGAAAAATATGTTCAAGAATGTGTACAAACGGTTTGAATATCCGAAACATTCATCCTCACCGAAATATCAGCGTAGTTCTTCATGTACACAAATGTGACCATCAGGTCTGAAAGGGTTAAAATAGTTGAAGAAATAGAATTTCAACAAAATTGTATTTTACGTTTTAAATGTCACAAACCGTCCTTTTTATTTCACTCCCTTTGTAATGTGTGCATTTCGCACACATTTGTATACGCTAAATCGCCTTAAGATCCGCAGTCTGTTCGTAACAGTAAAATCGTGGGAAGGGTGAACGTGATTTCCGTATCGGTCGAAAGATACGTTTCTATTTGCCGAGAATGTCGTTCGTTGCTGTACAATTTGTTCGGTGGTCGTGATCGTTCACACATTTCCGAGATAGGCATCTGAACTGGAGCAAAGAAAAGGCAGCAGTTCTTTGGCTCGCGAAAGGTCAGAGCAGCAGGAAGGAAGACAATCAATCTTGATCCCAATTATCGCGTCGTTCACCGACTGTAATTGAGTCGGTCGCTGCCCTCTCACTCCTCCATCGTTGTTCCCCGTAATGCCGGGAAGCCGAAACAATGAAGGCAGGAGTTCCTTGGCTACATTCGTAAGAGTGGTAACATTTTTTGCCCTTGGCACACCTGCTCGAACCAATGATTTATCAACGAACAAATGGTCACCGGTCAAAGGTTATTTGTCGGTACCCTTCAATTTAGGCTGTTCGTTTCCTTCCCTCTATTTTACCCTTCCGGCTACACCCTCACATTCTCGTTTGCCCGGCGAGACCGCCGGAGTTTGTCTTGGAAACTGTCTGGACCCAATCGAACGATTTTTTTATCGGATAAAAGGAGAAATACAGAGAATGTCCATGAATGACGAGAGTTCCTCTGTATAATTAAGATTGTAATCGCAAGATTATTTCATTTTATTCAAAGTATTAGGTTGTGTCATGAGCAGACTGCGGATATTTATACAAATATACAATTTTAGACATCAATATTTTTTGTTGTAATGTACTTGAAAAAGTAGAACTTCGACAGAATTGTATTTTGTGCTTTGAATGATACGTAATGTATTTTTTATTTTACTTACTTTGTAACGTGTACATTTTCCGCACATTTGAATATGTTACATTGCATAAAGATGTGTGGTCAAGTCATAAGTAACTTCTGATTTGTCTTCCTGAATTTATTGATGATTTATTGAAGGAAGATTATTGTTCTTTTTGCAGCATGTCCACGTTTTAGGCCCAGATAAATTAGAAAAGAATTTGTTATGTGTTGGTTAGTTATTTAATGTAATTTTTTTAATTTATGATTGGAAATTCTTCATGAATCAGGCCAGTATGTTTCTTTGGCAAGCAGCCAATGACTGGATAGACTTTTTGAAATTCTCTTTTGGGATTACATTGACTATATCTTATTGAATAGTTTCAATATTATTGTACCCATAGTTTTTCATCGAAATTTTGCAGTTTAGGAATATAGTAGGTGTATACAAAAGTAGTGGACGCTGGCATTAAAATTGTTGCTACAAGTGTACTAAAAGATGCTTTTATACTACTGTATTCTTTTTATTATAATAATACAGTTTAACTTTGATCGATAGCAATACATGGTCAGCCATCATTATTGATAGAAATTGACATGAGCCATTCCTTAGTCCCGTATTAAACAAATTAAGCAAAAACAACATACAGACCTTCCATTTATTCAAATCGATCGTAATCTTATGATCCTTCTTTCAAAAACAATAATTTACAGACTTTATCAACAAAATCCGCTTATTCAAAATCTTTTAAACCGCTCCAAAAATTGTATACCAGATAGACAGTCACCATAAACTCTATTCAATAATTCATAACTTTATTTACCAAATTTAACACAGAATTTCGTATTCGCCCGTAGCTTCATGACAATTCCGTTTATACTTTTCTTATATTCAACGTAAAAAAAAGTTGTTTGCTGGGTTCATTTTGTCCACCCTGTGCACTAAATCGTACAGTTTACTTTTAACGACCCATTGACAACCACAGGAGCTTCTGCGAGGTGAAATTTTATAAGTAAATGCAAAATTGCGTTGTGTTCTCTTGAGACGTGGAGCAGAAGCTTCGTCACGAGTGTGGCTCGTTGTTCGAAGGGAAGGGGTTAAAATCGTCTGGAAATGGAACATTCGGAGAACGAAGGCGCGAACGATTACCTGCGAAGGATGTGTACACGAGATATTATGTCGTTACGTGTAAGATTTATAACCGTCTCTCTCCTCTCCGGAGATCCTCTAAATATCATTAAAGTTTCATTAAAATTAAAGGGGAACATTTCGCATGGCTCCCCGGAGAATGTTGTTTCTTATCAGTAGACCGTTTAAATCAACTTTAATACTACGCTCCGCCAGTTAGCACCGCCTAAAATATACGCTGCCTTAAATTCAACGAAACTACCGTTATTTGCATCCCGAAGATAATGCGTTCCTCTGTTTATTATTAAGTTCCCCGTTGCCGCGGAAAGTAATTTCGACTCGGTGAATCGGAGATTGTATCTCGTCGCTGCAATTTCGCCGACGATGTTCGTCCCGTTACGACGAAAAAGAATATGCCCGCCTGATTGCGGATTTCGAAATCGTCTATTCGGAGAACAAATTAATTAACCGATATTCGATATTAATTTAATGCTAATTGGGAGGAGGCGTGGAGAAGTCTGACACCAGCACGTATTATAGAAAAACTGAGAGTGCATTTTTTAAGAGTATCTGAACAAAGATTTAAAGAAAAAGGGAACAGGGGATAGCTGTTGGACTAAGGATTGATTATACGAAATTGACTGATTATCAGCTGATGATCAAGGGTGATCTACCACTTTCTAACATCTGCTAGCTTATGATTGTTACAAAATACTTTATTCTTTATTTCTCTAAATTTTCTATTGGCCGCCAAACTTAACCGCTTCAGGGGTACTGCCACGTATGTTATAAACAAAAATATGACATCTGACGGCCATGTGTGTAGTATACTAATTTTCTTACAGATCTTTAAATTTTGTTAATTCTTTAAATGTTATAAATACGAATTTATATTGAGTAAATATTACTTTGCCTAGCTTCAACGAATTTGTCCCTGAAGAGGTTAAAAGACAACTTCAATTATAAAAAAGAAATGTCTCTAGAGTTTATTGACAATTTGGAACAAAAGAAAATTAATACATAACTTGTTTTAATTTATTGTTACACAATTCTGAGTAATTTCCATACTGGAACATTAAGTTAGGATCATAAAATCACGGCTGAATTACCTAAACATTTTTTTCCTTTACGATTTATATTAGAAACAGTAAATTGTGTCGTGTCTGACTAGATATGGCTGTTTTCTTTGCGGCATTCAACGTGTTAATACAATAAATTTTAGTAATTGACGCGATATTAAATAATGATAAACTGAAATCGATATTCAGAATTCACCAGCACTTTTTTATTTCATAAAATAATTCCATATCTTCAATCATTTATAATACGTTCGACATTTCGAAAAGCATTAAGTTGCTGCACAAATTCTTCCGGATTTCTTATTGCAAAAGTAAGTTACCATATTTAACGTTTAACACGTTGAACGCCGTGGTGGTCACCGGTGACCGACACCTCAAATTTAATTTAATTAGATAATTATTGATTGTCGCGAAATTCTGAGCAAACTTCATACTAAAACAATAGTGTAAGAAGAGGAGAACACGACTGGGTACTTAAATCTTTTTTTTCTTTACGACTTATATAAGAAATACTAAATTATATCATGTCTGATCAGGTATAGCTGTTTTCACTGTGGCGTTCAACGTGTTAAAATAAGCTTTCCAATTCATCATTCGAAGAAGTTCCTATTTTTAGATTCCGTGAATACTTTGATTATAAATTATCTAGACTTCTAAATAAATGATAGACCGTTCGAGAGAATTCTAGAGAGTATACAACGAGTGAGAAAAAATTGTCTATCCTGACTGTTCCAATTTTTGAAAGATATTCCCACACGCCATCTTGCCTGATAATGCACTAGAACTGTACACAACAAGACATTACAAATTCTGTCCTACTTCTTTAATGAAAATATATTCCAATATATAAATACATTCCTGAAAATATATTCGGCATAAAAATCCCCAAGAGCCTGCGCAGCAGCCCAATACGAACTCGCACAGTTTCCAAAACGACTGAAGTTCCTGCATACGAGAAGTGCTGCGGTATCATAAATGAATCCTAATATTTACCCGCCGATTCGACTCGTACTTGTTCCGCTGAACGACTCCGGCTCGGCCGTTTATGAAAAAACTCCAACTATATTCATATTACACGCAGTTTTCGCGCGTGCTCGAACCTTGGCACCGTCCGACTCGTTATTTCTCTCGTTCGCTCATACCGCGCCACGATCATCCGGGCTGCAACCTTTTCTGACGGATGCATTCCATAAACGCAATTAATGTTGTAGCCGCTCGCTGTTGAATCCCTCTGATACACGTATGTGTCTATACGCCGTGTACACAAATTTCAACCGGAAATCTCGTCTTCGGAGCAATTAGCTAAGCTTTCGTGCATCGACAACGAGAGACGGCGGGGGTCTACCTGCTGCTTCGGAGGACGAGAGGAAGACGGTGACGTAAACGGTGGGAAGGAGAGATCGAGTGAATGGGAGAGACAGAGAGGGAGCAAACTGGGGAAAGATGGGGTGGAGTGCAATTGTGCTCTCAGTGGGTCGAAAGTTTCTAGCTGGCGAGTACACATTATTCGCCGAAACTCTCGAATGTGCTTAATTAGGCGATATTTGAGGAGGCATCCCTTCACCGCGGGGCCTGCTACGGCGGTTGGCTTTACGCTCGCAAGCTGCTATTACGGAAATCCAGTGGCTTTCCGTAAGAAAGCACGGATGCCTACCGGCTGCTGCTACGTACCCCCACATCCTACACGTCTTACCTGAACTAATATTGTTAGGGTCTAATTAGAACCATCGTGACACCGCCTGACCCTGTTCCGTCCTCCTTTGGTACTTTCCCTCTGGTGCCAGCCTGTCCTTCTCCGGCTTTGATCGTCCCTTCCTGTCCTGAGCGTGTTGCTCCCTCGCCCTTTCCTTCCTCCCGTTTTTCCTTCCTTCTCTTCGTCATTTTGCACACCGCCGGGGTACATATTCCCCGCGCTCAACCCTTTCTTGAAACTTACGTGCGAGCTTGCACCCACTTCGCCTTTGGTCCTTGAATCCTGTTTCGCCTCGTTCTAACTGCCGTCTCGCGCCGAGTTACATAAGTGCCAGACGGTGTCTCAAGAAAGGTAGGCCATCGGACAATGGTTGCGCCGTTATGGCTGCCTTGCACGTGTGCATGCCTAAGTTATGGATCAATCTTGAAGACCGTTTGGCAAATTGGGTACATTGCGCTGCCGTTTCATTCGTCCTTTGTATTATACAGGATGATATTAGTAGCATTTGGAAATCCTTCTAGCAGTTCGTTCTGGGGATCTGCTAGAAGTCCTAGTTCATTAACCCTCATCTGTCCCTCATTTTCCCAATTTAATTGGTCCCTTGATGTCAAATCGACGCAGCGGTAAAAAATCACTTTAATGAAAAGATAAATAGTTACATTTTCAAATTTTTTCATTCAAAATAAAAAGATGAAATTTCTATACATTCCGTACATTCAATCATAAGATTGTTCACGTCGTTTAGAAATAATTATGGGATATCTAAGACGTACTGCTTTTACAAGTTTATGTCCGTTTTGTGAGAACAATGTGTCAAATTGACACGAGGGACGGATGAGGGTTAATTTTCTAAATTTTAGTTTATTGTGCAGGGTGTTCAGAAAGGTTGAGACTAAACTTGTACTACGTATTAATGAAGTCGAGTAGGTAAAAAAGTTCATATAAATTTATGTTTGAAAATGCTTTATTGAAAAGTTATAAACGTTCAAAGACTTTTATTAATTGCTATGGCAGTTATAATAAATGTTCGAAATTTCTTCCTTCTGCAAGAATGCAGGCTTCCATTCGCCGAACCAATGATTGTCGAACTCTTTCGAACATTCCTACTGTATTAGAAATAGTAAGACCAAAGCTGGTCTTCCGTTTCTATCATATTTCCATAAACCAACTGTACAATTTTGCCGCCAAATATTTGAACGCTTGTAACTTTTCAATAAAGCATTGTCGGACATAAGTTCATATGAGCTTTTTTCATCTACTTGGCCTCATTAACACGCAGTATCAGTTTGGCCTCCGTTCGTTTTGAGTGTTACTGGAAATTGTCGAATACTCGATAGGCTCTGAAGAAATACAGTTCTGTCAGGTTCTGGATGTATCGCCTCTAATATATCCTCAACATTGACGCTTCTAATTTCAATAAAACGCGATCTGGTCGGGGTTTATTCCACAGTGTTGAATAGAGGGAAATCGACGAACACTGACTACCGATGATGCGTCTGTGCGCTGCACTCAACACGGCGGTTTAAATGAACTACTTTTAAGTCACGTTACGCTTGAACAACCGGCAGTTGTCGAGAGCACACGAAGAAGCCAGAGATAGCTACGTAAGTAGGTCCATAGAGTGTGATTCGTGTTCATTGCATTGCAAAGCCAGTCCTCGCGGGAATGCATGCCGCTGACGAATGGATGTACGCTCATCGAGAACACATCCGACTGTATTTTCTTCGCCGCGTCATCAATCCTGCAGCACGCAACAAAGGAAACTCGGCGAACGTCGATGTTTCTTTCAAATAGCAGATTAATTACCAAACAACTTCACCCGAGATCTCAAGGATATTCGCCCTTTCATTTACTCGCCATTCAAAATGCGACTGCATTGTCCAATTGTTAATTAGGGTAATCTTACTGACGCACGTCACACGCCAAGCTGATCTTGCGTGATTAGTTCAGTTTATTGAAACAGAACTGTGGTTGACGAAAAGTACAGTGGAGTCTCGATTATCCGAACACCTGTCATCTGAAAATAGATCATCCTACATCTGCTGCGAGCTAAAGTAATCATCAGTGACACTGTGTACCCAATTTCACAGTACTGGATATTTTATATTCTAAAATAAAATTGTCATTTTTATGTGACACAGTTATAGCCTGAGTCATCCTGTTACCAATTGTAGACCAGATAATCGAGGTCCTACTGTAATTGTAATTTAGAACTAGTGGCTAGGGGTGGGATCAAGTTCAATATACAGGGTGCTTCAGAAATAGGTGGCCAAACTTTGGTATAGTATTCTGCTCTCCAAGGATGAAAAAAGGGCCATATAAACAAAGGTCTGGGAACTCTTCCTTTTCGAGATACAAACACTTTTTGTTCACCTCGAAATTTTACATGAATAGCTGTCACGCGTAGAATACCGAGCACTGTCAGCCCTTTTTTCTGTTAGAAGCCAATATTGTAATAGAGCAAGTCATCCTGATATCAAAGGCAGCTTATGTCCTAGTAAATCAGTTTCTATCTAAACGTTTGATAGTTCAGATAGTTATCAAGATGGTTGTCAGTCAGATTCGAACCTGCTTGCAATACACTTCGATCCCATCTCTACTAATGGCGGTAACCTGAATCTTGCTAACTGTCCAGTTTGATCTGCTTCGGATTTGAGACCGACGATCTCCAGAATTCTAAATCCTGTCAATTATTTTACTTATCTTACCACAAAATCAGTTGTTCTGATTAGACATTCACAATAGTACAGTTAAAAGACAAAATACAGACTCTGGTCTGACTCCAAGAATCCTCAACAGGGTGGGAATTTCCGACCACCCTAAGCGTTCGTTGCGCAGCGACAATAGGCTCGCAGGTTCTGGCATTTGCGCCGCAACACTAATTTTTCGAGTGACACACGAGGTTCGAGTAAGTGAAAAATTGCGGGGATAATGTCCCCGGCGCTTTTTCTCCACACTTTTTCCCTCAGAGATCACGTCGTCTACAAGCGGGCGAGCGCAACGACGCGCGGAGCCCCTAAATCGCATTAAAGCTCGCTGCAACGGTTGAGTTATGAGAGGGCGAGAGACCTTCTGATATTAGCTGTATTATAAACCACTTGTACGTGAGTGTGTTTCACTTGCGGATAAATTGCAGATAGGTTGCGCGTGCACGTAAGACTTCGCCCGATTATGCCGGTACGGTTTATACGTGTACACACGTGGACGTTTCACCGGGATATTGTTAACCGGGGAGGTCCTGTAATTAAACTTCTGTTTAACCTTCACCGCCACTTGTACGAGCTTCACGTCTTTACAAGCTCAAAAAGCTATTTCCTGCCCTGTGATTTCTTGTTGGTTCTACGCTCCTATCAATGCGCACGTGACAAGAGACGGCACGTGGCTCCTTTAGTTTTAGAATGTTGGATGCAATGTTGAAAGCGTAAGTTTATGAGCATATGGTCATTGTAGAGTTATTGTACACTTTAAGGCGAATTTTGTTGACTGTAATTTATGTAATCGTATTTTACAATCGTAAATTGTATTTTCTTCTATTGCAATTAGTCAATTACGATTCACCTGTCGGTTATATATTAACACGTTGATTGCCTCAGTAAAAACAGCCATGTCTAATCAGACATACTACAAATTACTGTTTTTAATATAGATTACAAAGGAAAAGAATATTTAATTATTCGACCGTGTACGTGGGTTCCTACATTATTGTTGCAATGATAAATGGGCAAGGATATTTATGAAAATCGATAGTTATTTAATTAAATAGAATCTGAAACACGGGTCACCAGTGACCCCCATGGTAGTCAACGTGTTAACAGAAGAATGTTGTGAAGCTGATCTTGAAATTATTGTGAAACGTGAAATGTTCCATGACTATCATAGAATCTATTATATGACAACGTAACATCTGCAGTGACTCTTGAAATTCATTAAATACTTCCACGATTACATGTTCTCATTAATTCTGGCGCTGTAATTCAACTGACAGACCAGAAATTTCGGACTTGTATTTACACTGTGATATCCTACAGATATTGTAACCTTGCTCAAATAAAAATGACAGTCTAAAAAGCTGTTAAATGGAAGAAAAATGGTAAACAAAGGACGTGCTTTATCACAAGGAATAACTGCGAATAAATAAAGATTGAACAGATGAGAGCGTACGAACGGTTCACGCGGCTGCACGGGATAAAAAAATATAGAAGGCAATTCACGTAAGCTTCGAATCGATTATAATAGATTGCTTGTATTTCTGTTTCAGGGCCGATGTAATCGGGAAAAGCCGCCCTGCAAATATTTCCATCCACCACAGCACCTGAAGGACCAGCTTTTGATAAACGGACGCAATCACTTAGCCCTGAAGAATGCGCTGATGCAGCAGATGGGTCTCACACCGGCTCAGCCTCTAGTGCCTGGCCAGGTACCAGCAGTGGTACGTCCGGAATTTCATTCAATCGTTGCACCACGTCTTCTGCTGTTCACACATCCACACATTTTCCTTTACCACGATCGAGAAATCTTAATTTTGTCTATGTTAGTCTTCGACTACCACTAGATTACCCGTTTGGTAGGCGACGCTGCGTAAATACGCGACGGTGCCGTGTGTATTTGCCTTTTACCGATTCGTTGATATTAAATGAAGAAAATTCGGATTTAACGTGAAGCTTCAAGTCTGATTAACACACTGCCAACCGTTAGGGTCGATCCACTTGCGGTAGGACCTCGATTATCCGAACTATAATTCGTAACAGTATGACTCAAATTGCAGCTGTGTTTCGCATAAAAATGATAACTTTATTTTAGAATATAAAATGTAGAGTAGTGCAAAATTAATTACACAGTGTCACTGATGATATTGCACAGTTTCTAAATAAACGGTCTTCGTATAATCGAGCTTCTACTGTATTTGGACCGTGTCATTGTGTGCTCTTCATATGAGCACATGGTAATAATTAAACTCGTTAACACGTTGACTGCCACAGTGGAAACAGCCACTCCTAATCAGACACAGTATAAATTGCTGTCTTTATTATAAGTCACAGAGGAAAAAAATTTTTAAGTATTCTGTCGTGTGTATGCCTCCCTATGTGAATGTTGCAACGTAAAATTCGGTAGAATATCGTCCAAATCGATAATCATTTAATTAAAAAAAATTTAACCTGTTGGTCATCGGTGACCCACATGGCAGTCAACGTGTTAATATATTTATGTAGACCCGATGAGTTTCGTTTCTACGTTTTTTTATTACTGATCACCCTACTGCAGAAGACACTACGGGTGCAGCGCCTATTCAATTGAAAATCGTACGGTTGGCTGTGTGTTAATTTCATTTTTCCCTTCGCGTGTTTTTAACGACATGTATATATTGTCCGGTTTATTGACGTTGCTCAGCAGTCCGTTTCGAATGTTTTCACACCGCACCGTCCATATTTATGTGCGTTCTTTATTTGCGGGCATTGCACCGAGAGATGAAACCTCAGAAAGTAAAATTTAGCACGCCGCATGTTTTTGGTCAGTGTCATCCCCTTTTCCTTAATTTATCCACGATACTTGATAGACAGTCAATATTCAAGATTCAGATTACCGATTAGAATGACAACTGTAGTTGAATTAGTTTTCTTAGATCGTTTGCTATTAAACGCCACGGGTGATCGATTAAAAGTAACATTATTTTGTTGGTTCGTCAAGATCGTTTTATTTCTCCATCTATATCAATACATCATGTCGTTCGATTCTCGACGAATCCACAAAATCACCAGAATTTTTTTTACGGATGTGCGATAGAACAAATAATTCTGTTTAAATAAAATTGTCTCTCTCTCTCGCATGCTCGCACGCGAGTGCGTGCACGTCTAAAGTATCGAACCATACCGAGCAAGGAAAGAAAAAATGTTTACCTGAAAATCGCAGTACATCATTTATATGCCCACTCGCCTTTTATTCATGACATATATTCATAGTCGTTGCTACGTGACATCGAACCCTATACTACTCGTATGACTGCCTGTCTGTCCCCTATGTTTGCCGCTGTGGCTCTCGTGGTTGTGGTTGATTGTTGGTGTGTTCTCCAATTACGTCATTGGTGAACAGGAGGCACCGGCACCTCCGGCACCACACCATCACCTTCAACAGCAAATCCAGCAGCAACTTCTCGCTACCCACGCCTTTATGGTAACTCCTGGTTTTGGTTGGCTTCCACTAATTTTTTAGTTAATTAAACGCCACGCATCGGCGGCGACGGTGCAACGAATCCGTTCCGATTACAATTAAAGAAACGATCGTCACTCGCGTTGAAAATGATTTCAGAGACACTTCCGAGATGGACGGATTCTTTGGCCGTCCCTACCCGTGCGTGTTAATGTGCCTGTAAGATTAGTAAGCGTTTGTATGAAGGCTTCAACTTGTTTTTAAAAGAGTGCCGCACTATAAATTAAGGAGACTTGATTTGCATGCCTCACGAGATGTTCCGTTTACTTACCGAAAGAGATCAAGTTTCTACACGTTTTCAAGTTTCCCTTAGAGAAGACAGGCATGAATATTGCGGCCAATTTATAAATCACCGAATTCCTCGTTTTCTCGAGCACCGTCGAAATCGAGGTTACGTAATACCTTATTATTTTCCGTGCGCGGTGCAATTCTGATCACGTTCATGCGACGAACATGGTAACTCGATTTCGCGTCGAGAACAGAGGAAGCGCGTGAAAGGATCGAACGCGAGGCACGGCAACCTTCAGAGAGAGAAAAAAAGAAGAAGGGAGAAAAATGATTACTCCCTTTGATAAGGGGAAACGGTTTTCCGGGTCAGTGGCCATTATGACGTTCCTCCGTTAGCGGTGAAGTTTTTCGACGGTTAGCGTGCTTCGCGTTCGGAAGCTTCTGTACGTCTGCTGAAGTTCGACGAGTACAAGCACAGACCCTTAAGAAGAAGAAGAAGGGACGGGCGTTCAGCCCATTCGGCTGCGCTTCGAGTTACCTGCCTTCGCTTCTGGGAACCCCGTTCGCCGCAAAACCAAACGCTTCTTATGGGAACAAGCGCTTCTCGTTCAAACGTACGGTCCTAGAGGAAGAACGAACGATTAAGACTCGGCGAGTGTATACCAGCTTCTCCCTGGCGAATTTTCAACGTCGTCTCATTTCGTTCCGACGGATTATTCAACGGACAGAATCGAACGGAACGGCCGCTCGTCGAGTCTTAATCGAACACGAAATTACGGAAAGGCAGCAAAAGCTAACAGGGTGGGAGTATTAGCGGGCTTGAGGGGTGGTTATCTCGCAGACGATGAAAGGCGGCTAGCGTAAAGGGGCATAATCGAAGACACGCACGGAGCGAAGGTGGGGCCAGGTCTGTTCTAATCCGTATTACCTGGATACATTCCGGGTGTGTTTTCACAGGCGACGAATCCGTACCTGACCGGTATGCCGCAGGTTGGCAACACGTACAGCCCGTATTTCGCGCCCAGCCCCATCATGCCAGCGATAATGGGGCCAGCGGATCCGACCGGAGTAGGAAGTCCACTCGGCGTGGTGCCGCAGACGGTGGCGATGCCGCAGAAGATGCCACGTACCGACCGCCTCGAGGTATGTCTACCACCAAACTACATTCAACAACAACAACAACAACAACAGCAACAACAACAACAGCATGGGGCCCAACACGGCACAGCCGGGGCCTCAAGGTGCCCAATGGCCGCGCCCAATACCGTGTACCAAGTGCCGGCCGGTCTCCCCAATCAGGTGTCGCCCGTTTCCACCATGCAGTCTGTCAATCATCCTCCATCCCCTACGACCATCACCACCACCTCCTTCTGCACCCCGTTGCATAATCCTCATGCCCACCATCATCCGATCCACAATCTGATCTACGTCCACGCGTACTACTGAATCGGATCGATCCGCGCGGAACATTCTCTTCTTTCCCTTGTTTTTCTTTTGTTCATCTTTCACTATACCGTTTCGTTTCGGGCTGAATTACCTCGTGTACCGTCACGCGGCTCCTTCGGGAGCGACTCGTCTCGCTTCGTCCAACGCAGTCTCCGTGACGTTCGATCAGAACGCTCCGGGTGTTTCCAGGAAGATCGTTTTCGCACATTATCAGAGAGTCAGGCAGGGAGTAACGGTGTTGGAACCTGGGCTGGAAGTGTTAGGCCGGAGATAGAGGGGACACGAGACGTCTGGCTAGCCTTAGACGGAATGCTCTGTGTATATTTCTATACGCCTGACCGTAACGGCGAGCATCGCCGTGTAAAACGATAAATTCAGTTACGTTGTCGTTCGCAGCGGCGGACGTGCAAAATTATTTTTTCTATCACTTCGATCGCGATTGCATGAGAGTTCCAAGCGTCATAACGAATGCGAGGGATGATTCGAGGGAAGCTTGCAACCCGTAGCGGATTTTACGGATCGTCGACCGGCGAACTGGAGCGTAATGAGGCTCATTAATGGCGGACGGAAGCGAAATAGCGGATCGTGTTCCTGGAAAGAAATGGCTCGCTGGGAAAGTTACACGCATAATTCGAACGGCCGGACGCGAACGAAAATGTAGCTACGATTTATATGTACTCTTAGTAATTACTTATGGTTATCATAGCACTATACTACGTATGGCGTACGTAAGTCTCGAGTAAGGGAAGTATCGCACTATATAGGGATAAAAAGTCGCGAGCGGCGAGATTATTTCATGAAGATTGTACATTGATAAGGATCTTTCAAGCAACCGTAATGGCAACGACGAAACCGTGATCATATAATTACGATTATATTACAGTTAAAAGTACTATGACGATATAAAAAGAGGAAAGTTAGACGAGGTCGAAGATGTGCAACTACCTTCAAGTCGCAGTGTTTCGTTTCAGAAGATCTCTGCTCTGTTTTTTTTTTCAACTCTCCTTCCGTATCAGAATTTTCTATGTTCTGTCCTTCGACCGATAGGAACGTCGCGCTCGATTTTTCGATATTATTCGGAAGAATTTCCTGTGCAAAATGTGACGTCGGTTTAAACGTGACGGTGTAAATTCTGCGAAACATTCGCGTGACAATGCATGAACTTCGTCATTTCTCGACAAAGGCGGTATCGATGCGTCATGATACGGAGGCAGAGAGGTTTTAACAAATTCGTCCGTTCGACGAACCAGTCTTTCAGAACGTGTCATGCCATCGACAATGATGATACAACTTATGAAAAATCTGACAAATCCAAGAGCGTAATAATTCTTTTGGTTCGTTGTTATATATCTATAAAATTGGTTCGAGGTCTTTTCACGAAAGTTTTCTGCACGACACGTCAAAATGAATAAAAATGATTCAATTATCGTAGGAAGAGTCTTATAGTAATTATTGCGAGAAATATTAAAAATAGGTGTACCTTGAAGACAAATGGTTTGGAGAGCCATATTTATTGCAACTGTTTTGTTACTTTTAAAATAGAAAGTGGAAAATTTCGTCTCGTTTAACGCGTTGAGTGTCACAGTGGAAAAGTACGTACCTAGTCAGACACATTATCATTTGCTGTTTTCAATATAAATCATGAAGTGAGCAATTTTGTAACTGAATTTTATATTATGATTGCAATCTTAATGTCTTTCCAGTATTGCATAAGAATAATAGTTATTTAACTCTTTGAGTGCCACGACACCCATAGCTGGATGACGCGTAGGTTCAATAATTATTTATTTGATCATGTATAGTTTTAATAAGATATAATAGAAGCAGTAAAAAATAATGAAAGTTACCATTTTTAGATGATTGGGACGACTAATGCACGATTTTTGTTCTTCTGAATAATTTTCCCAAAATTTTCAGTAATCTGAATAAAATACACTTCTAACAGAAACGATAAGTTTGTGAACGGCAGTGTACATTTAACTCAACACTTTCACGGATGAGGGTTAATTTATGTACGTTTGATGAAGTCGTGTTCAACCCTTTGAACTCCTAATTTTTTTTTAATTTTCTTTTCTGTAACTCTATTATTTGAAGTGTTTCATTTAAATTATACTTGAAAAGACAGTTGGTTGATACGAACCAATTTAAACAATTTTGTTTACTAATTATATTGAAAATAGCATTGGAACTTTCCTAAGATCTGATATTTGTGTTAAAAAAAAAATATTGCGAAATATAATACATATTTAAACTGGCAATTTCAAAATGTCGGGTGTGACTCGACATAGGAGTTCAAAGGGTTAACACTTTAAGCGCCGCTTCAGTTTTAATTTCATTAAATAACTAATAACCCCTATGAAATTTTGAGTAACATTTATCTTACAATAACAGTATAAAACAAGAAACATATTATCAAACAGACAAATAGTTATATATTCAACGATATATGTTAACACGTTCCTTGTCGCGTGGATCGTATGCGCCCCACGCACCAAATTCGATTATTCTAAATAAATGGTAATATTCTTTATATTCCAATTAAAACGTACACCACGATAATAATACCAAATGAATGGTACATCATAAGACAATTCAATGTCTGTGTTTTTAACGTTATGTATTCGTAGAAACTTATTTTCACGCGGCTGACTAGTTATGGAATTTGTCACTGTGGCATGGAACGTGTTAATGAAAAGCCATTTTCATGTGTCTGGCTAGTTGTGGGATTTTCCACTGCGGCGCCCAACGTGTTAAAAACGACATCACCTGCGGAATGACCTGATAAATGCCTCAGGTCGAACCGTGTGTTTCCAGCAGGGCGTCCGTGCCGTTCAGAGACGCAGGACGGTCCGTTTAATTAAGAGTTACGAATCCCGCGAGTTTCCTTGGTCGACGGGACGAAGAACGTGTCTTGGCGGGCGCTCGCAAGAAAACGTTTTAGAAGCAACAATAATGTTTCTTGCCGCGCGGCGAGTATTTCACGTGGATTTCGCGAAACTTTCGTGTCTGCTGCTAGGCAGCCCCGTAAGTTTTATAATATTCGAGTTTACAGATTTCCCTGGAGCCTGTATCGCTTCTTTCGCCCCGCGGCTTTCGCGAAATTAACAAGTTTCGCGCGGTAGTTCCCCGAGAAAATGAATAAAATCAGACGGGGGAAGCGTATCGGCGCGAAACTCCCGCGGACCGATTGTAAAATGGAATTTCCCTTTTTCAAGAACAAGAAACGGCTCTTCGTCGAAGGCGAATTTAATACGTTTTCCGTGTATTCGCCGGTAACGAGCTCGACATTCGTACAAGCGAATCCACGGGAGCCTCCGATGCCCGCGATCGATACGTGTTTCACCCCCTGCGGAACTTGGCGGGAAAAATTTCGAACGGGCTGACGAATGTGCAGGGTGACCCAGCTTTTATCGGTCAGACTGTGTCCGGATGCGCTGTTGAATATAAATAAAAATAGAGACAAGTTGATTTATCGTGCAAGCATGTAGCAAGACATGCGAATGAATTTTCGAGGCAGGAGATTTTTAAATTTTATTAACACGTTGATTGCCATGGTGGTCTGCCATGGTGGCGCCTCAAATTCTATTTAATTAAATACTTATTGATTTTTACTATATTCGGAGCAAATATATCATTGCAACACTAATATAGGTACGCATGTACAATACTGAATACTTAAACGTTTTTTTCCTTTGTGGTTTATACAGAAAAGAGAATTTTATATTGCATCTGACTAGCGATGGATAATTTCACTGTGGCAGTCAACGTGTTAAGTATATGTACGTACGCGTTTAACACCATAGCTGTGTGGATGAGTAGACCGATACTCATTGGTATAAAATTAATTAGCTGAAAGGAAGCACAGAAATCCTTTATTTTAATATTTAGTAAGTTCCTAAAATCTTAATTGTATTACTGAATACGTAGCTGTGGGTTTTCAATTAACAGCCCAATAAATCTTTATATGAGATTTGAAATATCAGACACCGTGTGCTACAGACCCTAATATTGGATAACTGGTCTAGTTATTATATCAGCGTGTATTATAAAATCGTATGTGTTGTATTAAAAATTTTACAGTTTTACAACATTGAAATTACTTGAAAATTGACACCGTATATGTTGTAATAGTATTCAGTCAAAAGCGTACTCTGTTGCAGAAAATTCCAGTACAAGGCGTACGTTATTCATTAAAGTTTATATAATCAGAAGAACAATTATTAAGGCTTTGCAATACAGTATTC
This sequence comes from Macropis europaea, assembly GCA_916610135.2. Lineage (NCBI taxonomy): Eukaryota > Metazoa > Arthropoda > Insecta > Hymenoptera > Melittidae > Macropis > Macropis europaea. The sequence continues at coordinate 8,993,248 of OU744353.1, forward strand.
CCTTTTGTCAGTATTGGTATCTTTATCGCATGCTTTTAGAGACTCATTTGAGTGGAATCGGCCTGTTCGTGACCAGACATCTCAATTAGAGCTCAATACACGACTGTTGGATAAAATGTTGAAACCACTTTCCTCGAAAATAAAATATTACACAAAAGAAATTAACTATAACGTTTCTGTCTATTTCTGCTGTGTATAAACACGTATGTACAATCACTTTCTTAAAAAGTGTCCTAAAAAATCTAAGTTGTTTATAGAGCTATCTTAAAAATGGTTGAAAACCTAAAAAAAAGATTCATAATTCTTTCAACAACATCGCTTTCGTATTTACAAGTATGGCGCTCATTTTAACACGTTGATTGCCACAGTGGAAACTGCCATACCTAGTCAGACACGATATAATGTCCTGTTTCAAACATAAATCGTTAAGGAAAAGAATATTTTACTCTTTGAACGCACAGATATCACAATGTAGTATTATTGCAATATTAATACTATCTCAAAATTGTATGAAAATTATTAGTTATTTAATAATAGAAAGTTTAAGGGGCTTCGCAAGGCGCTCAACGTGTTAATAAACGGGTGATTAATAAAAGCTCTTCAGCTATCTCGACTTATAAAAACGGCTCCATAAACTAGTTAGATGGACGCCGCATTTATACACTGTTTCTTGCCATAATCCTTTCATACGCCATTTATAGTCACGCAAATAAGTTCCATATTGATCACATTTTTATTCACTGAATATACCAGCGAAGTTTAACCGGAAAAAGCTGGTACACCTGACGTAATTCGAAATTTACAATGCTGACGTTGTCACTCGAATGGCAAGCATTCCATTCTCCTTCCTCGTTTTTCGAAGGTCGTTGCACATTTTTACCAAACAGAATTTTAACGTTTTAAAGAATCTATACGTTTATGTACGTATGCAGAATATGTTTCTACTCGCCAATTCAGCCGTGCATACGCACATAGTAACTAACATGTGTACATAGTAGGTAGGTTAACAAATTAACTGATTGTGTTTCGTACTGCGGAGAACGAGAGGTAAGAATAGAAGAGAATTTGATCGAATCGTGCCGAATCTCATCGAGGCACACGAGATTATTCAGATTCAAGTATTTCCTTTAAAGTATCCGTTCGTCGATCGAGCTTATCGATCAGCAATCGTTCCAGTGTTTTTTAATCAACTTTCCAGCCTGGGATTAAAAGCGGTCTCTTCGGGCAATTCTTTTTTATCCGTAATCATTTACCACTCGAATGACGTATTTTTTTTTTTTTGTATTCGTGCGCTGTATTGTCGCGTGTCAATTTTTCCGCGGTCCTTCCAATATATTATTCCTGACCTTGATATACAACGTTTTGGTATGTTCTCCTGCCCCACCCTCGTCTAAAATAAATTACACCAACCCTAGGGAGTTACGATTAAGTGAATAAAAGAGAATACGAAAAAGATAAGAATATATGCAATGTAATGTCGTTAATTAAACTATTGCAGATAGAATTCGGAAATATACGATCGATTTATCAACTAAACTACAATTGGTCTTACGGTATTATATTATTATAATATTCGGTAACGTACGATAATGATGATAATTAGTAATCGTAACGATACTATTTGTGATGTAATACGATGACTTGCACTAAGTTCGGGTCACATGAAATTTATTGACGATGAATTCAAATAAAAAAAATATAATTGAAATTGAAAACAATGCACAGACTATTTATTGAATCTTTTTTAAGTTCACTCAACGTCCAGAAAAAAAAAGAAGTTTGTGTGCTTTTTATGTCTTACCTTAGTCTTCTTGTACATTGTCTTCTTTTCCAATATTTTTTTTTTCTTTTTTTTTATTCATTTTTTTTTTCTCTTTATCTTCATTATTTATTATTATCGTTTCTCATGTAATGTGTCTTTTGCTCTTTTTTAGTTGATCGAACTTGTGCGAAGTATGCTCAAACTGTATTACTTATTTCCTTTTTCCTCTTGAGAATTTATACGAAGGTTTTCCGTAGTGCATAATTCTGCTTGCAAGAACAAAGTAATAGTCTTTGCATACGTAAAAGTGACCTTTTGTTTTAATTGCAATTGTGCCAAGACCGATGCCACAGGCTAGCGATCGAGTAATTATTGCACCGAGATCACGCTGAAAATTTCTTGATGACTCTTTATTAACGATATTTCGACGACGACGACGAGATCGAATTACGCCCAATTTTTCTCTGTCTCAATCCCATGTCTGGATATCTCGATACTCCTTTATTTCCAACCCCCTTTTGATCCAGAAGAAAAGAGAAGATATACATTATTCCCCCGGACGTTACATCATCGATGGTCTTTAAATTAATTGCTTGCTGCCTGCTTATATACATACATAAATCAACATAAGAAATTATATGTATTTATGTATGTATATATATATACAATGTTATTAATATTCGATATATATATAAATGTTTGGATTTTGCTATTTAGAACATTAATATTCTCTAACCTTGATTGGCCGAGATTGCAGTAGGTAGAAAAAGAAAATAATATCGTGCACGTCACGTGATCGACGTCTCGTGGAAAAAATAATATAATTCGGTGAATCATCATAATGGTGTACAGGTGATGTTCTAAACGCTATCTTGTCGCTAACGCTTGACCAATCAGGGGATAAACACGTAGAAAGGCAAACGATGACATATTTATTATTTTCTTACGATCATAGTAGTGTCATGACCATAGTGAATGAAGCGTAGTATTGTCCATTAATATTTTTCTTCGTTTCTTCAACTATTTTTGCATCGATGTTAACAAACCTTTACGCCAACGCACATACTAGCAACGATGTACATATTACCTTGCGTTTCTTTTTCACAGGCCGGCACTTAAGTCAAATAGAGGTCCCTCTGTTCTATTTCTATTCTATTTATCCTCGTTCGGTACATTTCGTTCTGTTCATTTCCATGCTTCCGTTCTCACCTGTTTTTTTTTCTCTCTCTTTCTCTCTCTCTCCGTGTCGAGTCGACCGTCGATCGATATCTTTCTTCCTTCTTTCTCACCTGATTTCGCGACTTAACAATTTATCTTTCTTTTCGTAGCGGTACATGCATACGTTTTCCTTTTTTTTTATTTCTGTTGTCTAGCTCCGCTGTTGTCACGCTAATGCTTTTCCAATCGCGAGAACACGCCGAACGCGTAAATTTCGATGGTCCCTATCCATCTTCGCGATCTCCGAATCGTCCGAACGTTCAAAAAGTTTTTAATTAACCTCGATTATGCTCACCGTTCGACAGGACGGCGGCGCGTGATTGGAAAGGCGTTACGTCATGCTGAAGTAACTTTGCGTAATTTGCACAAAGCTAATGCTCTTTACAGCTTTCGTAATTTTCCTCGTGTTTACATATCTTCGGCAGTATATAATTTTTATGACGACTATATATATACATATATATATGAATATATATACGTATACCTGTGTCTCATTTTTCAGCCAGCCAGATTTATATTTACAATTATTCGTTGTCTTCTTTTTTTGCAAACTTGTTTACTAATTCTATTAATTGTTGAACGTGAACTGCGATTTAAGTGTTTACTTTTACAGCTAGGAGGAGGTGCTTTTACATTATGTATACAATCGCATGCGAGTTTTTTGACATTTTATATGCATTTACCCGCATATTATATATATATATTTATATATATTTACCTGTACTGTCTCACGTACACGTACACCTACACGCACACCTACAGACACACGCAGAACCAACGCCACTTGAGACAACGCCGACACACGCATACAGACAGACATACACGCGCGCACGCGTGCGTACACACACGTAACGTTAAAGAAACAAATTTTCTTCTTTTCACACGGTTAGTTTGAAAGTATGTGTGAGCTTCAGCGGGCAGTATGTACTTTTAACTTTTCTTTTGTTTTTTTTTTTTTACCTCTGCTAATACAAAGCTGGGTGACGTATCCTGGTTCAGGGCAAGATCGACGCGCCGAGCCCGCGTACGGTGACGCGTTTCGGTCTTCCGACGATCTCCACGGGACACAATACGTGAAAACGCCGACTAAGCCGTAGCCGTTGTTTCCATTCGAATCCACGCTTCTCCATGTCTCTCTGTTTCTAATCGTGTAAGTGCACCGAACGATGAGAGCAACTCGAGCACACACGAGCACACACAGCAGCGATAACGCGGCCGTAACCGTACGGATCCGTGTACGTATGTATGCAGTACGTGTTCCGGTCAATTTGAAGAGGCCGCGGGAGAATAGAGTACTTCGTTCACGGTTTCGAACGTTCTTCAGGGTTTATAAATCGGGGGTGGTGCCGACAACACCTCGCGGGACGTTTGTCAAACGAATTTTCATGCGAACACTCGACAGTCACGATCACGGAATGCGGACATTAGAAGAGGAGGAATTGCACATGCAACCCTGCGTAGCTGAATATACATATATTTCGCTTTAGGTGGTAGCATACATAGTTACATGCGCGAACAGTGTTAACTTTTCATCGTTAGCTAGTGTATCATAGGGACCATTCATGTATGTACTCTGTTGTTTTCCTTCTTTGTGTCTTTTACTGTATCTCTCTGTGTCTTTTCTTCTCTCCCTTTCTCTCCTCTTCTCTCGTACGATACTTCTCTGTCTCTCTTGCTGTCTATCTGTTGTACGGTACACATGTATGAACCTGCATACGTATATGTATATTCTACACGCACACAACGTGTACGTTTCATTGGATCCTTGTATACGATTCGTGTATCGCCTGTGTGTACGTGCGTGTGTGTGTGTGCGCCTCGTTAATCGTTTAATTCCCGTGCGTGCGTTCTACGGACGAGCTTTCAGGCTTCCGCTGAAAGCGCGCGAGCTACACGCGCGTTTTCGAGGATCGACGCGCGTCGATGGAACGGAGAAAACGCTGAAGAAGATTTGAACAAACGAACGAACGAAAATCGAGCACAGCCGCGGCGCATGCTACAATCGCTCGCTTGCTCTCTCACCTCCTAACACACGATTGCGCGTCTTGCTCGATATGTAAGAGGTGTTTAAACCCGAGCCTGAATGACACAGACGTGGCCTTGCATGGTAATGCTTGATCAGTCGCGATACACTTAGAAAAATCTGTAGTCGAACCGAACCGTCGTGTGACTGTTTTCTTTTTGCACAGTGACGAATTTTTGCGAACGCTCGAAAATACGTGGTCTGTAAATTTTGTAATTTCTGGGTAAAAAATCATGTGATGTTCTTCACCATCGATCGTGTACTTAATTATCTTTTTTAAGTTTGAGGAAGATGTTTCAGATATTGCATGGTTTTAAGGGACCAATCAGGGACAACTGAAAATTTCTTTCTAACAAATTTGTTTAATTTTCAAGATTACTGTTTTTATAACAGTAAGATAATTTTGCTGTTCAAATTTTGGAAAATATGTGGCCTCTGTAGGTTTACTAGATTTTACAGTACAAGGCTACTTTAAGTTGATATTTGTATATAAACTTGAAAAAGTATAAGTGTATATAGATCTTGAAAATTACAGAATAATAACCTTTTAATGAAAATTTTTATCACATCTTACTGGTCCTTTGAAACCATTCAAATAATGCCTCAGATATTTTCTGTATTACCAAAAAAAAGATAATTAACTTTCCGGTTTCTGATGGGACATCCTATATAAATATTTCTCTTTCCAATTATAAAATTCTATAACTTGCATATTATTATTCTAAGTAACTGTTGGCGTAGTTAATTTCTTATTAACATCAGAATTCCTGAATATCTCGTGCGGACAGATATTTTGAATACAAACCCGAAACGTTTCAAATCGTGTTTGCACCAGCAGCGTTTTATTAATCAAACAATTGTAGCACGTTTCCGGGCGCTCTGAAACGCAAAAATGATTGCAGCTGTCAGTAAAAATTCTCGAAGCATTTGACTCATTTTTTTTCATTACTCCGTCACGATCACTTTTTCGTGCACACGGACCCCTGTCCGTGGACACTGTATAAATCGCTGTGATACATCGCTGAAGGTTCATCGGACTATATATTTTTCTGAATGCTGTGCATCGTGACAGAAGACAAACGGCCGGAAATAGTACGTGATGCATGCGCTAGGAATCCTCTAACACCTGTGCGAATTAACCCGATTGATAGAACACTGAAAGGATGCTCGTGGAAGCATTCGTCATACTGTTTCCCCTTTCACCTTCAAATAGCCGTCCGATTTCCGTGTTCTCCGACCTTATTGGGCAGGGCGAGGGTACACCGAAACCAGCGAACGACGCCTATTTGACAGAATTGAACACGGTATTTAGTTCCAAGTAGAGTAGATTAGATGTCTCCGTTCTCTGGCCGTTGATAAGCTCCTCTCTCTGACAATTAAAATTCCCACACTTATTTATTCAATATTATTATCATAAAAGAAATTACATTATTCCATCTGCTCGATCTGTTGCAAAAATATGATATAAAAATAGGCTGCCAGACATTGATCTACTGGAAAGTTTGAAAATGAGAACGAAGAGTTACAGACATGTCGGATGATGTCAATAGATTGGGGTAACATATCAACGGCCAGAAAAAAAACGATGTATTTGAAACGAAAGTCAGGTTGGCTCTTTTTACTATTCCCAAAACAGACCTAACTTCCATAAATGGGGCGCTCTTTCACATCATTCGATTCTATTGCCAACTGTACACATTGCTGCCTCTCACTATTTTACTCTTTCCGCCTGCGTTTCTCACTGTTTCTTTCTCTCTCTATCTCTCTCTCTACGCCTTCTGACCCCTCGTCATTTTCCGATACTCCGCATCCAACTGTCCCTTTTGTTGCTACTATATACATTTACGCCTGTTACGAACAAAATAGTTTTTCATCTTCTGTATGTTTCTACATTTGACTCGAATCGCTTCTTAAATTCTTTTAATCATTCAGTAGTCGATCACTCAAAATCGTGGATGCATGCCTCCTGCTCTAACTCTTGCAGCCAGTTAGCGGAATCCTGAAATGAACCAAATCTCGCCTCACAATTTCATATTGGAGCTATCAGAAGTGCCTGCATCCACGGTTGAACAGTACACATCGTCATCGAAACAAACCATCCAGCATCGATATTTCTCAATACATATCATTCACGTCTTCTTTCCACATCTTCACACCGAACAAAACAGACACACAATATTATCCTCACAGATCGATTTATTTGTTCATCAGCAATTCACTTGTCACCCAACGTAATCGCTTGGTCCTTGTCACAAGAAACACACCAAAAGTGAGTCCGATACCTTGGTCCCGCCCCTTGAACCGAGAACTCGGTCGATCCAGCACCCAACGGTCCAACCACTCGAAGGGGAGAGCCACCTTCGTGAAACAAAAAAAGAACAAAAAAAAAAGGAATCAGTTATCGCCTGACCCTGTTTTGCGCCCCACCCCAGCCCCTCAGCCCCTTGGCCACATAGATAGAGTGCCATGCCATGCGTGTTCGCTCTTGCTGTAGGTATGTCGCGAGTTTCAACGCGGGGCGTGCAAACGCGGCGAGACGGAGTGCCGGTTTGCGCACCCCCTCGAGACGGTGCAGGCGAACGAGGACGGCTCTGTGACGGTCTGCATGGACGCTGTCAAGGGCCGATGCAATCGGGACCCCTGCCGCTATTTCCACCCCCCTCTGCACCTTCAAGCCCACATTAAGGCCGCACAATCTCGGGCTAGCATTGCGGTAATGCATTCTCTCTCTCTTTCTCTCTCTCTCTCTCTCTGTCTCTATCTCTGTCTCTATCTGTCTCTGACTTTCTTTTTCTATCAATCTCTGTCTATCATCGCTAACTTTTACCTATCATTTGTTTCTAACTTCCACCCATCCCGCTACTCTACTCACCGTCTAACCTATTGTCTCTTCATTTTCACGGATTTTCTTGAAACCCCTGTGCTCCTTTCCTTTGCCGTCTGAATCCCGAACAGCGTGCCGGTACCGAGATCTCTATCCATTCTTAGATCCCCGTGAAGCCGGAGCTCTCCACCCGGCACCTACAAAGGAATTCTTTTCATCCTAATATCCGATAATTCTTCCTGTTTCGCTCCTCTTCTTCCCCTCCGCCGTGCCTTTGAACCTTTGTCCACCGCCTTCGGTCTCCTTTACACCGTGTACCGATACCCCGGCGCGTTGACCGCGCGACAAAAGCCACGTTCGTCATTAAAGGAATGAGTTTTCCAGATATATCTGGGACGATGGAGTCGCCGAGGATCCGCGAAACGGCTTTCTGTCGCGTCGTCTCGCCACCCTTCAACACGCCCGTTCCGCGATTACTATTGCGTCTCCTCCGTCTTTGCTCGGCCCATTAACGAACACGGGACGCCGTGGGTCGTAATTGCGCGTCTTTAGCAGAAGAATCCTTCACGTTAATGGGTTAAGCGTCCATACTCAAGACCCTCCCATCCTCTTCCCTTTCTTTCTCCCTTTCTGACTGACTCGAACTCTTCTCGCGCCTTTCTCTCTCTCTCACTGTCTCTCTTTCTCTGCCTCTCTTGTTCCATGTCGCGTGTGCTTCATGCGGATGTTCTGTATATTGTCTCTTTCTGTTCTGTTCTCGTGTTTTTTTTTTTTGACTTTGTTTATCCTAGCTGAAAATTGGTCGATGTGACGAAAAATTGGATATCAGCCGATGCTCCCTATGTCTGATCGCTGAGCTTGGTGAACGGATGCGGTGGTGGTGAAATGTTCGTATCTCTCGAGCACATTGTGTACCTACGTGTCGTGGCTTTGATTGGACAGTACGTCTCGGATGTTAAGAGAAATTCTGCATGGGAAGCGAAAATGGAATGTGGACCACGCATTTCGAAAGTGACTTTTGAATTCGAATTTATCGGCTTTCAGCTCCAACGCCCCGCGTTGGACCGTGGAAGCGATACGGGAAATTTATTCGTTCATTTCGCAACGTCGATTCGGTCCACCGTGCTCTTCACTCGACATGATCGATAAGAAAAACGGAATTCCATACCGAATTGAAGGAAAAGTCTCGAAGTGCACGCATATCCTACTTGACCACACTTTGTACCTTCCCCAAAGACATTCTCTCTCTCTCTCTCTCATGCTCTACTCTGTCTCTTCTCTCTCTATCTCTATCTCTCTGTCTTTCTCTCTCTTTCTGACTATCTGTTTTCAGTCTTTCACGTGTACTGTCACCCTCTTTCAGTTTCCTGGGTTTGCGTCAAAAGGAGCTTTCGTTGCTGCGCTGCTTTTCGCCAATCTACGTCGAGTATTATACGTCGGGCTTCCCCCTTGAACGCAGTAGTCCCTCTTACGTACTCTCTCTCTCTATATATATACGCTATTACACACGTATCGAGCTCTATATATACATATTACAGCGATACGTATATATTTCTCTATGTACAGCACTGTCGCACGTGAGACAGGTTACCGAACCACAAGTAAAATTGGCCAATAGTTGCGCAGTGCTCGAATTACGCGATAGCCGTAACGAGTGTGCCGTCGAATGCGAATTAGCCTGCTCGCGAGACTAGCATCCGGGGCACAATAAACAGCCATTGTCATCGGACACGACGACAAGCTTAATTAAACGTCAATTGTACGTAATTCGTTAGCGTCGAGAGCAGCCCTTAACGGCTGATGCAAAAACTGGACGTCAAATTCGATACGGTTATCGCATGGTGTATATTATATATTAGTTTCACGTTGTTTCCCTTCTCGACTTTAATTTCTTGTTTTTTTTTTTTCTCCACAATCACCTTCTCACACTTTCACGTTCTGATCTCCGGATCGTAATATTTTCTCTCTCCTTGGTTTTTTTTTTTTAATTTTGTACTCCCACCGATCGTATGGTCCCTCTCCCATGTTTGTCGCTTTTGTGTTCGTCCGTTTTTACATTCTCCTGTATGATGTTCAGCCGTTTTACGTAGCGTGTAGTGAGTAGTACACGAGGCAGAATTCTTGTTAACATCACCAAACACCACTGTTCTATTTCTCTCTTTCTAGCAGCCTATCGCAGCTATCCAGGTGCAAAGAACTAGTTGCAATACACCAATCACCTGTTCCGTACCTAGGTCATAATATATATATACAAGATGTTTCTACAGCCACGCGTGTCCGCTCCATTTCCGTCCCCCGATTCCGTGTACACGGCGCCGTCGAGTACGTAGAGTCTGTAAGATAGTGTAAATACGACCAACGCATCGTCGATATCTGAATGTGCTTTTGCTCGTTATATCTCCTCCTTCTTCCGTGGTACACGATCGTTCAGGCGTCCGTCGACGTTCGAAATGGAGCGAGACACCACGTTCTTGTAAATAAGAAGTAGCTAAAGTGACATGTCTTTTACGAATGACACGTACACCACTCTGCTGACAAGCTGTGCTGCACGAACCCCGGCTATCAACCCTCGCTGCTGTTTTGCTGCCCCACACAAAAAACGCTACACTGAGAGTTGTCGAAGCTAGGAGAGGAAACGTACAGATGCGTGATACGTTTAAGAGAGAGATATTCGATGGGTTTGTTGGGTGGTGTGGACCAGGGACGAAAGGTGTGCTCCGCTGTCGAGTCGAAATCCGTCTTCGTTCACGTTGCACGCGTTCACGACGGTCTTCCTGAAAGCTGTGCCTGCAGACTTTGTCTCGGACAGCGCGATCGTTTACAGAACGTTGCTCGAACGAATCGGGCCGAAATTATTCAACGATCGACCCTCGGCCGCCGTCTCGCCTTTGTTTCTTTTCGATTTCCCGCGAAACTTTCGGGAAAATTCGAGAGACGCCCCCCCGGTCGAACCGGTCTAACGAAGCGGTCGGGGGTCGATCGGCGGTCCAGCTCGCGCTCGCGTTGTTCAACGACGAGAAATTTGTTCGAACGACGAGAAACGGGACTCGTTTGAGCGACGTGCGCAAGTTGAAGGCAGCCGATGGAAATTGTACGCTTTTCAAACGATAGGACAGAAAAAAAAAGACATTCCATTCGGACAGATACGATACGCCGCTTCGACTGGTGAACTCCTCCTCGGGGGACAAAATTGTCCATTGTCCGGAGGATAGAGAACAAAACGTAGTGAAAAAAAAAAGAGAAAGAGAATAAAAGAGATACGCAAGAAAGCGAGAAAGACATTTTCAGCAACGTCGCGTAGAAGACCCGCAGCCACACCCGGACACAATGGAAGAAAAGTCTCACATGGATGATTGCGGCAGACCAGCTTGTTGGCAGGGAAGTCTCATTCTCTAAAAGTGGTTTTCAATTTCCCAAGGGTGCATACCGCGTTCCGCCGGAGTAACCTTCTTCCGAATTTGCCTCGAGCCTGCAAACGGACGCGCGTCATTTTCGGACCGGAATTTCACCGAGATTGCGGCCCCCTCTCTTAAACGCTCCCTCCCCCCGAAACGTCCAACGAAACTCCTATTGAAAATCTTTTTTATTTAGAAACGCGAGCCCGTAAACGCCGGAGGGAACAATTCGTCGCGTGTCATTGTTCGTTCGGGTCCCATTGAAATTGTCCACGCCTCGCCGGACCGTGCAGCAATGTTTTCCAAAGTCGAATCGACGTTCGATCAGATTCGCGATAAAAACTGGCGCGTGTGTGTGTGTAAAAAAAAAATTGCAACGCTTGGCGGAGAAGCGAATTTGTCAAATAAACCGATTTGATCAGCCGCGGCGCCCTTTGATCTACCCCCTACACACGGGCATTCCTTCATTCTCTCGCTTTCGACCGTGATGTTCCATTAGATCGATTAACCTCGACCTCGCCGCCGTATCGTCAACAACTTCATCGACGGCCGTGCCCCACCGGCCGCCTGATCGAATTAATGCAACAAAATGCACTCTTCGGAATTGCTGCGCCATATCTGAATGTTTGTCAAATGTACGACACGAAAAAATCTCCCTTTACCACCTACAGAAAAGTACGGATCAGTCGTGAGGCTAAGTGAAACACAATGGACCAGCGGGCGAGTCTTTGTTCACGATCGACTCGGAACAGAGTTATACAGATCGCACGCACAACTACACGCACGCGCATACATTCTAACACGTGACATGTTTACACTGGGTACATTTGAAAAGACCAACGCCTGAAGAAGACGCCCCCGACGCCGGTGGACGCCGAAACGATAGGAACGGGATGCACAGTGTTCGGACGTTCGGACACGAGCCTGCGAATTAAACCAATATTTTTTGTTCGTGAATTTTTTTCCAGGCTACCCATTAACGCGACGTGAAAATAGACGGTTATATTATCCTGTGACGTCGATATCGTCTCTCTCGTTTCGTTTGCCCTCTTTCTAGCCCAGCCCCCCGTCCGCTCGTTTCGCTCTGTCGCCCCCCCGCCGAGAGAAACGAGGAAAGCGGGCCAGCGGTGAAGAAATGAGAGAGAAAAGTCCGACGGAACGATAAAAGCGAGAGATATCACGGCGAAACTAATAAATTTCGACAGATAGCCCTCCGATTATTGCAGGTGTTGCCGGAGTCAGAAACGCCAGCCGATATCCCGATGGACGATCAAATGGAATTCTCCGTTTTCTTTCGCCCCTGTCCCAGGCACTTCTTACGACTTTTCACTTTTCGCTCCCGCACTCCCTTTCTCTCTCGTTACTTTATTTTCAATTACCAGGAAACGGCTTTTTTCTTCTATTATAGACGTCACGTCGGGCCGCATGGACGCTCGTTGAACCTATCACGATGCCAAGCGCCGTTGATTCACAGATCGTTGCCGATGACGCCGGATGCTCCCATTGGCTATCAATTATCTTTCACCGTTATTCTTATTATTGTTTCTACTGCTCTGTCACCACTGTACCGTAATCATCTTTACTGTATATTGTTCTAGAACATGTTCGCCACGTTTCTTTTAGGATCTCTCGCCTCTGCGACACGTTCGATCGATGCCTTTCTGTTTCCTTTTTTTTTTATTCTTACAACGATTTCAGGACCCGGCGTTCGGATCCGGCTAAACGCAGCGCGCCTCGACTCGTTTCCTCTTCCGTCCTTATGACTTCCGCTCGGCCCGGGGACGAGCGTCCAGGCAGAAAATGGTGTCGTTCCAGAACGTTGAATCCGGTTTATTACATGTACTTTTATTTCTGTCAGACATCGGCTGCGTTTACCGGATAAACGACGCGGTTGTTCACGCATCCAGGCGACCGAACGCGTTCTCTCGTTCTCTCCTAGCGCGCGCGTGAAAAACGAGACCGCGAGACGGGGAAAAAAAAGATGGTCGACCGATCGAATCGCAAGACAGATACGAGCAATTACGTCACTCCGATACCGGTACTCGTGAGAGCAACCCGAGAAGCGTGGTACGTCTATATGCGTACGTATTAATCTGCGTGTCGTTTTACGCGGGCTGCAGCAAAACATTACGAGCCGTAAATTCGCCCGTTACACGTGTGACGCATGGGCGCGGGATGAAACGCGGCTGGAACACGCGGGACCACACGAATGTGCTCCGCGTTCTCCACGATCCTACATGTATATGTATATATACCTATATATATATATTATATGTGTGTGTTTAATATTATGTACATGTATATTATGATATGACTTTTCTTCTATATAAGAATCATCGCGACTGTCGTTTCTTGCCTTTAGCCTCAACTGGTCTTTTTCTTTTTTTGATTTTTATCTTGCCCTCTTCCGCCTGACGATGCTTCTTCATGCTTGCTGACAAAACCTTCGTGCGCTTCGCTACCTGCCAATTAACGCCTGCGAAAAATTATGCCCACCGAAATGTGTACGCCTGGATCTGAACCAAAAATATACAAAAAAAACAACGACCGAACGAACAATCTGCACACGTGCGTGTATCGACCCAACGCCGCACGCCCAACGGAAAAAATGACAAAAAAAATAATGAAAATTGTGTGTATATGACGACATCGACAACCGACAACCACCGCCACCGAACCGTGGAACGTGACGACAAAATCGTTCCCAATGATATGCGACCACACGCACACCCACGCAACGGTTAACGAAACTTTGGATGTCTCGGGGATGCGAACGGAATCTGGTCGACGCGGCGATCCGCCTCGCGAATATGCGAATCGAACGTAACGCTGCGGACGAATCATGGATCAAACGGGGAAATTCCGACCGAAAACGCGAACATATGATAATAAAAAAAATAAAATGAAAACGAAAAAGCAGACGATGCCGACGAGCGTGGCGGGAATGGGCGCGTTGGCTGGCGGAGTGTCTGGAGTGCCGGCAACTGCGGTTCCCGGAGGACTTCAGAGTGCCAGTATGGCAAGCATCGAACTCGGCAAGAAGCGGATGCGCGACTCCAATGATGATCTGCTAATGGTACCACGGCTTATGCATGGAGTACACTTTCCTTTTTCGTAGCTGGATTTCGCGAAAATGGCCCCAAACTTTTTCTCCGCCGTGGCGCTCGCACTTACCTTTTCTTCTTTTCGGAAACTTTTTCGTTCGCACCCGTCAGGCGACTTTCCACTTCAAAATAATTAGGACGCTCGGTCCCTCCAGACTTCTCGGGATGTTTTACACTTTGAAAGGTTCCCCCCGGAAAGATGTCTCGCCTCGATTCCCTAATTATTTTGAAACATTCTATCATTTCGACCGCGTTTCGACGCTCAAGATACTTTGACTAAATCGTGATTCGATCATCGAGAATGAGATGCACAAGTTCGGGCCGTTTTCCGGAAGTTCCTCGTAGCCGTATCTTTAAGTTACAAAGATATAGTGATTGCGATTGTGAATACACTGCCGAGCGCGCTTAGAGCTCTAGCTCCTGTCTCTCAATTTCGTTTTTTTTTTTTATTTATTTCTGAGAGTCCCGCCAGGTGCTGTCCAGCCCCGGATAAAGTATACGTTCACGAGGAATATTTTCGCGGTATTCGAGCTCTCTTACGTCCGATCTTCCACGTGCACTTTCTTGAGCCGCTGTATTTTCTTTTCTTTTTGTAATCCTGTTCCTTGCATTCGTCAAATGCATAATACGCACGTGAATCCGTGTCATCGGCTCCCTCTGTTCCGGTTGCCGCTCGCTAAACGAAATTCCGGGATCCGTTTCTCTTCGATTCTCTGTCCCGGTTTATTCTCAACGTTTACTTTCCTCATTAATTTCGCTTCGTACTGTCATCCGTTGCAGTGTTGTTCGTATCAGAGCTTACGCCTCGTAATGTATTTATAGATCGCTTATTCTTTGTTTCTCGATCATCAGCCACGAATTAACCGCACGCGAGATAGAATCGCCTTCCGACGAAAAGAATAACAGAAACGTCGTTCGTGGATATGGTTCGTGGTTGTTGACAACGTACACAATCGATTTAACGTAAACTCACCCCTTGGCGATTCCTCTGCCAACACCGAGACAGGATACGCGATCGAGCATGAAGGATTCAGCCTCGATCGCGATCCGATCGATGGCTATGCTTACAGTCTCGAGTCTCGCGTGCATCCACGCTTCGGATCTGAAAATCAAAAATTTAATAACATTTCGAACGCAAGGGCGATTCGAGTCGCGGTTTAATGAAAATTGCAGCTTCTATGAATTAGTGTTTTATGAGAAATCGAAGCGGGTGTGTGCACGCGTGCTTCGCAGCGAACACCGTGATGAAATTCTTGACTCTAATCTCCGTACGTCAGGACCTGTTCGCCAACAAACGAAACAGACAGAAAGTAAATGCAATGACGTGCTATTCGGATATTTGTTGTTGAGGAAATTGGTACTGCGTCTACGGAGCGTTAGATTTATGTAAGTTCTGAGCTTGCGCCGATGATGCATGTTGTGCTTAAACGACTACCGAGGTGATGGTGTAAAATGTCATCTCCTCGACGCTCTGGACGATGACCCGAAAATTTTCTCTTTTTTTATTGAAGATCGACGACCTCGATATCGCGGTATTTTTTCAATCGTTCTATCGGTGTAATTCTGTTCCTTTTCTTTCTTCGCGAGACGACCTTCTCTCTATCTCTATCTCTGTCTCTCTGTCTCTCTTGTTTTAGACTCACGTAAAAATTGCTAAGAGCACAGTAGACCGCTTATATACACTCGCTAACATTCTACGCTACTTCTGTCTTCGTTTTCTTCCGCCACTGTCAATCTGTCTGTCTTTCTTTCCGATATCTGCCCCCGTTTTTCTCCCCTTTTTTCTCTTTCTTTTTTTGTTTGCCATTCCGTTTCTCCAATGTATTCGTGCATTCGAACGTCACGAGTTCGAACCACTTTTTTTCTTTTTTCGATATCAGCTTCTGTCGATGGGCAATCTTTCTCTCGTCAGACGAATTTTGATCATTATTTTTGACTCGCGGGAGAACCTCCTAACGAGTGGCTTTTCCGTCAGACTTTTCGCCCGTTCCTCGTGCTCGCTGGGAATTATATTTTTGTTGTTCCTTGCGTTTTTTGTTTCGCCGAAAGAGAAAGCGCCGAAACGACCAACGGACAGATACTTGTTTCACTGATTGCGTTTGAGCTTGTGACGTACTCAGCTCCCTTCTCCGCAACCGGCAATTTGTTCCGTCACAATTACACGAAGGTTGTATTTGTACCTGGTTAATGACACCGAAAGCTTCCTTATTTCGTGAGCACGTTCCTCTACGTGTTACTTCAGTATACGTATTTGTCGTAATACAATTATCATACCCGCTCTCGAGAACCTTTTCCAGCTTTTCAGCTTTTGCATCCGAACTATATGCAGCTTTTAACTTAAGTTTGACATTTTCGATAGACAACTCATTTCTTTTCTTTTCTTTCCCTTTCTTTTCCTCTGTATTTTCGTTTCGCTTATTTTCTCCACCTGTCTGTCGCCGACCGATGAATTAATTACGTAATGTTTATCGTCTTTGCTCACAGCTTTCGCGAATCCATTTTCCGTTCTCTTGTTCTCACTGTACCGTCGAGCGCGTGCCATTTTTATCATTTTCTAGCTGAACGTATCGATCGAAAGGTTGCAAGACAATCTACCACTTCTGCTCGCCTCCATTCTCTGACTCTGCTTCTGCGATGGTAAAAGTCTCGATCAGATCATCCTCTCGCTATCGACGGATGCGTGATGGCAGCACGAAAAGGTCCGTGACGTGTCGTGACGATTGTCCGGCGGTGGTAGGGTTCTAGTCGGTTCGCATAACCAGATATATGTATATATATATATATATATATCGAGAACACGACCACGTGCTCGTTCTTTTCCGTTTCCTTCGCTGCCGAGACTTCTTTAATGGGAAGTTTGCGTTCGTCGTTATACTTTTTAATGGATTATTTGATTATTAATTAAGACAGGACCAACGATTCTCTCTTTAATTGGCCCCATGACGGTCTTCCGTGCAAAGTATGGCTGGTCTTTCTGACACGCTTCAGCTAGACAAACAGGAAAAAAGAAAAAGAAAGAAACAGCCAGAAAATGAACATTTTGCAGTTATCCAACAACGAACGTCGTCATTTGGGAACGTCGCCGCAAGCTGCGTCATCGGCACAACTTTTACACACTACTTACCACTACTATTATTACTTATTACTAACGATTTGTTACCACCTTACTATTAGTACTACTGCTACAACCTACTATCTGCCGTGTCTTCCCCGACTTTGACCACCTAATTCTGTCTCTCTGAAAAGCTATCCCCCTCTGTTGTCATCCTCCCTGAATATCCAAGTATGCAGTCGCAACGCACCTCATCCTCGAAATTAGTTGAAACCGATCCTGTCTTTGTTGCAGATGGACATGAAGTCTGTCGGATCGTTCTACTACGAGAACTTTGTAAGTGCAGAATCTAACCAATGAATCATAAAACTCACGCTGTACCTTCTTTATCTGTTTGCCTCGTTCGCTGCCGCGGTTCTCGTGTCGCCGGATTCGAAGTCGATGGAATATATATGGAGATTATGCGCGATACATACGTACAGTCGGCCGCGCACTATTACCGCATCGTGCTGTACATTGCTTCCCGTGAGATCGAGTTACCACCGCGATCAATTTCTTTGTCGATATTCAGAAAACACTGTCTTGCGAGAGAAACGTGGAAACTTCCTACGGACACGCATGAACGGTTCTCATCGAAATGTTTCTTGCAGCGATACGTAGAGACCTTTAAAACGATTGTCGAGCCACGTTTGCCTAGATCGAGTCATTCCGCGTTCGAAGCAATTCAACCTCAAGCTGCCTCTTCTTTTTTTTTGGCATAAGAACACGAAACCCGGCGAACATTGTGCCAGGTCTTTCGCTCCGCTGGATCTGGAGAAAGTTCAAAAGAGAATGAAGCAAAGAGAGAAATATGTTCTCCGGCAAAAGCAGAGAGTGGAGGCTTCCACGCAGTGCGAAGCTTCCACTCGAGAGAGGCTAGTCCTCGCGACACCGTTGTCCCGACTAATGATAAACATTTTTGCGGTTTTTTCAGGCCTTCCCAGGAATGGTTCCGTATAAACGACCGGCGGGCGACAAGTCCGGCATGCCGGTCTATCAGCCTACCGGAGCGACGACCTATCAACAGTTAATGCAGCTGCAGCAGCCCTTCGTGCCTGTGTCATGTGAGTACACTGGAACACCACCCTTACCCACCCAAACCTCTAACCAATCGGTCGTGCAACCCCCGAACGTGCAAAGCAACCACCACGCGCTGGTGGTTCAGTCCTCCTCCTCCTCCCAGGGAACCGGTGGCGCCACAGTCAATAACTGCGCCGACGCCAACAATGGCGTGCTGATGGATCCCTGCAACAACCCACCGCCACCACCTCCGACTGCCGACAATAACAGTAACAATAATAACGGCAATAACAAGCAGCCGAATGCCACGCAGAATCACGATGCAGAAAACGCGCATAACTCCCCCGAATTGAATCACTCGAGTCCCACGACGATTTCACAGCAACACCAACAGGCTCAGCAACAGCAGCAGCAGCAGCAGCAGCAGCAGCAGCAACAACAACAGCAGCAACAACAGCAACAGCAGCAGCAGCAACAACAGCATCAGCATCAGCTACAACAGCAGCATCAGCATCAACAGCAACAGATTCAAAATCAATTGGCGTTGTCTCACGCTGTCAGCGTGCAATCCGCGATGAGCCCGTTGACCTCGGTCGCTGGTCTGACCTCGATGCCCGGTGTAGTTAATATGCACTCCATGGCTTCTATGACGAATGTACCGTCGGTGACGAACATGGTATCGATGTCAAACTACAATGCCTCGAACATGGCTAGCCTGAACATGCTGAACAGTCTTGGGATGGCTTCGGGATTGCCCAGCCACCTCGATCCGGCCGCTCTCGCGAAAGAGGTCGCCCAGAAGAACTACGCGAAGGCCATTAAACTTTCTCAGGCGTCCCAATCGTACGGCATCAGCCAGCTGACGGCGCTCAATTACACCGGGGTGGCTTTGAACAAGCAGGCTCTGGTCAATCCCGTCGCCGCGGCAGCAGCCGGGAACCCGGCGGTTGGATTGCAGGCGACAGGGGCGACACCTAGGCCGGTCATCCCAAATCTAGCCGGTATTCCCGGTGCCCTAACTTCGCCGCTCTCCGCTGGAATTCTGGCTTACTCGAGACCGCCCGCGGGAACCCCGATCAATCCTTACTCCCTGATGAGGCAACAGATCCTGCCGAATCCTTACGTTCAGGCCTCGATGCCGACCGTTCCGGGCGCCCAGGGCAGCCCCTATGTCCAAAATCCTTACACGGTTCTACCGGGTGTCGCCAGCGTGCCTGGAGTCGCGGCTGGCGTCGCTGCTGCCGGTGTACCGGGTGTCCCCCAAATGCCGCAAATTCCGAATCCTGCTACGATCGCGGCGCAACCGCAGGTCGCCATTCCAGTCAGTTCCGGCGTGATCATGCAGCCTTACAAAAAGATGAAAACCTCGTAAACGGCTCGACCGTTGGCCGATAAGGGGAGAACAGTCTCCTCCCCTTTCGTTCCGAATCTCCTGGTTCCTTCTTCTGGGCCCTCTGCATTCTCCCTTTCGACCGTGAACGTCGCGCCTCCTGTCTTTCGTGCCTTCGACGATTCGCCGCGATCTGCTTCGCGGTTTTCTATTCTTTCGTCGCTTCCACTCGTTTTCTACAGTGACGCGCAGAGTTCGATGGAACGTTCGAGTCCAGACGGATTCCGCACGGTGGATCAAAAATGTTGTCCTTCGAGGATTCGGCACGAGAGTGGAACGCGCGTAGGATCGCGAAAGATGGCGTCGCAAGGAATTTCAGAGGAATTGAGCACCGTGCAAATTTTACGATCGCCGGCACGCGAGAAATGGAGGCGGCGCACGTTCTGTCCGCGAAAGGGAGAATATTGATAGAGCGGATGCGAAACGAGAAATGAAACGTTGAAATAAACAGAAAAAAAAAAAAAGAAACGAAGAGACAAGAGTTCCGAAAATAGATTCATTTTCTAGTCAGACATTGTCGGTGAACAGTGCCTTATTGACCCGATTCTACTTGGAGCGTTACCGAACGTAAAAACTATCGAGGAATAACAGCGCGAAGATCGAAATATATTCTTCGTTCTCCTTTTTTGTTGCGCATCAAACATTTCCTGAAACGTCCACGAACGGCGTGTTGGTTATTGTTTCACGTCTTTTTTTTTCTCTCTCTTGTCTGTTAAAGTGAATCTATGAAGACTTGCCGGTTTTAACTTCGCGTTCTGCATGAGTCGTCGGAATACCTGCTATTAGCGGTTGTCATTGATTTCGGTAGCACGCTGCAGCGTGCTTTTTACACGGTAGATTAGCCTATGTACGTTTTTTTTTTTAGTTGTAGTTAAAATTTTGAATGGTAGCAAGTTACACAGACGAAATTATTTTGAATTTGTTGAAATGTATATGCGACGCGCCGCGTAGCGGCGCGCGCTGTTTTGTTTCGGATATTATTTCGGTTGTTGCAATATTCGAAAGTCGTTCCTTCGACGGTTCGACTATTATATGATTTTGATATATCCACGCCAACGATGGACGGAAACGATGCTCGGCCTAAGTCACGTTACGTGCGAAACTTGCCTGTTAAGTCGTAGGATTAATTACCGTCTCAGTCAGCTGTTGATGTCCGTTCTTTTTTTTAGTTTGTCAGTCGACCACCCGTTAGTCGATGTCGACTGATTTTATTTACTATTGTTCGTTTATCGTTTCACAGATTTTAATTTTTATCATGTACGATTTAAGTCACTCTCTTAAAGAGACGGGGAGGGAGATGGAGAGAGGACGAAGAAATGGAAAACGAGAGATTTACGTTGATGAAGTTCGGGTATCCCAGGATCGATCGGAGATACCGCGTAAATGAAAGAGAACAGGAAAGAATTATTTTGTTAGAAAACCGTAGCCATTCGTTCGGAAGCATGTCTCGTAAAAGTTGTCGTGAAATTTCTACCGATCCGACCTCCGCCCTTTCCATTTAGTTTAGGATATGTAATTGAACTATAGCAACGTATGTTTCCTAGAGACACCTTTCGCATCGATTATGAGATTGAAACGGAGACGCCGGCGTGTTCGGGCGATCCTTTTAATTCGTATAAACGTACGCATAGATTTAGCAGAAACTTCGTCCTATATTATTTTATCTAGTGCTATTATATTTATCAATAGTGTATAGCGTGTGAAACACGGGCGCATCCTTCTGTCCTTCACGGATTCAATTCGGGGGAGTTTATTGCACACAGTGAACTTCGTCAATTGCAACCTACGAGCTTATGCATTTAGCCGAGAAGAAACGAGACGGTCTGGACCGACCGAGCGGTGAAATGAAATCAGAAACGGTGGACATGCATTTATATTAGCGAGCAAAAAAGAAAAAAAGAAAGGGAAAGAAAGAGGAAGGCTGTTCTGAGAGAGGAGACAGAGGAAGACCAACACTGAGGCGTCACCTCTTGAACGAAAGATCTCCTTTCCCGCGAACGAGGACGAAAACGAGTTCACATGCGCATTAAAAGTTACACGACCGCACAAATACCTTTCAAAACAGATACACGTACACTCCTCAGAGGACAAATACATCGCATACGCGCCAAAGTAAAATTTAGTATTGCGCATTTCCTAAGTAATTCGTACACGTAGACGAATAAAGAAAGAAAAACCAATGTTCGAGCGAGAAGGGATGACGAGGCGTACGGGGAAATCGCTCGTCGGGCTGAGGAAACCCTGAAGGAACCGATATTTCTTTGTTCTCTGTATTCGTACACGTGTCTGCCAGTGATTTGAAAGTTCGTTTAGTCGAGAAAATATAACTAATCAGATATAAAGAATACGTATATTATATTTAAATATATGTAGATCTATATATATATGTGTAAATAATTTTCTTTACACATACAAAGGAATATCGTAGGAAATGTATGTATATACGCATACGTTGCGTGCATAATGTGTATATGTATGTACGTATTATAATAACACCGAAGGAATAACTGACAGAAAGAAGCCGCGGAGCAATGTCGCATCGAAAATTAAAATCGGCCGAACACACCCACTTTCGCCACGGACAAACTTACTATTGTTTCGAGCTGTACCCGTACCAAGAAATTCATACTTCTGCAGAACAGAAAGAGGAATCGCGTTCGCATGTCTCCCCGGTTTCTTTCGTATCA
Source organism: Macropis europaea (assembly GCA_916610135.2). Lineage (NCBI taxonomy): Eukaryota > Metazoa > Arthropoda > Insecta > Hymenoptera > Melittidae > Macropis > Macropis europaea. The sequence goes on from OU744353.1 coordinate 9,015,762, forward strand.
GGCCAGATTCAAAGACAACGTCTCTAGTGCGATCGTGAACACGAATTCACACAATGCACAAGTGTGCGCGCGTGCGCGCGCGTCTACACGCACAAAACAGTAGATTTGTGGCTAGCACGTGGTACTTCTCTAATTATTGTTCAGGAAACACGGTCTTCCATAGCGACAGAGTGCAACGCGGTTATTTTCTATCGTTCGTCAGAGACGAAGCATCGGTTCGAGCCACGGACGGGTTGTCTTTGAATCTCGTGCCGTGGAGGGGGTGTGCACACACCCCCGAGGGCGATTCATTGTGATAGCATGCTCTTTTTTCGATGTACACACCGGATGCATCACCGTAGGGGACACGTATGTGCGTATACACATTGTCGTCGGTACACTCTGCTCACATGTACACGTACATACATGTACACACAGAAACGTACGGTTCTATGTATATTAAGGTGACGATATGACATCCATTATTGTTCGTGAATTATTTTTAACGGCCTCTTTCGGACAGACATGATAATGTCTCGCGCGGAGCTCGACGCTCGCCGAAAAAAAAAAAAAAAAAAAAAAACGACGACGCGTCCAGGTTTGCACGCGTTCTCCTCGGTTTCCGAAATGATCGATCTACGACTAAGAACCGACGCATACAAACCGACTACACTTAGGGTTCCTTAACTTGGTGTTTACACTTGTACGTACACTATCGAGAGGGTGGCTGATTTTTTTTAGATCCTCATCGAAACCTTGGAACTGCACGTTCTTGCGGTCGGTCAGAGTTTCGCGTCAGTCTCATAACGGACGAGCATTTTCTTTGTACCGATTTTCTTTTTTGATGAATTTCAACCGTACTCAACTGAAGCTTTATCCGTTTTTCTTGTTTTTTTTTTTTATATATATAAATTATATATACAAATACGTAAAAACAATTCATGGACAATCATCCGGGAAGAAGGATATGCAGTCCTAAGTTTTCCGTGCGGCGTCGATCGAAAAAAACAGCGGAAGTGCCTTCCCCTTGCACTCGTACACCATTTGCACACAAAAAGAACACACGTGTACTGAAGTATACCAGTAACTCGACATGAGAAAGCACTACGTCTAACATACTTACATGATATATAATTATATTTATATATATATATATATGATGATGAAAACGTAAGCATACGCGTTATTAATGTTGCATCTAGATATCGTGCAACGAAAGGAACTAAAGTAGGCGTGCTTCGCAAAATAATCGCCGAACGTACGGGCAGACAGAAGATTATTTTGTGAACCATGCCGGTGTAAGGACTATAACGATGAAAACACGTTTTCTCGGCGTACCTAAGTATAGAATTACATGCATACAGGTAGTATTTATTATTGTGTACTGTTTTGTCTCTAATTTTGTTGTTTTTTCATGATACGTGCGTCGTTTACATGTACACGCGGCACGTGACACGCTGCGTGCACGTGTACGCGAAACAACCCCACAAGAGTCACTCGTGTGCGTAATTTGTCTCGTGAAAAAAAAGAAGGGAGTCACGCGTCACGTATGATGTAACCTCGGGAATGCAGATGGAAGAGAAAAGCAACCATCGACGGTCGATTGCATTTTTCGCCGCTTGTATGCGTGTAGAAGCGCGTGTACAAAACAAAGAAAGAAAAAACGTTGTTGCACGATATCGTTCGCCAGATGATTAGCGTGAGATTGAGCCGGTTGATGCGAGGAGACGTCCTACGAATCGAACGACACGTCGTCCATTAAGAATCGAACAGAACGAATTAGAAGTTTAACGATGGTTAATGGTGATTAGCCGCGTGTAGTCTGGCGCCGTCAACTTGAACCAAAAACGAACGGACACATTTCGATATGGAAACGAAACGAAAGAAACGATACAACAAATGAGTCTTCGAGGTCCCGAATGCGTTTTTGCGCGTGCACGCTCACGGGGTTTATCAAGGAGTCAGCCAGTATTTGTAATAATAATGCTTGAAAAATGCATGAATATTTGTTTTATTAATGCTTCTTCTTATTTCATCTCTTTCTATCGAAACAGAACTTCCCGAGAACTCGCTAATCCTTTGTAATATTTATATTTACATATATATACATATTATATATACTATATATATACTCGTGTATTACTCGATATTGCGCCCATTATTGCTCACAGTCTTAGCCTCGCTTCCTGCTTCCCTTGTTTTTAATATCCTTTTGAAAATCTGTTCGACTTGGTGCTTGTATTATCACTTACTTTTCCACTCACTTTTTGAACATGTATTCTCGCGGTATTTCATTTTCTTTGACCGCTGAGAACGGTTCGATGCCGCGCGTTTCATTTTACAGTCTGATGTGGATCAGCAACGTTTTTTATCTTTTTTTTTTTATTTTCACGTTCTGCGCGTGGAACGAGCGTACACGTTCTCTCGCCGTTTCATTTCGTTCCTGTCGGTGGAAAAGAAAGAAAAAGAAAGTCCGAAGGAAATTCCTAGACAATTCGTTGCGATCCGCGAATCACATGCGTACAGTACGCGTTTCATTCTCCATGGGAATTGTCTTTTCTTACGGAGCCAAGCACACGGTCGTCTCTAAAACCTTGTAGATGTTTAGCCGCTTTTATTATGACGAACGCCATGAAAGGCGCGTACGACTCACTTTCTACTCTTTCTTTTTCCTCTTCTACTACTTTCTCATCTCTGATCGTAAAATTATGTTACATAAGTCCCCCGATCTTTACCGCCTCTATCACCGCTTCTCCTGCGCTTTAGTTGCGAAAATCAAGAGGTACGAAGGAGTGATATTTTTAGGTATATTCCGTATCTTGTCACGTTGACATCCTCCACCCCCTTCCATCCGTATAATTTTATCAACAATCGCCACATTAGACTTCCTCCGCCTATTATTACGAGCCCACTAATAAAGTTCGCCAGGAAGAAGGTTAAAGAGTGCAAATTGCCTTGTCCTTTAATTTAAGAAATAATCAATATATACAGGGTGTTCCATCAGGGAATCGACAAACATTACCAAGGTGCTTGGAAGGTCATTCTAGACAAAACAGTCCATGTACACCTTGAGTCCATTCAGCTTCGTTGCCAAGGTATGAACACTTTGTTGTACTATGCTCCATACTGTACATTCTCCAATGTCCATGTAACAATCGTTTTATTTATTGATATGAAGTCACAGTAACATTACAATCACTACATTGACACTTGGTAGTCAGTGTCAACTTTAAGACAGGCCAGAACAGGAGCTGCAGGTAGCATCCGTCATGACATTGGCAATGATCGCTGGATACAGTCACTGGAGCACCGTGGTGAACAACTTGAACTATACTTGTGAACAGGAGGATATATTACTGACAAGTGTCGATGCAGTGACTGTAATGGTGATGTAATTTCATATCAGTGCATCAAATGATTATTACAGTCGCATGCAGAAGTTTCCGGACCCTAAACAATTCATAATAAATTCAGATTTATGAATATTCTTAAAAATGAAAGCAGGGATCATAGACTGCGACCATGTCTTCTCTCTAACTTATTTTTCAATCTGATCTGGTTTCAAATTCGTTTTGATTACACCTTTCCAAGGGTAGACTATAAAATTTAGTGTCCAGAAACTTTTGCACGTCACTGTATATAGAATTTGGAGAGCATGCATCATGGGACCTTGTAGAACACAGTGCTAATATCTTGGGAATGTAGCCAAATTGATCTATAATGTACATAAACCTTTCTGCTCAGAATGACCATCTCTCTCTGTGAACGTTTCTCAGTTTCCTGAGGAAACACCCTGTGTGTATAGGAAGTACTTTGTAAATACGATAAAACTGACGTTGACCTTCTTCAAAGTAACCCTCAGTCCCTTAAGTAACTATCCTGCGTTCGGTCGGCTTTTTATTCAGCTTCGATTATATATTTTTTCGCCGCTATATCGCCTGCGTAAGAGAGTCGCGCGTGTGCCTACTGAATTTTGTTGTAATGCTTGGCACAACGGAGACCTTTGCAACACGTCGAGCCATGGTAATCGAGGAAAGAATCGTTACCGGCGGACCGTGGTTCCAAAGGGAGCGTCGTCGACAGAGGCTGTACTTGCATTTTCTCTTTAAAATCAATAATCCACGCTTGTTTTTGATCGCATCAAGTATCGCGCCGAAGCCTCACCTGTTTCGATCGCTTTCAAACTGCCTTGCGATTAAAAGGCGAGAAGAGTGCTACGCAATTGATCGTTTGACGATCGAACCTTGCCCTGCGCGACGTTCTGTGTCATCGTGTTTAACGAAAGAAAACAAAAAAAAAAGAAAATACCATTCGTGCGAAAGTGAAACGTACACGTTCGACGAGCGCGAGTTTAAACGCGATCGATTCGATCCACACCGATTCCTTTTGGGCTGGGTCGCGAGAGTTTCGCGGAAAAAGAAAAAAAGAAATTGACACGAAACGTACGCGCGCGTCACGTTTCAAAACGATTCCTGGACGCGACTGGCCGATGCCATTTCCCTTTTGTAAATACGTAAATGAATGTCCATGGCACCGCACGAACAGGAAGCAAATTAAGCCGGAGCTGCACTCGAATGGCCAGGGACACATCCAACGTATGACGGCCGATCGGTGGATATTCATAGGTGGAACCGTGGTAGCTGTTCTGTGTAACTTCATCTCAAAACTATCGATAGCTAACGATGATCCTCCGGAGATGGTATAGAAAGACATACTAAGTACAGGATGATAGTTTCGAAGATGATTACTCGAACACCTCCGCCGTTCTATCCTGTCTGTATACACCTGTGCCAATATAGAAACCGATGTGAAGCACTCTTTCCGATGTAAGTATCGCAGTAGCACTTTATTTTGTCGCATATGCAAGCTTGAGCACTGGATTCTCACGACTTCAATTAATTCGTACTGCTCATACCGCTGAAATCCGTAGATACGACAAATTGCTTCGTACTGCGTAGAGTACAATTGCGCGTAGATTACCTACGGCTTGTAGACACACACTGCGTGCCCGTAGTTACGTATTTAAGGCTTACGCTTGTATTATCTGTATCTTTTCACGCTATCATGTATGAATGGAAATAAACTCTTTTGCTCCTTCTCTTTACCAACACCGCTGTACCTTTTTTTTTTCTCTCGCACTCTTTTTCAGTTTTCATTCGAGTTTTAACACGCCGCGGCCGGCCGACTTTACACGCATGTGTCACACGTACACACAGGACACGTACACGCACACGCAAGGACACGGAGGAACGATAAAGCTTAAGCGCATGCGAACACGGTGTTTTATTATGTGTACATATTGTTGTAGGATGTGAATGCAGGAGCAAGCGAATGGGATAATAATAGAAATTTTTGATAATTATATTTATTCTGATTGATCTCTGACGAAGCAGAGACAAAAGATGAGAAGGTGCCTCGGGGGTGTAGCCTTTCGTTAAATTCGCATGCCAAGGACATTCGCCGTTGCATTCACAGCCTGGGTTACAGATAGTGCGTAGAGGAGATGCACGACTGCATTTGGTTCATGGAACACGAAACGTTCACTCTCGTTTTCGCACGGAACCGTTCTACTTTTTTCTAGTTCTCGAGGAACGATTAGCAAGGCGAGCGAACCGACGCTGAACGTTTCAAGCGTACGCATACACGCTGGAGACAATGAATGAGATCTCTGTAGAGTCGGTGTACACGATTCCAGCAGTGCACGTTTAAACCGCGATCGTTCATAATCTCTCTTTAAACTTTCTGTTTCATGCTTGCCCTCGCCTGGATTTCCAACGCACATCTTTCGACCGAAAAATTACCATGCATACTGTTTGATCTCGTCCCGTCAACGCTTTCATCCCGGTTCATCCGTTATACGATCTGATGCAACGTCCGCCCACATGGCCCTCTCCGCACGCACGTGCCTGAATTACCCTCCGATCCCGAAATTGATCCTGAAACGCCGCACGTGCCTGAATTATCCCCCCATTCCCTGGAATCTGCGACGACTGCTACGAAATCCAATCCCGGTCCTTCTCCGATTAATTACATTCATGTGGCGATTGTGACCATTTCCCGATCCGTGCGCTGGGAACGAACGTCCGTCCGCCAACAACCGTTCACACCACCTTCTCTCCTCCTCGCTGTCCTCCTCGCCTCTTTTTTTCTTCTCCCTTTATTTCAATTTTTTTTTTACTTTCGGTTCATTTCGTTTCTCTCCGACACTCTCCATTACGTCCCGCCGTGAACTCTCTGCCACGTACACACGAAACACGATCTCTCTATCTCTCTCTCTCTCTCTGTGTGTGTCTCGTCACAACACGCGCCCGCTTCAATTCGCACGTGAACGAACGAACATGTGCCTCGTCGCGATCGATCTTCGCGGGTTGACAAACGAATTTCGGTGATGGCCCGTGCTCGTCTCTCGAAAACCACGCGGATCTTTTCGTGCTCGAACCCGCTCTCCGTTCACTCGCCGCCCCCCCGGTCGCCCTTCGACGGAGTTCCTTTTTCGTACGCGACTCGTCGGCTCTAATGCATTTACGTGATCGGTACATGTACACACGTCACACGTACACGTATATATCTGGATATTTTGAAATGCTGGCTTGGTATGTGTGCACCGCCGCCGCATTATCGCCGCCATGTTCGCCCATCACCCGTGAAACACCGACGACGTCGAATACATGTACGCGCGTATGTGTTCGTACACCCTGGTACATGCATCATTGTCATTGAAATTGAAAATAAACCGAAAAAAAAAATAAAATATTTACACGAACACACGTCGCATAACACGCATACCCGCGCCGCACTTCGCCGAATTTCTCTCTGAACGCGATAACCCCGCGTGCCCCGACGATTTACGCCCCCATCATTCCTACGGGATTCACACACACTTCTCGTCTTGTTGCGGACCCTCCCCCTCGACCGTTCCCCGCCCACGTCGACCATTTTTTCTCCACGCACCGATCGAACGAAAAACAAACAAAAAAAATAAACGGAAAAAAAAATATCCAACGACCGTGCGAAACTCTCCGCACTCCTTCTCTGCGGACATCTTCCAACGAACGATGCGATGACTATGCAACCGATGAACAAAAAAAAAAAAATACGTGGAAAAAAAAATATGCAACATACTCGGAATCTTTTTATTCGTACATGTACCTGGGTGCTCCGAGGGCACGTTCGGCGTGCTTCACTTTGATTTTGGTGCCTTCTCCACCGAATTCGACCGAACTGGTACTGAACGGCCAAAATAAAAAAACTGCTACCAATACTTGAAAAAAAACCGTACCGAACACTGCCTCGTTTGCTGCATGTGGATCGCCTTAGCAGCCTTAGCCACTGTCGGGGCCCAAGTGGTCCCCCAAAACGCTCACTGTGTCGTCTACACAGACAGCTGCGGACAGGTAGACTCATTATTGTAACCAGTTTTTTACCCAGCCTCGGGTCTGCATTAGAAGCGCCAGACACTGATTCTGAACAACAGGTGAAACGAGTTTCGAGCGCATGCGTGTAATGTGCCTATGTCTCTCTCTTTTTTCGATCTTCGGCCCGACGAGGGTGTAGTCGTGGTGTTTTTTGTGGTAGCGGATATGCCAGTTTCCAACGTTGTCGCTTAGGACAACGGAATTTTTGTTTTTTTTTACGGTCTACGTAGCCTCACACACGATCGTTGACTCGTGCAAAACCGTCATGGTGCTTTGATGCAAGCCCGAACTTTTAATGCTGCTAACCTTCAAGGTTGGCAAGGGTATGGACGTGCTCGATCGCTCTTCTGTATCATCCGGTCCGCGGAGTGTCCAGCCCGTCGAAGCTGGAAGCATGCGAGATTTCTTTGACGAGAAGAGAAATGATCCGGCGATCGAACACGAATCCTGATCCTCCGCCAACTTTGGCTAACACGTAGCTTTTGGGGGCATCTCCCTCACGACTGCTCACCGCAACTATAACTGCGAATAACCACTGCCTTATCTGGTGTTTGTCTATTATTATTATTATTACATCAATAATTATTATTATTATGCTACCTCGAAAGCGTTGTTGTCACAAACCCTTACAAACAAACCTATTCACGAAGAAAGAGATGCACGCTTCTTATTCAGTAATTTAGTACGATCTTGCCATTAAACGGTTTGCCATGTATTTATACATAGATTATTATTATTATTATTATTATTATTATTATACATATGTGTTGCTGTTACGCGTACGTATAAGTATATACGATCCTTCTTGGTGTATATTTATACATACACGTACACACATATATCTATCATGCCATTGTCTTGATTACGCTTCTTTCATTAACGTTGCGCGTTAATTGTGGATTTATTGTCGAGTACGTCTAATGTCGCCGCATTATATCTGAGGAGCAACCTTTTTTTTTTCCTCTACCTACGGACGCTTCAATACTTTTCAATTAATTTTGTCTCTTACTCTGCCCCCTCCCCTTTCTGTGCATCTTTTTTATCGCACTAGAAATTTCTCACGGCATTGACCGCCGTTAGACAATGCCCGACATGTACTTGCATGTATATTAATATCCTTGTATCAATGTATCGGTTGTGTTTCGATCTCACCTCGAATTCGAGTCGTCCCGCGCGACCGATCGGCAAGGTCCCCCGGAGCTGCTTCGAGGCTCGCGAGCTGATTACATACCCCCCCCCGTCCGACAATCCTGATCACCGTTGAATCTCCTTTCCAAAAACGGCGTAACAGTTCGCGATAACGACAATGGCGTGATCCTACGTAGAAGCGATCGTAAAAATAGCAGCTTTTGTCAATTCTCAGAAGCGATCCTTACGATCTGCAACACTTGTTTGCCTCTGTTATAAATTTACTTTGAACTGCAAAAAAAAAAAGAGAAAAGAAAAGACGGAAATCCTATAGTTTGTATAAGACGCTTCCGACGCGTAGAATCGTGAAGGATAAACGAAATTCGGGCAGAGAAGTTAGCAAATATGGCGGCGGTGCGTCGCAAAGCGCAAGCTTTTAGGACGATCCCAAGTAACCGATCGTCCCGTACGCTAATGATCTCTCTCTTCGGGTCGGATAGAAGTTTCCTTGTGAGCACATAATCAGCTCTGTTGTTATGGTTGCGGAGTCGCAGTTGACATAGTGTTGAACTTATTTGCAGTAGAATATTATTAATTTGACAGCTTACGACATCCCATATCCACATTATACGAATGCCAATAACCGCTGACTTTATCCAGCCACCTACGGCACTTTGGTTCGCTGGCGTGGATGACCCCGTCGGAATCTATCTGTCTCTCTTTCGTAGCTTTTAGTAGTGAGTGGATGTGTGTGTTTCAGTCTTGTAATTCACGCACGCGAACCAAAACCGGCGGTCCTTTCAAGTCGGCTTTTGGCAGCACATGAATGCTTGGGTGATGAGGAGGGGCTCAGATTTGTCTATAAGCGATCCTCCTCGAAAACGATTCGAACCGACTAATTTAGATTTTATTCTACCTCGTCGTCGCCGCCGTCGCCGTCGTCGTCGTCGTCGTCGCCGTGGATGCTCTTTTCTTTCACTTTATTTTTAGCCGGTCGCCTCTAGCCTCGACCCGGGTCCGCGAAATACGAACACAAAGGAACACGGTCTTCGGTTACACGTGCCGATCACCCAAGCAAAATACCAAAACCCCCCTTCTCCCGGGCCATTATTTGCATGACCAGACTCTATGTTTGTAGCGAATTATCTCTTATGCAGTTGCAAGAATTATTTATTGTCATCATCATTACCGTAATTCTGAGTACTATCCTTACTCTCGTTACTTATTATGATTATCGTTATTATGGTTTGTCCAGATGATCGTTATACCGGTACCGTCGGTCTTTCCCGTTTCGAGAGTTTTCTTCTGGTTCCGTAATCGTCGACTGATTTTCAATTCGTGTTCACGTCACTTTCGAACTGTTCCCATCCGCGGTCGCCTGACACGAGGAACTCTGATCAGCTTCAGCGGAACGAGAGACTATTATTGATGCCGATTACCTTTTACGTTACTTGTTTCTTGTTTACTCATATATTTTGCACGCTTTTATGGTGAGCCTATGGTATACTACTTTGCGCGGCGGAATATTTGGTTCTCTGTCATTTACGTTCGTTATTACGTATACACGATCTGTTCCTCTTTTTTTTTTATGTCTCTTTTTTTTTTATTTCGTTTACATTACTATCTATTTGGTAGGTTGTTAATGCTTTTACCTAACGTTTTGCTAACACGAAACCAATTCTCTGGAATTTGATGTTTAATCTATTTGCTGCATTTGTCTATCATATTTCGGATATATTAATAATCTTTCTAGATACGAGTGTACGTGTGTGTTTCTGTGTGTATGTACATATAATATGCATATACATCTTTCGCTCGGGGTGATAGAAGGAACGGATTAGTAGCATAGCTGGGCGAAGATTTTTTGCTTCACTTCAGTCTTTTCATTTGTGTATTCTGTCGGTAGCGAACATTCTGGAACTTGCATTTTTCGATACCTTTTTCTCCTGTCACATTTTTTGTTCGTTCTTTTGTCGATTCGCTGATCTCGCGCGTACTCACGTGGAGCTGTTTTCACGGAGGCGAACAGGAAGGCCGGCGTCCGGCCGGCACCCGTTCCCGGGCGAAGTGAAAAGATACGTTTGTTTACGTGATTGCGCTCATATTATATATATACATGCACACGAGTTATATATGTAATTATTGTTTTTTCCTCTTTTGCAAGATAGGTTTTACGTTAAGCCGCTGTCCTAGCACTCGTTCCCAGTGAAGAGTGAGTCAGCGGAACGCTTAGACAATCCACGATCGTTGCTTTCCTGCATTCCACGACTTTTTTTTAACACTAAAATTTCAGTCTAGTCATTGTGCTGAATGGCCCGCTGAGAAGAGGGCTTCCACACCTGATTCGCAAATTACACGCGGGCCTCTATTCTCGTAAAGAACACGGTCTACGTGAATAGAGAGCACAGTTGTGCTACGTGAGTTTTGTGTCCTCAGACCGATGCGTTTTGGACCCGACCGACTTCTCAATGTCTTCCGTTGTTCCATTCCAGTCGAGTAGCCGCATCGTTCCTCCTGGATTCGTTGGCAGAATGACAATCACTACGCTGAACATTTTAGTCGCTTCGAGAAAATTTGCGAATCAAACAGTCCTCGTTTATAGGCACGCTCCTTGCACACGAAGTGTTGGGAATGATTAGAGAAAAAAAGAAAAAGTAAATGAATAGAAAGAAAGGAAACAGATTACAATAATTACAGACTCACGCGTGAACTGTTCGTGTAGAGAAACAAAAAAGACAAAAAAAAAATAATAGTACAGTGAAACGAGTCCTTTGTTCTCGTCCATTCGGAAAAGCAATTCTTTCGAACCCGACAAACGTATCGTGTCGTATCGTATCGTATCGTAAGAACAATCACGGTAGAAACAATGCAACGTGCTTTAAGTTAACCGAGTGAAACGATCAGTCTTAGAACACAGTATGTTACAAATTACAAGACCAGGGAATGCCAAGTTTGAAAAAAGAAAAGTTCTACTGCAAATTTTCCTCTTAATTCGGCAACGCGCGAATAATCAACGACCCGCCACGAGGAGGAGACGCAATGAGGCGCAACGAAAATTCGCGTGGCGACTGTACACGCCGCTTCCTGTTGATTATTCGCGCATCAGTAGCAATTAATTAATATTCATATACAATCCGATTTTTAGAGCATGTAATGTACCGTGAATATGCTCTAACACTGAAACGTTTGAGTGTGCGTGTCGAAGGATTTTCAAAGTACATGTGTGTCGAGAGAAAGATCATTTGTCTTGCTGTGTGAGGAGAGAGAAAGGGAGAACGAGCGACAGAGAGTGCGAAAGGGTCAGAAAGAGAGCTGTGTATGCGCGTGTTTGAGAACGTGTAGGTGTGAGGTGGGATACCGTAAGAGTTTTTTTTTTCTTTCCTTGTTACTATTGTTTGCAAACACTACGAAATCCTGTTATAAAAGTATCTGGCATATTTTCTTTCAGTTACTGGACACCCTCCCGGTGTGCCAAGATTTTAATCGACAAGTGTGCAACCGTCCCGCCTGCAAGTTTATCCATCTCAGTGACGGTAAGTTTCGTTCAGTGATTCAACTGGGTGAACAAATTACAGTGTTTCTTTTTGTTTCCTCCTCTGTTACCTTTGATCAATGACGATTGTCATTGTCCTCACCTCTTTATCGATTGCAAAGTATCAGCAACGACCATTATATTGCAGATTAATATGCCCTAGAGGGTTCACTAGCGATTTTTCTGCGTATAAAATTCGAAATATTGTTTTCTTCCTTGTTTCTTATAGTTGGGAGAATTCTCTTTCGAGTGTGCTGGCGCCGAGCTTTGCCACCTAGCGGCTGTGCGTGAACTATGCCCCTATGGACAGCTCGTCAGCACGCAAACAAAAAATAGATCCATGTTTTTTCTCGATATATTATTTATTTTGCAGCAAAGTATAGCCTATGGCACTCCGGAAAATGTAAAGAAGCTACTGTGAAAATTTCATAACAATCGGTTTAGTAGTTTTTGAGATTTTTGGTAACATACAAACAAACTCTCTCTTTATTATAATAGTAAGATTATTTTGAAATTTTACAAATTGTGCATGGTAATAAATAAAGTAGGTGAAGATTGAAAATGCTTACTAGCACGCATATACAAGGTGTAAGTGTAAAGTGACATAACGGTAGATACAATTTCCAGTGCATAGTTTTAAAAATGGAATGTTCTATTTTATGCTAGTGTTAAATATCGTTATTTTTATTGCAAGGAAGGAAAGTACGTAAAATATTCAGATATGTACATGTTAAATACCTGATGAAAGAGATTCGTACGTTACAGTACATCGACGAATATTTCAGTTCATTAGAATTATCTTTGATCGTTATCTTATTACGTTTTTGCGAGAGGCATTTATTTATTTTGATTAAAGATAAATGCACATATATAACCAATTCAAACCTGGGTACATTTGGAATAACATATTATTTTATTTTGCAGTTGTTGTACTGTTAAAATATTTCTACAAATTTAAATATTTTCGAAATAATAAAGTTTCACTTTATGGTTATTTGACAGACAATTTTATTGTTTTATTCGAAGAAATAAATCTCTTATTGATTCCTGCTGAAGCATTGTTTAAAGAAACTACTGAAATTATTGCAACATATTACATATGATTATAGTTCAACTAGTTATATTTAAAAAAATACATAAATCCAAGGTGCCTCACGCTTATAAATAAAAAAATTCTCGTATATTATGTCACAATAATAAAGTCGTTAATATAGTACATGTATTGTAGTATTATTGTGTTAAATTGAAACAAATTCATCGCGATTATTTCTCGTTCACTATTTCCAGCATTACTCAATATTGTACATCTTTCCAAATAACGCTACTGAAAATAACTGATAAAAATGTGTTTTACAAACCGTTATTTTTTATTTTCATTTCAAATAAAATTTGCCTAGGGCCAGTTAATTAAATCACTCCATAACAATATTTTTCAAGATGAAAGTAAAAATTGGAAAACACGCATATTCCCACGGTGGCTCTCTAGCTATAAATTGCAACAAAAAAAAAATGAAAAACAGAAGTTGCCCCATTAATTTACTGAACCGTCTGTACAAACTAGCGAAGTTTCAAAGGAATCAGAATTTTCAGGTTCCGGAAGTTCCCTCGTTAGTCGTTCATCTCGTTACGTCCCAACGATATTACGAAGACATTTATTAAGGTATAAGGTGCAAGGCAAACGCAAATTTTCTAGATTTTCTTGTGCCTCTTTGTTGAATCGGTCGTCGGTGAACGTAAGAACTTCGCTGAATCCACCAAGTAGACGCGCGTCACGATTCTCTCTGGGAATAATTCAGCTATTGAAATTCCAGCGCGATGGAACTACTACTTCCCTCCCGACGAGTAGTCAGGTAGACGAATAGATAGACGGAGGGACGGGCTGGCAGAAATATATTTATGGAATTGTCTTCTATTCATTCATCGTTCAAGCGAATTTGCGAATTCCTGGCGCGAGACGGGTCGCAGTCGTATAGTTCCATTTAAAAGAAAAGTATAATTGCACTTTGCAAGTGGATCTGCTGAAAATAATTATTATAAGAAGATAGAGCTGATTAAACGATGAAAAATTTTCGTCTTCGATTTTCTTCTAGTTTCGCTTATGACAGAGCTACAACCTGTGTTATTTAGTATACTTGGACCAACGAAAGAATTAACTTTAGAGACCTCCCTCCATTTGTCCTGTTAAGGGGAACATTTCCCCCACTCGGCAGCTGAAATTAGGTAGCGCTGTCGAATAACAGAAAAGTAGAAAAGTCGATTTTACTAACAATATGAAAAAGATGTGTGGAAGTAACAAAACGTATGAATCACACCGTTTTTAATTAAATACAAGCATAACAAATGTTAATTGAATTCATTATCAGTCGAAATCTACAAGAGACACAAAAATTCAGCAGATCAATAAAATTCATCAACAGATAGAAAGATTAAATTGGAAACGTACACTGTTGCACACAGATTTTTAAAACACATCCAGTTTATAATGCTCCATAATTAATATTGTAAAAATTAGACGTATGAGTGACGTGCAACGTAATAATAACGATAACAATCATACAGTAATACGATAATAAATAATGTTATGGATTTCTAATTGTCTGAGGGCATTTAAAAAATTCAGGATCTTAGGTTTATGATAGAATGAGGGTTTCAGATTCTGGCTGTCCCCAATCAAATTGATTCTTTCGTCGGCCCAACTATAGGTTCACCCTGCATGAAGTATTTCGTTCATTTTGACCACCTTAATATTTTCATTATTTTCATTCTTCTTTATTAATTACTCATACGATTTACCAGTCCTGGTTATATTGTTAAGAGTTTTTTATGTACCTTTTAGAGTCATGTTGAGAATGTCTACCACTATGGTTTGGTTCCTTAGTAATAGTTCAAAAAGAACAATTCCAGCTGCTGTCCACCAAACACAGTCTAAAATTCTTCTGTGTTGAAGATGGGGTTTAGACGTTGTTTAGATTATTTTTAGTTAATTCAGACTTTGAAATCGCATTTTTATTTTGAAGTATAATTCCTGAAGACTCTACAAATTTTTCTGGCAGCTTCAGAGATTTTGGTTGCAAGTTTAAACTCGTAGAGTACACACGAACGGATTACAATATTAGACAAAGACATTTTGAAGGAACTTCGAACAAAAAGATTGAGCTATTCAGGGTGAATTGTTACTATAAATTGATCTATTCTAACATTTTCTTGTCCTTCCAAGCAGAAGCAGATAAAGTATAACAATATGTGCATGCCAAACACGCGAAGTTCACACGTTAGTTGACACGTGGAGTGCCGCAGTGAAAACAGCCATGCATAGTCAGGCACGCCAGAATTTGCTGTTTTAGTATAAATTATGAAGAAATTGTTGGCTGTTGGCGTGTTTTTATATTTCATATTTGCAAAAACTTTTGTTCGTGAAGTAAGTGAACGTTATCCCTTTTATATACACTTTTCGAATTTGTGAAAGTACCTCAAAAGTAAATAGTAGATTAAGTAACACACACAAAATGTTTCAGAGCATAAAATGAGTTCTGCGTAAAATATTATGTTAAATTTCACACGAAATGAAAATATGTGATATAATTTTTGCCTTTATTCAGCCAACGATTTACCGAAAATTTTTAGCTAATTCTTTTTTTAAAAAAGACTAGTCTCGAAGATTTGCGCTCAGTTTTGTAAAACTGTGCATAGAAAGGTTTCTAATGTTTCAATAATGATTTACAAGATACTCTCGATTAGCAAACTTTTTGCTAAATGGTTTTCATAGGGTTGTAGGCATACATTTTTGCATTGGCTGTTGAATTATTTCTGGTCTTTTTTGCTGTGTCTCCAGGACTGTACATCGGTATTAAACGATCATAATTGCAGATTGATGTAAATTAATATGAATTATTTAGCTGACCGCATGAATATGCATAATTAAAATTTTGAATGTAAACAACGATGATATGAAGTACAACTTTTTTGTTTGAGGCTTCATTACCACAAAGAAATAAAAGTTTGAAAATTCATCAGGTGGGCTTGTAGTTAAATTAATTGTAGTTAAATTAATTGTATATACTTTTACACTTTCTTTATTAATTAATATTGAATTATTGACTGCATTGAATTGATTCTATAATTTTAGGATAATTGGAATGTCGCTCTTATTATCTGTGTTAAAGTCTGAGATGTAGAAATACGATTTTGAGGCAGTTTCTTTTCATGAGTTTAAACGTAGGAAAAGTGTTGCCAAAATATCGATAAAAATTGACGTCACATTCGATACAATTTTATGGGTGGACGTATGAGCAGAACGCTGCAAAAGTAGGCTAACTTTACATTTTTGAAACGAAAGTATAAAGTAAATTGAAATGATTTTATTTTTATTTTGAAGTGTGTACTTTAAGCCACTCAAAACATAATTTCCACCAGAGAATGTTAAAAAATTAAACCAGCGGTTTTCCGTCTCTGGAATCCGATAAAAAACGTTTCGAGGTGAGCAACGCCACACGCAGTAGGTATTTAAACACGAAAATCTGAAAACAGTCCCTAAAAATACAATAAAAACAATTTTAAGCTTCTCAAATGTTTCACATTTAAATATTTTCTAAAGAATTTAAAAATATCTCTATTAATAAAAAATGGGTCGAGGCAAACTCGAACGAATATTGGAGAATACTTAGTTGAAATTTCATTAGAATCGATCGAACTATTATTGTGAAATCGTCCTGACCGACTTTAAAAATATTTTTCCGAGAAAAACATACTTAAAATTAATGCCCTATTTACTGTTCTAATTCAAGACTTGTCAGTCGGAGCCGCAAAAACAAAGAGCTTTCCATCACTCGGATTCCATTCCCCTTGCACGGTTTGTCGACCCTATATGAAAAACATCGGTGAGGACGATTTCGTGTCTGTTGGTTCAGAATCCACCTAAAATTGTATGTCTTCCGGCTAAAGGACCATAACAGTCCATACTGGATTACATACAAAGAAGAAAATTTCGTGTGGGTACAATAAACCGCGTAAGGAGAATGAAAACGGAGTGGGGAAAGTTTCTTGGCTCCCAAAGCTACGTACTAGACCTAGACTTTATTGCCATAACTCCGTTATTTTTCGAAATTTCGAGGCATATTCTAAATGCCGCACACCTTCAGAGTATTAAAAAATTGCTTTTCTCGAAGTTTTATTATTATATCCTTCTTAACACATTCACCATCAAGTGTTCCTGTTCACATAAATTACATTGTTTGGAATCAGAATAATGAAATTATTCTTTGGATTATAATAAAGAATTATATATAAATATTTTATGCAATATCTATCATATTCCTTTCTACTACTGCTAGATACACTCATAATCTTGGAAATTTATACAATGGCCTGTTATATACATTAATAATGGTGAAAAGTGACAGCCACTGGTGTTTGAACATAAACTTGTTTATCATTGTACAACCTGGTCAATATTTTAATGAAAAATCTTTGCCTGAAGATGAGCTATGATTATCAGAGGTTTGCAACATAAAAACATTTATTATGCAGCAATCTAATAACATAGAACAGATACGGGCACATCTTGCCCGGATGGGTCCATCCCCGCACACGCTGGCTGGCAGAGACCAAGCCACGCCTCCTGCAAAATTTGAACCAATACTTTTAGTCGGTCTATCGCAACTTGTTTTTTGTGAACAACACGTGGTCACTGTCGCATCATATGCTGGAAACGCGATGCAAGTGCCCATTCGAACAACAAGCGCCCGTGTCTGATATAGAGCCACTAATAAGGGAAGCGTCAGGTGCTAACAATTTGTTATCAAATGAAACTTTGTGAAGTCGTAGTGCAAACGTATCATTGTGCAACTTTAAAACCATGTTCGCCTATGCTCCCTCGATCTTTAGAAATTTGAGCTCAGAGCTTAGAATCTTTGATGGGTCCCTAATTTCCCCTGCTATAAGAAATTTTAACAAATTCCGCTTGTAGCTACCTCAGTTGCAGGTGTTTGATTCGCAGTGTGAAAATCGTGGGTTCTAATCCATCTCACTGCAAAGTTTTTCTTCGATCTTCCTTTTTTACAATATTTGTAGATCAGTCAAATTTATTTGTCTTTCAAAACAAGATTTTTACAATATTTACTTTAGTATTTACGATTACTAAATTTATAATTCGACCAACAATCAGAAGTATATATTTACCTACTAATATTTACATTATTGCATTACATGTGCATTATAATATATCATAAGGTAGAGGAATATCAGGGACGCATAATATGATAAGTGTAAATGGCAATTCAGTGTCCTACGTTTAAGAGAAACAAAGTCGCTAACGGATTAGATACCGTGCAATGACAGCTCCTTTCAGATTTCAATAAGCTCTTGCATTTTAATAGGCCATGTTATTACGAATCTCTGCACACTTGATTTTGGGAGCAGAGGATTAATAATTTAAAAGATATTTAATGCAAAAGAACCCTGCATAGCAGCCTATCGCCCAGCCGACTGCTCTACATCCTTACACTCGAAAGCAGCTGTTAGATAAACCCTATCGAAACTTCAACATGGACTATCTTTTAAACTATTATCTGCCCACACCCAAAATACAAGGAAATTCGTAATAACATGATCAATCAGCATGCAAGGACTCATTAAAATCTGAAACCTCCTTAGGAGCTCTCTCCGTTAATAGAAAAAGCAGCCGGCAAGTCTTGGGTTCGATTCCCACGCCATTCCACCCAATTTTTTTCTCCTTTACATAAGAAAGCCATTAGGGTGCCAAAATACTGTGCACGCAGCCCCAGCTCGCAAAATTTCATTCGAAAACAAGTTGTCAGCGCTTGATGGCCCTCTAGCAAGTCCATTCGCTACTCCATTGTATCACTAAACGATGATTGTTGTTTGATTTTTCAGGAAACGTGGAGGTGATTGAGAATCGCGTAACCGTGTGCAGGGACGCAGTGAAGGGCGCGTGCATGCGACCCCAGTGTAAATATTATCACATACCGGTCGCGTTACCGCCTGCGCCCCTGATGGCGGTCACATCGCCTGCGACACCCTAGTTACTCCTTCTCGTTTAGCGGATATCACGACGAGACGAGCAGAGAGAGGAGCCAGAGAAAATCCGGGAGAAGAATGTGTGAGGGGAGCGAACGTACGAACAGGAGCTTCTCGAATGCGCGTTTCGTTGGATCACGATCGATCTGCCAGGAACACCGAGGAAAGAAGATAAAGACGGATCTCAGCAGGAACCAGTGGTCCCGGTCCCGTTTTCATCACCGTCCTCGTCCTCGCCGTCGTCGTCGTCGACGCCCAAACGGATACCCTCGATTCCGTTTCATCGTCCTCTGCGAATCTCCTCCGACGCGTGCGTTCCCATCGGCACGATTAAGATGGCCGGTTCAAAGGGAACGGAGGAACAGCGAAATCGACGAAAAGAATCCTAGCGGTCGTTGTTGCGTTACAGAGAGAAAGAATCGCACGAATTCCTTTTCCCGTTCCCTTTCTTTTTCTTTGTACGTGCTCCGGCAAAGTCCCGTTCACGGAAACGGGGGCTCCATGGCCGACAAAGGTCTATTTGTAGCTACCAGAGGGTATCAATTAGTCCGACGATCGATGCCGCTTCCTATGGCTTCTTTTCACGCGGCTGGCCGGAAAAGGACGCGCGGTGCGGTTCATAAGAAACCCGCGACGTCTTCGAACAGTGCTCACGAGATGCCATGGACCAGCCAAAAGGACTCGAAACACCGTATCCCCCGATACGAGAGCAGATCTCTCGAGTGGTTATCGACATTCACGGGCCAGTGAGTCGCGTCTCGTCGCGTCAGCTATAGAACCGTCCCCGAGTATGCTCGAGACACGTCCATCGCTATCGAGTGCCAGTATATGAGGTCTTCCTTAATCCTGCCTTTTTTCCCTTCTTCGTTTACGTCGGCTTCCGGACGAAAGAGAAAGGGAGACGCGAAATCACCGGATCTCGAGGCACGATCACAGAAATCCGCTGGTTTGTCTCTCGACGTCCACGATTCGCATTTCATTCCGCACTTTCTCTCCTTCTTTCGTTAACGACTTCCGACGCCGTTCACGCGCTATGATGAGCCAGCTCGCGGGCACTCCTGCTGACGACGCGCGACGTCTCTCCGGTGCTGCGAAAAATCGATGCCACTCGATGGGTTGTCCATGTCGCGCGCATCGACTGTATTCCGTTTAATTAAGATCGAGCATCGGTATTCTTCTTCTTTGCGACTCTACTGTATTTTCAGGTCTTCGTTCCTCTATTCCGCGGCGCAACACCGTCAGCATTAACTATAACTATCCAGCAGAATCTCAGCGGTGTTGCGATAACGATCACGCGATAGACTGATTTCCGTGAAGCTACTTTCGTCCGCGAGAGGATGAAGACGACCGGAAGTCTCAGTTTATCGATTTCGCTGTCGTTTCTCCGTTTTCGTTCATCGCGTCGCGACGCGGTTGAGTCGCAGGACCGTCGAGCGTGTCGCTGCACCCGATGAAAGGCATCTTTGAATTTTACACGGAAACCGGAACGTTCGTCACGGACTCGTGTAACGTTCTCGTGCGTTCACGACGGACGAGGTAATTTCTTTTCGAAAACGTAGAACGTAGCTAGGGCCCGCACGGTGGTCGCGAACATCCGCGACAGGCTGACCGAAGGTAAACGAACCGGTGATGAATTAACGAAGTTTTTATACGCATGTATTAAAGAAATTCCAATTCTATTTCGTTTCTGTACCACGATACACTCGGTCGTATGCATACAACACGTTCTATCGTCGATTAAACGTACATAGGCGCGTCCACGGACGCAACGATCACGCGCTGGGAGGCATTAATTAACGAACGGTGAAACGTGATCGAAAAATCGATGATCGATGGGAGATTGAACGAGCGACGAAACGGTGGACGACAGGATCGATCGTGGATCTGATGCCGAAACGATATACACGTACACATATTGCATACACGTACACATACAGTGTCCTTCCACGGGAGGAACAGAGCCTTACGACGAGGTTTCCGGCGACTTTTCACTTTCGATCGCGTTTTGTTTCTTCTCTTCGGTTGATGAAGGGAAACGCCGAAAATCTATACACTCTAGGCGAGCAAACGCTATTTAATTACTAACATTACGACAAAGTGTATATGACGAATATACAGAAATAAGAAATTATATTTAATTAAAAACTAGGGGTTTTCGAATGGACGCGAAAGTGTTGTGCGAATGAAGGGAGGAGGGATTTGAAACGAAGAGACACAGCGAGAGAGGAGAGAGAGAAGTAGATTAGTTTGTGAAAATTGTTGAGAACGAGCCGCGAAAGGGAAAGGATCACACGGAAATCGTTTTATATTCGCTGCTCGCGAGACGAACCCGACGAAATTCGGTCGACCTTACGTTTTCGATCGTGTACTTTTTTTTTTCCCTTGTGTTTCCACGGTTTATAGGGGATAAGTTAGTTGAGAACGCTGCCCCGGCGTTCTCGATTCACACACAGCGAACACGATCACCGATTTGTCTTTCCCGGTGTCGCGCGAAGGACCCGCCATCGACCAAGTCCTTTGTCATTGTTACATTTTTATACTTCAGCGAACTCTTTCGCTCCGTGTGTTAACATCGGACTCCGTCTAATGCATTCAGTTTTCCGCTAAAGCGTTGCGTTTCCGCTCGTAGTATTTAATCGCCTAGGTTCCACGTTTCCTTGTCTGTTTTTCTTTTTTTTTTTTTCGTTACTGTTTATCTCTGTTCCCTGTTTGTTGGCGTAGCCGCGTAACGAAAGTACCGGAGAAGCGATCAGTGCAATCCTCGCGTGAATGTAGCGTTATAACGAACTGTAGAAGTATTATCGCGGGCATAGTCGTTCTTATCAGGGACTAGGTTAACGCGTAGAAGAATTTCGTGCAGACAACGAGATATTTATTTCGCTGACCGACTAATTGAACGAGAGAGTTTCTCGTTTGTTCCGTTCGGGAGACCGTCGATGGCGTTTCCGTTGATCCTTCACGTTCCGTCGACGATGTTGTTAGATTGAGAATAAGTTTCGACGAATAACAAAACACGACCGTCCAGGAAAGGCTTTCACCTACTTTCCCGACCAAGCCGATACGAGCCTCTTCCCCTCATTACTCGAATATTGCAAGCAAGAAACACATTGTTGAGCTAGTCATTGCGATGTGTCTGGGTCCTTCGCGCGATCTCTCGATCCTCGTGCGCGATCACACACCGACGCCGAGACGGTCGCGTCGTTTATTTAATCGATCGATTATAATTAATTAATGAATTATGTCATACGTATCGATTGTTTTCATGAATTACTCCGACGATAGCGTTAATTATTTAAACGAATAGGTATTACAAAGTACTCTAACGACAAAATAAATATAGGTTACCGTTATTAAACTATTGAATAAAAAAAAAAAAATATTAACGAGTGATTAAACGATTAAGCAAGTAAATGTTCCTGTACAGCATTTAAGAATCAAAGGAGACACTTATTAAACGCATACAAAATGAACGAAACAAAAACGAAAAAAATGTGAACAGAAGGGATATATACACGTTTTTTTGGTATTAGAGGGGAAAGATCCGAGGCGTCTAGCAGCCGGAATGTTCAATTGTAAATTACTCGTGTACATAGGGTAGCGTCACTGCTGTGAGAAGGAATTTTCGATAGCATGATCGGCGTTCAAGGTATCGAGGATCGTTCGAGATTTTTTGTTACAGAGTCGAATTGTTCTTGGATCGCGACGTGCCTACGAGAGACGCGTCTCCACTTTTCATTCAGTCGTCAATTCTTTCGTTGATCGCGAACGTTTCGATCGATTTCGATCGACGTTTCTCCTATGTTCTTCGCACATCGAGATTCTAGTCACGAGTATGAAAAACTGCGTCGTCGACCGTACCGATTCTTCGAGACTTCTGACTGTCTTCTCAAGAGAAACGTCTTCTCGATCCACGGGATACAGTTTTCTGTCGTTTCGTTTCTTTTTTTCTATCATAGTTTCGCGTTGAAACGTTCCGTAGGCGACTGACAGCGATGACAGCGTGTACATAAATAGCATTAGATACAAGTAAAGCAAGAAGTACGTACGTTATATTATACATACGTGTATAAAGTAAGTACAATAACTAACGAATGTCCATTTAAGTGATTCAATAGATCCGAGAGAAAGGGAATACAAGTTTTAACTCGCGATTTTATCGTTAGAATATTTTCGAGTGCCGTTCTTTTCACGTGGAATTCGACGCCTCTTCTTCGACGCGGGCGAACCGAAAACGAACGTCGTCGCGTCCCCGTACACACAGACAGTACATACACGTAACGAGACGCAATGAACGCAAGTGTGATACTTTGAAATTCGTCCCAATCGCTGCCAATCCGTGCTCGATCCGCAGTTTTAGCGAGCGAAAACTCCGTACGAAGCTTTTGGTTCCCGTTGTTTCGGTCCCGGAGACCAGCCTCTGGTCGAGAGAGCGACGGTTTGCCCGCCACTCGAAACGAGGAGGAAACGAAAATGAAAAAAAAAAGGATAGGGTAGAGTTCTTACGGTATATCATTGAACGACGAAGCGAATCGGTTGCTCGTGGAAACGAACCGAAAGCCGGGAGATCGAGTAGCATGTCGTCTTTCCCTTCAATACCAAATCTTCTAGCGAATACACGAAGCAAAAACGAGTATTATAATTATTAAGAATAATTATTACGCCAGTAAGAGATGATGCAAAAGAAAAAGGAGAGGGAGATGAACGAAGAGACGAGATATAGGAACGAAGTTTCGGGTTACTCCGTTGTTACGATCACTAACGAAAAGTCGCTCTAAAACTGTCAGAAGTAACATACGTGTATATACATTTAGGTAGATAGATAAGAAAGGGAAACACGGAAGATTACGAAAAATACGGAGAAACCGATACGATGAATTCACTGGAGTTTGAGCTTCCCAACTTGAGTCAAGGGTTTTAGCTGCTGCAGCAAGCAATCACAACGCGGTCAAATTATTTGTAAAAGAAAGCAAAGAGTTCGCTCGCCCGGACGCCGCGTCGCCGTGCCAGGAGCAGAGTTGTGCAGGATTACGATTGAATTACTCCATGAATTGTAATTGCATAGTAGTTCAATTACATCGTATTCAATGACATTGTAATTCGTAATTGAGGTCTCCCTTTCAATCAAATCACAGTGCAATTCGTAATTTCAGTTGAAGTACAATGTAATTGAATTACTCCATGAATTATAATCACAAAGTAATTCAATTACATCGTATTCAATGACATTGTAATTCGTAATTCGGATCTCCCATTCAATTAAATTACAATGCAATTCGTGATTGCAATTGAAGTATAATTACAAAGTACAATGTAATTGAATTACTCCATGAATTATAATCACAAAGTAATTTCATTACATCGTATTCAATGACATTGTAATTCGTAATTCGGATCTCCCATTCAATCAAATTACAATGCAATTCGTGATTGCAATTGAAGTATAATTACAAAGTACAATGTAATTGAATTACTCCATGAATTATAATCACAAAGTAATTCAATTACATCGTATTCAATGACATTGTAATTCGTAATTCAGATCTCCCATCCAATTAAATTACAATGCAATTCGTTATTGCAATTGAAGTACAATTACAAAGTGCAATGTAATTGAATCAGAATTACGAATTGAGAGGTAACCAGATTGAGAGGTAATAAGAGGTGGAAAAAAACATTGCAATTCAGCTGCACTCATGATTACAGTAATTAGCAATTGAATTAATTGGTAAGTTTGAATTATGTAATTGAAGTACAATGTAATTAAATTGCAGTGTAATTCAATTAGCACAACCGCGGCCAGGAGCCGATACTTTTCTAAATCGAGCGATTCAACTTGCGTTTCATCCTGTCCGGCGACGACGGGTTCGCAAGGCGATTTATATACGCTGTCGCTTAAAAAAAATATGAATAAATAAACAATGCTGCTTCGCGTGGCCAACGAAGATCGCTGGTTCGCACGAAAAACGCGGACTACGGAAGAGAAAGCCTTTATCCTTCAATCGACGATCTATGTACAGTGACTCACGAAATTTATCACACGATTACGTTATCTCAACATTCTTCTATTTAACACTTTTTTAAGACAGTTTTATTTGAAGCGAGGACATGGTATCTTTAGCAAACAACATTTCGATCGCTCTTGAAAAATTTACAGTCGATTGGTTGCACGAGAATTAAGAAAGAAAATTAATTATGGAAATTTGTGAACAATTTCGTGAGTCTCTGTAGTAACCGATGAAACGGTTTCGATAGTCTAACAGACATTCCGACCGAACCCGCCTCGAAGTCAAACATTTTCGCACGTTCCCGCCTCTGCAGAATCTGTCGACGTCGCTGAGACGAAAGCGTTTCACGTAGATCGCAGGAGCGGCGCTTTTCAAATTGTCCGAGAAATCGTCTGCAATTCGTCCTTCCTCGTTCTTCTGCGTTCCATCGTTTGGTTGGCCGAAACATATATATATATATATAAATATATATATATATATGCTCGCGTGTACCTACCTAGCTTCTTGCGCGCAACGCATTTTTGACTCTGCCGTGAGAACGATAGAGAAACAGAGATAGAGATGAACGGATACAGAGAGAATAAGCGTGATCTCGCCTGTAGCGAGTGATAGGGAGAAAGAGAGGAGAGTGACTAGAGAGAGAAAGAGAGAGAGAGAGAGAGTGGAAGAGAATGTTAGAGAAGGAGGCCAATGAAAAATCCAGAGAGCACGTATTCGCTCTGCAGGGAGGCGGTTCCCAGTTTCGAAACGCGTCGCCACGGCTATTCGAACGAGAACACGACCGGATGTTCGGATATTTTGGTACGTTTAATCGGATTGTCCGCCGTCGACTGAACCGAGCCCATCCAAAATTGCTAACACGAACGTCCGATCGGATTTGTTCGGATAACCCGTCCGTGGGACGCGGATGGTTATCGTTGCCGTTGCCAAGTGCTCGCTGATTGAAAGGAATCGGGAGGAAGGGTGAAACGATAAAACCGAACGGGAACATGGAACAATGCGAAACGGGAACGAAACACGGATATAACCGAATAATACACTACAGACCGTCCACGCCGGGGACAAGCTTGTCCGCTGATCGAGGAGAGATCGAGGGAAACGAAAAAGAGAAGGAAAAAAATAAAAGGAGAAAAGAGACAAAAGGGAAGGGAAAGGAAACGGAACGCAGAGACAGACATAGTGACATAGCCGCGCTCGAGGGAATTTTGTTTCAGCAAACGTTACGACCGTGACGTTGCAGGGAGTACGACGGGCTTTAGTTCC
Organism: Macropis europaea; assembly: GCA_916610135.2. Taxonomy (NCBI): domain Eukaryota; kingdom Metazoa; phylum Arthropoda; class Insecta; order Hymenoptera; family Melittidae; genus Macropis; species Macropis europaea. The sequence continues at coordinate 9,042,119 of OU744353.1, forward strand.
ATCGCATCAGTGTAAATCAGATCCAAGTGTATGGATAGCGTCGTAAATGAACTCGCGTACACGCTTCGGTACATTAGATATATATATATATAGTAGGTACAACAGAACGAATATATATATATATATATATATATATATATATATAAATATACATAATATAATATATTTTTGACTTTTATTCTAAAGTAACTCGTAAGTGGACCGTGTACGGTGACGTTTCACGAGAAACGGACAAGCTCCTTGGTCGCAAACTAACAGTTCGATCGACGTGCCGAAACCACGTTGCCGATACGGGAAACGTCGTTGGGGAAAACGAACCGGAGAGAGAGAGAAAGAGAGAGAGAGAGAGACGAGGGGCACGCAAATCATGTGTTCGGTGAAAGGGTCTGACGAGTTTCGAGAAAACGAACGGAGGAAACCGCATTTCTTTGCAGAGTGAAGTGCTCGTACGTGTTGCGCGGGGTGCTTCCCTTGTTGGTAGATAAAGATTGATGCGCGAAACGGAGGATCGGGGCGAAAAGAATGAGGCGTTGAACACGGTTCACCGAATGAGAATAAAACAACTGGATTTTACGTTGTACGTGCATACACAGCAACCCCTGCACCGACAGCTGCGTACTTACGCGTACGCGCGCAGACACACCGGCACACACAGACACATACAACATAAAATAAACGTATATTATATACATGAGAATATATTTATAGATATTATCGATCGAGCGGATGCTCCCTGAACATTGCGCGCGATTCTTCAAAAAGAGTTCCTTCAGAATACTACCACCGGGTACACTGACTTTTTTCCGGGAAAACGAAACGAAAGGACGACTTTCCTCCGGCCGGCGTATGCAAAGACGATCGAGGGGGAAGGAGAGAAAATGGGAAAAGGGTAGCTGTTACTATGTAAATGGAAAGGTGCGAATAGATTGCCAACGAGGGAGGAACGCCCCGTATGCATATATTTCTTCTATTTCAAATCAGTAAGGAAAATTGTCTAGGTAAAAAAAAAACGAGTTTAAACGAGTTTCTAGATAGAACGCGTTCGACATTGGTAGCTCGATGTTAATCAATATTAACTTTTTCGAACTAAACTAACGAAGACTATAGTATTTTTCGAATTAGATTATTAAACGTAGCGTTACATCGTAGTACACGAACTTAGCAGGTAGAAACGAGAAACTTTTACCAGTCAACTAATTGCATGTTAGTGTATCAGCCTACGCCTAGTAAGCTTCTCATAGTGGTAGAGATATTAATCCGCCGTGGCCGCCCGCCATTTTTCCCCCTTAACAAAGACGGACGAGCAACGATCACCGTCTGGATATGCTTTCTGTGAGAAAAAGTGACGAAAATGAAGGAAAGAGAACTCGCTCTCCATTACAACGAAGTATTCCGTGCAGCTCTGCGATTCAGATCTGCCGATTTCTTTCTTTATCCTTTCGAATTCCCGCTTCTTCCTACCTACCCCCTCGGCTACTCCTTCTTGTCCCTTTTAAGAGAACTGCGACGAGAGACGAAACCGTTTTGATCTCGCGCTAAGTAACGCTTAGTGTCTAATATAAAATACTATACAGAAACGTACTATAACGAGCAAACGAACGAGAAAAAAAAATAATGAGATTTAGATGACGTAGGATATTTAATGAAAATGATAAAATAAAAAAAGAGCGGAAATATATGAAGAACCCGATCGCTTGCCCGGACGCCTCGCGAGGGCTGCAAGATGGCCGCGAGGACGAAGGGGACACCGCGAGATAATAACCGATTCCACTTTGCTCTCCGGTGTAGATCTTTTACACACGATATATCACATACATACCTGCCTTGATACAAAAAAAAGACAAAAACGTAATTATGCCGTTCTTAACGCGATACAAGGAACAGACGTCCGTTGAGAAATTTCGAAGCTTCGAAGAGCGAAACTACACACGGATAACCCTGTCCCTTCCTAAACCTTTACCTCCACGTCCCTGGACCCTGCACCTCTACCACCCGATATCTTCGTTATACGATTCAATACACCCTCGTTCGTCCGATCAACGCGACAAAGTTCTAATCCCCCCGCTTGTTCTGTGCTAGTGACGTAGTAGAATTGTGGAGGAGAATTCACCTTACGATTTATCGAGGGAAATGTTAATCGCACGTAACACTCAGAATTGAAATTGTATACACTATTTAGAGAGTAGAGGGAAGTTCACGGTTGAAGATACGATTCTGGAATGGACGACCCTCCTATGATCCGCCGCCCCATCGTTTTCAACATGACTTACGATCAATCTCAAGCGTGTTCGTGTTTTTTCCTCGCTTATGTGTGAGCTTCTGCGCCTGTTGCGAAACGCTTCTTAGATCCTCTACCCTACGAACAGTATCGGATACTCGACACACGCACGTGCATACATATACATGTACACGAACATACGCGTATATATATATATATATACTACACATTTTTTGGTCGTTTAACGTGTACACGAACGCGCACGCCTGAGCTAGCAGCTAAGACTAGAGAATGTTACGAATATACACATATTTATCGGCACGTGTTTATGCTCGTAGTTAGAGATAGTTGTACCCGCTTGGGATGTCACACCGTGTCACTTTTGCTGATCGCTAGTTTCGTGTCCCCGTTTCGTGTCAACGCCCCACTTCTCGTTGTTGTTTTAAACGTGTTCTTTGTACGGGACGGCTCACCCCTGATTTGCCTATTTCGTAGCGTCGAGCACCTCGCAGCGAAGGTCTCCACGAGTTTTAATTTCAATTCGGATGAGACGCTTGCGAATGATTCAGTTCTTACAGTAGCTGTCCTAGATGGTGCGTAGAGAATTGCTCTAAGGTGATAATAGAGACGAACAGATAGGTTCCTATCGCTTGAAAGTTCCTCGAACGAAATTTCACTGTAAGTCGCTTCCGTGTTTAAGGGATGATCGTAGCGATTTGATTTCCGTCGAGACGCTTGCAACCGGATTTTGCATACGGTAGAACAGATCGGCAGGAGAACTTCTTTAACTCGACAACGATGAAAGCAGGGCATTCGATTCGTACGTCACCTTTTCGACACTATTATTAAAACACTGTTTCTCTGGGTCACGCGTCATCGCCCACTAAATAAACGTAGGTTATTTCTTTCCGCGGTACTAACCCCATGTGTAGCCTCGAGATGAACGATTCGATGTGTAATCACTGTACTCCGTTGTATACTTTTGAACATGGCTTGACCTCCTCTGTCCTTGCCCCAGCCCCCGTCATGTCCTTCCGTCATAATAACACGGTCGCCCCCCTTGACTACAAGTTTTCTAAAACAAAAATTCTTCTACAAAAACGAGAGGAGAGAGAACAAGTGAAAAAAAAAACAAACAAACATAATGAGAAACAGAAACAATGCCGATAGAAAAGAACGCGAGAAAAAAAAGAAACAAAGAAACCCTAAAATTCGGAACCGAGCCCATTGGTCATTCACAAAGATTATTCGGAACGAATGGAAAAACAAGGATCACGTAATCATACTTTAAGGATCGTGGATTTATAAAGGTATTTACAGTTTACGAATCAAATAAAAGAGAATATCTTCAGTGGCAGCATAATAAACGGAAAATTACTAGTTCGACAAACTTAAACTAACCGTACGTTGGGGACGAGACCGAAGGGATCTCGGTGAACGCTTTGCAAACGAGCGCTGTTCGCTGAGAATCCTCCGGAACGTTGCGTCTTCCGACAGTGATGTAACTATTAACATGTAACCCTTTAACGTTATATTTTTCCGGTGGTAGCTCGAGCGTTCATGCGAAACGATTTATCCGGACGCGAAACGAAAAGAAGAAAAACGGATAGGAGAGTACAGAGAGTTAAGCTCCTCGGATCACAGGTGCATACGTCTTTAATTGTATCCTTCGCACCTGTCGCGATAACGATAACCATGAACCAAACGGCGATCGATAAACGCGTTTCGCATGCATTCGAGGGCTGCACTAGCCACCGGCAGTTTGTGATATATTTAGTAAAACAAATTAAAAAGAAAAAAAATGGTTGTTATTCAAATTAAAAAAAAGAGAGAGAGAGAGAGAGAAAGAGAGAAAGAGAGAGAGAGAAAGAGAGAGAGAAGAGAGAAGCGCCTAGCGGTTTTACACCCACACGGACACACACGGACACACGTACACGCGCATGTACACGTACACACGAAATGAATTTGGTAACGTGACGGGCGTACTGCTGGGAGAGGCGAGTTTTCAACGCTGAAAATAAATCTTATAGGGCATTCCGTGATAGGGAACGGCTAGAGTGGCTGTCCGTCGATGTTAGTGCGCGTCGTTTCGCAATCGACGCCGACGTCGAAGCTCTGCGTTCGAAAAGGACGCGAAGAACCGCTACCAATCGCTCGAAGCCGTTCGACGTGACACGTCGTCGCGTATTTTGTAACGAAAAGCAGCAAACACCGTTTGTACACCGACACCCGCATCCGTAGAATGTAATAATTTTCTAGAAACCGTACAGAAACCGAGACATCCCTCCCGACAGCGCGTCCCTCGCCCTCCCGGCGGCATCGACGCCGTCGTTTATAAACTAATTGTAAATTTTAGGTAATACCGCGCGTATAATAGGGGAAAACAGAGAGAACAAAGAGACAAAATGAGAACAAAGCGATAGGTAAGAGAAAGCGAGGCGTAACTATCGTGGAGGAGAGGAAGAATAAGAAAGAATAACAAAAAAAATGATAATACACATAACAACACACACTATATATTGTAATATTATTTTTCGAACATAGTAATGTAATGTAGAATATAATATATGTATTATATATATTATATACATATATTATATTATATATATACGTATATATATAATATAATATGATGTAAGGATCATTTCGTGTAGCGGCAAGGCTGGACGAAGTGTTTGTGGAGTTTAAGAGATTAATTAAGGTGGGCCAGAAGCGTCGGCGAGCCGAGTGGCGCGGGGTCACACTACATATTTTTACCAAGTTTTTCGAATATTGAGTCCCCTCGATTCCTATATGATAATGAGAACTTAAAAATGTACCTGCGCGCCACCATCGCTTCCGCGCCAATTTCTTAGTGTGTAGCCGTCGACGGGTCGTCGAGCAGTCGCGTTCGATCTCGTTGTGTTCAAGAGCGAATCTCTGTACGAAGGTGTGTCGAGCAATTTCACCTGACTGTAAGCAAACTGCTCCGACGGTTCGATTCTCCGTTCCTCGAGCTCGATCCTCGCACCGTTCCATCGTATCCGCGCGGAACTTTCGACGAGACGACGCGGAGGATGGAGGAATCGCGGTCCTGGCGGGCGAGCAGAGGTCGAGAATAAAACGAAAAGACGTACGGAGGGAGAAGAAAGGCTTCTCGTTGTTCCACGTAAATAATTCTGAACGTTCGACGACCGGGCGACGGTAGATTTTCAATTCGTCGGGTCGAAGATTGAAACGAATGGGACGAGCGCGGAGGGGCGAGCGGGACGAGATTTCGACGCCGCGCGCCCCCCGCAGAAGACGTCGTCCTTTTCGATTTTCACTCTTCGAGCACGATACGTGCGTATTCTAATTTTTCAATGTCCATGAAAGGACGAAGAGTCGAGCAGAAGCGTGTACAGTGGGGGTGGTTGGTTACTATAATACGAATAAAAAAAAAGAGAAAAGGAAAGTCAGTTCCCCTTTCCCACTGCCCTACCCTATCGCTCCTACCCGGTCGCTCCTGATCATCCTTTCCCTCCTATTTTTATGCCCGTCACTTTTAGAAGCTCCTCGAATGTCGGCCCGAAATGGAAATAAGACAAAAAGAACAAAAAAAAAGAAAGAAAGAAGTGAGGATAAGAGGATAAACTAATGAACGATGCGTTTTCTAATTGTCGACGAATATACCGTTGAAATTCGACGACGACTTTTGTAATACCCGAATACTTACCGATACGTACGTTTGTGTTCTCATAATGATGCATCGCACTCGGAATACGTATACATACGTGTGTATATATGTAGATTGGCCATACGACACCACAGAATTTCAAAATTCATCGGCACGAACGACGTTGCGATAACCAAGAGACGACGACAGGCCTTTTCTTTTCGTTTTGTTTTCTATATGCAGTTGTTACATTCGATGTTCTGTTGTACGAAATATGCTGGCATGTTGAATTATGGGTGAGAACCAAGAACCGCGAAGCTGGATATTATCTATTTTTTGCGAGGCACAATCTGCTCGTGACGGATTAGAGATTCCTTTCTCTCTCGGCACGTTCCTCCTCGTCGCCGTCCGGTCCGGACGGACGGGAGGAACAAACAGCCGAGAGATCACGTTTACACGTCCGTTTCATTCTTTGGCGAGTTCTGCGCGAGATTCAAAGGAAAAAAAATGAAAAGCAAACAAACAGGAAAGCATGAAAAAACTACCGAGACGTTCGACCCGAAATCGTGTAGGTCTCGAAATTCACGGTTCACGAAATGTACGAGCAGCTTGCGCGTCACTTTGAATAGAGTGAAGAAATAAGAAAAAAAGCTGTACGGACTAGAGAAAAATTAACATTGTGATGTTTACTGATCAAATATGTCAAAAAAAAAAGAGGAGGCCCACTGGTTGAGGCCCGACATTTCTGAGTACACTATAAGGAATAAACATTATGTAAAATTTATTCGTCGCTGTCTCTGTTCCCACCCCCTGAACGTGTCTCTTTCTCGCCGACACACGGTGGGACAAATGGCCTATCCAGGTGAACAAAACCCTTTACATCAATGCACTCAAAATTTCATTATTTTTAGGGAATAAAGATGCACAGTAGTGATAGATAAAGAAAAGGTATAGAAATATTTCATTTCATGAACGTGACCGAAGACGTTGCTTTTCAAACTTGTATTTGTTTTTGTCCATTTCGCGCGCAACCTTCTTTTATGTGTATATTAATCAAAGACAAACAGTGGATATGTATTATGTCTTCATTAGACTCTACATTCAACAATTTACCGGGAAAACAAGTTTTCCAGAGGTAATTCTATCATTTCCGTCGATATTACAAGTATTTCGAAGAGCTTTTCCTTAAATAAAAATGATTTTGTTTGTAGAGCGCCGATTTTAAGATTCGATCGGATTCGCTTTAATTCCTTAAAAAACCTACAGAAGAATAGTTTGTTAGTAAACACTAAAATGTCCAAGTACCACGAGCTGCCGCAGCAGTAAAAAAAAAGTTGTCTAGGAAAACTTATAGACAGGAAAACAGAATTGATATTTTAAGGCAGCTTTTCTATTAATTATTTAGTCATGGTGTTAAAAAGATGAGTTTATCACTACTGGAAATCACTCATATACCTTCGACTTAACATTCAATTGTTAAAAAAAGATGGCACATACAATTATGAAGTATATTGAATCGAAGCAGTGTAGATTGCCGCGGAATGTAGTATGTCCTAAAAAGAGGTCCTCTCAAGAAACGTACGTCTTCAATATTTTCTTAATTATACAAAATGTGAAGAAGTGTTTGAGATAAAGTTTCTTTCTTTTTAGCAAAGCTATCGAATGTTATAAAACTTTCTATATTATTTCGTTGAAAAAGTAGAGGGTGCGCACCCCTTCTAACCCCTTGAGTGCCTGAAGGAGTACACAACGTGTCATAAAGACGGCCTCGTCGAACCATAACGCGCGCAAACAAATTTCTTCTTTACCTATAACAGTTTTTGAGAAATTAATTTTGTCCAGCTAAATGTGGCATTTGTCCCACTGTGCGACAACCTGAAAGACCGTCCTCCGCATTCAAGTTTCGCGGAATCATTCGAACCTCCTCAGGCTCTGAACGGAAAGTCGCTGCATCTAGGAGCTGCATGTGCAATCAGCAGGATTGGTGCATCGTTCGAAATAGTGCAGCCTCGGCTGGCCAATCAGCCGTGTTCAGCGCACGGAAAGTCGCGATGCGACTTACCCGCTCACTTCGACGTACATGCAATTCCGTGATGGCAGTGCTGCGATAAGCCGCGACTGCGCACTGCCGGAAAACGCTAGGCGTCCATGATCCGCTCGCGGAAATTTCGCTTGAAGTTAGTCGCAGTTTTGATCACCTCTCCGTAGCTCTGGCTTCCCCATCGAACGGACATTATACGAGCGAAGTCTGCGCGAAATCGATGCACGATCAATCTCTATCGACTTTCTTGCCTCCTGGATGCCCCGGTTGCTTTCTCGCGAACCGTTCCATCGGGGAAGAAACAAAGGTACCAGTCGCGAATAACCGTGTCTCCTGATAAACCTATCCAATAGGCAGACATTTGACGCTTCCGAATCAAGAAAATTGCCTACTGCAAGCTGAAGAGGCTGTAGGACGTAGAATCTGTGAGGGGTTCGTCGCTCGGACTTCGAGCATGCGTTCTCCCGCCTCCAGCTCGCAGCTCTCGCGACTGGACTAGCCACGAATTGAGTCGATGCAACTTCAGACGATTTAGCGGACCTTCCATTGTAAAGTCGCACGTAAGCGTTACACGCACGTAAGCTAGCTCGGCTGTTAGCTGGGAGCAGAGGGACGGTCGGTGGCCGTGTGCGGTCGTGGTCGCCGGTGAATCCGCGTTGAAACATGTGTCGTTGCTGCCCGTGGAAGCGGCACCCTGACCCAGTGAATCCTGCCTGTTCGACGAGGAGCGACGGAGAGGAAAAGCCTCGAAGGAGCGAAGATCGTTCCATCTGAGCAACGTGTTGTGCCGCATACGCAACATCGCGCATAGACCAGGTTACATGGCGAGTTACTCGCGAGGACGTTCTTCGCGGCAATCCGAGTGAGTGACACACGAATGCTGCTTCCTACGGATCTAGCTTTTCAATCTGAAACGATCATCGATCCCCAGCCTCGATGGTCGAACGCAATACCTGCCATTCGATTGTTTCTCGATTGCCGTTCGATGGTCGGGCCGTTGGAACGGCGCACCGCGCGCTGTGTCAGGAAACATATGATTTCTCCAAGTGCAAAATCGAGTTATGATGTTTCGAGTATTTGCTATACGCGCCCATGTCTGATTAGAACTGGAACGACCTACTGATCTCCCTCCGCGATCGATGCTGGGAATCGATGCTTCCGATCTTGCTTAACGATCCTCTGATCGTTGCTCCGGAGCAGTTACCGCGCGTGGCTACTTTCGATCAGTTTTTGTTGCTCTCCGATGAACGTACCAAGCAGTTTAATTTATGGAAGGATTTATAGGTCGATGTTTTTGAACGATTGGGAGTTATGTTGATTGAAATGATCGAGGTGAACGGTTTACCGCGATGCGACACGCGCAATGATTGCGCGTTGCGCCTATCCGTTCTATTCTCTTCATGAATTTTTATGAATGACTAATTTTTAATTATTTAGTTTGTTTCTTAATTATTTCCACGGACAGAAGTTTGTTTATATTCCTCGCGTTTGTTACTGAATATCATCAGATTTTTATCCAGCTTTAATATTCTGTTTTGTTATATAAAATTGTCTGAAGTTTATGTTGGGTAGATTGAAGAATATTACATTTATTAAATTCAAGCATTTCATACTAGATAGTGTTGCTTTTGAGAATTGTGTAGTAATATCATTATTCTGAACAATATTGATTTCCAAAGATGTTACACAATAGGCGGTTCGGGATATTGATTTAATCGCAACGCACATGTTCCATAGGTGAACCGAGAAAATCATGGTCGAAATCGAATACAATTATTTTCTACTGATTTTGATGAACATATGAGACAGTAATATTGTAAAACATGTCGGTATGGCAGAAATTTGCAATAACTTTATACGCTTGTGTATATTCAGTCTAAATATGAACAATCATACCACGTTCTCAGCAGATTTAAATTACTTTTATTTAATTTCAAAGAGAAATATACTTAAACAAATGTACATTTCGTATATACAATAAAAAAGATTTTAATGTCAAGCACATAAATTAAAAACGATATAGCTCTAAAGAATTTTTTTATTTTTCTTCTTTTGCAAAATAAATCTACATTAGCAGAATGTACACAATTCTACTAAACTTCGCATTTATAAATTATTCTGCGTTGACAATTGAATATTTTACACCCTGGATAATTAACGGATGAATTCTGTATCCAGTGACACGATGGACGATGATATTGACGATAAGGATGACACGAAACGGTAAGCGTTTTATTAAAAGTACTCCAAGGACCGCAGAGCTTTACTAATTGACGATTCTTTAATTATCAGGAAATCTCGGAATTTAAGCGAGAAGAAACGCCGGGATCAGTTCAACATGCTCGTGAACGAGCTCGGGAACATGGTCAGCTCGAACACGCGGAAAATGGATAAATCCACCGTGCTGAAATCCACGATTTTATTTCTGAAAAACCATAACGGTAGGTACAGCTTAATAGGAATCACACGAACAGCGTATTAATAAAAATTTCATATTTTACATTTATACTTATCTGAAATTTATGATCGTTTCAGAAATAGCTGTAAGGTCGAGGGTGCACGAAATTCAGGAGGATTGGAAGCCATCGTTTCTGTCGAACGAAGAATTTACTCACCTTATATTAGAAGTAGGATCATCGTGATAAAATGACATAATATTCGAGGGAGTTATAGTTACTGCTCGCATGACGTACACGTTACTGACACGTTCGAAATTTCTACTGATAAAAACACAGGCAACATTTCTTTCGTGTAGGCTCTGGACGGTTTCATAATGGCATTTTCCTCGTGCGGTCGCATTTATTACGTGTCCGAAAGTGTTACGTCCTTGCTGGGCTACCTTCCAAACGAACTGGAGAACACAACTATCTACGATATCACATATCAGGAGGACCAGTCTCCTTTGTACAATGTTCTGCTGAATCCCGCCAATACGAGGGATCGACGGAACATTAAAAAAGGTATGTGCTCACTGAAACCCTCTAAATCCTAATACAACACATATTAACTATGCGATTTATGTTCACAGAGGACCAAATTTCTTTCTCGTGTCATATTAAGAGGGGCGGCCTAAACGTTCAGGAAAATCCAGTATACGAACTGGTACAATTTGTCGGATGTTTTCGTACGTAACACGTATTTGTACAATATTGCCGTTTTTAGTTAAAGTGTCCTAACTTACATTTCGAAACATCCGAGAATTTTTTTTATTATATTAGCAATCAGAATATAATTCTGTGAGCTAATTTGCTGGCTTGGGTACTGTCTAGAGCACCACTTATGGCATGATGAGAACTCATCCATTGACGAGTCCTATTTAACCATCAATTAACTCTGCTGGCCAATGTCGTTTAAGTCTTCTTCTTCTGCTTTCACTGCGCTGTTCCAGTAGTGAGAGTACTAAGGAGTTGCTATGGTTTTCTAGTTTTTCATGATGTTTTAAGCTGCTTTTCTGTATTACTTCTTTGACAAAGAGGATATTTAGTTCCTCATGCAAGATTGGATTTGTTATATACCAAGGAGCATCTGCAATCATTGTTAAGATTTTTGATTGTATTCTTTGTATTATTGCAATGTTGAATCTGCTGGTACATGCCCATAGTTCCACTCCATAGTCCATGTACAGTGACTCATCAATTTGTTCACATCATTATGTTACTCAATATTCTTCTATTTAACACTTTTTTAAGGCAGTGTATTTGAAGCAAGAATATGGCATATCTAATAAATAACATTTTAAATACTCTTGAAAAATTTGTAGTTGGCTGGTTGCACTAGAATTAAGACAGAAAAGTAATTATGAAAATATTTGAACAATTTTGTCAGTCACTGTAGGTTTATAATAACAGTCTTATGCAATAGTATTTTATTCTCGAAGGATAGTGGGGACTTTCGTCCAAGTAGCCGGTACGTTTCTTTTATTTTATGATCTATCTGTTTCCGTTTGTTTATTATATGTCCCTTCCAGGTAAGTTTGTTGTACAAATAGACACCTAAATAGTTTGGTTTTGTAAACTGTGGCAAATACTGACATAATTGAGGGCTTGTCATGAACAACAATACGAAAAGCAGTTAGCTCAAATAAGTTAAACTGTTTCTAAATTCCCACAAAGCACATAGGACATTCTAATGTTTCTTAAAAGGTGAAAAACAAATCGAGCTCCAAATATTTCGAAATATCTTGAAAAATGCAAAAATGTTAGATAGGACACTTTAACTAAAGAGGGCAGAATAGTTGATTGTGATATTCATAAACTAATAAATTTTTAAACATCATTTATTCCAGGTTCTGACGTCGACACAGAGGTAGACAACTTGCTTCCGCATTCAAAATTCAGCAGTACCGTTGGATTGGATACGAAGTAATTTCCTTGCGTACAGGCTGGTTTATATCATGCGAGAAATATTGCGGTGGTGAATTCAGGACACAGAAATAAGACAAAAATATTCATGCGAGCGTATGACCGACGTGCCTTTGTATCCGAGTTACAGCCTGTTTAGTCTGCAACGAGTAAGGTAAACGTCCCCATTAGCGACCAATTTGTTTTATCTTTACATTAAGAGTGACAAATGAATATATCTGATAATTAAAACGGTGAGAAATTAAAGTCAAAAGTGTTTCCTTTTATAATTCATATTTTATCAGATTTATTAACAACTTCATTATTAGGTTTGATTAATATAGTGTTATAATATATGTCAATGGGACAATAGCTGACAAATTGTAATAAGATAAGTTAAGAAGTAAGCATTCTTAAGTCCTTGCATTTAATATTAGAAATTTATGAATACATAAAGTAATAAAAAATTCAGTCAACAGTAAAGTTGGAAAATATTGTCACTTTTTATTAACGAAACTAAAGTATACAGTGGCCGAAAATAAGCGTACACTTTATATAAATAGTGTGAGTATCTTTTGTTCAATGAACATAATTATTTGTTATAATAATACATATATTAATATAAACACTTAACTATTTTTAACTAAATTGTAATAATTAAAATGTAATAATAAAACAATTGGACGATAATGGGGACACTAGATGGTTGGTGATAGGACACAACACGAGCTGTAATTTTCGACATACTTACATAAAAATTTACATCGATCTAATTTTAAAAGTAAAAGGTTCAATGTGGATAATAATCCATGTTTCGTGAAAATTTTTACATTGTCGCGTTCTTATATGTCCAGTAAAGGTGTAATTTGACTTTCTTCAAGGATAATGCTGAAAGAGAAAGCTTGTATCTTGCAAACAATTCTTCAAAGTCTGCCTAACATGTTCAGAACCAAAATAAATAAATTGCAACGGAGTACTTCTGATAATCGTGCAAGCAAAGTAGAAGATTTTGTAAAATTATCAGCAAGACAGCTGAATAGCAAACATAATAACTATACTATCCCAGCTAACAAGCTGGTCCGTCAATAGGATCCACACCTCATCCATATATGACCAAAAAATGTGTCCATTTAGAGGAGCATCATTTAACAATTCATATAATTTTCCATAAATTGTAACAGAGTTCTTCTGATAATCTTGCAAGCAAGGTAGAAGATTTTGTAAAATTATCAGCAAGGCAGATGAAGAGCAACCCTATGCCTAACTATACTATCTCAGCTAACAAGCTATAAGTTCACATAGGATACATTCTCATACGTACTATCTTTCTTATTTCTATGTCCTAAATCCACAACAGCAGTAGTACCCGCTCTTTATGAAACACATTGTATAGCCAAATATTCGTAACCGAATCGACTACGTTTCCAGTAAATCACGCTAGCAATAAACTCATTTGTGTTCTCTTAGATTAGTTTTCGTGGGTACAGGACGGCTCCAAACACCCCAGTTGATCCGGGAGTTGTCCGTGATGGACAGCACGAAGTCCGAATTCACTTCTCGCCATAGTCTCGAGTGGAAATTTTTGTTTCTGGACCATCGAGCGCCGCCTATCATCGGCTACCTGCCGTTCGAGGTTCTGGGTACGTCCGGGTACGATTACTACCACGTGGACGACTTGGACAAGGTTGTCACGTGTCACGAATCACGTAAGTGTGCAACGTCGAAGAGAAAAATTTGGATCGAAGATCAAGGGAGCTTCATTTGCAGTGATGCAGAAGGGCGAAGGAACCTCCTGCTACTACAGATTCCTTACGAAAGGCCAACAGTGGATATGGTTGCAGACTAGGTTCTACATTACGTATAATCAATGGAATTCGAAGCCTGAGTTCATAGTGTGCACGCATTACGTGGTCAGTTACATCGACGTAATTAAAGAGCTGCGTAAGGAGTCAGAGGGCTTCAGCAAGGACCAGAATCAAGATGTCCTGATGCCAATGAAGCAACAACAGGTAGGTTACATTTGGAACATCACATTGCATTCAGAGCTGAAAGTTCGATTCATGAAATTGAAACGCAGGTGACGACGTCTTGCCCGGTTCCACCGACCCAATGGCCCAGCAAACCTTCTAAAACGTCCAAGTCGATACCATCAAACACCCGACCACGACATCACGTCGAAAGTTCCGATAGTTCCTCCATGTCGGCCTCCATGCAAAGTTCCCCACACTCGCAGATAACGCACGTCTCACGATCAAAGGGCACTTCTGCGAACAGTTCGGTCACGTCGAAAACTCAGATGCCCCAAATTGACAGCAGGCAGCAGCAGCAACAGCAGCAACCTCAGTTGGAAGTTGACCAGACTTGTATTAACTTCATGGAGCAGCCGCAATACGCGACGGTGAACTTGCAGCCTGTGGTCACCACAGGTTTTGGAGCTCCGACTGCGCCGATTATTTCGACATTACAGACGCACGAGGTAAACAAATTGATGACGAAGTCATTTTTATCTTCACACACGATGTTGCACGCTGGAAACAGTGTCTGACATTCTTGAGTACCAATCATTTACACTCCCGTCCATAAGTCATGGGACACTTACTAATTTCAGCTTTACGTTTCAATTCAAATACAGACTATATTGAATCAAACGATTATTTACAGACTATTTACACTGAATACAATTTCTAAATGTTAGGATATATTGAAAATTATATGCAGGATGATTCACGCAACAGTAACAAGCCGTATCTTTTTTTGGTTGAAGTTAGAAAAGAAAATGTTAGAGGGAAAAGATGAATACTTCAATGTAGACTATATAGTTACGTTCATATTTTTTTCGCAGGTGCAATAATTCATGTGCATTTTGCAGTTGCACTATTTTCTTAAATGGAAACCATCCCTTTTTTGCATACATCGAATCCTCCTGTCAGTACACGTAAAAGAGTGTTAGAGTAACATGGTCGAAAAATGATTAGTTCGTGAGATATTTCCGATATTTCTCGATAAATCCCAGAATACCTGTAAATATGTTTAGATGTTACATCAGCAAGGTATCGTGATGACACAAGCGCAGAATCAGATTCAGGACGAGCTGCAGCGTAAGCACGAGGAACTGCAACAGCTGATAGTGCATCAGCAGGAAGAGCTGCGAAGAGTGTCGGAGCAGTTGTTCATCGCTAGATATGGAATATTATCACCGTTGATCAATGTAAATATCTGGCAGGCTTGACTATTGAAAGTTTTAGATATTAATCCTTTGACTGCGAACAGCAGCAAGAGGCGGTCATCTGAACATGCTCAATGGCAGTGATGGCCACGGGAGCTTCAGTCTTCCCCCACTCTAGGTCCATTTCCCCTCATATAGGCTGCCATCTGGGAAGACGATGGACCGAGGGGGACCAGGAGCGAACTGGTGGGAACTGAACCGAGGGGGATGGACCTAGAGTGGGGGCAGGCCACAGCTCCGGTGGCCACCACTGCGCTACGTATATCAGAAGAATTCAATCTATTTTTAAACTTTGACTATTTACAAGGTTTCTGTATAGAGCAATTTGATATTACCCCCAAAATTAAAATTTCGGACGATCGAGCCGTTTTGTTTCCGGGCGCTTCGCAGTCAAAGAGTTAGATGTCTTCATGAAGCGAAAGAAGCAAGTCTTACCTGTTTGACATGGTCTGTTTTAGGCTAGCATGCCGTACAATACAACGAACGCGTGTCAGCAGATGAATCGCTGCAATACGAGTAATTCAAACGTGCAGTTGTCCACGTCGAACAGCGTGCAAGGTGTAAACGTTCTTCCTCTTCCGATCACCGTTCCAGTGCCAATAGTGCCTACGGAATTATTTTCCCACCCGTTACCAGTCAGTCCGGTGCCGGTTTCAGTGACGGGGCAAGGGAATGTCGGCACGATGATACAAACGCAACAGCAGTCCCACCAGCAACTGCAGCATCAGCAGCAGCCGCAGCAACACCCGCAGCAACAAGGACCAACGCAACAGAACGGCAATCCTCCTGATCTCGTGCCTTTTCAAATCTGCTCCCATCAAGCGGACATGCTGTACAATGACATGGAACCACCTCCGAATCAACAACAGAGACCTTCTCAGAATTGAGCATACGTTGCACCGTATTCCGTGACAATTCGACTGAGATTTGTTCGTTATGGTGGCCTATTGGTCGAACGAACAGCCAAGGAATTGGCGTGGAACATTGTTACAAACTATTTAGCGTAGAGACCTCCAAGCAGGCTGTTTTAGATATTTTTAATGTGATTTTCAATTTTTATACCAACCTACTATGCCTATGCATGTTTCTCTTTCAATCTTTTCCCCTTGATGTTGCAGTCTTGATACAGAAAAGAAGGGGTACAGTAGACAAGGAAACGGCCTAACTTAGGTGTCTCTACAGTAGTAAAGTGCTTCACGTACAGAACACTGCAGTTTGTAACTGTGTTCGACTCTTGTGTCAAATTCGGAGCCTGGTGAAACAAAAGGAAATGAATGTTTCATATTTTTATACCTGAATTGTACAAAGGATATTCCGTATGAGTAGAAGCATATCATGATCGTAATGCGAATTGAGCGGATCATGGAAGTTACGAAGCATTCCTCCAAATGTAATCAGCATGCACTTCGAAAAATGAATAGGACGAAAAATACGCATCCGTTTTGCGTTAAAAGTAATGTTTTAACAATTGCTGTGAATAGTTTCCATTGTATATTTATTTATCATCATATTCTTCTTTCTCATTTTATGTAACTCAGGCAGTAGTGGCCACCGGAGCTGTGGCCTTCCCCCACTCTAGGTCTATTCCCCTCATTTAGGCTGCCATTTGCGACGATGATGGACTGAGGGGGGAACTGGAGGGGACTGAAATGAGGGGAATGGACCTAGAGTGGGGGAAAGCCACAGCTCCAGTGGCCATCACAGAACAAACTCCTCAAAACGTTGACGATTATCACAATTTTAGTTTGATCAAACAACTGTAAATTTTCACGAAATTTTAAGTAGCATTCACGTTACAATGGTAGTATAAATGAGAAGTGTGATATCAAATGCGTAAATGTTTGTATATTTAACCAGGTATATTAATAAGAAGGTATTGTCACGCGTCTGGCTAGTTACGGAATTTTGCACTGTGGCGCGGAATGTGCCATGCACAGACTTACGAAATTGATCAAATACATCTATAATGACTTTTCTATCCAAATTCAGGTTCAATTGTCGCATTACCAATTCTTCAGGCGTATTTGAGATGTACTGTAACATTTCCTCGAATAACAATGTCCCGAGGTAGCGTTAATTAAATAATTATTGATTTTGACAATGTTCTCAGCGAATTTTACATTGCAAGATTAACATAGAAAGGCACGTATACGATTGAGTGCTTAAACATTTTGTTTCTCTATGGTTTACAATCAAAATAGCAATTGATGTCGTGTCTGATTAGGAATGGCTGGTTCCGCTGTGACAGCCAACGTGTAAAATAAAAAAGAAGTTAATATAATATAAGAAATGCCGTAACCATTTGATCAATTTCTTGAGTCACTGTGTCTTCCATGTAAGGAGCCATTGTGAGTTTGCCATGTAAAATATACGTGCAAATCGTACGGAATTTGTCTATGCGCAGGCGGTACACGTAAAACTGCTGTTTATAAGATTTGTAAGTTGAAAACGAGAACGTTCGAAGGATAGCTTAATTCATTTACGAGAGTACAAAGTATAACACTTCTGGGATCGCTCCGAAGCATGTACCGAAAACTTTGTGTTCCAGGTGTTTTACGCGGCGACCTAATTATTTTTGTTAGAATATTCTCGATTCGATCGAAAGAGCACGAAGACCAGCGATTTCGGGAACAGGGTATATTTACATACATCTATATGTATACGACGATAAAGAAAGTAATATATTTTGTTGTAAATGTATAGCAATAGATATTTCATATGCATCCTTGTAACGTAGAGGACGATGTGTATTATACCCATGAATGTGGCATGAAAATGGATATATTTTATGATCGTTATTAAATGGATATACATATATTACGAACAGAATACGTATACATTCCGAGAAACGTCGCACGAAGGTTATTATAATTACGAGAAGCTCGTCGCCCCTATGTGTTAGGACAATAACTTTCTCCACGCGATTGTACATGAGAAGACGGAGAAATGTACACAAATCCAACGTGTAAATAAAGGTTCCTAATAACAATGACATGACACCGTCGTTGCGCTGTTTATTCACTTCTGAATCATTGTTTTATATCATAGTTTGACGTCACATCAGCTGCAAGAACATCAGTGACGCAGCAACGGAAAGGAAAGGAATTACTGATCTTTACTAATCTGATATATTACATTATTATAATAATTTGTTAAATAATCTAGTGTTTTTTGGAAGTAGCAACAATTTGTCGAACCTATCACCGTCAAAGTTGCTTTTTAGGGTTTCAAACCGAAAAATGCTCGATGGTTTCTATATTTTGAACAAGAAAGTGAATGATGGCTTATTGTGCTTATGGTACCATGCTCCTTTCATCAATGAGATTTGTATGAATTTGGGATTAATTAGATGCTGTGTTATAATTTCAAATAGTAAACATATTTAGTTCAAAGAAGCATATGAGATAAATTATTATTAGTTACTGTGATAGACGTCAGGGTATTAGATCATCGGTTCTATTAGTAAAATATCGCCGTTATTTCGTTTTTAATTTTATTAACATTTCATATTTTTGCAACAATTGTATAATAAGTTGTTAAAATTGTATAATTTGGAGTTAGGTTCACATAACATTGTTTTCTTATTCTTAGTTATACATGTTTTACTATATATTGTGTAGTATATACAATATGTATCTGTAGAATATGTACTACTTATGCAGCATAGTGCTAACAGCCACAATATTGGATCGTGGCTCACAAGAACTACTATAACTATAAACCCGCTTTCCTGCTGATATTTCTATTAATTTTCACTTTACTAATACACAGGGGACGAACCTACCGGTTAGTATGAATTTAGTATTAAACTGAACTGAATCCTTTCTGTTAATTACAGTTCTATTTTATTAGAACAATTCTAAAATTTATGAAAGTAGTGTAATAATTTAACTATCTATACTTAATTTCTTCACCAGTTAAAATTTATTTTTATTACCAATATTGTTGTTTAATGTTTCAGTATAAAAATAGATCCAGTAGAAATATTAGAGTATTAAAATAAGAAATAATCAAACAGTAAAATTTATAAAAGTTCTTACAGTTACTCTATCAAAATTTGCTTGAAAAAAGCATACACAATTGAAAGTTATAACTAGATTGCGGATATTTATGCAAATATACACTTTTAATGTACAATATATTACATGTCAGTGAAATTATAGAAATGAAACTTTATTGTATTGCATTTTGGTCTGTACATGTTCCAAAAATGTATTTTCATTTTTTCACGGTTGTAAATGTATGTTCCTCAAATATTTAGGTATGTTAAATCGCATAAACATCCGGAGTCTAGTTGTAACAGTGGAATGTGTAAAAAAATTCATCGGTGGAAGTGTGAAATAAATTCAGCACACGCATACCGGTCGATTATGACAAATTCTTCTCTTCAGGCGTTGTATTGAGATATTCGCTAATATTACGTAGTCATGATCAGGTAAATAAAATGACAGAATACAGGCGTCATCCGTCTCTGAGTTACATGACAGTCAAAGTGTTAAATATCGCAAATGCTGTAAGGTTTGTAATCAAGTATTATCTTCATCCTCATCAATATTTTGTTCAATGAATTTTTGTTCGATTTATTTCATTTAATAGTCCGTTTCACGTATTACTATGTCTTAAATCACTATTGAGCAACATTCTACGAAGCGTAATTTGTATAATATTAACTTAACGCGAATCGATACACCGTGTCTCTACTGGTTCAACTTCCTTAAAGCATCCATCAGAATTTGCACTTCTTGATTGACGTTCTGCACGAGATCCTCAATTTGGTTTTTGCTGTCGATTATGCTGATGCTCTGTGTGTACGGGTCGTATCTAACTCCAAACTTCCTTGGGATAGTCTCAGCAAATTTACTGGAATCAAGCGTATTAATTACGAATTATAAGTAAATTAACAGACTTAGGTATTTTTTGAAAATTAATTATCGTCGATCGTTTTTGTAAGAATGCTGCAGCAAGGGAACATTCTACATCATTTCCGTTACATTTAATATTTTGCAATTTCAACTATATAAATATTTGGTTATTTGTTTGTAATTAACAATCTATATCCGGAATTTTTCTTTGTATGACGAAAATGATACATCAGCTCAATGATAAAGGTGAATGATAACGTTTGTATCGCAGGGTATAAGCATAATAATAAAAAAATATATAGTCATAGAATATAGTTGCACACAGTGATAAATAAACGAAATAAGACTTAAAAAATATAGATATGTGTATAGGTATGTAACTTCCAAGTCACATGGCGTTATAGAGGGTTAATGACAGATATGTTTATTTATTTGTTTCAAGTGATTGTTATTCAAATGAACGAAGTCACGTATACGTGACTCTGCATGTTCTTTTATATTTCTGTGTACTGATATGCATTTCTTTTGCAATTCGTTTATTTTAAGTTGATGTAATCGTAAGTCTCTGTTACCTTGATGACGTAACAGTCAGGCAAAATTGCACGTTTCAACGAACAATCGTTGAATGATGATTGTAGTGTAAAAATGAGATAACTCGTGACCCGTACTCAATGTGTTAACTTTCAATAACTTTTACTTTATCAAGAATTATTTATAATTACACAGATATCAAGTGAATCATGGAATATCATTACTCTGGGTATTTTTGCAATAAATGAACGGTGCGTGTTTTACAGAAATGCACGTAGCAGTGATAATGAAATGTTTATAGACAGTACATAGTTTATCACTCTCTAAATAAAGTAGCGTGTCTTCTGTACAATCCCACAGTGAACGTGTGTAGAATATCTTTATTATATATCTGAATTATAGGAATTTCAATTTCAGTGAAGCAGTCGTTGAAAAATATTACAATACCTCCATTGCAGTTTTTTAAATTTTTGTACTAATTCATAGTATACCTTTATATTTGTTAATTACTTAATTTTTGTTACGTATGCCATTTATAAAGTTCAAATATCACTATTATAATATATAGTAAAAATAGTATACTATATCGTATCTATATTTAATAAAACATAGACTATTAAAGTTTATAGTGTTACTATCAACGATAGAATTAATTTATAAGTTACACAGTAGAAACTTATATTTACTTAAGAACAAATGCTTGTTTTTATTTACTTACTGACTTTTTAGATATGCTGTGTTTGATAAAATTTTACCACTGAACGACTCAAATCAGTGAGAGCAAACATCGCAAAAGATTTCGATTACTCTTTGGTATTCGTTAATCAAACAAATTAATCATAAAGTATAGTAATTACTTTTTTTAGAAAACTATATGATATAATAAAATATTGCCACATTGGAGGCGTTCGGTACGTCAAAAATAATGCAAAGTTACGTTTCATTCACATTATATCGACTCAATGACTATACAAAATTACTTAACCGAACGAAAATTAATAAACTTTGCTTCATTATCAGCAACATCTATACACTTCATTCTCGTACTTTCTCGTGGAAAATTTAAAAACTATTCAGGATAGTAATTTCAAGTATCATACCGTTTATAAAGAGCGTTCATGCATAATTAATACAAATCGTACAGGTTGGCAGAACTCACTGAATGAAAAAGAAAGTTTTGGTGACCTTACAGTGTCCCAGTTTTCTCTGGCCAAACTTTGCCAGTATATTTTGTGGGTACAAATAAGGAAAAAATATTATATAAAGATAAATCGTTTTAAAAAATTATGATACAAAGTGGGAATAGGTCAGCGATATTTTAATCTATTTATGCGAACAATGTTTACCATCTGAGGGTATTGAAAATATAATAATACTCCTAGCACTTCCAGAATTAACTAATACTCTACTTTGTATAGTAGTAACCGCAAGATCGTTGCTGTCCCCTTCCTATTTTTCTTATAACTTTTTAACACGTTCGCTACCAGCGTCACATATGTACGACGCGTCGATTCTGTTTCGAGAGCTCGACGTCACACATGTGTGACATAGATAGTTGATCAAAATAAAGCGTGGTCTGTGGTGGACGTTTTTCTCGAATCGACCATGGTAGTGAACGCGTTAATGAGAGTTTTGACATTTTATTGGCATATTTTAGTGTGTCTGACCAGGTATGGGAGTTTCCACTGTGGCAGTCAAAGTGTTAATAAATCTTCAAACCACCTATCTTCATATAATGTCTTCTTCATATTTATACCCATAAAATATACTGACAAGGTTTGGTCGAAAAAAACTGGGGTACCCTGTATATTTGAAGATTGAGTGTTTTAGTGATATTCAGTTTTTTATTTCATGAATGCACTTTTTGTAATTAATGCACAAAAAAAATGGTGATTTATTTGGAATAAATTCGAAAATAATGAATGAGTCACTAGAAAGTGCCATCTGAAATAACTTGAGATTCCTTTACGTTAAAAAAGTCAAATAGTCCATCTGGGCTACTGAGTTTTGCTTCATATTTTCAGGTAGAAACCCCTCAAACGTAGACATGCAGCAAAAGCAACAATAATCATCCTTTAACCCTTTGAGAACGATTAACGCATACATGCGTTGAAAAATCCTTCACCGTGTGCTACGGGTCACCGTACTGGTCCAGGCACAGCCGTTTATTGTACGATATAAACCTATGTATTTGGATGAATTATTGTTTCATCTCATTTTATTAAAATATACATGTCTCGTTACACACTTTGCAATTTTAGAGCACTAAACGACTGAGCAATCGACATCATACACTTTATTATAATTAAATATTCTGTTTAACACGCTGTTCAGCTGCGGAAAATTTCAGCACATGTTGCACGCTTGTTTCGAAATTTTCACGATTCAAAGGGTTAAATAATATAGTCACTTCGTTAGATTAACGACGACTTTGTTATTACATCTTAAAAGAAGAAGATGCTCAAAATTAGAAAATGCATTGAATATCAAATTAAATCATCAATAAAAATAAGACAAATTGGAAGTTATGTACGACTTAACCCAATAGTTAATTTCTATACACACGTTCACTCAGGTTTTTGTATTTCTTTCAATAAATTCTACCACCTTGCACAAACAACAATTTGTGCCTACAGTTCAACAGCACCCTGTATATTGTGATATGTCACTTTCTACGTATCACAGAAGAAAAAGCGGATGGTGTACACTTTGCTGCGGATAAGGTAATCTACAAACGTAGAGTCGAGTCGTTTACTCACATCATCTTCTGTTTCGCATCTTCGAAGTCCTCCGCAACGAAATACACCGGTTGATATTCCGTTATCGGGTATTTTTGCAACGCCGTCTTTGCCGGTTCAAAAGGTCGAAGTTCAGGTTTACCGCTCAAACAGTATTCCAGTTCACCGAAAGACGAAAGTAATCCGGCACCGTACGCCTTCAGTTCTCCGTTTTGTCGACAGATACCATATTCCACCGTGAACCAGAAACACTGAAACAATCATGCCAAAAAATGGTCGCTATTTATCGAATCTCTTAAAGAAAAGTTTGCTCTAACGTTAACTGTTAACGCTTTGAGTAGCACAAGGTCACTAATCTGAGAACCATTTATCTATACTACCGTCCATAAGTGAGTCGTTTATTATTGAAAGGGCACATGTCCATAATGAAGGTATATGTTTTTCTAATTGCAAATGCCCTAAACCTGTTTAGAGTTGATAGAGCATTCCTATCGTCACTCTGTACAAGGTTTCGGGCAGTTGAAAGTATAATTTGTTGATGAAAGGGCTCATGACCAGGTCATGAACTATACAGGAAGCTTTCGTTGCCTGGTGTAATTTTTAAAAAATGAAAATATTAGGACACTTGCAACTTTTGTCGAATATGTGATATCTTACCTATGTTTTTTCTTCTGCTGTTTTATATTGGATTAAGCACGTCTTTAGTTTTAATAATCCGTTATATAAATAGGTAGATTCACAATTTAATAGATCAGATTAATTAAAGATGTAAACAAAGTCATTTTGTAGGCTTCAAATGTGTCAGGACAGATACTTTTCAGTGCTTGAGTTTTTTAATGCAGTAAAGCTGTAGAATCTTTGTCTCAGTTTCTGATTCTTAGGCTTGTATAAGTATGTTATCTAACTATAAAAATACTAGCAGCCAGAATGTAAAAATTAGTTAAAGCAATAATCATAGGCCGAGGGGTGTATCATCTGAGATAGGATATGATTTTTAATTAATTTCTATAGTGAATATTGTGATATAGAAATGTACGTACATGACTCCGAACATATATGTTGAAAATATAAGAAATATAGAGAAAATAGAGAATATAGAGAATATAGAGACCATAGAGAATATAGAGAATATAGAGACCATAGAGAATATAGAGAATATAGAGACCATAGAGAATATAGAGAATATAGAGACCATAGAGAATATAGAGAATATAGAGACCATAGAGAATATAGAGAATATAGAGACCATAGAGAATATAGAGAATATAGAGACCATAGAGAATATAGAGAATATAGAGAATATAGAGAATATAGAGACCATAGAGAATATAGAGAATATAGAGACCATAGAGAATATAGAGAATATAGAGACCATAGAGAATATAGAGACCATAGAGAATATAGAGAATATAGAGACCATAGAGAATATAGAGAATATAGAGACCATAGAGAATATACAAAGTGTAGAGAATACAGATAGAATAATAATGTCGGTACATGGCCCTGATGGTTTAAAATAACATTTTCAGATCTATCTCAAACTAGCATGCCCTCGATGCGGTCTTGCCCGCAATTTTTCTGCGTATAGAATTCGAAATATTATATTTTTTTCCTTGTAACTTCTAGCCGGGCGAATTCTCTTTCGAGCCTGCGGGCGCTGAGCATTGCCACCTAGCGGCTGTGCTTAAACTATGACCTCTTGGATGGCACGTCAACAAAAAATAGACCCATGCTTTTTTCTCAATATAGCCTATGACACTCCAGAAAATGCAAAAGCGCTATTATGCAAATTTTATAACAATCGGTTCAGTAGTCTTTGAGATTTTTGTGAACGTACCGACAAACTCTGTCTCTTTATTATAATACAGAAGAGCCTCGATTATCCGAACAGCGGTCATCCAAAACTTGACAATTTTACGTTAGTTACAAGCTAAAATTCTCATTAATGACACTGTCTACTTACTTTTGTACCACCGCGTATTTTATATTCTGAAATACAATTATGATTTTTACACAAAACATAACTCAAATTTCAGTAATCTTGTTACTAATGTCAGTTCGGACAATCGTGGTTCCACTGTAGTAAGATTTAATAAATGTCCTAGTACCTATGGACGGCAGTATACATAAAACTCCAAAAAGCAGCAACATTTCAATCATAGTATAAAACATAAATTATACGATCGAATAGTTACAAACATGCTTCGCATCGTAATTTACAATGAAACCTGCAAATAACGACACTGAACGAGTTGAACTATTATTTTTAAAAATCAAATTTCTTCAAATTCCCCTGTAATAATAGTAAATGCAAAAGAAGCAACAAGAAGAGGAGCTATTGTATGCGAAATTCGTTTAATTACCGTGGCAAGTTTCTCGACGAATTCATCAGGGGCGCCGAGAGACGCCAAGCCGACGACTTGACAAAATTGTGCGAACGAAGGATCAGCAAACAGTGGTACATGTCCTAAAACCTCATGGCATATGTCTGGTTCAGGTGTGTACAATGGCTTACTGCCGTGCCTGATGTACTGTGTAGAGTGAAAAACTCTGAAGGCGAGGCCCGCCAGAAAGTCACGAGAAGAAAGCAAGCCAGCCACTGGACGAAGTGTGAAGCCGGTACAATCTATGGTATCCCAAAATTATGAGCAAAACACGTCAATGAAGAAGGGATACTGTAACACACTTGGAAAAAATAAAAATAAAAACATGTATTCAAACATTTATCTGATACCTTTCAAAAAATTTGATATGTCCTCCAGCTGAGGGATATTATCTTCTCTGTATCCGCAATTTTCAATCAACAAAGGGAACACGTGATTGTGCTCCTTGCAGGCATTCTTCGGGTAAAGTTTCGTCAAGTTCCTGAACACTGCACCCCAAGTTTCGATCTCCTGCTTGGTGTACTCCACCCTAGGAATAGGCTGACCGCTGAAACCCGGGATCAGGAATGTTGAAATATCGTTATCACGCGTAAACGACGCAGTGGTGTTGCATAACGCTGTGATGCCATTAGAAATTTGCAGTTGGCAGAACATAACACTCACTGTTTATAATTATAAGCGATATCAGCAAAGTATTTACGCCTTTCTCGATAAACAGGGTCAGTGAAGCCCGGATGATCGCTGTCGAGTTCAGATCCGTACGAGAGAATCTGATTGGCGAATTTGTCAAGGTCTCTCATTCTTCTTGGGAACCACGGCACGGTCCCCATGTTGTCCTTGTGATTTCTACCGGCGAAAATAATCGAAATTGCAAAGCATGTTCTTCTCGTCGACTAGAAAATTATATCCCGAAGGTGTTCACCTGGAAATGATCGAGAAATAGCTGCATTCGTCTCGTAACTTGTCAATAAGTGCCCCAAGGTTTCCACCTGGCGCACACTCCACCATGAACTCGTAAACATTCGGGCGACGAAGAGAACTTCTCGATTCGATGTGTAAGAGATTAACGTCATGTTTCTGGAAATCGAATTGTTGCGATGAAACGATTAACAAATTATTTCTCCTGGAAATGGTGTGAGTACAGTGTTCCACGGTTGGCTGGAAGAGCTTTCGGGGCCTGGAACCTCCAGCCAACCGTGGAACACTGTAATTTGAATTTTAATGAGTATGTTCATTGATAGTTTAAAAGTGGAGATCCACAATGAGATATTTTACGAGATTTCCCTCGCATGGGACAAAAATCTTATGAGACTTTACATACACATATGTATAGATATATTTAGATTTTGTAATTGTTGCTGAAATTTCTGTCTTATGACAAGAAAATCTCATAAACTGTCTCATCGAGGATTTGTACCTCCAGTCTTCTATCAACTAACACTTTTCAACAAAAGTAGAAGGACATAATAATTTTATTTCTACATTTCTTGTATAGAATTAAACATTTTTATATTTTTTACTTCCAAATAATATACATACTCGTCGGCTGTCTAACAAAAAAATAACTAAATAACAAGTGTGTTGAGTATCTGAAAGTTCATAAATAATTAATAATGTATACGTGTGGTTGTTTAACCCATATAAATAATTCTTAAAGATTATCTCTTACAATTAGATCGAAAGTAAACAAAGCTTGAATCATGACGTTGCCATTTAAAATAACAAATTAAACGCACAACGTTAAATCATAAACTTATTAAATGATACAGTATAACTACAGACAGTAAATAATATTTTCTTTAACTGATTTAAGTAGAACTGCATTAACAAATTGACTGTCGATACTATTTTTCCCATTCACTTATTCAATTTCTTTAATTCTTTTTAAATTCTTTTCTTTGGAATATTTGAGTACTCGCCTTTTATCACGAGTGTATTTATTTATCCGAGTTACATTCATGCTTACTGTGTAAGCAAAATTACGTATACATAATATCTAGAATGCGGATCTTTATGCAATTTTAACAATGATATTTTACAATGTGTGTAAAATAAAAAAATACATTTTGTAACATTTAAAAGATGAAACGCAGTTTTGTCAAAGTTTCATTTTTCCAACCACATTAAAACAGAGAATAATAAAGTCTAAAAATGTATAGTAGCATAAACATGCGCACATGCGTGTCCAGTGACACCGAATCAAGCGAAATCTCGTCATACTTACAGCGAAAAGTTGAAGATATCTGCCCAGCGCTCCAACAGAATCTTCTTCTTTCGCGGAAAATATTAGGCAGGTGCTTTTCGCAGAGTCCCTGCCTTCCTTGATGTAGTTCCCTCCATGGATGAGCTTAGGCTACCAAACAGAATACAATACTCGCATTACGTGTTTGTTCAGCCAACACTGTCGTTTAAATGTATCCAACCTCCTCATCCTCTTTAGAAGTTTATCCCAAAAATAGAAAACAATGTTAAGAAAAATCAGCTCTGTTAACACCTTGACTGCCAAACTATATTACTAGTCTTTGGTATAACACGATATTAATCTCAAATTATGCTCTTTTTTAGCACTGATGTTCGTTATTCTTTATAGTCTCTTCCTGATTCTGTTAGATCTTTTAAATATTTTTATTAGTACCATTTGCAGTCAGGTAAAGAACGACTGAATCGTTATGGTTGACATACGTATGGCTGACATGGCAGTCGAAGTGTTAAAAATAACTATTTCCATACTGATACTGTTCTTTCTTGCTCTCTGAAGTTCTTACATCTAGCATCGTTGATGGCGTTAGGTGCACTCGAGACAACAAAGGTGAAGTATTATCGCTCAAGGTACACCTGTCTTATCCTCGCGGGACAGATTTATACAAACTATGCTCAATTAACCCGCCGCTCGTCTACTTTATAGACGTAGCAGAAATCCCCCCCCTTTTTTATCTATTCATTGCGTTTTTCAATGTTACACGATTAAAAGTTCGCTTCGAGGTTTTCCAGTGCTCCGATTTCCAACTTCCCACTCGGCTCTGTCACTCGAATACGGAAAACCGCAGGTTTTCCCCTGATTTTTCCTGGAAAAACGGTTCTGGCGAAAGGAACGAGAAACATTTCGCGAATATGCAATTTCGATCAGATTTACATCAGACAAATAACGTCGAGCAGTTTGGATGTCAAGGTCGATTTCACCTGGAACAAAACGTTTTCATCTGGCCGTAAAGTGAACGTAGAATGCCGTGTTCAAGGAAAATTGTTTTTTTTTGTCTGCCAGCAAAAACGTGTTCACGTTTTTCTGTCCACGTTGGAAACAGTTTATTAGAGATCGCCGATTAAGACGTTGCTAGAGAGGCATGGCGAAGTTACTGCATTCTTTACAGGCAGCAGAGATTATATAAATCATTCACAACGCGAGAGTCTGTTATAAATATCGCGGTGGATCGACGGAAACTTACGTTTCTGCAACATTTCAGTTTATCAGCGACGTACATGTGCTCGATCCGATACATGTCTAAAAGCGTGGGAGAATTACGCACATCGGACGATTATGTAATAATTGCGTGTCGGAATGTTTTATCTCGACGGGATTTCATAATACATAACGCGAATGACAGTTCGATATACGATAAATTGATTTCGTTGATACATTACATAATTCTTCGACATCTCCGATTTACGTCGTTGTGACGAGTAAAATGATAATATTTGTTTAATTGTACCGTATTGATAGATGGGGTGTCGAAAGAAGGGACAGGAGTTGAAGGGTGGATAGTACTCGCGACCTAAAGAAAAAAGTTCTGATCAATATTGGTTGAAAAATTAATATTGTAGGAGTTATAAACAGTTCTCCGCTTTGTTTGAAGCGAGTGACTTGCTCGCTTCTGGCGCCCTCGCGCGGAATGAAAACAAGGATAATATTACCTATTTTTTCCAAAAGAAGAAAGAAAAAGAATTGTATAAACTCCAGAGTTTAAAGAAGGTTTTTTTCTACATATTCTTCACACTTTCGGATCACAAACTTGCATTCTTTAAACAAACCGGAGAATTGTTAACAACTTCGACAACATTGATTTTTTGAGACATGCTTTTAGGACTTTTTCCATCTGTTTCGCGTGTGCTGTCTGCCCTTAACCCTTTGGGTATGGTCGATTCAGACGCAGAGCTTTATTGTTGTGCACACAGACGCAGAGCTCTATCGTTGTACATTCTACCGCAGAATTCAATAAAAAAATAATAATGTGGACTGTTTTATTAAAAATAATAAATGGTTCTCATCCATATCGTAGAAGTACTCTTTGAACAATATTAATAAAGTTCAACAAACCCTTTGTTTGCACAAGCTATCCACAATATGTTCACGCAATCCGTAAAATAAATGAACCATTATAGTGGCGTTTCGTTCTGAATGATCGCTTAGCAGCAAGCCACTATACTGGCGCGTAGTAGTCAAAGGGTTAAAATCCTGAACCTTTTTTTAACACACTGTATATCAGGTCATGGATTAAGTAATGGCGTTTTTAAATGTGTCTTTAATATATTAAGGATCACAGTGAAAACAGTCATACCTACTCAGACACGATATAATTTACTATTTTTTATATAAATCGTAAAGGACAAAAAGATTTGAGTACTCAGTCGTGTTCTTCTGTTCCGGCATTATTGTTTCAGTATCGAGTTTCCTCGGAATTTTGTGACAATCAATAATTATTTAATTAAATTAGGTTTGAGGTGCCGGTCACCGATGACGGCATTTAATGTGTTAAGCGTAAATAATTCAACAATTTCCCTCCTTGAACATTGGCTTTGTTATTCTCGTTCCACTACGTTGACAGGTCCGGAATTCGATTTTCAGCAAATTTATATAGTTTTAAAACAATTTATTTGAAGTCTCTTGCAAGTGATTAGTATCATTGAATAGTCTGTCAAGTAAAAAATGGTCGAAACACCAGAATATGTAATAGCTGATACGTACAACAAGTGATCAGTATGATAATGTTACGTAAACGGCAACATGACATCTTTTCACCAAATTGCAAAACTTAAAATTTAACAAATTGATGGTTACAGGTCTTTGTACTGTTGTGATAGTCCAAATTTTGTTTGAGAAATTCAAAACAGTATATATCTTTGACATTCCACCACATGGACAGTCAAATTTGTATTAAATAAAATCGAATAGTAAAAGATTTTGAAATAAAGGTCTTAGGGTCATGTTGTGTACGAAAGCACGCATTAATTTAGAATATTTTGACACAAACTTTGATCGATTACAATTCGATTACAGTGACACAACTCAAAAAATGTGATTTTTGAGTTACGACCATGAAGCAGTTGGGTGATCACACCTCTATTTTTCGTCAAAATCCTACTAATAAAAATAATAATAATTTTTGTCTGTTTTTTACTTTCCTGTGTGAATTACAAGAACGTCAAAATCGCCACAATCCAGAAAGGGGGATTTTCAAGAGCTAAGGATAAAAAATTACGGAAATAACATTTGTTCATTGTTTCCTAGTGTCTACACCTTTGTCAATGTTATTTGTTTAGTAAAGAATGTTTCTGTAAGCTGACAAACAGTATTTCTGAAAAACGTACTTTTTTAATTGTGTCACTTTTGAAATACATGTTTAGAAAAAAAAAACATTCACCGCGTGCTACGAGTCCTTGTACTGGCCCAAGCACAGCAGTTTATCGCACGCTATAAACCTATGTATTCGGATTAATTATCGCTTCAGCTCATTTTATTAAAATATACACGTTTCGTTGCGTATTTTGCAATTTTAGAGCACTGTAGCAACTGAACAATCAAAATCATATATATTATTGTAACGAAGTTGTCAGTTTAACACGTTGTTACACCGCGGAAGATTTCAGCACATCCTGCACGCTTTTTACCGGAATTGTCAGGGCTCAAAGAGTTAAACCAGTGATGGCCACCGGAGCTGCGACCTTCCCCCACTCTAGGTCCATTCCCCTCGTTTCAGTTCCCTCCAGTTCCCTCCTCGTTCCCCCTCGGCCAATTATCGTCACATATCACAGCCTATATGAGGAGAATGGACCTAGAGTGGGGGGAGACCGCAGATCTGGTGGCCATCGCTGGGTTAAACTGCGTTTTAATACAAGAACATCCTAACATCCTAGAGTCCTTATTGGAAATCCCTACATATTCATTCTGAAATATATTAACACGCATAGAAGTTGCCTCTGAAAATGTTTTGGCAATATACATTAATGTACATACATTAAAATGCACTATAACGATAACAATGTTGACAAATTATTTATTTTATGCTGTAGAACGCGAAGAAAATTTCCATACGGCTTGTTTTCATCTTCTTTATGAAATAAGATTTCCCACCGTATTATCGCATCTAAAGCAACAGGTTTTCTGAATTAATGAGAAGTAAACATGCTCTAGTGTAGCAATTTAACATTGAGATTATACTGGGACGTGCTAATCAGATGTCGCAAATTCTAGGGGTGGTGCAACAACGTATCTTAACCTACTAATTAGGAAAAACGTTAACTAGTTAACTAGTTAATTTGTCTTGTGAAAATTACTCTGCCATAAACAGGACGATTGTTAGTTACTTTCATAGTGTTTGTTGGAGAATATTTAAACCTGTTGATCGAAGAAGACGATTCAACATGTGATTTGAAAGATGAACCATTAACCTTCATCGTTTTTATTCATTATTAATTACAAACAATAGGTGCTTCTAGATGAAGAGTAATTCAGTTGACAAGTTAACTTACAGAACAAGATATTAATATTCACTGTTTATTTTGTATGAAAAGTAATTAACGCTCTATTGATAAAAAAGTATCACTTTCTTTTATTTTAATTGTTGAAGACGTACATTGTCGTTCAAAAGTATCAGGACATTTGCAACTCTGGTCGAATATGTGATATTTTGCCTAATTTTTATATTTCTGCAGTTTTATATTCAATTAAGCACACCCTTAGGATTTGTTATATAAATGGATAGATTAACAGTGTAAGAGATCAAATTAGTTAAAGATGTAAACAAAGTCAGTTTGTATACGTCGAATGTCAGTACGGATACTTTACAGTGCTTGACTTTTTGAATACATTAAATGTGTACAGCCTTTGTCCCAATTTCTGTTTCTTAAGCTTATATAACTTTTTTATGTAACTCTAGAAACGCTAATATTTAGCTAGAATGCCCAAATTAGTGAAAGCAGTAATCATGGACCATTGGCGATGTATCAATACAGGTAGGATATGGTTTATAATTCGTTTGCATAGTAAATATATTGAAATAGCAATGTACGTACATGACCCCGTACATGCATATAGAAAATATAAGAAATATAGAGACTATACAGAATATAGAGAATGTAGAGACTATGGAGAATATAGAGAATATAGAGACTATAGAGAATATAGAGACTATAGAGAATATAGAGAACATAGAGAATATAGAGAATATAGAGAATATAGAGAATATAGAGAATATAGAGAATATAGAGAATATAGAGAATATAGAGAATATAGAGAATACAGAAAATATAGAGAATATAGAAAATATAGAGAATGTAGAGAATGTAGAGACTATAGTGAATATAGAGAATATAGACAGTATAGAGAGTGTAGAGAGTATAGAGAGTATAGAGAGTATAGATACTATAGAGAGTATAGAGAATATAGAAAATATAGAGAATATAGAGACTATAGAGAATATAGAGAATATAGAGCATATAGAGAATATAGAGAATATAGAGAATATAGAGAATATAGAGAATGTAGAGAATATAGGGAATATAGAGAATATAGAGAGTATAGAGAATATAGAGAATACAGAGAATATAGAGAATATAGAGAATATAGAGAATATAGAGAATATAGAAAAAAAACAGCGAGTATTCGAAGCCTGAACTGACTTCAAAAAGTTTTCAGATTTATGTCAATTTCAATAAGTGTCATAATATTATGAACGACGGTGTACATTAGAAGACGAAAATACCTCTAAAACACAATGATATACTATATCTACTGTCTTTCTTACAAACACTTATGATTCATCGACGCTGTCGGAAAAAAAATGACGTTTCGTATATTTTTTCTTACCTTATCGAGGATTGATCCGTTCAGCGCCTCATCGTTTGTGGCTGAATTAGTTTTCGGTGCGGAGTTCGCGTACATTTCGCAGGAACTTCGATAGAACTAGAAAAAGGGTTGAAAATGATCGGAACAGAGCAACGATTTCCACGGCTCGAGCGTCTTGATAGAACTGGTTCCGGTCGCGTTATGCTGATCAGCTTTAAATGAGATGCCGCTACAGGTTTGAAGAAAACACTCCCTGATTACGAAAGTGCAATAATATATCGTAAGCACCGACGAAACTACCATGTGTAGCATGTTTCAGACAACGTCGTGCCGTTTTTACATCACGCCGCGAATGTATTTGTGGATCGTTCGATATCTCCTGCAATCGATTTACATCGCTTTAACGATAATACGACGGACGTCGATTCTTTCTTAGCCCGCGTTATCCTGATCAGTAGATTGCGTATGTTCATTTTCAGACTACAATACACTTTGTTTTGATGTAGCTGACAGAATAGAGCTTTGTCGAAATTATATTTTGTGTCTTAATTTTATGCAATGTAATTTTAATTTCTTTTCCATTGTAAAGTTATAGTCTTCAGACATTTGAATATGTCGGATTACATAATGAGATGATGTTATAGGATTGATTACAACCTTTTCTGATTAAGAAAGTGCAATAATAATAATAACAATAATAATCCTATAAGAAACGTCGTTTTTAAATGTAATTTCAATTGTACACTGACGCCCATAAGACGTACCTTAGGACACTGCGCTCTCTGTTAAAAATACAATACTTTTTCCAGATTGCTATAAAAGTCATCAAAAATTATTTAGAACTATCGTAAGTAGGCTGCGGATGTTTGTGCAAATATATATTTTCATTCTTAAATATTGTATTCCAATATACACAGAAGGGAGACCTCAAAAAAATGGTCTCATCTTGTGAAGATTTCAAGATACACATTTTATTTCGCTACCTTACCTTCAAAATGAGTGTTTTTTTTACATACTTACAGATACTAGAGGGATCTTTGTTGAATAGAGGGAAGAGTACTTTCGCAGATGTGACTACAGTGTAAAAGGCAAGGTATGCTCAGATATACAGCAAAAAACCTGAAAAAAATAATAAAAGGAAGGGAGAAAGACTTACAGAAGCAAGCACAGTTTGATAAGATAGATCAAGCAAGGTACAATGAAGGATATAAGTTTATAGGGGAGGACAAGATACCAAATTGTTTAGAAACTGCAAGGAAGAAAAAACAGTCAAGAATTGTTAGCAAAAATTATATATGAAAATTAAATAAAAAAAGGAGATACTGGCCGTCAGAGAATGATAGACTGTGCGGTTCATGCGAAGAAGTAGAGGGATGTTTAGAGCACTTGATATATAGTTGTAGGGAAATTGATACGGAAACTGGAACGAGATATCATTGGTAGGCCTACTGTTTAGTACAGGTGCTGGAAAAAGAGTAATGTGGATAAAAGAAATAGAAAGACTGAGGAAACAAAAGCTGTCTGGAAGCAGACGATTTCGATGAGTTAGATAAAACAAGGCAATTGAAAAAAACGTAACTAATCAAGTTGTACAGCAATGTTGAATGTTTCGCAACAAGTGCAATATGCAGCTAAACCAAAGCGGAAGAGACGTGCGAGAATTCTAGATTAGAAGAATGCAGTATGAGTGAGTTAGACAAGTATGTTAACCAAGTCCATTTCACGGTCAGCCGGCTGAAATTAATAAACCACTACCACTACTACATACTAGGATAGGCTAAACTGCATAAATATGTGCAATCTAATCATAAGAGAATAATGGAATGAAAATCATGGATTGGATCTCCCAATCACCCGACTGAACCCATCTAGGCAAATATGGGATTAAATCAGTGATGGTCACAGGAGCTCCAAGCTCCCCCCACTCTAGGTTCATTCCCCTCATGCAAGCTGTGATCTGAGACAACGATGGACCGAGGGGACAAGGAGGGTACTGTAACGAGGGGAATGGACCTAGAGTGGGGGAAGGCTGGAGCTCTCGTGACCATCACTGCTCTATAACAAAATCTAATTCCCCATAGTATTCTCGCTAATAGTCACCTATATACAGTTCATGCGACGTTAAACTTTTTAACCCTTGACTGGTAACGTGGAAAAAATTCCCACCTGTGGTAACGTTTCAAAACTGCTTAAAAATTGTTTTTCTTTTAAGTTTTGCGATAAACTCTTTTCTCCTATGTTCGCTGGATTATTATTATGGAGGTTTTATAGGAAGGTGGTCAAAAGAAGAAACCTATTCCTAATAGTAGAAATATGACTCTGTAAATATCGTCGGGTCTGTCAGGCCCAACGTTACCACTCACGTGTTAATAAAAAAAAAGCGAATAATATGTTCGTACTTATTTGAAGTATGTTTTATAATATTGGGGACAACATTCCTTATGGAATGACTTGATATATTGTAAAACCACGACGAAACTACTATGCTAATATGTTCTAATCAATTAAATTGAAACTAATATGTTCAGACAGCATCGTATCGTTCTTTCATTATATCGTAGGCATTACAGTCACTCACGAAATTGATTAAAAGACTACGATATTTCAAAATTCTTGTACTTGACACTTTCACAGGGTATTGTTATTTGCAGCAAGGCTACTATATCTGTAATGAAATACATTTCAATTACGTCTCCATAAGTTCTAGTCAGTCAGTTGTACTGTCATGAAGGAAGCAAAGTAATTATAGAAGATTTGATCAATTTCGTGAGTCACTGTATTTTTGAATCGTTCGATGTCTCCTGTATTATTTTTGCGTTCTCTAAACGATAAAATAATAAAAATCAATTTTGTGGTCTCATTACGTTAATCAGTTTTAAGGGGTATTCTTGTTTCTCGGCCTGTTTTAGGGATATACTTTGAGAATTTTTTTTGAGAAAACTAAACAACGTATCTTTATGAAACTTTGTAGATTTATTCGTATATATTTATACTACATTCATGAATTTTTGTACGTTATCATCTAAGCCAGTGCTTCCTAAACTTATTTTGTCGCGAAACTCTAGTACGATTTTCAAAAAATCGGGAAAGGGATACCTATATTTTATGGACAACCCCTACCACCCTAATTTTAATAAGTAGACTGCGGACATTCCAGACTTCCATATTTCCTATGATAATGCAGTTAAAATAGTGAAACTTGAGCCAGACTGCATTAGGCCCTTGAAGTATTAAAAATATGTAATCTTTAATTTTGTTGAGTTATTAAATGTCCATGATTCACCAATTTGGATATATTAAATTGCATAAACATCCGCAGTTTATTAATAAGACATTAAATGAAAAAAAACTGTTTTAGATAGAGAATTTATTCATATAATACATAAAACATTAAAATAAGAAACAACACTGTTTCAAATTATTATAAATTTGTAATTGTTGTGAAAAATTAATAAGAAGGAGACCAATGTAAAAAATGTTGCTGCTTCTTGAACTCCAGTAAATTTGATTAAAGAACATGTTATCTCGTGAATCTCACTTTGGGATACGCTGATCTAAACTATAGTAATTATTCACTGAGGTAGTAGGGAGGATAGCTCGCACAAAAGCTTCCGTTAAAGTTATCTTAAATCAAAAACTCAAAAACCTCTTAATCAGTATGAGTGTGACCAGCGTCTGATCTACGAAAAACTAAACATATTAATCTTTACGATTTTCTGAGTGGTTTAAAGGTCAAAATATTAGCAAAAAATCGGTGTTCATTCGTCAGATTGATGTCATTTTGTCAGAAATAACTTTTTTCGTCTTCCGTAGTTGAGTTGCTGGTCACACTCATACCAATTCAGACTTTTTTTTAATTTTTCATTTCAGATGACTTCAGCGGCAGTTATCGTGCGAGCCATCCGAGAATAATTCATCCAGCCTGCCTGCATCCCCGGCGAATAATTACTATACTTTAAATGTTAACAATGTACAAAAATTCATGTATATAGCGTAGATTTACATCAATAAATCTACAAAATTTCATAAAGATACGTTGTTTGGTTTCCCCCCAAAAAATTTCGAAAATATATCATACTATGATGTCACCTACAATCGTTTCACGTTACTTTAACGATAAAACAACGAAGGTCAATTCTTAACTCCGCATTTTGACCGTTTCCGTTGACCCTTAAAAGATATTTCTCCGGATTAATACACTGTATAATATAACAGTTCTCATCGATTGAAATTTTTCAAAAACAATAATTTATTTCCACCAACATCAAACTGTACCTTCTTTAAATCAGCACATACGTAATTTCCCCTAAACGAGTGCGAAACTACTTCAACATCCATCGATCGCATTATAATTATATCCTCAAATTACAAAATGACTTATTAATTGGACAAATAATTGAATTCGCCAGATTGCGACTTCACGTGAGCATCAGACTTCTTCGGTATGGTAGTTATGGAAAGGAAAAAAGTTGCTCTTCCGATATCGGGCGACATTGCAGCCGAGCTCGAGCGTCATTAATAATAAAATTACAGCGACGCAATCAAAGAAGAGCCATTGTTTACCAAATACGAACGCCAATGAACGCCCAAATAATTCGATTGGCAGCCACGAAAACGTGCTTTTATCAGCGATTGACCGGCACGTGGCTTCGTTTTTGCGATAGGTCCGACAAAGATGCAAGAATGTTGTTAACACTGTGCCGTAATAACGCGAGAGGATCACGCTGGTGTTGGTGTGAACACCAATAACATGCCGATAATACAAGCTCGATCTTTGCTCCAAGAACGAAGGAAACTCGTAGGACAGTAGGAAATTATATTCGACGACAGAAGCATACACGGGACATTGTTTTACGCGATTCGGCATATATTGCGATAGGGAGGATACGCACGAAGGATCAGGCTGACGGACCAAGGATCCTGACGTTCGTTTCCGTGTTTCTGGAGATGTAGCGATGACTTACCGCTTGGCAAGTACTCTGCCAATGGGCATTTTATACTTTCACGATAAAATTAAAAAATCCCTTCAATTACTTCTGAAGTCGCTAGCTTTTGACATATTCCCTTCGTTAGATGGAAATATTGTTGGCTGACAAGTTAGGTATGGGACCTGCAGGGCTGCCATACAGAGAGTTTGTTATAGTGGCAAAGAATTATTGGGCTGAGTCATAAATAGACTCCGGATGTTTATTTTTGAGAAAACTAAACAACATATCTTTTTGAAACTTTGTAGATTTATTCATACACATTTATGGTACATTCCTGAATTTTTGTACGTTACCATCTAAATCAGTGGTTCCCAAATTTATTTTGTCGCGAAACCCTTGTACGATTTTCAAGGAATCGTGGAAGAGGTACCTGTATTTTATGGACCACGCCTAGAACCCTAATTTTCATACGTAGACTGCGATGTTTATGCAAATATACATTTTTAGACTTCTGTGTTTCCTATGTTAATGCAGTTGAATAAATGAAGCCTCAATAAGACTGCATTTGCTGTTTGAAGTGTTCAAAATAGAGTGGCGTGCAAAAGTTTCCGGACAGTACATTTTGTACACTTACTTTGGATCAGGATGAATACACCGAATTTTAAGCTGAAATCATGTTAAAAAATAAGTCAAACAAGAGATAAAGTTGAAATGTATGGTTCCTCTTCTCATTTTTTAATGTGTACATAAATGTAAAATTATTATGAATTGTTTAAAGCGTAATTGGAAGTGTGAGGTGCACGGAAAATTTTGCACGCCACTGTATGTAATTTTTACTTTGCTGAGTTGTTAAATATTCACCATGCACCAGTTTGGATATATTAAATTTCATAAACATCCGCAGAATAGCTATAAATAACTTCTGATACATAACAAATATTATTCTCCTTAAAAAATGAAATTGTTCACTTAAACGATGAATTTGCATTCTTCTTAGAAGGTAATCATCCCTAAAACTCAGATAGGCAGCAGAAGCAGCAAAAATTTATATTGCAATAAATTAACTGGTATATTTAACAAGACAAATCGGAATTTATTTATGACTCAACCCAATGTTTATACATTTTTATTGCTAAATGGTATTGTGTCATTCCGTGTCGTCTAAAAGTGCAGATCCACGATTATAAATTTTATGAGTAGACTGCGGATGATTATGCAAATACAGATTTTTTGATTTCCATATTTTTTTAGTTAATGCAGTTACAGAGATGAAGCTTTGACAAAACTGTATTTTGTTCTGTAAACGTTAACAAAATTTACTTTTTACTTTTTCACGACTTTAAATGTGCGTTTTTCAAACACTTGAGTATGTTGAATTGCATAAACATCCGCAGCCTATTTATGAGATTTTCCTCTCATGAAACTTTATATACACGTATATATGTGTACAGGATGATTCTGGAAACTGGGCCAGGCTATAGTTCAGTTCCAAGTGAAGTTAGAAGAAAATCGTACAGGAAAATTTTGCAGCGTTTATTAAACTGTATAATCCGACTATATGATTTTTTTTCACAAGTGCATCGATGCACCTGAAAAATGCAGTTGCACTTTTTTTTTTAAATGGAACACTGTAATTTATTTACGTAAGTTGATTCCTCGTGTCATTCTGAGTATAAAGGTATAGGGTAAGTTCATTGAAAACACAATATTTTACATGTTTCACATTTTGCACAATTACTATGTTAGCGTTAAAGCATCACGCTGCTATCGTATTTACTAACATCGTACTTACGCACGCACAGTTTACCATAATTCTCGTGTTCTTACATACTGTTTCAGTTTTCGAAAAAATTAAATATCCCGTGAAGTATTGTGTTTTTAATGACCTTATGCTTTTTATGCGCAGAATGACACCAGGAATCAGTTTATGCAAAAAGAGATCGTAGCGTTCCATTTAAAAAAAAAAGTGCAACTGCATTTTGCAATAGAAATTTGTAAATATTGCACGCGTACTCGATAGAATTTTCAAACTCGATTTTCTCGAAAACGGAGTCCCAAACGAAAAAAACGTTATTCCTTTTTTCTACTTATTTTTACATGTAGAATCACCCCTGTCCGGTTGTACCACCCGTCCGGCCTCACCCTGTATATTTACATTTAGTTGTTTCATGAGCGAAAAATCTCAGAAAATATCTCATCATGGATCTTCACCTCAAAAATTCATCATCCAAATGAATCGTCCGTACTGAAAATTTGTTGTCGTTTAATTAATCTCTCAGTCAGGTCTTAGGGTTCAGTTGTCAGGCAATAATATTTTCCATATTTGTCATTTTCGTCTTATTCTGTTGAAAGATATCTGTAGCATGTTTTCATCATCTTCGACTTAATAAACAGTTTAATACTTGGATTTTAGATACGAGTAAGGAAGAGTAGTGATCGATCTTACATGGATTCCACTTCATTACCTGTGAAAACAAACCGATCGACGACTCGTGCTCACCTCGACACACCATTGAAAAGCTTGACGAATAAATTCGACAGAGGTAATAATTTTCGATACAGAAGATCGTTGTACGGTTGGAAAAAACGGGTTGCAATTAACCTGGGACAACAATGGCCCTCGATTTCGCTGCTGGATGTTTGGGAGGTAAATATTCTCAATGTTTATCGTATCTAATATTATTCCTCAAGTCTTTTGCTTTTGGTAGGAAATCAAAATTACATAATTAACACTTTGATGGCCGCTGTCATGTATACGTGACTTCATTCATTTTAATAACACTTATGTAAAACAAATAATCAGGCATACCTATCACCGATAAAAAGTAAATAATCCACCACACATAAAATTAAAATGACAAAATAACTGATATAAAAAGAATAATGTAGAACGTGACAGTACTTAACTAGAGTCTTGAAAAAATGGCCAACGACATTTAATTTTCGTTAAATATTTGTGGGTATCGAAATGTTAATATTTTATATGAACTAATTTAACCCTTTGGACTTCGTTAATTTACTTGTCACGTGGTTTGATTGCTTAAATTCAACGAGGGTATGGAAAATTGTGAATGCGGTGGTCGCCTCTACTGCAAGTTAGAATCGAAGAAATGACCTTGAAAGGCCAATAGTTCCTGCGTCTCGTATAATTCTGCGTAGAACTGTAAATCACCTCTGGCTTGACACTACGATCGGTTGATTAAATAAAGCAGTGGCAAACAGTGTAATGCAATAACGAAACGTAACTGCGAAATAGTTTTTATATCTGAGGTTACATGTCAACTGAAGGAAAAATATAATGTTAGCTAAAATCAAAGAATAGAAAATATTTTAGTGTAAAGGGTTAAGCAGCCAGTAATGGTTATTGAATTCCAGACCTGGGAATTTTTTAAATAACATATTATTTGATTTCAGGATTACTTTGATTTTAAAACATTTTCGAAATCATAAAATAATGATACTTGGGGTGTTGTTTTAAATAATGTTCTGTTTTATTTTATGATTATTTGGAATACAATGCTATTATTATATTCGTATAATAATTATAAAAATGTTCACTGTGTTAGAGGGTTTAAAACTAGAAATTTTTACATAAGTTGTTGCAAAATATTCTACATGTTCGAAATTAAGTTGTTAAACAGCTCAAAGGGATGGAGGTAAATGTTGTTTAGGACACATAACAAATTATTGAATATCAAATTGTAACAACTAGACAGCAGATATTTATGCAATTTAATATATTTAAATATGTGCAAGATGTACATGCTATGAATTAAGTAACATAAAAAATTCATTGTGAAATATTTAAGGATAAGAAACAGCTATTGTCGAACTTCTATTTCTCCGTCTACATTTAAACAAAAAATGTCGATATCTAAGATTGTATATTTGCATAAACATCCGCAGTCTAGTATTAACAGAACAGTCAATACAGTATACATACGTACACTTACATATACAAATAAATTAATTGCATCAATATTTTGTTCAATTTTCCTCATTCTGAACGCTGTATCTACTGTAAAATTTCAAGTAGTTATTTGTAAAATAATTAAATAACTCACTTTAGTGTTAAAGTAAAGCAATTTCATAGTATTCATAGAAATTATTCCTTTCCAATATTGAAATAAAAAGGAATGAAATGGTTCGTTATTTAATTTTGTTGTTGTATTTTATAACATTTCGTAACATTATATTAATATTTATATAAAATGTAACAGATTAAAATGGTATTTCAAATGATTATTTTTTGTTTACCTTCAAAATCAAGTTTGCTCAAATCTGGTAAATTCTTCTGTAGGAAATAAAAGTCACTAATCAGTAACACGGATGAACATGAATACAATTGAAGTCTGTACACTTTTATTTTTCCCCTTATGGTTTTATCTCTCGAAGCATTAAGTTGGCAGGAAAAATAATACTCGCTTTCCTTAACGTATTATCTATTTTCTTAACCCTACACTGCTGACTTCGCCGCTGATGAGTTTTCTTGCAACTTTTACACATTCCTTACTGTTTAATCGTTTGATATTTTGTAGTATATTATACTCTGTACTTTTATATTTTGTAATATATTTTTATAATAAATCTGCTTAAAATGGAAAATTTGTTATAAAAGGACAAGGAAAGGTCATAAGTTCGAAAGGATGTAATTTATTATGAGAAAGATATATATTTTTCATGAAAAGTACCTATCTTAAATATTAACAATAGTGGAATTTAAGCAATCTTTGATAGAACTGAACCATGCAATCCTTGTAGCATAAATCTGTACCTTGGTAGAGACATTAAATTACATTATTACAAGGTACTTCCTCAAAACGCCGACGTATTACGTGTATTACAATAAAAAGTGTGAATGTGCAAAAAATTGCAAACTGGACACTGGCCCAAAAAATGTCGAACTGGAAATTGGTCCTTTTTCTACCAAGGTACAGAAATTTTTATAAAGAATCTTACTTGAATCTTCTCGATTATAAAATTCCTTACAATGAACACTTCGATTAATCGACGTTCTACCGTAATAAATTTGTTTTAAACAATAGTTTGAATAGAACGATTATTACGATCAATTTTGTTAATTTATGAGAAAAATAAAAGTCACTTGCAACTGATTATTAGTGAATTTCAAAAAGAATTGTTTACAATGTTACTTTCCATGAAAAATAGACATGTAGTTTATTATTGAATTTCAGGATGCGCTGGTATCATGGTGGGATATCCTCTGGATACGATCAAGGTTCACATGCAAACGCAAGATTATCGAAACCCGAAATACAAGGGCAATTGGCACTGCTTCCGCACAATACTGGCAAAAGAATCGGTATTTGAACAAAAATCAATCATCAGGAATTATAGTAGTGCGATAATACATACTGCAACGTAAATGTTACAATGAAATTTAGATTATCAATTCTGAAGAAACTACATAAATGCAAAAATTTGTATTTTTCTTAATTTTGCTGATTTATAAAATGTTCCATACAAGCATGAAACAATTTTTATACTTGGTTAATTTTCACGTACGTGTTGCACTTGATATAAATAATTGCTCTTTAGAATATGGAGAATGTCTGCCATAAGCGTGGAACCATCCACTGTAAAAGAGTGGCTTTCAGTGTTGTTTAGTTTAATATAAAAAACGAAGCACAATTTTACGTTATATAAATAAAAGAAGTTAGCATCGATCTAGAATGATTCTTTCACAGATTAATAATAAAGTAGTTGTTTATTGGAGCTAAAAATCTATATTTTCAGAATTATTTTAAATTGTATTTATAGTGCAAAGACTTATAGTATTAAGTTTAATCAAAAC
Organism: Macropis europaea; assembly: GCA_916610135.2. NCBI lineage: Eukaryota > Metazoa > Arthropoda > Insecta > Hymenoptera > Melittidae > Macropis > Macropis europaea. Next base: position 9,086,895 of record OU744353.1, read on the forward strand.
AGAGAATCAAGGCTAACGAGAACAATTTTTAAAAAATCATATCCTCCAACTTTCATGGTATTGTTTCATTTAAATAGAATACTATAGCTTCGCCACTGTTCGTAGTTTTCAAACAAAATTTTTAACACATACATTAAATTTTTTATACATTTAGAATATCAAACAAATAAAAAATTAACTTTTACAAAATTCTACTCATATTTTCAGTCCAAAGAGTCTGCGTACATATTACTAGAATTCCTTCGACATATTTTATTATTATTTATTATTTTAACATTTCCCACACTATTTTAATTAGAAACATAATTTTTATTATTAGGACAAATATAAATAAATTTAATTAGTTGGTTAACAAATAAATTGAGTATGTAGAATATCATAACAAAAATCAAGACAGAAAGTCTCTGTATACTGCATAAGCAGTCCAAGTATCAACCCCATAGAGCACGTATGGGGCTCGATTAAAAGACAAAATTACACTACGTTGAAAAAAACTCTACTAATATACAAAGACTCTTCTGATCCAATATCCCTTTTAATTCTTTATCTCATCAGGTAGCAGGTCTTTATCGAGGCATGACATCTCCGCTGGCAGGTGTGGCGGCGGTGAACGCCATCGTCTTCGGCATGTACGGTCAAACTCAGAGACAGTTAACCGATCCTGATTCCTTATCCTCGCACTTCATAGCCGGTGCCCTGGCAGGGATAGCTCAGAGTCCCATCTGCAGCCCTATGGAGTTAGCGAAGACGCGTATGCAGTTACAGGGGTCAACGAGTCAGTTCTCCGGCCCTCTGCAGTGCCTTCGACAGGTGTACAGGCAGGAGGGCTGTCGTGGCGTCTTCAAGGGTTTGTACATCACGTTGCTGAGAGAAGCTCCCAGTTTCGGTGTTTACTTCCTGACCTACGAAGCGCTGACGAGAATGTCCTCCAATGATCCCATCTCAACGCCGTCCATGCTGCTGGCTGGAGGCCTGGCTGGCACCGCGTCCTGGGTGATATCTTACCCACTGGACGTGGTGAAATCCCGAATTCAAGCAGATGGTAACCGTTGCTACGCGGGGATCCTCGATTGTCTGAAGCAGTCAGTGAAAGCTGAGGGATATTCTTGTCTGTACCGTGGCCTGAGTTCAACGATTCTTCGAGCATTTCCAACGAACGCGGTCACCTTCACCGTTGTCACGTGGACGTTCCGAATATTTGGTGGACAGGCCAACGAAGCGACAAAGGCGAAAGTCGAGCCGGGGATTGTGGAGTCCGTTCGAGAGATGTCGAAAGAGCCGTCTCTGGGAAAATGGAACCCCTTTCTAATTAGTGCGTTCAGCAGTCACTTGGAGATGAGGTGGCGGTATTCGACGCTGTCCATGATGTTAATGAACGACTCGGTGCCGGAGAACAGGACCATGCGTCAGACCAACGGCTGGCTGACGGAAGGGCTCAAACATGGCGCTGACCGACTGCCACGGAATAAATGCGACGGGGGCAGAAGCGAAGGGACGAGGGAAGGTAAAAGGATTGCTGTTGAAGAAAACGGTGAGAAGAAAATGGAGTGGAGCATTGTCGAGCAGGCTATCTCTGAATGCAGTCACAACGCATCTCGCGTCATCAATGCCTCGGACCTTCTGCGTCCCGGGAAGTTGTTTCTGAAAACGGACAAGAATGTGTTCAATGTCGAGACGTGATTCGAATGCCGTGGTACACGCTGTGAAAGGAAATCCATGGGAAAAAAGTGAAAGAGAAACTCGATCGAAGTAATGTGACACCGTGTACTCCGTTTATTCGTTGATATACATGTATAAAATTTCTTTGCGTTTATTCTGATTACAGACATCACGTCACTAAACAGAATAAAGCGAGGACTATTTATTTATGTAAGTTTTAGAAGATCGCAATCGAATGCACCGTGGTGTACATGTGTGAATACAATTTGTATAAGGTATTGCAAATTCTGTGTAAACCGGAGTACAAACAATGCAATTTTTAATGCAGAAAGTCGGATTGTTTCGATAATAACGGAGTGTCGAAAGTTAATTATTATAACAAACTTTATTATGGAATAAATTTTTGCTGTCGACTTTTTACAATCATCTGTACGTTGTAACATTAATTTATCATTAAAATATTGGTGTCCATTTAAATCAGAGGTGATCATCCGGAGCAAGGCTTGGCTCCGCCTACCCCCACTCCGCGTCCATTCCCGTCACGGAGGTTGTGGTCACAGTTATGCTCTTATTTGGGACGAAGTATAGGTATGACCTCGAGAACTTCAGCAATTATCGGTGGGTACGATTTCTTAAAAAACAGTCACGTTATAAGAACAATTACTTTTTATGTATGACATCAGTTTTATCCAGAGATTGAGTCTCTACTTTGATATACATCATTTGTCATATAGAAATTCAGAGAACATCACATACAATCATTTATTCGGAGCTGTTTGATAAATAAAAAAATTAATTAAAAGGTAAGGAGAGAAAATAGGGAACGTCCATTTTTATTCTACAGTGTTCAACTTGAAAAGAAATTAAAATTATGTAAAACAATTATTTCTATCCTTATTTTTCTTCTGCTGCTAAATTAGAGTAGAGCCTCATTTTATAAACAATACAGTTCAATTACTTGAACCTTGTCTCTTTACTGCTGGACTAAAGTATTAACAATTGGTTTTCTCAATAAATCTGTTTTGTAACATTCTTTGTTTATTCCCCTTATCATTCAATTACAATACTATTTCCTTTAAGGAGTTCTGGAATATCTAATTCAAATTTAGTTACAGCAATGCCCAATGTACTTGATGGGTTGATATCTTTTAATCTAGACCACTTATTAATTATTCAGATTTTCTTAACAATGAATAATATTGTAGTTAATCTTTTAATTGTCAAATATTAGAATAAGTGAGCGTATATGATATCCACTGAGTTCGTATTTGACAAATTATACATATATCAGAGTAGAGATGCAATAATTGGATAAAATCCAAAGTATATGAGGGGAGGGGACGCAGAGTGGGGGTAGACCGCAGGCAATCCTTGCTCCGGATGGACATCTCTGATTTAAATAGTAATTTAGTGCGTAAAAATCCTGCCGAGTACAATAAAAGTTTAAACATCTACTCTGAAACTTCTTTTGATCCTGAATGACATTGAGTTCTATTATAGGTCATTGTACTTGCTTAGTAATCACTGCTAGAATGTAACTATAAAAATATTACATTCCAAATAAAATAATGGTGATGACTTCAAAATCTGAGAAGCGACACCTACGAAAATGTGTTTCATTGCTGAATTAAGAGATTTTTCGGCGTAATCGACCTTATATGACCTCGAATGACCTTCAGTAATAGATTATTACCAGACTACGGATGTTTATGCAAGTATACATTTTTAGACTTCCATATTTCGTTTGTTAATGCAATTAAATAAATGACACTTCAACAAGACAGCATTTGCTTATTAACACTAGATCTAACGACGATTAACGTGCACCTATTTCATCGAAGCAATATAAATGACACGTTTTACAAGTAATACATAATTCGAGGAAGTAATGTTTACTTATATTATTCTTTAGTTTTATTCAGCGTCAATTCAAAATAAACATAATAGTCGTCGAAAATAAATAATGCATAGTAAAATTTCAAACCAGTCATTTTGACTGCCTTGGTAGTTCTAGTGTTAAAACGTTTAAAATATGTAAGTTTTATTTTGTTAAGTTATTAAGTGACCATCATTCACCAATTTGGATATATTAAATAGCATGAACATTCGCAGTCTAAATAACATTCTTCTTAAAACGTTCGACTACGTGGCAAACAAGAAATATACTATTTTATTTGACAACATGTTGATGGCCTTGGTATGACCTTTATGGTGATCTTGAGGAAGGATCTTTTACATAATCCCTTTGGACCCTTCGAATAGTACAACCTTCTATCTACAAACTGAACAAAATTATTTAGGCAACCAATTTTAGGCTCCTCGCTCTATAAGAACGTGGAACCCATACATATGTATAATATTCTACAATATTTACCCCTTTGAAACCTAAAATTTCACATTCTTCGTCAATGCCAGCTACATTTAATCCTCTTAGAAGCCAAACTCATCAACTTCACTTTTAGTAAATTTCTCAATTTCATTGCCAGAGTACATGAATGTCTGTAACATCTGCATTTTTCTTTACTTTTTATTTCAAGGAGTTGATCAGTTTGGCATCTGATTGTGAGCGGCTCATTCGTACCAGTCACTCTTACTCAGATATACTTGCCACATTCATAGCAACACATTTATTTTTACAATAAACTTAGAGACGAACAAAATACAGTCTTTATTTGTCACCCTGCGAGTCTCATCACAGTTGGTCGCTGTACGAGTACATGATTCTTGTTTACCCCCGCTATATCTCGTAGCTGACCGAAGGCAGCAAGGGAGTATCGAAACGTCGAGTGTAACCCTAACCCCCTGCATGGCAGTGTCGTGAAACTTGCCAAAAATGTTCTCATTTGTCAGAAGACAGTCCTAGACTGAACGGCGGACATGTAAGACCTATGTCACAGCCAGAGGCGACATTTACTCTCTTTTAAAATCACACAAAATAGTTTGTATCTCTCTGCCACCCATCTCCTCCACTCCGCTCCACACCGTCCGCTTAAAATCACTATCGTACAATCCGGTCTTCAAGTCCGTCCGCCCACGTGTTAGATTTTGACACGGCCGAAATTGTAACGTGTACGACCGCTCCACATCCGCAAAACGTTCTCCACTTTGGCTGTGTGAACTGTACTCGATGATCGAACACGCGCAACGATTCATCAGGGTCTGTTCCGTCAAGATCAAAATCGTAAAAACGACTGGACCCAGTTGATCGAAACCCAATTGACAACTCTGAAAAACTCTAACCTCTTGGACGAGTGAAAAATTTGGAAAGTCTTAAATGTTCTTTTCTCCGCGGGTAAGATTCCAGATATACTTGATACTAATGATCCAGTACGTACACACACACATTTTTACCTAATCTCATTCTTTTTATACTTTGTTCTTCAATTATATACCTACTTAAAGGACGGGGAATTTTTCCCTTCATAATCACAAAGTCTGTTCATGAATTTAAAAATTATTCAGCGAAATAATTCTCTATTCTTAATTAATACTCTATAAATACAGTTCAATGTACAATGTACCTACAGTACACTGTAAAGAATTTTTTTTTCTTGAATAACATTTAGTAAAACGTGTCATTAACCCAAGAAGGACACTGTGGGGTTACTGATGACTCCACCAAATGTTAATCTTGTCCACAGTATAAAGTATAAATAAACATTAGAAAATTGAGCTTTAGTCTACCCTCCTAATCTGTGCCATGTTTATGAAGTAACAGAAAAGAAGAATCTTTTGTACATTTTCATTAGTTTTACAAGATTGGGGGTGGCCGGTGACCCCACGGTGCCAGTTTAAAAATATTCAAAGAAAGTGACGGATTATTTTGTAAAAATTTCTGTAGTTATTTTAAAAATTTGTCAAGTGTCGTACGGTCTACGGAATTGGAGAAGGTAATCCAGCATCTTCGTCATCGTGGATCCTCGAGGAGGCTTACACCCGAACTAGAGCAAATTTGATATGGATGTAGACTCAAACGACAGCAGCAAGGACACTGAAATATGCGAGGCGAACACTCAGCGTTTGATAGCCGAAAGCGGTGGAAGATGCATGAGCACGCAAGCAATGCAATCTCTTTATGATTTTCGTCAGAACAATTTGCTGTGTGATGCCGTTGTGAGACTTGAAGATGGAGGCGTCTTTCCGATTCACCGAGCGATTTTATCCGCCTGCAGTCCGTACTTTAGGTCCACATTTTAAACAGCATTACTTTTTGTAACTAGAGCAGAGACACAGAAATTAGGCCTTTCAAAGTGACTTCCTTGTCAACGGTATATTCTTTTATTTTTTATTATTATTATTATTTACTTTCATGGGCATCGACCTGATAGAACACTGGCCCGTTTTTCTGTTTTACTTTAAGAATGTTGCGACGAATATACAGCGACGTGCAAAAGTTTCCGGACACTTCATATTTCCAATCGTGGTTTAAACAATTCATAATAAATTTAGATGTACGTGCACATTAAAAAATGAAGAGTTTGGTCTATTTTTCAACATAACGTCAGGTTAAAACACAGTTTATTTATCATAAACAAAAGTAAGGGTGCAATATGTACTGTCCGGAAACTTTTGCACGCTACTGTATGACTGAAGGAAGACAAGAAATAAGCCATAGTACGATGCAATGAATTTTAGATCGTGTTAAAAAATAGTTATTAGGTTGAAAACTAAATGTGCGATCTGTCGAATTCCTTCGCCTCAGAATTCCCTCAACTGTGCTATCACCGAGTCAAAAAATTACCAGAACTGTGAGGCAAGAACATTCTAAATTCAAATGTAAATAATTTGAATATAAAATTATTTTACTAAATGTTTTCATAAGCAAATTATTTTACTAAAGTATTTTACTAAATGTTTGCATAAGTAAATTATTTTATTAAAGTATTTTACTAAATGTTTTCATACTAACAATTTCGAGTGTCGCGAATTTAGTTCACAACCTAATAATTTGCTGTTAGGTTATACCCTTAAGCAGCCTAAGTTGAAAGCCTCCATTGTAATAAGGGAAAGTTTCTAACTGTGAAATGGAGATTTAAAAAATTATGATAGTTTTAGAACATAGTTCGGAAGTAATAGAAGATTAGACAATGTCTGGAGATTTAAAAAATGAGGAAGTTTTAGAGTATAATTTGGCAATCATAGAAGATTAGAGAATGCCTGGAGATTTAAAAAGTGATGAAGTTTTAGAATATAATGTGGAAATTATAGAAGATTAGAGAATGTCTGGAGATTTAAAAAATGTGGAAGTCTTATATTATAATTTGAAAATTATAGAAGATTAGAGAATGTCTGGATAAGAAATATGATTTTTGTTTCACATCTGATGTCGCTCCAACAGGGTAGAATCAACCCTAAAAAATTCTGCTAGTTTAGAAGTCACATAGAAAAACTTTATATAGATGTAGTATACACATCTCTACATATATAGAATGAAAAAGGTTACGAATTACATTATGAATTGACAATACTTCGGTTAGTCTACATTCTATTAGCCTAATTTCTAAACTGATGCTTCGCAGAACTTTGTTTACGACAACGCTGCATTCTCGAGAGAAAACGGACGTCCTCCTGCCGGGTGTCAGCAGCAACATAATGAATCTTCTTCTGGAATACGCGTACTTGCGATCAATTAACGTGAACAACGAAAACGTGTGCCAATTGCTGGTCACCGCGGACTATCTGAACATTCTGGGCGTTCTCGACCTTTGCTGCGAGTACTTGAAGAGGAACCTGGCGCCGGAAAATTGCATCAGCGTCATGAGGTTCGCTCGAGAACATTTTTACAAGGGCTTGGAAAACAACGCGTATCGTTACATTATGAGACACTTCGTGCAGGTCATTAGCCTTTCATTATCTACTTACTACTCGAATAATATCCAATGACGTTTTATCAGCTGGTCCACAGCATGTTCTGAAATCGTCTATCCGTATTTTTTATAACAAATTGAAATCTTTTCTTTATTATCTTCCCGCAGCCACGAAGTTACCTTCACGAGACATTAATGGTAGGGTGGTTTCTGTTGCATTCAGCTTTTCCAGTTGTTTGAAATGACAATTGCAGAAAATGGCCAATTTTGGATCTCTAAAGGAAATAACGACGAAATATATTATTTAACTGAATGAGATGCTGGTGCTGTATCGTTCGTAACTTTATGTGGATTCTTAATCATTTTTCTATCAGATGGCTGCTAAATAATTATAATTTTGGAATTTTTAGACCCTATAAAATTTCACGTTGGCGACGTTGTCCAAAATTGGTCCTTTTCTACCATTATCCTTTATACAAAACAAATATAATTACATTCTAACACTATTTTAATTTAATTATTCAAACTAATGTATATGGTAACAAAAATTAACACAATTAATCGAAGGGACGTAGTGAAAAATATATTCTCACATCATGGCAAGCCAGTAGATCGTTTTCTGCTTCTTAAGGGGGTACTCCCATTTGGGAGAGTCATTTTTAGGCGATTTTTGGAGCAATAAATTAAGGGACCACTTGAAATTTTTCGTATATGTTTGTTCACGGTTTAAGAAAGCACAGTAAAATTTGTGTGCAATTATGTTTTATATTAACGAAGTTACTACAAGTTGCTTGCAGCGTATCGCTCTCAATGGCTGCCACGATTCACGTTGTTGTATTAATCTAAAACCGAAAAATCAAAGATAACCTTAATCATATGCATGTGACTATCGCCTCTACTAGAATAAAGCTACTAATCCTGGCCTATTTAGTTGCTTCTTTTTTTAATTTTCAACGAATAATAACAATCGACCATAGTTGAAGAAGAAATTAATTCTAGACGAAAACAAAATGAATCACGAGCAATGCAATTCTTCCAAATCAATCATTTAACAATGTTCTTTCGCCTAACTCCGATTGTTCACGAACGAAAAGAGCGATTTTCACGACAACAGTTCGGTTGGGCGTAGGTAGCCCAGCGGAGCGAGGAAATTCTCGACTTGCCGATAGAAGAGCTGACAGCGCTGATCGGAGCAGACGAGCTGAACGTTAAAAACGAAGACACCGTTTGGGAGTTGGTGTTGAAGTGGATCGACTACGATCCGCAAGCTCGAAAGGACCACATAGTGGATCTGATGAAAAATATTCGACTTGGCCTCTTGGACACGCAATTCTTCCTGGAGAACATAAAGGACCACCCGTACGTCGTTGGAAACATCGCCTGTCGACCTATCATCATCGAGACGTTAAAATTTTTGTACGAGTTGGAAATTATCACTCAAAAGGACGGCGAGGTGCCCACGCCGAAAATCGCTCGTCCAAGGGTTCCACACGAAATATTGTTCACTATAGGCGGATGGAGTGGCAGAAACCCTACAAATTTCATTGAAACCTATGACACCAGAGCAGATAGATGGGTTAAGGTACGTAATACCTTAATTAATGATAGGTAATTCAGTGATGGCCACCTGGAGCTGCGGCTTTCCCCCACTCTAGGTCCCTTCCCCTCATATACACTACCGTCCATAAGTATCAGGACACCTAGCAAATTCAGACAAGTTGCGTGTTGATGCTATAATAATACAATTATTAATATTTCGGTTTTCCCTACTATTTGTCTAAGGGAATAGCTTTCTTCGGTCAACACTATACAGCAACACGTTTTGCTGCCGATAATTCCTTTCCTGAACTCATGGTTGTGATCGTTGGCACTGTAAAACTCAAACTAAAATCAACCGAACGTCTGCATCGTCCTGGTCTCAGTTTTGTTAATCTTAAATGGCAGAGACTCGTTCAAATTTATATAAATATGCAACTCTGCTCAGAAATAAACATATTACAGTCGTCTAAAATTGCATCCCTTCATACACTTCTGTATGTATGCACGTTCTTGCTTAACTTTCATAATAGCAATTTTGTCAACATTATTTGTTAATATTCATTGCTTTGTTGTTCAGTAATAGCATACTAATTGTAAATAACATAACAAACCAACAAAAGAACTATGTAAAATATTAGTGTAGGTCGAAAGATGAATATTATCCAAGTTGTAAACGATTCTGCACTGAAAAAATCATTCATAACTCCTACAATATTCATTTTTACCTGTCTATACTAAACATTTCTCGTTCAGTTTGTAGAGTACTTGCTCTATAAGACTCGTATACTGTTCTTCGACACTCTGTACACCGATGCAGGACTTTTCAACGTTTCTCACAGAAGATTCGCCCGAATTCAAAGACCTGACAATCACGTCTCTCTCGAAGGTTCGTTAATTGAACTTAGCTATTGTGATCTCTGACGCGGCAGTTAAACGCGACGAAGCGACTCAGGGCGAAACAGAGGCATCAATAAAAAAACCTTATTCAAACGTCAGCCGACATGCTGACGAAAACCACACGCAGAACGGGCGACTGCAAATGGCGTAGGAAATTTGTTTCTGTTATCACGGCCGGCTATCGCGACGTCACTTCTCGATGCATTGTCAAAACGAATCACTGTTCGCGGGATCGATAACCTATTTCCTCAACAGGGCTTCCCGATTAACCGTTCGTACAGTGAAATTTCAACAAATACCAGGCAAACATGTAAGTGTCCAGATACTTTTGGACGGTAGAGTATGTAGACTATGATCTGTGACGACGATGGACAGAGGGGGAACGTAGAGCGAACTGGAGGGAACTGAAACGAGGGGAATGGACCTAGAGTGGGGGAAGGTCGCTGCTCCGGTGACCATCACTGGCTTAAACGCTGAACCCAGTGTCTAATTTTTTACCCGATACTGAACAGAATAATAATTATTAGTCAGTGCCTTTTATCATCCCCGTCTGTCATTCTTTTTAAAGGTGGAAGAAGTAGATCCAATCGGTCCTCGCGCGTATCACGGAACCGCAGTGGTTGGTTACAATATTTACGTAATCGGAGGCTTCGATGGAGCAGATTATTTTAACAGTTGCAGATGTTTCAACGCCGTGACGAAAGCATGGAGAGAAGTCGCTCCGATGAATGCCAGAAGGTTATGAATAGATTGAGGATGTTTATACAAATATACATTTTTAGAGTTTAATATTTTTTATGTTGATGCAGTTACAGACGTGAAACTTTGACAAAATTGTATTTTGTTCTGTAAACGTTTAAAAAATGTATTTCTTAACTTTTCGACGGCTTTAACCCTGGATTCGTAAAAACGACGATCGGACATTTGAATCTCGTGATATCGGACGATCCGTTTACTAAATAAACTAATTATGCTTATTTATTTATTAATAAATTCAATACCAAATATAACTTTATAATTTCATTTATCCTGTTTCTTTATAAAATAAAATATTTTCGTTATTAAATAAAAGACATTCAATTATATTCGTGTTTTCAATTAACGTCGTCATTTTGACGAATGCTTACAATTAGTAATGACGTTACTCATAGATAGCTTAGTTCTCTAGGGTTAAATGTGCGTTTTTAGATGTTTGGATACGTTAAATTGCATAAACATCCCCAGTCTAGTTATGAATATTCAATTTTATCAAAGCACGTACTTTAAGATTTTAACTGAAAATTAGAATATTTATTAATACGCCTACACTCAATGTATTTCTAATTACAGTGTTCCACGGTTGGCTGGAAGAGCATTTGGAGCCCAGAACTTCCAGCCAAACTCTCGAACACAATATTTACGAACGTAGCTCGAGAAGACGATGACAACTTGCTCTACCTCGGTTGGCTGGAAGTTCTCAGTCTCGAATGCTCTTCCAGCCAACCGTGGAACACTGCATATTGCAAAGCTCCTCTCACAATTTGTGCGTGGTATTAGTTTTTATTCAATTATGTCCTGAATATTAGGTGTTACGTTAGCGTTGCTGTGCACAATGATCTGATCTATGCGATGGGAGGATACGATGGATATTACCGGCAAAGCACTGCAGAACGTTACAATTATAAAACAAATCAGTGGTCCTTAATAGCGCCCATGAATTACCAAAGGTCGGACGCTAGTGCAACTACTTTGAATGGTACCCGTGCTGCTGAAATAGCAGTTTATATTTTGTGTGTAACACACAGGGTGTTCATAAGAGGTTGTGTCAAAGTTTTGAGGCATACAGTAGTTCTGAGGCTTTAACTACTTAGTATCTCACAGACATTGTCTAATAGGATGTGTATGCCAACATTTCACCAGCATTGCAACTAGCTTCATCAGGAGACATCCAAAAATAAAATTCAGAATGGAGGTGGGAATGTATGAATATTTGCCCCTTTTGGGTGTTCTGATCACCAGAAAACCCAACAGATCTTTGGAACATTAGGTTTATCTCACCATCACCCAGCACAGAAAGACACGATTAGGTCCGTTTATGTCTACAGACATCGAACATGCCAGACATGTGCGTGACAGACACAGTTTCGATAGTATTTACAGTAACAAGGAAGGGTATTGGACCATCCACTCCTGATTTTAACGAAACTTTGCAAGTTTGTAAAATAGCCAAAAATAAGACACGTATTTTTTTTAACTGCGGATACTCCAGTTTAAGGGGTGATATCATCCCCTGAATATTGGTACCCCGAAGGCTATCTCGAAATCTATTAACTATTTTTGAAAATCTTCTTTACCAAATTATTATACATAAAAAACCATACAACTTTGCAATTTGAAGTATATTTTTATCTTTAGTAGTTTCCGAGATAGCCTTGGGGGTGTCACTTTTCAGGGTGTGGTTTCACCCCTTAAACTTAAGTATCCGCAGCTGAAAAAAATAAGTGTCCCTTATTTTTGGTTATTCTACAAACCTGTAAAATTTCATCAAAATCGGGAGGGGATGGTCCAATACTCTTCTTTGCAAGTGTATACGACAATCGTACCTCGCGTGCGGAAGCATGGTAAACGTGTTTATTAAATACATTACTTGAACGCCTATGTGCGTTCTCCGCACGGACTGTAATAATATATGGAACAGTTATGAGTATATTCATAACACATAAAAGGTTAATTTTAGGACAATGTAGATTAAACATTTTTATTTCTTTTATGTGCGCTACGTGTCCCTAAAATTTGGTACAATACTTCCTGAACACCCTGCATAAGTAAACATTAATTAATATATTTACAGGGTACAGTAGGACCTCGATTATCCGAACTGTAACTATTTAGTAATAAGATAACTCACATGCTAACTATATTTCGCATACAAATTTTAATGTTATGTTAGAATATAAAACACATGATTCTAAAAAATTAAGTACACAGTATCACTAATGATAATTTCAACTTGTAATTAACATAAGACGACCAACTTTAGGATGATCGGATTTTGGATAACCGCGGTTTTGCTGTACTAACAAAAAGATTATATAAATGATTCCACGCTAACAATAAGTGATCATTGTCCATACACACACCGTATCCGATTTTTATAAAATTTGTTGAGCATACAGTGCATAATTCGCACAATATTAATTTCTCAACCCATGTTTATTAGGATCTTTTCCTTCCTCTTCGTGAGCGCTACCTGCTTTTAAAGGCCTGCCTCCTTTTTCTAACTCTGCATAATTGTGTATCATGTTTCGTTTTACATAACTCGATTCTTCACACCCCTTCGCATAAAAAAGTATTAGTGACTTATGATCGACCATCTAATAGATGACAATAATAAATAGTTCATGAGATATTTGCAATTTGATACTGAGAACTACTTGAATACGTCGCATTTGTTATTAAGCTAATGCAAATATCTCGTGAATCATCTATGTTCCATACACATGATTTCCTCCAATACCTATGTGCAGGAAATGCTCACTCGTCAGGTGAGTTTATTTACGCACAGAAAAGCACGTGATTATATTTTTAAAAAGTGAACTACATTTTCCTGGTGCGTCGCTGCACTTGCGAAAAAATCGGAAAGATACAAAAATCCGTCATACTGCATAAACTCTCTACTTCACAATTTTTTTGCAACTTATCTCAATTGCACGACGAACTCTGCCCTTTGCTACAATGTTTTTCTTCGATAACTGCTGAGAAAGTCGTGAAGCAAATGTTGCTCTGCATTGAAAATTTTTCTGTCTGTCACTTCTTTATATTCTTGAAACATCGTGTAGATACTGTGTTATGCAGGGTATTATTGTCAACGTGGACTGCCACATTATGCAGACTGCAAGCCATGTACCGTTCTAAACTTGAATACGACATGAGAGTAATCTCAATTTATGCCATTTTTAATCAATGGTGTTAGTCATTCATTATAGTTTTTTATTGGTTCCATTAAACCCTTTTAGATATTTTTACTAATACTATTCAACTGAATTTAAGTGTTGTCACCCATATGTGGGTGACATGGCAGTCAAACATTTGGTATAGAATTTTTTCGTCCAAGGCTTCATTTTCGAGAGAATCGATTTTGAAAATTCCTCAGATACACTATTACACCGTTTAACTTTTACTTATGGGGGCCTATCAATCAGCATGTATACAAAGAGGGTGTTGAAAATATACAATTACATAATTAAATAAAAAAATCTGCAAGATTTTGGAAAAATAAAGAGCGGAAAGACAGTAGAATTTGTTAACATTTTGAGTGTCACACTGCAATAGCTGAAAATGACAAACTTTCTAAATTTTTATACAAAATGCACATAACCATTAATTCAACCTTTTTTAATTAACACTTTGAGTGCCACGCTCCATTAGCTGAAAATGGCAGACTGCCTCAATTTTGATACAAAACGAATGTAACCATGAATTCTACCTGTTTTAATAAATAATATAAATGACGTCCACCAGTTTTTTTTACTGCTTCTATTAGAGCTGATTAGGTATATTTTTAATACTTTGTATGATCAAATAAATAAAGATTGAATCTATCTGTCACCCAGACGTGGGTGACGCGGCACACAAAGTGTTAATAATATCAGCAACATTGTTTTTTACTGCTTCTATTAGAGCTTATTAGGTATATTCATCAATACTATGTATATAATCAAATAAATAATTATTGAATCGAAGTGTCACCCAAATCTGGGTGACGTATCACTCAAATTGTTAATTCTTCGCTAATTCATCGAACACAGTTACGTATGCGACAACGGGGACACTTTCAACAATACTTAAAATACAATAAAAAAAGCGAATAATCTGCAAGCAATTTGTTGGCTCGTTTCAACCAAATCACTGTGTTTATAAACACTAACACGGACCGCAACAATCAGTAACGAAGTCGCGCGATAGCCAAGACGTATTCAGTCATAATCGTATCTGACGAATTTTCAAAATTAATTTTGCTCCAAAACGATGCCCCGGACGAAAAACTTGCATACCAAATGTTTCATTTATTTTTTCACATAGAATCCTCCTTTCCAGTTGTACTATGATTTTCGCCTCACCCTGTGTGTATTTACACTGTCAAAAATTGAATAGAACTTTTACATAATTGCAGACAAAATTTACATCACGGGTGGTTTCAATGGCCACGAGTGTTTAAATTTGGCTGAGGTGTACGATCCAGAAACAAATCAATGGACAATGATAGCTCCGATGAGATCCCGCAGGAGTGGAGTGTCCTGCATATCATACCACAATCACGTCTATGTAATTGGTAATTGTTCTCAATTTTTTATAAATCCCACGAATTTCGTTAGGTTGTTCCAGTGATGGCCACGGGAGCTCTGATCTCTCCCCCCTCTAGGTCCTTTCCCCTCCAGTTCGCTTCTCGTCCTGACCACAGCCTATGTGAGGGGAATGGACCTAGAGTGGGGGAAGGCCGCAGCTCCGGTGGCCACCACTGATTTAATCCAATATTTTCTTAGATAGGTTCAGATCGGGTGATTGGGAGATCCAACCCACGATTTTTATTCCATTATTCTCTTATAATTAGACTGCCATAAGTGCCAGTTTTCAAAATTGTTCCGCCACACGAAGAATCACTGCGATGGAATTCGAATATCGATAATTATCACATTTTCCCCCAATTTTAAATAATATTATAATCTACAACATAATTAATTTTTGTCCTATAGTTATCTTCAGTTTTCCTGTATTTTAACGAAAGCTGTTAAACTTTTGAACGGTAGTGTATATCTCCCGCACAATTTTTTTTAACCCTCTATAACCGGAATTTTCTTACGTATGACGAAACTGATACATTAGGTAAATGATAAAGACAAATGATAAAATTTGTATCGTGGTATATAAACATAAATAAATATAATGATAGATGAACAGACTCCTTGGTGGCAGCATAGTCGTAGAATATAATTGTACACAGCGATAAATAAAGGAAATAAAACGTAAAAAATATTTATATACAGGGTGTCCGTTGTAAACGTGGACAGTTCCTTATTTCCTAACATATTGGAGATACAAAACAATTGTTTATATAAATGTGTAGGTATGTAACTTCCAAGTCACATGGCGTTATAGAGGGTTAATACGCAAAGTTGAGATAAAACAAGTTGATCTACATTTTGCATCAATTAGAGGCGCAATAACCAACTACGAATTATTAAAAAAAAAATTAGGTCACGAAAGGATTAAGCAAATGCTTTTCTTGCAGGAGGATTTAATGGAATATCCAGGATGTGCAGCGGTGAAAAATACAATCCTGCCACAAATATTTGGAGCCCGATTCCTGACATGTACAATTCACGAAGTAATTTTGCAATCGAAGTAATCGACGACATGATCTTCGCGATTGGTGGATTCAACGGTGTCACCACGATTTATCACGTCGAATGCTACGACGAGAAAACGAACGAATGGTAAAAGAATATTATTTTCCTCTCGAAAACGTTCAATTTCTGTTCATTATTTGACAGTAAAATAATTTTGATTTTATCTAATCTTTCCTGTCTAACGTCTGAAGGACATTATTCAAAGTCGACCAAAATTATCCTCTTGTCAGCCGATTTTCTTCAAATGCTGCTTGTCTGTAGATCCATATGAGTATATTAGAGGGAGAGGGAGCAAAGCCAAAATGATTTTAGCAAAACACATTGGAAGCTGCAACTTTTGATTGACATACATGACGAGTCACCTAAGATTAGAACTGACTTTTTGTTATTTCTGTTGCTTCGAGAGAACGTTTTTCACCCTGCACCCCTTGGACTCAGGGTAAGCGGACAACGAGAATCAACGACGTCCACGTAAATCTACAATCGTGCAATGTTTGAAAAAATACATGGGGGAGATTTCGTCGACATTGAATCATCACCTCGACGATGACTTTTCAGTTTATCAGCTCCAATGTTAACGGAACGTCTGAATGTCTGTGCGGATATTCTGTACAGGTACGAAGCCACGGATATAAATTTATGTCGTTCAGCATTGTCAGCCTGCGTGATCATGGGTCTACCAAACGTGAACGACTATATTCACAAACACCGGGAGCGTCTGATGGAAGAGAAGCGACAGAAGTTGTTAGCTTTGGAGGTACACCGTAGTCAGCCCCAACATCAGCAGGACCAGCTGCAGCAAAACCGTGAAAATTTAGCGAACAACGAAATCAGTCAGCAAATCGACGATGAGACAGTTCATTAAGGAGAAACGACTGGATGATAGGGTTTAGGGTCAGTCGGATGAACGGCGGATGAACGAGAGAAGCAAGGAATGGTCAAAACGATTAATTAACCCACGGTTACATTGAAAGAAAATGGCAGTATAATTGGACGGATCTGGTACACGTTCTCCATTTGCCAGAATGTTGGACACCAACAATTTAAGTTATCCGTCTAATTAGGAAGTTTGTAACTTGCAAGGAACATCTGAGAATCATCCCTTCCTGATTTTGATAAAACCTGGTACGTTTATAGAATTTCCAAAAACAGAGGCACATCTTTTTTTATCGGTGATAATTCAAGTTTAGGCAAGTTCACTATCTCAATAATTTTTAGACATGCAAACATGAACGGGAAATTTGCCTAGTTTGCCTCAAACAATAAGATGACAACAACATTTTTTAAGATGAACAATGTTGCACACCGACAATTTTAATTATTCGTCTAATTAGAAAGTTTGTAACTTGCAAGGAGTATCTGAGAATCGCCCCTTCCTGATTTTGATAAAACCTAGTACGTTTATAGAATATCCAAAAACAGAGGCACGTATTTTTTTATCGGTGATAACTCAAGTTTAGGCAAGTTTACTATCTCGAAAATTTTTTAGAGATGCAAACAAAAATGGGAAATTTGCATAGTTTGCATCGAACAATAAGGTAACATTTTTTAAAATGAAAAAATTTACAAAAAAATTGAACTAACTGCCTCTATGATAAAATTTATTCTGATTATCGTATCAAAAAATAATGTTAATTGACTCTGAATTTAATCATGTGTGTTACAGTCTATGTTTTAGGTGGAGGACTTGAGACACACACATAGCTGATCAAGCGTTAGCTCAATTGTTTTGAACGTTTTCACATTTTCGAAAATGTTATCCTCTTTATATTATTGTTCGTGTGAAACCATGCAAATTTTTCATTAACGGTGATTTCCTCCCGCAGACTTAAGTCTCTGCTGATAAAAAAATACGTGCTCCTATTTTTGGATGTTTTACAAGGTTTTATCAAAATTGGGAGAGGATGATCCGCTGATTTTCTTTCTTTAAAATTGCATTTCAAAATTGTACGCCAGTTACGCTTTTGTCTTAACTAACTTCATGTTTCTGTAGACGAAATTATCGGGAAACGAAGTAACATCATTAACGTTTCCATAAATACTTCGTATAATTGATAAACATTGTTGTTTTCAATTTAACCGTGGGTTTCTCAGGTTTTGAAAAACAGAGCAAATCCTGAGGATGGAAAAGTGTGAAAACAGTGAAAGATTCTTGTAGAGTCAGAGAATATTATTCTGTTATGAAAAACAATAGAAGTGGACATTCATTTTTTAATTGTCCGACCTAAGTGCAAGCTTGCAACAAGTTTTTACAGCGGAATAATATTTTCAGACTCAGATTTACCTGGATTTCTTAAGCGAAATATGTTTTACTTTTTTTGTACGAGGCATATTTCTATTGGCTACTTTTGTGATACGGTTTTGTACGAAGTTTATTGGACGATATTACCTATACAAACGAATTATGAACACCGATTATAATAAAGGAAAAGAAACGGAAGAACGTTTGTTGTCACGTTTTGACTCTGTCAAAGATCAGCATAAAGTTAAACAATTTATACAAACTGCTGAAGTAAAATCCATCAGCTATCAATAAAGACAAAATCGACGATGAAACGACCCTCAATTTTATACAAACGCATTTTTTATACATTTTAAACGCATACATTCGATTGAAAAGAACTTGACCGTTCAAACAAATAACATTAACACGTTGTCTGCCACGGTGGTCACCCGTGACCGGCGTGTCTACATTTTTTAGAATGATTAAAATAAGATGAATATTATACGATTAAAAAATTTTGGGTTAATCACAATTTGTCTCTCTCCTACTCTTGTTTCTTTCAATTGCATACTCATTTTGCGTACAATAAAATATCGCTTGCAGGACATTTACAATACATTGGATATAAACAAATGAGTGCACGAAACATAGTTCATCAAAAGTTCGGGACTTCCCATAGACCTTTTCTCGTTTCAACAGGGATTTCCCCTAGTGTGTAAATACTTTTTTTCCCAGTATTTTAGGTACACCTGTAAACTTTACTTGTTACTTAGCAAGTGCCTCTTTACTATTTAATAAAATATAAATCATTTGGAAGCTGTTAAGGTTCTTTACATTTTGTCGTACAAAAATCATAATTTAGTTTCGGCATTATAAAATAATTGTAGGTTAAAGGAGAATATGTCACGGTGTATGAAAAACATTTTCGGTCACTGTATTTGTAATTTGTACTTTCATATTGTAAGGTGGTGGTTGTTGTGCAATGATTTGACTGACTCTTACAATATATTTCTTATTAAAGTTTCATAAACTTCTGTTGGTCCTTCCACGAATTTCTTAAAGAAACGCATAAACAATATGGTACACCGTTACCCATTTATGATGCGAAGTTTTGTGGCGCGTAGCACAGCGCCATTGGATGCAAGTGGCGCCAGCTGTGACAGAAACCCCGAACACAATAGCGAACGTTTAGGTGACGCCATCTATGACAAAAGCGCGGAACACAATAGCGAAATTACGCGTTGCGCCATCTGTAGTAGACGCCCTGAACTGAATAGCGAAAGACCAAGCGGCGCCATCTATGGTGGAAGCGCGGAACACAATAGCGAAATTACAGGTTGCGCCATCTCTAACAGAAGCCCTGAACTGAACAGCGAAAGTCCAAGCGGCGCCATCTATGGTGGAAGTGCGGAACACAATAGGGAAATACTAAGTGGCGCCATCTTTAACAGGAGGTCTGAACTGCATAGCGAAAGTCCAAGTGTCGTCATCTCTGCCAGAAGCCAAGAATTGAACAGCGAAATTCCAAGTGCCGCCATCTACCGGAAGGGACCTGATTATTTACAGAAAAATCCGCCAGGGGCGCTCCGAACGTTACGTCGTTGTTTAGTTTCAGATCCTGGCAGAAGATGGCGCGGGTGTTGATTTAGTCGCCAATTCCCAAAAACAGATAACACACCTTGTCTGTGTTCCGGGCTTTTGTCAGAGATGGCGCCAGTTGTAACTACATAGTTGCGGCCTTTTGTCAGAGATGACGCCACGTACGTACCCGATGGGTCGAACGCCGTGTGCGGCCGGGTTGTGACAGCACGTAACGAGTCATTGCCGCGAACGCCTATGGGCGTCATCAGTGTACATCGTCAGCAGTTTTCATAAATGTCTTTAGATGACAGTGGCAAAGGGTTAATGCCATGATTGCCATGAATAATTTTACGAATACATCGTAAAATAATGCGTCCTTTAGAATTACTCAGTAATTTGTTATATTTTCGAGCTTTCTGCACGAATTTTATTATTAAAACTATTATTTGTACCTACTCATATGTATAAGGGGTCTTGCCGAATAAGATAATCAAAAGTATCCCTAAACCAAATTCGATTTGGGATAGGTCATTCGATAGCTTAGCAAAAAAGACCAAATTGCGCTAAGTTTCAACTTTGTATCTCGACTTGGGCAGTCGTAAACTACAAAAATTCAAAATCATATTTGTGCCCAATTTCTCCTACACTATTGCATGAAAAATGTTGCAAAAAATCAGAGATATTTCAGATATTGAGACACATATTACAGAATTTTTTTAGATTTTTAAGTTGCAAAATTCAAGTTGCAAAAAATAAGAAACGCAAGGAAATGCAGAAAAATGCCGGGTGTGTACTGAAGCAGTCGTGGAACTAAACTTATATTTCTAATGTAAGTATATATTATTGTTACTATTATCCCAATTTTGTTTCAGAATTATCCATGCGATAGTATAGGAAAAATTGGGCAACAACGTAATTTTCAATTTTTGCCCTTTACTACCCCCCAAGTTGAGATACAAAGTTGAAACTCGGAACACTTTGGTCTTCTTTGATAAGATATCGAATGGCCCATTCCAAATCGAATTTTTTTTATGCCGGTAAATCGGCAAGCTCTTTTAATAAATAACGTATCATTAACCCAGACATTCAAACGCTTTAACACTTTATCAGGTTCTCAAAAGCTATGAACGACAAGTGCCTTTTTCCTGTTTCTGCCAGAGACTGATAAACAATATTTATGTTTCTTCAAAGAAAAAATACGTCTTACTATTAATATTAAAAAACTAACTAATGTTAAAAAGAAAGAGTCTGAGACTTCTGAAGCATGTATTACTTAAACCAGGAACGAAAACAGTCTAATCAATGTAGGTCCTAATATTAAGGCTTTAAGTGTTATGACAACTTAACCCTTTGAACTCCTAATTTTTTATTAATTTTCTTTTCAATAACTCCCTATTATTTTAAATATTTCCTTTGAAATGTACTTCAAAAGACAGTTGGTTGATAGGAACCAATTTAAGCAATTTTTGTTACTAATTACATTGTAAATAGCATTGGAACTTTGCTAATTGTAAAATCTGGTATTTGTGGTAAAGAAAAATATTGTGAAGTATAATATATATTTAAACTGTCAATTTAGAAATGTTGAGTGTGACTCGACATAAGAGTACATGTGAATAAAATCGATATCGAGTCACACTGGGGTTCAAAGGGTTAAAAGTGTTCTTTATGTTGCCACTCTCGTAGGAAAACGTCTATAAGCGTTCAGGTAGTACACTTAAGGAGCAGGTTTAATGACCTTCCGTACGTGACGAACATGTCAACGTGGGTCACCCGTGATGGAACGATGCGGAACATGTTAATTAATAAAGTACTAAGTAAAACTAGCTTTAAAATAATTGTTGTATTCTTCAATGTACAATAACTGAAGGAACTATAATGAAAAGTGACGTCAACGAAAGATTGTCCCAATTATTGAAATTTTGATTCCTCCGAAGAATGTGCGTGTTCATCATGTCGAGATAGTTGTATCTAATTCTTTATACGACTTTTTTTTAACACTTTGAGTGCCACGCTCCACTAACTGAAACTGACAGACTTTCTAAATTTTTATACAAAATTAATATAACTATAAATTTTACCTTTTTTAATCAATAATATCAACAACTTTCATAATTTTTTTACTGCTACTATTAAACCTTATTAAATATATTCATGAGTACTATACGTGATCAAATAAATAATGATTGAATTTTTGTGTCACCAAATATGGGTGACGTGGCACTCAAAGTGTTAAACATGTTATTACGAAAAATAAATTGATATATTTTATATTATTATTGCGATACATGAGGCTGCAGTGGCCTCTACAATAATCAACTCGCCGAAAAAGTTGTTTGTCGCGCTGTACACGAAATATTAAGTTCTTATCAGATAACAACTATAACATAATTTTTTGATGTCACTGAACCGATTCGCTGCAGGTTTTATAATTTATTTTCTGTTTGCTTTGAGTCCGCAACATTTATTTTCTGTTTTTCGTATTATTATCAGCTACCCGATAAGCCATACACATCTGTACAAACGAAAGTGACTTTTTGGTATGTTTGCATCGGAGTGTAGACCATATACGCGACTGTTTGTTATGAATGAGTAAGTCAATGATTAGATAGTAATTCAGTAATTAGCCTGTTTAATTTCTGGACAATTGACACGAAACATTTCATATCAACACACACAAAATTTGTCACTGTAGTCATCATGAACTTCTTTTTAATGTACTCTACGTATTTCCAATTTGTTATATTTATTGTTAATCTCTAGAATCGAATTTGTGCAGTAATGTGTGTAGGTTAGCCGTGCATTGCAATTAACGCGATAAACGCCGTGGCGGTCACTGGTGACCGACACCATAAATTTAATTTAATTAAATAATTACTGATTGTTGCAAAATTCTGAACAAACTTCATGCTAAAACAATAATGTAGGAACAGATGAACACGACCGAGTACTCAAATCTTTTTTTTTCTTTACGATATATATAAAAAATAGTGAATTATGTCGTGCCTGATTGAGTATGGCCGTTTTCACTGTGGCGTTCAGCGTGTTAAAAATGTAATTATATTTCTAAATAATCTGAATATAATAGTTCCAGCAGAAATTCGTTTCCACTTTGACATTTGCCAATTTACACCAAGAAATTTGTATACAGGATGTTCCATGCAAATAGGCGCGTGCAATTCACAATATTTAAAATAGCTAAAAATAGTGTCTGATTAGGTATGGACATTTTCACTGTGGCGTTCAACGTGTTAAAAATGTAATTATATTTCTAAATAATCTGAATATAATAGTTCCAACAGAAATTCGTTTCTACTTTCACATTTGCCCATTTACACCAAGAAATTTTTATACAGGATGTCCATGCAAATGGCGCGTGCAATTCTCAATATTTAAAATGGTTAAAAGTGGGAAAAAATGTTAAATGAAAATACACTTTTTCACTGAAAACAATTTAAGTCCTATACTTTTGGGTGCATTAATCGATTCTTTACTCCCTACAAAAAATATTAATAAGGTCATGTTTATGAATTGTTAACTTAGAAATTATTTCAACTTCAATTTAGCAAGAAAACAGAGTCGACTGTTATTTAACAAATATGTAGTTAGAATATCTTCTAAAATGCGTAACATAGGAATAAAATTTTGAAAACCATTCAATTTTGACTTCTCACGTTTTTCTCTATGTCCGACCATTTTGAATATGCAACTCGTCCCTCTTGCGTGGGTCACCCCGTACAAACAGCACGTAATTTGAAATCAGCATAATATTTAACTTTGACTGTTTTTAAATACCGCATACTACTTATAATATCTTTCATTCTTCAAATATTACATATTCCTCTTTGTACGCAACCCAATTTGCCTAATCTAACGAGCTGCTCGCATGCTACGGGTGTCCGAAAAATTCTACGTGCACAACTATGAACAGACTGCGGCTTTTTATGCAATTTAACATATTCAAATATTTGAGAAACGCGCATTGAAGCCCATAAGAAAAATAAAAAGTACATTTTTTATACGTTCACAGAACAAACTACAGCTTCATCAAATTTTCATTCCTGTAGCAACACAAGAAATATATAACTTTAAAAATATATATTTTCATAAATATCCGCGGTCTGGTTACGAATATAAAAAATGACAAGATAATAAGGAAATAAAATGATGAATACACTGCGGATATTTATGCAAATACACATTTTTACGCTTTGATATTTCCTACGTAGAGGCAGTTAAAAAAATGATGAGCATGCAGATAAATAAAAACAGACAGATGCCGGGAATCTGTTGTTTTGACTACATTTTGGGCAGCTCGCAAGAAATGACTGTGACCCGGGAAAATTGATTCGTTCTAATAGACAAAAAACATGTTTGCACTGCGTTTCACAATCGAAAGTTACGAAAAAGTAGACGTTGTACGCGTTTGGCTGTCTCGTTTTTTAGTAAATCTTATCTGCTTTTGTCCGACACGCAGATAGACGCGATTTTTGCCGTGGAATTCATACTCATATAAACGGGAGATACACGGTTGTCTCAATAATTTCGTGTATCGTCGTGAGAGCATCGTAGTGGGAATGCTTGCACAGCGTTGAACGTGTACTTATCTCCGTTGACAGTACACGATCAGCTGTTGTCACTGCTTATTCTCTGTCAAATGTGGAAATTCACTTCAGGAAACTGAGTGCAGCTGGAGACATAGTTAGCTGGGCTCTGCCGCGTTTCCGTGGGGCGTTCAACAGGGTGAGTTCTGCCTCGATTTTGGGCGAAGCCAATCCGCGTTAAAACGCGCAAAATTTGTCATTTTAATTACGGACTTTCTTCAAATTTCCATTATTTCTTGACAGTTTCGCGAAACTAATTTGTGTGTGAAATTTCAGCCTCCCAGTTTGACCAGTCTTTGATATGTTAACCCTTTGCACTCCAAGTATGCCTCTCAGGCACTCTGTTGGTTCATCAATTTTATCTACTAATTTTTGTATACAATGTAATAAATGAAATATTTCTTAACACGTAAAACTAAGTGAAACGTAAATAAAAATCTGTATCAAAGGAAATAAATTGATAAACATTTTTCATTTTTTCTGATCGAATCAAAAGTTATGGTTTTCAAAAATTTGCGCTACAAAAGTGTGCTGGAGCTGCTGATCGATCGTATGAAACAATGCTTGGGGTGCACAGGGTTAATTGTAAGGGCTGAAATTTGCAAAATTCAGAGGGATGCTACTGCTTCATGCTCCACAATCATGCTTTAGTTTACGATGGTAGAGTTTATTTAGAGTTGTTTTAAAGATACACAAGTGCCTTTCCAATTGGAATAAATAAATTTACATTTTTGTCAATTTATAGAATGATATTACCAGTGGTGTTTTTGTTTTCGTTTTTAATAATTTTGGAAAAAGTACTGCTGGTTTCTATGAATTTTTCGCTGTTACGTATATACTCCAGAAATATATACAGACTTTGAGAGTATTAGGAAAAATTAAAATGTCCACGTTCTATCAGCTTTGGTTTATTTAATTTTTTTTCCTCTGTACTATCAACGTGACTCCAATTGTTTGATTAATTCATTTTATAAGAAATTAATAAATCCGTAGGGTTTTCGAACTAATGTCTGAAAGGCAAGTGTCTTCCATAAATATTTCTTATTAATATATTTTGATTCTCATAATTCAGTTCCCTGTATTTCGCCATCACTGTTGAACATTATTCTTCTCTAATTTATATTAATACTATTTTTCGTGTATAGTAAATTCAACAAGTGCCTCTGCTCGCGATTGATTAGAATTCAATAGTCATTGAAGCGTTCTGTAGGGTGTCAAAAAGGGGTGTTCTGATATTTTGAGAATCGTACTCGTGAGAGGAAAAACAGAAGGTGAATAGACGCAGGTCTCGAAATTAACTCCTTGAGTATTGTGGGTTCATAGTACTCACGAGAGAAAAAACAAAAGTTGAATGAACATAGGCGTAAAAACTACCCTTTTGAGTGTTACGAATAGACTGCAGATGTTTATGCAATTTAACATATCCAGGTTTATAAAGTATGCTGTCTGAAACGAATTATAGAAATAAAATGTATGAGTCTGTCATTTGTTGAAGGCAAAAGCAATTATTTTCGAAGTCAAAGTAATGTTACAAAATAAAAGTGTATGTTTGCATAAACTTGGCTAACACGTTGACTGCCGTGGGGGTCACCGGTGACCGCCGCCACAAATTTTATTTAATTAAACGACTAGTAACTGTTACACAATTTTGTACAGAACTATTATCACAAAAATAATACACGGTAATTACTATACGCTCTAGCAATAAAATATCTTTTTCCTTCACGATTTATATTTAAAACTGTAGATTATAATGTGTCTGCCTAGGTACGTCAGTTTTCACTGTGGCATGCAACGTGATAATTGTTATAGAAATTGCCTGTAACAGGTGAATGAATACCTTTTAGAGCTGAAACAGTATTTATCCTGTTCTGCGGTCCATCATATACACTCTAATGCTATTGTTTGTTGTACGCTGTATATCCATGTGTATGAATGAATTATTAATGTACATTATCATACAGAAATGTTGGGTTATTACTACTTATTATTATTTTATGGTTATTATTACTTATGACCTCGTGCTTTAATACGAATTTTTTTACTTTCGGCGTAAAAAAGGGGTTGCAAGACCCTGAACTTAATTTTCTACAATAGTACAAGTTACCATATTCAAATAACAGCTTCAACTTCTCAAGCGTTTTCGAAAAATTACATTTCAAACTTTTTTTATAGGATTCGACTTTCCTCGATACTCAATACATTTTCTAATTTTGAGTATCTTCTTCTTTTCAGATATAATTACTAGACTGCAGATGTTTACGCAAATATACACTCTAAGACTTAAATATTATATATTTTAATGTAGTTGCCGAAATGAAACTATGACAATATTGTATTATTCGCTTTATATGTTGCAAAATTTATTTTTTATTTTACTTATTGTGTAGAATGTGCGTTTTTCATGTATTTAAATATGTTAAATTGTATAAAGATCCGCAGTCTAATCATTACAAAGTCGTCGTTAATCTAACGAAGTGACTCTATTATTTAACCCTTTGAGCCCTCAAAATTTTGGGAAAAAGCATGCACCATATGCTGAAATATTCCACTGTAAAACCCGTGTTAAACTGAAAATTTCTTTCTCTGAAAATTGTTTTAGCGCTGCAACAATTTGACTGTCATGTCATCCATACGTGGGTGACACTTCGATTCGATAATTATTTATTTCATCATGAGTGGCCCTAATAAATGTATTCAAACCGATCTAATGGAACAAATACAAAGACTATGAAATTTACTAATATTAAAAATTAAACTCCGTACTATTTTGGGATATTTTCATTCCGTATAAAAATGTAGAAAGTTTGTAATTTTCAGATAACACAGCGAGGCAGTCAAAGTGTTAAAACTGTAAATTATGTCACGAAATAATAATAGTAATAATAATAATAATAATAATAATAATAATATTTTAACACATTCAATTTATTTAAATAACTATAGATTCTTACATAATTCTGTGGAAATTAAATGTTACACGAATAGTATAGAAGCACATGCATACGATTAAACACTTGAAAACTCTTTCTCTCTGTAATTTCTACTAAAAACAGTAAATTATACGGTGTCTATCCAAGTATGGCTGTTTTCACTGCGGCTTTCAACGTATTAGGGGGTAAAAGGGTATTAGACGGCTAAAATCGACGCTTTCTATTTTCCGTTGGATTGAAGAGTGACTAATACCTCAAATCAATTGAATTTTTCACAGTTCCTTACCGTGGATATAACACGTATTTTAAAACCAGAAACCCTAAAAAATATTGAAAATTAAGTAAACTACAAAGCGTCAAAGTGGACGCTGCACAAAGCGCAGGTCCAGGTGGTGAACACGAATTCAGTCGAATGACTCATCAGAATGCAAAATCGTTATAAATGTATATTCTCTGACTCAAAATCTACAAGGTTGGCTCCGTTCAAAAATTTGAATACGAATTCGCGAAGTTGTATAAGAAGTATCGACTTTGCACATTCGTTATGTCATAATTAACTGAATGCATCGTGTGAAAAGGTTAAAAATATTTTATAGCTTCTGTAACTAGTGTAGAAGACATCAAACACAAATTCATTATTGTCGACGAAATTTCCAGCAGATATTTCTCAAAAACGCTGCATGGACGCATCCTGTAATTTTAACACACCAACCTGCAAATTGCAATTTGCATGGTTGAATACCTTTCCATTAGCACCCGGCGTATTGGCGATATTTACGAAAGTAACGATGACACTGTTTGTTATAAATATGCTTTAATGAGTCTTTTTTATCTTCGATGTGTTTTTCCGCGTGTATGTGTATTATTTTCGCAGCTCGTATCACTTGCATGCTATGACAGTGTAAACGCGTGAGTCTGACATTTAATTGCGTCTTTTGGAAATCATGTTGGAAATATTGCTCGCGATAGGTGAGTGCAGTTTAAATTGAAGTTCGAGCGCAAGCTGGCAGAGCAAATAAACTGCATAAATCTCTGGTCAAAATAAATTCACGAGTTTCGCAGATTCATCGAGTGATTGATCGATGGCAGATTAATGAGCAAGGTATAACGTTCCTTTGTTGGTGAAAATAAGCGGCGCCAAAACAATTTTAATCAGATAAGTAAATTGATGTCGATCGCTCTTTTTCAAGTAAAAGATATGTTGACATTGCTACACTTATTATCGCCTTTCTCATGAAATTATGTAAATACTTTTATTTTGCTAATCGATCATGCAGCTTATGTTATTCAGATATTGTCAGTGTCGATTATATCACTGTTTTGGGGGTACAGTTTGACATTTATTTTTTAAGATATTAAATAACATTCTTTTATGAAACTTTGTAGAATTACTTATATATATTTGTACTACTTTCATGAATTTTTGTACGTTGTTATATTCTGAAATATAGTAGCTATTCACCGGGCTAGTAGTCAGGTGAGAAAACACATTTTTTTCAACCCGTCAGTTTCCTCGGTGAATAGTTGCTACAATTTAAACGTTAACAACGCACAAAAATTCGTAAGTATAGTAAAAATATGTATAAATAAATCTGTGAAGTTTCATAAAGATACAGTGTTTAGATTTGCCCCCAAAAATTCCCAAAGTATACCCTCAAAACAGGCCGAGAAGATACATTACCCCCCTCAATCTAAAGAAATCTAAGGAATTGATTTTCAAAGGGGTGAAAGAACAAAATATAATTTCGATTCGAAATAACAGTGTATTTTGCACAGGAAATAATAAACAAATAATTTTATTAAAGGTCACGTCGTGAGCAAGGAAGCTGTGAAGATCAAAGGATAAAGAAGATTGAGGGAAACCGCAGGAAATAATATTTCCTTAAAATGATCACCGCGATATTACTTCTGATACTCGTTGGGGTGCTTTTACACTTTTTTATTCTGCATTATGGGAAATTTGGGAGGATGATAAACTCGATACCAGGGCCACAAGTAATGCCAATCCTCGGGAACATGCACGCCTTGCAAGTTACGCCAAGTAAGGACAAGAAATAATTATAAATAAATTTTCATAAAATATTAGTTTCCATTTTATATCAGACGTGCATTGCCTGAACCCAACATCGCCGGCGATGTAAAAAAAAATTTTTTTCATAGAAGATTTCCTTTTCATGCATTTCAGATTGATCTGCATTTGTTAAAAATTCCAAACCTATTCAATTGGAAATCAAAAAATGATTCAGTAAATGTAATATAAAAATGTTTCAAATTTTCCTTCATACAGCAATGAATATATACACTGCCGGCCAAAAGTATGGGACCACCTCGCAATAAAGATGTATATAGTAAATTATATTTTCTAATTATTTAGAGGATTTTACTTTACTTGCACATATCAATCAACATTATAGAAACGTTTTGTACATCAATTTCCTTAGACAGCCTTTTCTTCGAGATATCCTCCTATGGACTTTAATAAATTAAA
The DNA here is from genome assembly GCA_916610135.2 of Macropis europaea. NCBI lineage: Eukaryota > Metazoa > Arthropoda > Insecta > Hymenoptera > Melittidae > Macropis > Macropis europaea. Next base: position 9,117,013 of record OU744353.1, read on the forward strand.
TAAAATAATTAATTAAAACGAAAGAAGGCAGCTTAGAAATATTGAAAATAAATGGCTTATATCTTGGACCTACTCGATGACTAGACAGTTTGGAAGATTAACTGTTACACTGATAATTATTAACAAAGCAAAGGGCACAAGAACAGGTCACAGTTATAAATAGACTGCGGATGTTTATGCAAATATATATTCTTATTTTTAAATATTGCTGCATTCCAAGATATGTACATGAAAAAACTAGATCTCGAAAAGAATGATCTTATCTTATAAAGATTTCAACAATATATCTTTTATTTCGTTAACGTCTCAAAATGAGTATTTTTTATATAGTTGGATATGATAAAGTGCATGAACATTCGCAGTCTATTTATAAAGTAATTCTTATACCCATTTCTAGACCCAGGTAAAAATACACAGCTGTCAGAGTTACGTTTCAGTAATTATGCCATCAGATGTAATGAAGAGTATGATGGTCCCTAACTTTTGGCCAACAGTGTACGTTTCAATATGTAAAATATAAAACATATTTTGAAATTTCATTAAGATTGAAATTGCGACTGTTTGAAAAGTAATTGAAAGAAATAAGAGAAATATTTCTTAATATTCTTTATTTTGTGAATCTCGTGTACACACTAATTAGACCGAAGATAGAAAACTGACAAACATTATGTTGTATCCTGTTGTAGAAGATCTATGGTCAGTTATACGAAGGTTGAACAAGCAGTATTATCCAATTTTCAGACTCTGGAGTTTTACGATACCGTTTCTTAATATTCGTGACCCAAATGACATTGAGGTAACAAGAACATTTTAAAAAATAATTATTTTCTATACAGTATTTTAATATATACACAATTTACCATAAGAAAAATTAATTAAGTTTATAAACCAAGGGATGGTTCCGGTCTGGAGCCTTAAAAAGTAGGTCATCTTTAGGAATTAATTACAAGAAAATTACGACAGATAATTTGATGAGAGTTTCTGCGTTTCATTGAGGATATCTCAGACTATTGAAATTAATTTTTGATTTTTAATTCAACATTGTAGATGGCGCTGAAGAGTAGTTAAGTTTGCGGCCTCAAAAAAAAAACATCCAAAACGGTGGAACTTCTGACGCCTAAACCGTTGATCTCAAATAAAATCCCAAGCCGTATTATTAGAGAGCATAACATGAGCTAGGGGCAAACCTTTAAAGATCGATAAAATATCAATTTTTAATAATTTGGCGACGCTTCAAAGTTAAAAATCGTTTCTTCGTCAAGGTTCCCTTCTTTGAACGGCTTTAAAAAATAAGTATCTTCGAAAATTTCCAAATATTACAGGTTGGCCCCCTGGTAGAAAGTATGTTCTTTAAAATAAAAAAAATACAAGTGAATCGGTTAATAACTTTTAGAGGTATTTATCCTACCAGTTTGAGAAACACCGTTTCGAGAAAAATCTTATCCACGCATCCGTCGCTACTCAAATACTTCCAACTTCGGAAATTTTTCGAATTTTCAGAAAGTCCCTTGAAACACATATTCTTAAAGGATTGAAGATTTAAAAAAAAATCGATTTTTTGAAAGTTCTAAACCGGAACCGCCCCTTTAACACGTTGAACGCCACAGTGAAAACGGCCATACCTAATCAGACACGACTTAATTTACTATTTTCAACATAAATCGCAAAGAAAAAAAAAGATCTGAGTAATCAGCCGTGTTCTTCTGTTCCTATACTATTGTGTCAGTATGAAGCTCGCTCAAAATTATGCGACAATCAATAATTATTAAATTAAATTAAATTTGAGCTGTCGGTCACCGGTGACCGGGACGGCGTTCAACGTGTTAATGACCAAAATAAGCTCAACAGATTGTTTTAAATTCGCATTCCTTTTACACTGGTGTATTTAGGCGATTCTTGGGAATCCCAGATCCATCCAGAAAAGCGTGGTGTACAGTCTGTTGCATCCATGGTTCGGCACTGGGCTCCTTACCAGCGCAGGTAACATATTTTCCATCTTCCGCTTGTACTTCATGTTACATTCGTTTGTTATTGCAAGAAAACATTGTTTGTCTTCGACAGACAACCTGCCGCATTTATCTCGCTCCTTTGTTTACTTTGAAATGGCCAGTAATCGTAACGAGCAGTTATCCAATACACAAAAATTCGAGGAACGGTGAAATTATCTCCGGCTTCTCTCTGTTTCGTTTTGTTGCAGGTCGCAAGTGGCAAGTACGTAGAAAGATATTGACGCCCGCGTTTCATTTCAATGTTCTTCAACAATTTGTCGATGTTTTCATTGAAGAAGCGGAGCGCATGAATAAAATTTTGAAAGATGAAGGAGGCCCTCTCGTTAAAGATCTGTTACCCCTCGTTAGCGAGCACACGTTGAACGTAATATGCGGTAAATAACAATTTATTATATACATCGTGACTAGACTGCGGATGTTTATGCAATTTAACGTGGTTCGATATTTGAAAAAGGCACATTTAAAGCCGGGGGGAACTAAAACGTATATTTATTCAACATTTACAGAACGAAATACAGTTTTCTCAGAGTTTTATTTCTATAACTGCATGTTCGTAAACAATATTGAACTTTAAAAATGTGTAATTGCATAAACAACCGCAGTCTAATCCTGGTATTTTAATTTCAGACGTTTTTGGGAATATTCATGTCGAATATTCCAGCTAGTTCGTTTGTTATAGTTCTAATTAAAAATTTAAAATGTGTATTTATTCTGATCCTCTGATTAGGGCACACTTGCAATGAAAATCGTTCGCTGTGTGCGAGATAATAATAATTGAGAAACACCGGCTGATTTGTATTATTCGTTTATTATACTACACTTTCTTTTTTGTCTCCATAAACGATACATTTATTATTCATTTTCACACGCTCGTTTATTCAGTTATTATTTATTTACGTGTTTTAACGCAGCTTAGAATTTTCGTATGGTATGCAGAATTTACAACCAGTTTAGGAAGCCATTATAGTGGCTGTTCGCATGTAAGAAGTTGCTTTTCCTGATCCTGTGTATACGCCTGTTTTAATCAGAGGGTTAATTATTGTCACGTCAAGTGCCACGCGGATCATCGACGTGTCAGTTTAATTAAATTCGAATATTGTTAACATGAAATAACAAATGTTGTGACGTCAATCGAATGAGAGGTTTTAGTATGTAGGTACGGTTTTTCGAAACGAAGAATATTAACACTCTGACTGCCATGTCACCCATATGTGGGTGACATTTGAATTTAATTGTTATTTATCTAACTACGAATGGTGTAAGTAAAAATAACTGAGAAGGTCTAACAGAATCAGTAACAAACTACAAAGATTGCTGACATCACTGATAAAAAGGGGCATAACTTGGGGTCACTCTCATGTTATATCGAAGTCTAGAAAGCTGAATCATTTTCAGCCTCTGTAGTGTGGCAATCAACGTGTTAATGTTGAGTGCCACTGTCCGACGTAATATGTTTCATCTTTTCTGACACTCAAGCGATTCAATTATTAAAAATATGAAGTAGAAAAAGAATGTATAATCGGAAATTTGGTCAGACTGTTTAGTATGTTTTTACATGGTGACATTTTCAGAGACTGCAATGGGAACCTCTTTGAAAGACAAAGGGGTATTTCAGCACAAATATCGTAAAGCAGTATACGACATGGGACAAATATTAGTATACAGGTAATTAATTTATGTTATAGTGCTTTGAAAAATATGTAAACATTCGAATTTATAAATATTTATAGTCCCTAGTTTGACCCTAATTCTGACTTATTTTGCAATCGTGTGTCACTTAAAGTTCCTTTAAATTATTTTTACTCCAAGTAAGCCTAAACATTTACTGAGCATTAACTAAAATTTTGCACGCTACTGTATTGTCTTAAATAAAAAATAATACCGACGCCTATAGTAGTTGTTTAAATGAAATTAGACAATGTTTTGAAAAAATTCTAGGCAACACAGAATTTATTCTGCATTTGCGACTTTCGACTGCATGTGAACGAATATAATTGATAACAATGGAAAACAGTATTAAAAACGTACCACGATTACTGTTCTTGCAGATTAGTAAGACCGTGGTTGCAGTATGATTTTGTCTTCCAATTTTTTCCCAAGGGGTGGGAGCAATCCAGGTTGCTTAAGATATTACATGGATTCACCAGGCAGGTAAGAAAGTGGCGTTGATAAATAATATACAGGGTGTGGTGAAACGAAAAGTATAACCGGACAGGGGTTGCTTCTGCATGCAAAAATAAACCGAAAATATAAGACAAAATTTTGTCATAAGAAGTTCAGTTTTCGAAAAAACTGTATTTAAAGATTCGTTGGTTATGCGAGCAATTTGCACTAAAAAGCGGTATCAATGTTATAATAAATATTGATAATTAGATTGCGGATTTTTATGCAAATATACATTTTCAAAGTTCTATATTTTTTATACTATTGCTGTTACAGAAATGAAACTCTGATAAAACTGTATTTTGTCCTGTGAATGTTTAAACAATGTACTTCTTATTTTTTCACAGCTTTATTTGTGCATTTTTTCAGACATTTGGATATGTTAAATTGCATAAAAATCCGTAGTCTATTAATAATACATTTATTATCGATTTTATTAATTTTAATTCATGTTTCTGAACGAACTGTAGAAAGTAATTACACTTATTTGTGAGGTTATATTAAAAAAAATAGCAAAAATCTGCAGCTCAAAGAGATCATACAGGCTTTCGAAGAATTAATGCATTAACGAGGACGTCACTTCCAACAATTCGTTCAGTAACGTAAATGTAAATTAATAAAATCGTTAATGAATGCATTTTGAGTATTTATCATGGCATTGGCATTGTTTATCGATGCAAACATAAAGGTCGGAAGTAGTTAAGTGCATGCATACCCAACGAATCTCTAAACTCAAAAAACAAAATTCTATTGTATATTTTTGGTTTATTTTTACATGCGCTGGGTTGACAGGAAAATAATTTCGTTTTCTGCATATGTGAAATTGACGTTTTGTAGGAACTGGAGGGGTGCATTATCTTCATGATTATTAATTAAATACATTGATAGTATTTAAAAATTATTGTTTTTTTTTAATGTCAAGGAACGAAAAACTCTTACATCAACCCAATAGAATGAATCTCTGCTCGGTAATACCACTACTTCTGTCACACCCTGTATACAACCTTTTAACGCATGTTATCTACATGTCACAGATAATCGAAGAGAGAAAAGACTATCACAATCAAACTAATGACGAATATTTATTCAATTTAAACAATGGTGCAACCAACGAAGCAAAGGATGGCGACATTGGAAGTACGTGTTATGTAATTTTTATTTCGTAAATTATTATTGATATTACAATCGCTGGAGATTAATATTATAATATGACAAATGTGATGTATTATTTTTTGAATTTATAAGATATGATAAATAGTAAATTTAAGAGACGAAAGGGACATGATTGTATGATTTTTAATGTATTGGACAATTGATTTATGTTTGTATTTATTTTTAGTTCGAAAAAGGAGGCTTGCTCTGCTGGATCTTTTAATAGCAGCTCATCGAAATAATCAGATAGATAATGAAGGTATCAGAGAAGAAGTTGATACTTTCATGTTCGAGGTGTGTCTTCTGATTTTTCTCCTTTTTGCAATGAGAAAACGTAAATATAATGATTTAGCAAATTCAAAAAATGTATGTTGTTACAGGGACACGATACCACGGCGATGGCTGTTTTGTTCACCATAATGCTTCTTGCGGAACATAAAGATATACAGGTGCTTTTTTTAACAACTTCCTTTTATACTTACCCAATTAATTTTCTGTAAAACCTTCAGACGAAAGAAATCAATTTTTCAAATTATTTTATTAACACAAGGCTTGATAAATAATTATTATAAATTAGCATATTACTTAGATATTAAAAAGATAAGTAAATCATGGAACAACCATAAAGGGATGACTCTTGTACTTGAACCTCTTCAGGGTAAAACTTATGAAGCTAGAAAAAAAATTATTTAGTTCTATTTTAAGTGCACATAGCTGTTAAACAAAAATTTCAGGAATTTCTGAGAAAAGTAATATGCACACACATGTTCATTAGTTACGTATTTCTCAACAGTATAATTAAACAAAAGTAAATGTATACATACAGTGGCGTGCAGAAGTTTCCACACAATTAAATTTCCTATTATGTTTTCAACAATTCATAATAAATTCAGATTTATGAATGTTCTTAAAAGTGAAAGAAGGGATCATAGATTGCAACCATGTCTTCTCTTTGACTTATTTTTCAATCTGATTTCGTTTCAAATTCGTTGTGATTACACTTGTCCAAGGGTAGGCTGTAAAATTTACTGTCCGAAAACTTTTGCACGCCACTGTATGAGTCAGTATTCCTGAAGAGATTGAAACTAAAATAAAAATTGATTGTTTATCAATCGAAGACCATATTTTTTTTAAATTAGTGTATTTGGTGAATTTTGTTAGAATCGAGCACGTGCCGAAGTGAACGCTGTTATGCAGGAGAACAATGGTAAAATGACCATGTCCGCTCTTCAGCACCTTCCTTATCTCGAGAGGTGCATCAAAGAATCTCTTCGACTGTATCCAAGTGTACCATTCATATCACGAGAACCAGAAGAAGATGTGCGATTAAGTAATTATTATACACTGAAAAATATACTCACTTCCTAAATATATTTTAAGTATAATTGAATCGGTAAGTTGAATAACAGTACAAATCCAAAAACCGCATTTTGAGATATTGGAAAAATAGCATCAGTTTTCCTGTATCATCAAGGCCGTTAATTTTATAGTGCTGTTCCAATTTAAGCACGGTTATGCTAACTCAGGTGAACGCTCATATGTGTCTAACTATGGTTAAACTTTGTTTATTCATTTTCAATAATTGAAATAAAACCATTGGACTTGTACTGTTCTTCAACTCATCGATTCAATTACAATGTTCATAATAATTAAATCGTTCGGAACGAGTGTATGATAATAATAATTTTTTTCTATGATTCGATGCGAGAATAAATTTTATATTTCTAGGTAATTATGTCATACCTGCAAACACTATGGTTCATTTACACATAGTCGATCTCCACAGAGATCCAAAGTATTGGCCGAATCCAGATGTTTTCGATCCGGACAGATTTTTGCCGGAGAATATTCAAGGACGTCATCCTTATTCTTATGTACCTTTCAGTGCTGGCTCACGAAATTGCGTAGGTGAGGCAAACATGGATTTCTTCGTACACCTCATTTACTTTCAGCAAACAATACAAAAGTATGAAATGTGCGCTTCAGCGTACTGTACAGGACGATTCAGATGAAATGTTACCAACTATTTGTACGAACCGTAAGAAATTCTGAAAAAAAGTGACTCGATCGTGTTATCGTCTTTTTGGAATTTCTATAACATTTCCAGTATTTCTACAGAATTATTATTGCGATCATGAAGAATATTGTTCATTTTTAAGAATATTATAAAATTCTACGTTTTATATACAGATATAGCACCAAATCTTAATTAAAGAATTTATAGAATTTTACATTTAAAAACAGAATATAAAAGACTTTATAAAATCCTGAATTTTATTAAAAGATTTATGACAGAAGAATTATAAAATTGCAAATTTTAGTAAAGGAATTATTAAAAAAAGTCTCTTTTTAAGGCGAGAGGGAAAAAGGTTGATAAAATGCTATTGTATTAAAAGAATTCTAAATTTAAAAAGAGAGTATAAAAGACTTTATAAAACCCTGAATTTGATTAAAAGGTTTATAACAAAAGAATTATAAAATCGCAAATCTTAGTAAAGGAATTATAAAAAAAGTCTATTTATAAGACAAAAGGAAAAAAGATTTATAAAATCCTATTGTATTAAAAGAATTCTAAATTTAAAAAGAGAGTATAAAAGACTTTATAAAACCCAGAATTTGATTAAAAGGTTTATGACAAAAGAATTATAAAATCACAAATCTTAGTAAAGGAATTATAAAAAAAGTCTATTTATAAGACGAAAGGAAAAAAGGTTCATAAAATCCTATTTTACTAAAAGAATTATAAAATAACAATGAAGTCCTGACTTTTACTGGAAAATTTACATAGTATAATTTCAAATGTTACAAAATCTCAAAATCAGTGGTAAAATCATTTTCTAACCGTTCAAAAATTCCATTTTGACCAAGTCAGGGTACCATGACCTACATAATTTTGTTTCTCTCTCAAATTGTACAGTTTTAATTTATTGAAACATTTTATATGAAGTCGTGAGTATAGTGAGTCGTAACTCTGTCTTTTGGATTTGCAGGACAACGATTTGCTATGCTGGAGCTGAAAACAACGCTTGCATATCTTTTATATAATTTCAATTTGGAGCCGGTTGACTATCTGAAGGATGTTGCCATCACAACGGACATGGTCATTCGTCCTGCGCATCCAGTTCGAACGAAATTCATTCCGATTCACACAATGTGTTGAAGATCAGTTTGTTAATTAAATAGAGATCCCAAAAACAGTAAATAAGCGACGACAACAATATAGTTGATTAATAACAACTTAAGCTGTACATTTAAAAATATCTTTAAACATCGGACACGGAGTTGCAAACATCTCTACCCTAAGTAGAACACAATGGGCTGTCGAAGAAAAAAAATAACGTGATATTTAATGTTACATTGTTATTCTATATCGTTACTTTGAAGCAGGAAACGAAGAGTGTTTCATTCTTATTGCATAGCGTTTTTAAGTTCTTACTATAGTAACGAGTAGGTGGATATTGCGTAGGAGATTTTATAAACTATTTCCTGAAATATGTACAAAATTTAAATGAATCAATTTTTTATGTTTCTTCAATTATTGGAGTGTTTACGACGTTAAAGTTGCGATGTTTACTAATTATATTGTGTTGGAGAAAATATACTCGATTAAATGTCGTTATAAAAAAGTTCTATGTCTATTTTATGAGCGACATGCATAGTAAAGGTTTGTTAAATCAGAAAGTCTATATATATATATATATATATTGAGAATTTTGACTTTGAAAGAATTTTAATATTTTATTTTGTGACATTACGTTCGAAACTGTAAATAGAAATACATATTGTTCCTTTGTACTTATTAATTTATGCATGCTTGTGTTTTATTTGGATTACAAGAATGATATTGTAACTTTTTTGTTATATTATGTGTTACTATACAAAGTCACATGTACCTACGTATATAATTAAAATAAAATTTCACGATTATTATCTGCTTTATGTATTTATTTAAAGAAGCACGAGATAGTAAATTATTTTATGAATGCAACTGCCTAATTGTCTGATTACTGTGGGTGCTTTAATGTAATAATTGTTCATGTATTGTTTAAAATTCTAACAGTGGCAAAAACTTTATGGAATAACACGTAACGTAGCCCAGTTTATAAACAAATTAACCAGAACTACGGAATTCATAGCTCAAACAGTGCACAGTGTTAGCATAGGTAAAAGGGAAAGGTCGATTCATTGTGAAATAAAGAAAAAAGGATGCAGCGTTCAGTTGACGATCACTTTTAATAGTTGAAATAGGAAAACAATGTACAGATACAGAATTTACATTCCTAGCCGACGAAAATTTGCTAGATAAAATGTTATAATCGTGTAGTAAAAAATGAATTAAAATAAATTGATACACTTAACGAGTGGCTTAATCGTTTTTATCTATTCGCTTATCGGTTAGTCCTTTACCTAATTACGATGATTGAATTATTAATTATAATTATGTCTGTATAGACACACAGGTGTGAATACGTAATGGAGATTCTTAAAAGCTACACAATGTTTTTTTCTTTACTTTGGTTTTAAAGTAAGGACTAGTATGTGGAGCTTCGCTCCGCCTCTATGTGGACGAACAGAAAAAAAAAATGGAACAGAAAAGAACGATACATCTATGAATTTCGCCGATGAAACAAACTTTGGCAAGGTCTCTCGTCGAAACTTAACGATCGTTACGCAACGGTGTACGAGCGAATCGACTTAAGGGGTGCGTAAGATCATCGAATACATCAGTGAGCGGCATTCCCCGCTGTACACGTCGCATTATTGGGAAAATCCGATCACATCCGCTATGAGCACAGTTTCAGAGTTACATTACGCATAGAAACATCGAATACGACCCGACACGATGTACGTACGCAATTAAGTATTCTCTTCTTCCTTTAAGTGGCGCACGGTTGTACGAAGCTCACCTGAGCGCGACTGTTTGCGCTGCAAAACGTGACAGAGGCAAATGATAAGGACACAAACTCAAATATTGTATTTAAACTTCTAAAATTGAGCTAGAAGGACCGATTAAATGTTTTTTGGTGAGCTTAACACGTTGAATGTCGCACTGAAAGCTGATGTAGCTAGTCAGACATGGAATGGGACAGTAGAAACTTTCATGCCTGATCAGACAAGTAGAAAACTCCAGTAGAAAGTCCAATGCCGGATTAGGCAAGTAGAAACATGCAGTAGAAACTCCCATGCCTGATCAGACAAGTATAAAACAGCAGTAGAAACTCCCATGCTGGATCAGATACGTAGAAACCTGCAGTAGATAATCCCATGCCTGATCAGACAAATAGAAACTGCCATGTGTGATCAAATATGTAGAATACTGCAGTAGAATCTGCCATGCTTGATCAGATACGTAGAATACTGCAGTAGATACTCCCACGCCTGATTAGACAAATAGAAACTGCCATGTCTGATCAGATATATAGCATACTGCAGTAGAAACTGCCGTGCCTGATCAGATACGTAGAATACTGCAATAGAAACTCCCATGCTTGATCAGATACGTACAAGACTGCAGTAGAAGCTGCTATGTCTGATCAGATACGTAGAAGACTACAGTAGAAACTACCATACCTAGTCAGACATGTTGATGTCATATTAGAAATTGATATAGCTACTCAGACACATAGTATTACATGGAAAACTGTTAAACGTAGTCATACAGTATCATAGTAAAAACTGCAATACCTAGTCAGACACACAGAGTCTACACAAGGAGAAGTGATACACCCACTTAGACAAATTCTACTTTGATGTGTTTAATATAAATTCTGAAGTATAATTTGTATTTTATAATATCATTGTCGTATCAGGGTTCTCTAGAATTTGATAACAATCTGAGTAATTAAATTAAATCAGTTGTGCTTTCAGTAACATGACATTCAACATACTGGATTTATGCAATTTAACATATTCTTATTTTGAGAAATTACCAAACTAGCATACACAATTTTCAAATATTTAAAAAACCGAGAAAAATGATTCATGAAATCTCGTTTCTTTATCAATACCACAACACAAGTGTCATATAGTATAAGTAACATGTCTTTAACCTCTTTGGCTGCTACAGGCGCCTAAGTGATCGTTTAGGACGATTCGCCACTATAGTGATCCTCCTGTTTCTCTATAGCTGCTGTTAACCAGAAATTTGAAACCATTCTCAACCCATAGTGTTTTATTCTTTACAATAAACCTGCGTCCGGTTCAGCCACAGCTAAAGGGTTGTTCATCTCAGAATCAGTCGCGAAATAAATACAGTCGCATTCAGAGGTGCTCGTGCAACCGTGGCCTTTACATGTTCTAATTAATTAGTGCGATGAAGGCACGAGGCGTGTGTTATTAAATCTTGTGCAGTGGGGGGTGCAAGTGAGACGAGCACAAGAGAGGGAATGTTTGCCAAATTCGCGAAATTGTCGCGACGTTGCCTCCTTTTTCCTCCAAGGTGAACGAACGTCGTCGGTGACATGTCATCGATGATTCACAGAGACGGCGGGCGAAGCTCACAGAGTAATGTATACCATTTAGAATTGGAAATGTAATTTAGAATTAGAATGTAAAAATACTATGTATATATACAAGTAATTAATGGTACCAATTGCTGGTATCTTAGTTTTTATATTATACACGGTCTCCTCTCCTCCATTCCCATTCCTCATCGGAGAGCTTCACTCTTTTTTCTTTCCTCCCTCTCTTCAGTATTATCAGTTGTACTTAATAACAGCGATGATTGCTCCAAAGAATTACATTGCATCGTGAATCGTGTCGCGGAATTTCTGCCGTCACGGCGGCGTATCGTCTCCCTATGTTTCGTAATATTTATACACCGAAAACGTCAATTTTTTCATGTTGGCACACAAACGGAAGCAATATATATCCGATGATACGCTTAACGGTTTCCGATATATCGTTTATCTTGTGACAAATTTGTTTTCTTCTCCCAGCGGAAGAAATCTGCTCCGAGCCCCTCGAAACGGCACCGTTGCTTCGAAATTTTATCCATTGAGCTGTCGAAGAATTCTCTAACTCAAACTAAATGAAATTTTACAATAGATTCACGTTTTAAATGATCGTGAAATTAAACGACAGTTGTCTGTCTGTTCTTTCTTTCAATAAATTCAACAGTGGTGCCATTTAAAACGTTTCATGGTTACCGTTTTCGGGGATTCCCAAAGCACGACTTCTCACGGTCGGTTTACAATAAAAACAGCGATTATCGAGATGAAAGAATAGCATACCACAATCGAACGTTCACGTTTCGCCTCTGTCGAACAAGTAATCGAATCGAGAATTGAATTCGAACTTTATAGAAAACGATTAAACGGTACATTGGCATTCCAGTCTTCGTCTCTTGTGGAAATGGTAATTTGGAACGGATAAGTTCGTTACGAGAAAATTCGTCACGTCACTTTCGGCGATTCATAAACTCGCGACACGTCTGTCGCTCGTGGTGTGCCATTTTGTTTCGGTACGTGCGACACGTTGCCGTCCGTCGTCGGGCGTGTATCGTTCACATCTTTTTTTTTTATTTCTCCGTTTACAAAAGAACAAACGAATGAGAAAAAAAAGAAGAACGAGAAACGAACGGAAAGTAGAAAGACATCAAAAGTGATACGAACATTTACCTATTCACGAAAGCTCTCGATCATTTTTTGTTGTTTTTTTTTTCTTCTTTCGTTAATTCTCGTCTTAATTTGATATAATTCATTATGCATTTCATTTTCATGTCTATCTAAGTGTATATGTACAGTATATACATGTAAAACGGTTAATTTATCCTTCGTACCTTAATGATTGTATAATTAGGATTGACTATGTCTTAGAATAATCAACGGAATTATTAATTATTGTGTAAAATATCAAATATCGTACTGTTTAGATGGTATGTCCATCTCCAAGGTACCATTTTGGACGAATATCGGTCCGTCTAACATGCCTAGCACTTTGATGAGCAAATACTTTGGAGATTACATAGTCTAATAATATCAGGTAATATTAAGTTATAGATGATTCTTGTTAATTACAAATATAAAACATGTATATGTAAATAGAATTCTTAATTATGCGCAAACATGTTCTCTAATTGAGCATACGTGAATTTTATCATCAGTCTAAGCCGAACGGTGCGGCTCCATACACAACAGCAGCGGTTAACAATACACGTTTTTTTTTTTCATCTTTTGTTTAAGCTTCTCATAGAATCTACCGTAACAAATCAGTGTCACCCTCGTTAATGAAATAACAATAGCGCATGCTACGTAAAACGTTATTCGTAAAACTTTCAAACAGTTCTCAAGCATAAAACACACATGACAACGGCGCGGAAAGTATACATTTCAAATTTGTCGCTCTTCTCTCTCTCTCTCTCTCTTTCTTTTTTTTTCACAAAATCGACACCCTTCCAATTCTGTTGCCGCGTGCAGCTTCATTCCATCGTGTTTCAGCACGATAACGAGCCGAGATCCCGATCCCCGCGCGAATCGGCTGATCGATCGATCGTCGCCGGAGAACAGTCGGCGATCACAGAGAACAGATCGATCGATCGATCGTACATTCAAGATCGTTTCACGCCGGTTCAACGGGACCCTGGACAGTCTAAGTACGATTGCTCGGAACATACGCAGCGATTCTCAGTCCGGAATGTCCGCAAGAAACGTGTTCTCGCGCGCGCGCGTCTACGTGTGTTGATATGCGAGCGGATGTGCGCCTGTGTATCTTTGGAGCAATCTTACTTAACTTACATATTTTATTTCCCCTCGACGCTGATATCCGTACGATACGCGAGCCAAATTAGAAGCAGAACGACAGCGAAGACCGCTCAACGTAATCTCGATGATCGTGCACGAACAACATCGATCCCTCTCGGTTTCTTCCGTGTCATCTCGTGTTCAATTCGGGGGAATGTGTGTGAAATTGGGCGCGTATCGATCCTGATCGGAGAAACTGAACGAAACGTACGCTACCGCTCCAAAGTCTTAGGACGTTCGCTGAATTTCACTGCGGAGTCGTTCGGGGATGAAAAGAAATACCAAGTTCTGTGATGGTTCGTGTAGAGATTGGACGAGACAGGTGTTTCAAGGACACCGACACCCTTTTCCGTGTTCCTACTTCGGGAATGATGCAGCGAGTTGGAGGAACTGAACTGTCAATGAGTTGGAGGTCGCGTTACAAAAGGGGAATTTAACTTACATTGAACAGCCTAACTTGGATGTCTCTGCTGTGGTAATTAACTTTTGAAGTGTTTTTACCATGTAGTGTCTCTGTTTTTTTGTGGTTTCAATTGTAGAACCCAGGATCCTTCTACGGGGTTCACATTGGCAAATCGAGGGAGTTGCACGATTTTTAGTTCACCGTTTCGTCGTGTTTCTTATAAATATGTTTTATAGATGTTTATTGTATGGTTTTAATAGATTGAAGTTTCTTTTAAAAGTATCCTAATATTTTTGAGCGGTAGTGTAGAGTTTGTTGAACGATTCGTATGAGCTTTCGCCACCCGTGGCGCATCATGGCGTCATCGTGTGTCAGCGAGATCCTCCCTCACATTAGGCCAAACATATGCGGTCTTTCCGTATCTTCTTTTCTCTCTCTCTCTCTTTCTTTCTCTCTTTTTTTTTCTTCAAAAATATATGTCGACTACTTAGGCTTTCGATAAACGGAAAGACGTTGTCTCGTCCGATAACTGGAATAATTTTTCAGATATAATATGTGGCCTAGCGTATAACCCTATACAATATTTCATTTATAGCTTAGGTAAAGTGAGACCCTCATATGATCCATTTTTTAATTACTTTTTTTTTTTGTTGGAGTGTGTGAAACGCTGAGACATATCGCGCTATTTACAAGGATAATCAATTTAATGGAAACAAATGCAAAAATATATGTATGTGTATAAACATTTAGTTGAACTACGTTTTTTCTGTCTTATCGTTTTTGTTTGCATAACGACCCCTTTATGCAAATGCAACTTCTAACTTGGCTGTGCCAGGGAAATAGTTACTCTTAACTAAACTCATCGTATAATTAAACTTATGTACTATTGTCTTTTTTGAAGATATCACTACTCCAAGACACTCACTTTTACTTCCTTTTTCTTTCTTTCTTTCTTTCTTTCTTTCTCTCTCTCTTTCTTTCTTTTGGTTACTTCGACAGACTTCACTGATTATGTTGATTACATTTCCTCGAGTTCTCTTTAGTCTCCGTAATATCGTATTATTTCGTTGCGATATCGTACTCGCTCCTCATCTCCCGCTGTTTCTCGGTAAACACGTACAGTGAAATTTGGTGGATAAGTCAACGGCCTTCACGTGATGATAATTATCATACGTCAATCAAGTATAAAAGCGTCGTAGCGGCGGTACAAGATCAGAAATCAGGCAGTGAAGTGAAAGTACTCGGACGTTTGGTACTCGTAAAAAAATACTAACAATAAAGTCTCATTCCACTAACGTTTTACAAACATCACGAACAATCGATAATATAACCGTCGTAAACACCGGAAACATCCTTTTCAAGAAGTTAAATTGTAAATATCACCGACTGTACCGCTTCGCGTAAAAAAATGATTAAAAACGACTTACCCGCTAACGAGAGTGCTGATTTCGTTCGTGAACGTGAATGAGACGCTTGTAAACGTGACCAAAAAAAGGGACAAAATCAGCACGCATTGGACGCCACGTGAAAACTGTATGCCTTACAAGATAGCTCCCTAACTCTAGTCATAGTTTCATCGTTTCCCATTCGTATTTGTGCTGCGTTAACAGGTTGGGTTCGACAACCAAACATCATAGTCACCCGTTAGAATACCAATTGTTTTGTTGGTGAACGAAAAAACTCATCGAACACGCGAAATATAAGTGGATACCGTAAATGTTCGCCATCCGCCTGAAACCCCATAGCGCAAGAATGTGCGGATACGTTGTCGCGTGCAAGGTGTCTTCACACGCGCAGACTATAATCAATTAAACTATTCGTAGTATTGACTTCAGGATCGGCAGTGAAAAACTGTGATTTACTACGCACGTTGAGATTCACGTTCGTGAAACGAAGTAAAAGATCGGCTAGACGATACAAAACAGAGAGTACAAAAGGGTATTACTCTGTGCATGTACCAGCGTACATCCATCATGGTACGGAGCAACGTCCGTGAGAGAGAATGAAATAAAAAAACGTTTGCAAATTTTGAGTCGAGTTCGTAGAAAGATGCGCTTGAATCTTCAGAGGCTGCGTAACTTGGGAAATCCACGAGATGCAAACAACTGCATCCCGCCGAACTGGATTCCAAGCTCAAGATGGCCGATGCGGAGTCACTGGTGTCCTTAGAATTTTCTTATCTAAACGTCGCCTAGCATTTAATACTTGTCGAGCTGTTCAGTTCGTCCTTCGTGCGCGCCTCGATGCGCCTGTCAAATCACTATAGTTTCAGCTCGCCACGCGTTTTAAACACTCCTTCTCTACAATCGGGTCCGTTCCATCTAACGGAGAACGCTTCGTGTACTGAGCAAGAGGGAAAGGGAAGAAGGAAATCAGTTGGATAACTATCGATTACAAACGTCAACTGTTTCCCTGTGTAAAACGATTGTCTCGCTTCCTTTCGCATTTCAAACAAGAAGTCCGCCAATGTTGGGGTAGACCGCTATTTTAACCAATCGTTCGAACGAAACCATGGACGGTACACGTACAGTCAATAAAACGAAGAGAACACGCGAATATGACTTCACCGTGATCTGCATTACTGATTCCGACTTGAACGATGCAATTCATGTGACATCTGACGGGGCTCGAATGATATTACTGGTCTAAATTCAGATTACTTTCAGAACAGCTGCCATCGAAAGATATCCTACCGACGACTCGTGGACACCGGTTGTTCGCATTTGGTTCAAGGAAGCTAGGTCCAGCTGGAAGAAGCTTATGGGTGGTATATCGCAGACTGCAGAACCCATTTTGGTACCTTCTTCGAAGGAGGAACCCCCAGCTTCGTCCAGGTTTCTCTGTTTCACCATCAGATGGGCACAACCGTAGGGAGTCACCGAGCAAGCGTCACGAAGATATCTTCCGTGTCAGTACCGGCAAGATTGTTAACTGGGCATCGATCTTCCTTCTACTTAACACGTGATATGCGAAACATAACTACGATTGAAGGTGCGTTGAGGTATACCTTGTCCGCGAAACTAACGAAACGAGCATAAGGAATGCATTTTGCGCCGTGAGAATGTACCGCGTGCTTCTTAAAATTACGTTAATAACCATACCGCTGGGTACGGCGTCTCTGTATGTACATGCTTCTTACTTTCTTTCGTGTTCAAAGAGGATAAGGTCGTCGAAACACCCACACGAAATCCCCGCGGAATAGCCGACAGCTTTCACGATATTCTACCTCCCGTGCAACAGCATTGTTCATCCCGTACGATAACCGATCAGCGACGCCGGAAACAATGAATGAGGCCGAAGATCCGTTCAGAGTCACCCACTTCTGTTTAGATTAGAGCCTGGTGGTTCTCTCTGAAACGGTGATAGTCTCGTCCCTCGGAACGGCGCGGTACTTGCCGCGCACCGAACTGGGGCCGAAGATCGGTGATCCTCAGACAAGATGTCCGTCGATGTCGGAATAGGCCGGCGTTGGGGTGAAGGTTGACAGGGGGTGGCCGTGAGTGTGTGGGTTGCTGGAAACCGAGCGGGCGAATGTTGTCGGTGGCGGTGGCACCGACGGTGGAATCGGCGATTTCGATCCAGCTGTCATGACGGTGACGTCGGGTGGTGGAACAGGACGTGGCAAGGTTCTGCTGCGCGTCAGTGTTCCTGTTCCAGGGGTCATATGTCCCGAAACGATGTGCCCGGTGGGACTCATCGATGGATAGTATGTACCCGAGCCTGACTCACCCATCACAGGGATCGGACTATGGTTCGTCTCGTAGCCCATGTAACGACCGTTGTCGATCTCCACGCTGTAGAAGTTCACGTCGTTGGGCGGTGCTGGACTGGGGTTTCCGATGTAACTCGATTTTGAAACTGCAAGGAAGTTTGAGATGTCTGAGCTTGGACTTGTATAGAGGGTGATTTTTTAACGTGACTGCTTGTAGGGTTGAATGCAGGGTAGGGTGGACCTTATTTGTCGACAATCGAACTTTTCTCACGACACCCCTTAGAATTATGCTACTGGATGAAGAAATGATCTGTGCAAAATTAGAAATCGATGGGACAACGGGAAATCGTGCCGCATCGACTTTGAAAATTTTCTATTTTTGTAACTCGTTTGTTTCCATTGTAGTATATCGTTAGTATTCATGTTTATATATTGTTGAATTTGTGTTTTTACGCTGTGTAACAATATCGAAACAAAATATAAGATCATTTTAAAAAAAAAATCGTGGGCTTGAAACCTTAAAAATTGACATTCAGAAAAAAATTTTGTCTTTGGGGTTGTATTTACCTTGTCGAACAGTACAACTTTCGTTTAAGAAATTTTTACATATATTCACAAATAACGAAGGTATTTAGATTTTCCCCTTTAAACGGTCCACCATATACAATATACTACAAAATATTAATATTTTTTGGAATATCTCGGAAATTAAAGGACGCAGGAAAAAGTTCTTTGGTTTTAAATTGTGTGTTTCTGAACGGGGAAGACATTCACGCAAAAAAATTTAAGAAAAAATCATTTCTTTAAATAATATGTTAAAAATGCTTCCAATAATTATCGTAAAATGGCAAAAATCAAAAAATTCCAGAGACACGTACGCTCTATTTTCGCCCATAGTTCACATACACAAATTTACACTAAAGTGGAATAACATTTTACAAGAAAAGTTCATTAAAAAAATGAAAATTTTTAATATATTATTTAGACAAACAATTTTTTCTGAATTTCTTTTTAAGTGAATGTCTTTCCCATTGAAAACACAATTTGAAATAGAAATTTTTCCTAAGTCCTTTAGTTTCCGAGATATTCCAAAAAAATTTTTTCAACCCTCAATTTTGAGGTCTGTTATCACCCCATCAAAATGTACGATGGCCAATAAAAAATAAGTGTCTAATATGTTTCTGCAAACTCTCTCCCGTATAAGTTTCATCAAAATCGGGGTGTGCGGGTTGGATATGTTCCCTTGCAAGGTCCACCCTAACGCTGGGTTGGAATAAAGAGGATTGGTGTACCTGAGAGTGTCCCACTAGCCGTAGTTCGCTGCGGCGGTGAATCCATGGTCATGGGTGGTTGAATGTGGTTGCCTCGACGACCAAGGGTTCCTTGATGATGTACCTGCATCTCCAAGTTCCCTTTCCCGTAATCTTGCATGGTCTGATCTATTAAATACGTGCTAGCGGCTGTTTTTCTTCCCTCGTCCTGTTGCATCATACAGAGAATGCGTCCCGTTAAATTAGCGCGTGCCGAAGGGACGAGCCACAAAGGTTTCTACGAAACTGTTCAGATACTAATACCAAATCAATGAATTTCACGGAGCTTTCTACTCCAGTTCGTAGCGTATCAGTATGAACTACGTTACCAGGACTACATGACGCTACGAAGTGACACGTCGTCTGATACTAATTTTATCATTCTGATACATTACGGTGCATGTACGTGCACGGAAATTAGGTCTAAGGATCCACCCCGATACCTGTCTATACTTAAGGGTACTGCAAGAAACGAAGCAAGACCTTGATAAGTATGAAAATTAGAGAAAAAATATAAGAATGTTACGGGAAGAGCTGGTACTACAGGTGAAGCTTGAAAGGACGTCTAGTCAATGCGAAGGAGGGTACGATACGAAAGAAATTGATAATTCTCTGACAAGATCTAACAGAAGGAGAGAGTGGTGGGTCCAAACAGAAGCAAAACGAAACAGAAATGTGTTAATAGAACTCAAACCTACCCTCCGGCATTACTTGTTACTAAGAACATACTGACTGATCGCACTGACCACGTAATCGTTAGTGTCGAAGTTAACGTCGCTCTTCTCGTCCGAAACTGAACTTAATTCACCGGTCATGGTGTCTCCGTTGACGGTGGATGGTGCGTACATATCCGCTGTCTGCGATTTGTTTATCCCTGTACAAAGAACGAACAAAACGATGAGAAGCGAATCTTATTAAGACTCAGGCCTGCTCTTACGTATTTCATTTCGTTACGTGGCCGAGGCAAACGCTCTCGGTCGATAAATTAACTTACGAGATTTATTTCGTTTTCTCATAATGTACCACAACACGATGATGAAGATATTAATGATAAAAAAGATGAGGGAGGTTGCTGCAAACGTATAGATATAATTCATTGTAATATCCCCCTTCTCCAGGAGAACGTCCGGCAGGTTCTCGGCGCTATTCGGTCCTATGGAATAAGTGAGAAAAAATATATGATAGTGATTATATTTACCGGAACGTTGGGCCTTCTTTTTCGATTTTAATGTAGCAAAGACTATGGGCGCAGCAATGAGTAGGCAAACAGAGGCGGAAACAGTGATGATAATGACGATGATGTAGGAAGAATTAATCTCGCTGGATGTCACGTCGGTGGGTGGTGCCTCCCCTGTAAGCCAAGCCAACGCCCCATCACCGAATTGTTATTCATGCAATGAGTCCACATGTTAGTTACATTTAGCACGCCGATCAATCGAACGCTGTCACGCGAAATTTAATTAACCACACTCTAAGTCCATCAGCAATGGTAATCTTTCATTCGACTCCGTGGTCAGACGATTAACAATCAGTTTACGACGCAATGTCCGTTAGACCCTCAATGTACAGCGAAACGAAGTTTCATCGAGGACATCAACGATTGGTATTACACGTTGTTAAGTCGTTTGTTAATGTATCTTGTTAGATGCATCGAGTTTAGTTTAAAAATGTCATGATGTAATGATTCAAGCGCAAACATGATATGATGTTCAGAAAATACTAAATGGGAATATTGTATAATGCAAGGCACAATTAGGTTTCCTTCAATTGCTCTCTTGTCACATGTAACAATATTACCACGAATTAAATGTAGAAGCATGTAGCATGTTAATTACTTCATTTCTGATACAAGCGGACTACTTATACGCCTAGAATAATATTAAAAATCAAATGCAATAGCTTCATTCAACCAGTCAAACTACCACCTAAACGACACTACGCTCTTCGTCATTCATCGAATCGTTCCTACCAGAGACCATGGTTTTGAACGTGTATTAAAGATACACATGTACACGTGTAATTAATACATCCGTGTTTCAATCTGTGTAGTTTTTAATACACGGGTACACGTGTATCAAAATATACGGGTGCACGTGTACCGGCATATTCATATTTTATTTCGTGTGATTATTAGTGTATAACAAAATACCCGAATATTGCAGTACATTTAGACAAGTACTTTGCGAAACAAATATATGATTTTCTAGGTTGCAGGTAACAATAAAAAACAACATAATCTCGGTTAACAAAGTGTAATCATATATTTGTTTCGCAAATGACTTGCCCAAATGTACTTCAATATTCGGGTATTTTGTTATACACTAATAATCACACAAAATAAAATATGAATATGTCAATACACGTGTACCCGTATATTTTGATACAGGTGTACCCGTGTATTGAAAACTACACGCACTGAAACACGGATATATTAATTACACGTGTATTTAGATACACGTGAAATGGGGAACTCTGGTTCCTACGTTATCGTCGATAAAACGTATGATATGAATTCAACAAACTCGTCGAATCACGTGAATCCACTTCGATGGTTAGTTAAACGAGTGTCCGTTATCGTGTCAATGATTCATTCCATACTGTTAGCGTAATACGGTATTCTAAAATGGCGAGATTCCATTCGCTCTAAAAGCAATCACTACAGCACACAGCATTATACTTTGAACTCAATTTCAAGACTTACGGAGTGTCTGAACTTTGACAAGGTCAGGCAAGAAGCCACTCTCTCCCTTCTCGTTAATGGCTTTCACGCTGAACACATAGTAAGTCCCGAGAGACAGTCCCGTTATCGTAGACTTATATTCTCCGGGGGAAACATCCAGATAGTGGTATCGATCTTCGTAGTCGAGTGCTTCCCTCCAACGTATTTGGTAGGATGTCGGTAAGCCCCCATCGAATCCTCTTTTCCACATTAAAGTGACGGAGTCGTGAGTGACGTTATAAACCTCTAGATCGGTAGGTTTGTCCGGCGGTGATGTGACATCCAAGTGGATGATATCCGTGGACTGTCCCATTTTGTTCATCGCACGGCACTCGTATTTCCCGTAATCGTGCGACGTCACACGGTAAATCGTCAGCGACGACTCAGAAATTAATTCGCTCAGCTGTGAACAGAGGTGATAGAATTGAATAAAAAGATCATGCGACGGTAAGGCAGTAGCATGCGCATTGAAACTCGTTATAAAGGAATTTGAATTGCTAGGGAACAGCCTGGGTTTCTGGATACCACTGAACAATTTGATTTTGGAAACTAGGAGGACATTAGAGAACATTGAAGCTTGTGCAACATTATGACTGTTTCTTTCATGTTCAAGTTTTATGGTATTGTTGGGAGAGACGGAGGAATTGAATGAAAAGATTATGCATCACCAGGACAATAGGAAGCACATTGTAACTCGTACAAGGGATGAAGCAAAAGGGGAATGTACTGGATTATAGATGAATTTTAATTGCTAGGGAACAGCCTGTCCAGGGTTTCTGTATGCCGCTGGACAGTTTAATTTTGGGAACTTGGAGGACATTAGCAAACATTGAAGCCTGTGCAACATTATGACTGTTTCTTTCATGATTACTTTCATGTTCAAGTTTTATAATATTGTTGGGAGAGATGAAGGAATTAACTGAAAAGATTATGCATCGCTAGGACAGTAGTACAAACATTGAAACTCGTACACTGGAAGAAGCAAAAGGGGATTATGTTGGATTACAGAGGGAATTGGATTGCTAGGGAACCCCTCGAGTTCCTAGCTGTCACTGAACGACTTAGTTTTGAGAACTGGGAGGACATTAGTACGCATTGTAACTTCTCTATTATAATCACTCCCAATTTCAAGTCTTATGATACTGATGGAAATTGTTAACTTAAAACTTACATCTGTGTGCGTAATGCTGTATTTGTATTCTGTGATGTTTGGTAACAAGGTTTTCCCGTTAAATGACCACGAGAACCGTGGCAATGGAGAACCACGAGCCTTGCAGAACAGTTGTACGTTTATCCCTTTATTCGCTGCCGCCCTTCTGGTCAGGGGTGTGTTCATCATTTGTGGTTTGACTGTAAGGAAATAACATTATATCAAGACGAACGACTTATAAATCCCGTTAGTTAATGAGTATACGTACAGTTTGTAACAAACAGAATTGGCTCCGAAGTAACGTTGCCGATTCCATTGTTGACTTTGCATTGGTATTCTCCGACGTCCTCCTGATCAGGATTCTCGATGTGTAGATACGAAGTTTTGTTAATAAAAGAAGTGGAATATCGTCCAGAGAGTTCGGAGTTCGACCCAACTTTCTGCCATGTCACATATTCGTCTCCTATGGGGCTGCCGTCAACTTCGCAAAACAATTTTGCTTCGATTCCTGGAGGATACACTATCCCTGACGCCGAGGTACGTTTAATTTTTGCGGAGTCTGAAAGATACACAACATGGATTAAAACAGTGATACAATAGATTGATCGTACACAAGCTTATAAGCGGAACTGCTTCTTTCCTAGAACATAGGAACATCGTGCAAGTGCTTACATTGAACAGTCAAATTTAATTGGTAAAACGTTGATCCTTCCTTGTTAGTCGCTTCGCAAATGTAGGTTCCAGCGTCGTGACGATCCAGTCTGGTAATATTTAATGTCGAAGCACGCACGGATATCCTCCTGTTGTTACTGACTAGTGGCAAACCATCCCTGGTCCATGTGTACTTGATATCATTAGGATTCCCCATAGCAGAGGCAGAAATTACGAAAGGTTCGCCTTCCATTCCAATTAATTCGTAAGGTTCTATCGGGGAGAATATCGGCTTATCTGCGGATCAGAAGCAATTTTACCGTTTAAAAATGATTTAACACGATCCACCCTTGCCAGCTCTGATATATTTGTGGTATACACTGTGGTATTCAAAAGATGCAATGGTATTCTTTCAAGGAAAATAATTTGGTTCCAGCAATCTTAAAGGGAGATGCTCTGACGGATGTGGAGTGTTTGCATCTGCGGAATTCTCTGGTTGGACTGATGGTGGTCATTACAGCAGCACTTACATAACACATCGAGGGTGGTAGCGTCGTGAAGAGACCTTTCCATTTGGTAATTCCTCGCCTGACAAGTATACACAACCCCATTCATTTCTTCGGTCACGTCCAATGCTAGCTCGACGAACGACACAAATCCACCGTGTAAGCCGGATTCAGTGCCATTTTTGGTGCCTTGTACAGGGATTCCGTTCTTCCACCATGACATTTCCGCCGCCGGATTACTGCTGCCTGATTTGCAAATGATACGACCCTCCTGGCCCGCGTGTAGATGGTGAGGCTCTCGGGTGATTTTAACATTCTCCGGCGGGACTGGAACAAAATTATCGACGTTCGTGAATCAATTTTAATTAAACGATTTTAGGACGACTGGAGTCAAACAGAACGTCACGATAACACACTTTTATTGAGAATAATTGAATCGGCGAGTTGAAGAACAGTACAAGTCCAAAATCCACATTTTGAGATATGTATTTGAAGAAATAATGTCAGTTTTTGTGTATCGTCGACATCATTGATTTTATAGTGCTGTTCCAATTTAAACACGATTGTGCTGACTCGGATGAACGTCTATACATGCCTAACTGTGGTTAAACTTTGTTTATTAATTTTCAATAATTAAAGTAATATCATTGGACTTGTACTGTTTTGGTTGGGTACTTTTTTTTGCACTGTTTTTGTCCCAATATATAATTCTATACATTTCAGCTATTTCCAAACAATCTCAAAACTAAATGTAAAATGTATAGAGTTATATGTTGGGACCAAAAACAGTGCAAGAAAAGTTCCCTATATTCGTGTTTCAGTAGTCTCTTCAGTTTAATGAATGTAAAAACAGTATCTGTCATGGATTTGTACTGTTTGAACAATTTGTTTAACAGTCACTTCTCATTAAATAATTTATACTTCAGTTATGTTTAAAGCAAGTTAATAAATGTTTTCGTTACCACTGTGTTATTTTTTAAATTTCCTGGCTAAAAAGTGGGTTGAGTTGAATAATAGTACAAGTCCAACAATTTTATTTTAATAGTTGAAAATTAATGAACAAAGTTTATCTCCTTGACATACACAGACGCCTTGAAGTAGACATTTGTTTCGTATGTAATTTAATTTGTTACTTAATTATTGTTCATTAATATTGTCTATTAACATTGTTTTATAATATTTAGAAATGTAAATATTCTGTTTCTTGTACAGTTACATAACTTTAAGTCGAGCTATAATAAATAGTATTTTTAGCACACATCAAGTCCTATTTTATTTGTATGTTAAGGGGTTAACCATAGTTAGGCATGTATGAAAGTTCATCTGGATTAGCATAACCGTGTTTAAATTGGAATATCATTATAAAATTAATGGCTTTGATAATACACTATTTTTTCGAATATCTTAAAATGTGGCTTTTGAACTTCTACTGCTTCTCAACTCACCGATTCGATTAGCGGTTGAATGTTGAATGAAAATGTTATAATATCGGAAAATCTCGAAAGTTACTGAAAATTCTCAGCCTCGACTCGCTTCGAGCAACATTTCCCTGTACTTACAGTTCACTTTTAATACAAGAACTTTCAGCAGAGGGATTTCGGTGGCGGAGTTCGCTGCCTCGCATCGGATGCGTGCATTATTGTCTGAGGCATTCACAAGCATTTGCAGCTCGCTGGAAACTGCATGGTCTCGTGTTTTTATGGTTCCAGATATCTGCAATGGGAGAACAAAATGAAAAACTACAGTATAAAAATAGAAGAGAAGCCCTATGCCAGGCCACAATTAATATTTTTGGTTATTATATAAATTAAAAGTAAATAATGATGCCACGAAATCGTACACTGCTCTTTTACGTACCTTCCTGTCGTTTTTGTACCAAGTTAGAGTGGCAAGAGGATTTCCAGAGGTAGCGGTACACATCAACTTCAAGACTGTACCAGCATCGATCGCCGTGCCTTCTTCGTAACCAGTGATGGTAAGTTTCGACGGTGGGTCTACGGATATTAAGAAAAGGACACAATTTTAAACGATATTGCGGATCCTCCGATCGCTGGTCGAATGCATCAGGCTTAAAAGGGTTTAATTCAGCTCGAGGGAGCGCACAGCTGTATTGCGCGTCAAAATATGGTCCAACCGAAGCGGAATTAGTATTGACGTAAGTCTGAATCATATCTAGATTCACGGGTAGCCGAGTTAGAGCACACCCGAATTCATAGATCTAGGATAAACTGACAAGATACGGGAACAGTGCAAAGTCTGAGCTTCCTCGGGATTAGTTTCGTATTAATCCTGCGCTAAGTCCAGATTCTATCCAGATTAAGTGTACATTGCATTCATTCAGCTAATTGCTCGGCGTGTACTTACAAATCACGTTTATGGTGTGAGTCCTGACGACGTTCTCGGTGAGCTTGACGTTCGATGCGTCGCATATCACGACGATGCTTCGACTGGTGCGATTAATGTTGAACGTCACGTTGGAGGAGGTGATCCATCCACCCTGAGGAGCCGGTTCCGTTCTCGAGGCGTTGCTCTCGAAATTGTGACCATCCACCGTCCATTTTATATCAGCCGACGGGTTCGAGTTCTCCGTCGTGCAAGTGATCACCACTTGTTCGTCCGCTTTCGCCTCGGTAGGCCCGGTTATATTTGCTCCGGCTGGTGCAACTGAAAGTAATTGCGGTTCGTTTGCTCATCCACGGTCTCTAACTCGCGGAAGAAATCGCAGCTGGGTAAAATAACGCGGAGAAATCGTTCTGGATACGATTTTCGATAACAATTGCTAGAGAGGATGAAAGTAAAGCACCCTAAACAGGATACGAGATTTTCGGACTATACGGGTGTCCCAAAAAATGTATACACAGTTTGAATGATTATACAGTCAGTGTTTATTAACATTCAGTTCATTTTTAAAATTTAAAAGAATGTATAGAAATGAATAATTTTTTTTTGTGAATGCCTGTTTTCAAATTGATGGCCGTTCTGGTCCAAGCACTGCTGGCAACGCGAAGGAATGGAATCGCAAACATCAAGAATCATTTGGTTCGGTATTTGTGCGCATTCTCGTTCAATGGCTGCCTTCAATTCGTTGACTGTTGCCGGTTTCGATTTCTTGCGGACATTCTGAACAGTTCCATCTGCTTCAAACTTATCTCTAATTCGAGTGATGGTAAGTCGCGTAGGTGAATTTGTTTAACACTCTCTTGTGAACTGTCTTTTTACTTCAACTGCGTTTTCGAGCTTTCAGTATTATTTTAGGATAAATTTCCTTTGTTCGAAGCTTTGTCTGGCTTCACCCATTATTTCAAATCGGTTAAACCAGAAGAGGAGAGAAAATGATGTGAGTTATCAGCTGTTAAAGTGTGTATACATTTTTTTGGGACACCCTGTATTTCTGGGCTAACATTCTGAAGCGTGAAATATCAATATTTTCAGTTCATGCTGCTGAATGATCAGACGGAATATTTTATTTGAAATTTCGTGTAACGAATTGGTTTTTAATCTGACAATGAGTATGAATATTCGTATTTTCGATTTTCCGACTAGATTGAAAGTATATTAATATAAATAAAATTGATCTTCTGTTTTAATTGCCACTCGAATAAAGTGTTATTATATTTTCATATCAGGGCTAAAGTTTGGGAATAAAATCAGCTGTTTGTTACTTAAAATATAATACATGTTTTACCTAGCTACAAAGGAAGTTCGCCAAATATAATGGCACGTAATTTGAAAAATGAATTTCAAATGATATACAGTGGAACCCCGATTATCCGACCTCGGGTCAGCCAGAAATTGGTCATCATATATTAGCAACGAGCTAAAATGATCATTAATAACAATATGTACTTAATTTTGCACCATTGTATATTTTATATTTTAAAATAAAATTATCATTTTTATGCGAAATTTAGTTACAGTGCAGGTTATTCTGTTATTAATTACAGTTCGGATAATCGTGGTCCTACGGTAATTTATAATTTCTGATAGAGTTACAAGAAGTTACACGGTTCGTGAATTGGGGAACTGTGCAAAAGAATTACTGTTGAGGATGGGAATACTTACAGAGCACAGTCAGGTCGACGTGAACTTTCATAGGCTCCACGCTCATGATGTTGGAGACCTCGCACCTGTATCTCGCGTTGTTATCTTGTGCTTTGGCGTTGATCGACAATACGCTTTCAGAGAAACTGCCTTCGGTGCGATAAACGGTCGTGACCTGCTCGTTATTTCTGTACCAAATGATTTGAGCAGGTGGATTTCCGCCACGCGATCGACAAGTTAGGTCTAGCTGCTGTCCACGTTTCACCGTCTCTCCTTCCGTGTATCCTTCGATGTACGGCATCCCAGGTGGGTCTGAACAATTGTTCAATATTATATTAGATTTTAATATAAACATTACGGGTATTTATCGACTGTAAAAACCCTTTCGGATACACATGTGCACAGAAAGAGAACAGACACAGGAAGACTGTAGAATAAATGAAAATAAAAAATACATTAACATTTTGAGTGCCGCGTCATCCATATCTGGGTGACAGATAGACTCTGTCATTATTTATCTGATCATGTAAAATATTAGAAATATACCTAATCAGCTCTAATAGAAGCAGTAAAAAAAAGGGGAATGTTACTGATTTTATTGATTAAAAAAGGTAGAATTCATGGTTATATTTAGTTTGTATAAAAATTGAGGAAGTTTACCGTTTTCAGCTAATGGAGTATGGCACTCAAAGTGTTAGGTGCATATAGAATGGGATAGAAATGAAAAAGGTATGATCGATCAGCAGAGTGAGGATGTTTATGCAATTTAACACTTTGACGGCCGCAGATATAATGAGAAGACTATATACTCATATGTTATCACTTTGCATTCCATTGGCTCCGCTATGGGGACACTCATAATATATTCCATAACTCCATTGACTGCACTATGGGGACATTCGTAATTTGCATCATAACTCACCATGTCAAGAATGCACATTGGAAATTGCTTCTAAAGGTACTTCAGAATTCTATCAAAATTAATGTAAATAAATTCGTAAGCATTTATCATTTTTTCTTTTCAAATAAGAACTTATGGTTTTCAAGAATTTACACTACAAAAGTATGTTGGAATTGCTGGTCGATCGTATCAAAAAAATGTTTGGAGTGCAAAGGGTTAAATAAATACAATCTTCACAAAATTAAATAAAGGATCAATATGACAGAAAATTTCACTCACACACTACATTGAATAAATAAATATATACTATAAATTGCAAAAGCATCCTCGATAAAAAGATTCGATAACTGTTAATACACTCGCATAGCTTCACTTTTGTTCCTCATGCATGGCACTTTGGCGGTGACAGATCTTGGATAAGAAGGATTTCGACGACCAATATCGGATATACTTACAAAAAACTGAAAGCTTGATAGCGGCCCTTAAGGGCATGTCGATAGGTATTGCAGGATGACGTGCCTCGCAGGTGTATTCTATGTCATTGTCATCTGCAGTGGGCACAATAGTAATGGAACCGTAGGTATCGTATTTAAGCAATTCTTCCTTATTTTCTCCTTGCTTCTGCGATTCTTTATCTGAAACATCAAGAATAAACGCATAACGATTTTACAAACATTTCACAAAACCAAAACTGTAAAACAATTTTCAGAATTCAGCACTAAAAGACGTACATTTCAACTTCTGTTCTAAAACCAATAGTTTTTGAGATATACTGTCAAACAGGTCTTTTGAAGGGTTGTTTTCACCCTTTCAGTGTGAATGATTGTCGATAAAAAACATGTGTCGAATATTTTTTCGAGTTTTATAACATAACATAACATTCCATGAATTGTGTCAACATCGGCGTGTGTCAATCGGGCAAAGTCCTTTCTAATTGTTAGTCAAGGTTCGATTATACTTAAAAATATTGCTTCTCCTTTTCGCAATATTCATGAACTATTCGAAACTATCCACTCAGTTTTGAATCATGTATTTACAAGAACTCCTGTCACTATTCCTACATGTTGAACTCACCCTAAAAATTGTACGGGGCAAGACAGGACATTGTCACTATGTTTAAAATGGTCTTTTTATACTCTTTGTGTTAAGTTTTGCAAGTTTATTTTAATATACTTCGATAAACAGATGTTGATACTATATGTAATATTTTTTGTAGATACATCAATGAATATAGTATTCTAGGGCAATTTTTTCTTAGCGTTTCCATCTTGCCCCACCTACTACAGAATCACTGATAACAACTCTAACTTGTAATTAACATAAGATGACTAATTATAGGGTGGTCCAAGTTCATACAATCGAGGTTCCACCGTAACCTCATATTATGAAACATCCTGTAGAACAACCGCGACAGTCTATCATGCAAAATTTATTTTCGAACAGTTCAATGGCCGTGACACGATCCTATTTCGGACACGTGCATTTAGATTGCACCTTCGATCGTTCGAAAGCGTCAGCGGAGCGGCTGCTGCGGAGATTCTGTTAAATCATCGTCAACAATATCGGACAGGCTTTTATCCGAGGCAGCGGGGGCTTCTTTATCTCATTCCAGAAGTCGTGACTTTCACAACGATGTCAGTCTGTAACGCCATTAAGCGGAAAATGCAAATGCGGTTGCAACGACCGTGCGCGCAAAAGCCAGAAACGGAAGGAGATTACGTCGAATTTTCACGATCGGTTTGCATCGTTTTCATTTGCTACGATAGCGTTTCACGTCCAATTTCAGCCCGCAGACAGTTGTACGATAAATTTCATCCGATTTTTTTTATCCCGCATTTCGGTTTTTTCCTCCCCTCCGCCCGCCGCCGATAATACATCGCGGAACCGCCGCGTTTCGCGTTAATCATTTCCCACGGACCCGTCACTGTTACAACGTAAT
The DNA here is from genome assembly GCA_916610135.2 of Macropis europaea. Lineage (NCBI taxonomy): Eukaryota > Metazoa > Arthropoda > Insecta > Hymenoptera > Melittidae > Macropis > Macropis europaea. Next base: position 9,148,410 of record OU744353.1, read on the forward strand.
ATTTTCCGTGTAATTAATCCATCGAGAATTTCAATTATAAATGTAACGCGACGCGATGTGAATTTCCGTCGTTTCGACGAAGAAACTGGTAACGATCTGCTATTAATAGTTTTAATACAGCTATGTGTTGGGTTTCTGGAAATTTGAGAGGATTCAAAGGTGTCTCGAATTAGTTTAATTATCTTATAATCGAACGGGTTAAATAAAAGTTTACACAAAATGAGCCGTTCAGAAAAATGTGTGAATCATTGGGAATAGGGGTATCATTAAGCTAATAAGTAATTAGTACAATTTAAAAAAAATTATTCCTACTTATACCTATGGAGACTGTATTAAAAAATACACATTCTTTTTTTTTTGAAAATTAACCTGGTTTAATTTTTATAGTGTAGGCAATAAGCGCAGTGTTTTAGCAATTAGCCCTTACCTCATGTGTAAATGCAAATAAAAAACTGCTGAAAAATGCGGCCCTTGGTAGAAAAAGAGCCAATGTCCAAAATTATTGCATTTGAGTTTTATGCAGCATCCACATCAAAATCATGAACATTATCATAGCAAAAGGGCCACTGTCCCTCTAATATTATAAGCAAGGTTACAGTATTACAATATACATTTTCAAGAGGACAGTGTGTTACGTGTATTATAATAAAAAGGGCCAATACGCACCTTTTTGCAAAAAATTGGCAATTGGACACTGGCCCTTTTATGTTTAAAAAATGACGTTTGAAGTATACTTTACGGTATTCTTTTTCCTTATAAACAAAAAGAATTCTAGTCGTCTTTGATTCTAACTATAAATAGTATGTGTCCTGTAGTTTTTAAAAATGGTCAAAAATATTGAAACAAAAAATACTCATTTTTGCTACAAACTGTAGTCGATTCTTTTAACTTAATGATACTCCTGTTTTACAAGCTGCCTAGTGAGATCATTAATAAACTGCGGTTCTCTATGCAATTTTACATAAGTACTCATGTTTTGTGCAAGATGGACTTGTTATAAAACAAATAAAATATCGTCTTTGTAACATTTGAAGCATAAAATACAATGTAGACGAAGTTCTATTTCCTCAGCTACGTCAAAATGAAAAATATTTATACCAAGAATGGTATATTTGCATAAACATCCGCAGTCTAATCGTCGGTGAGCATGCGCGCAGCGATTTGCAAACTTCTGCGCGTTGCGTTGCAAATTCTGTATGCTTTGCAATATCCTCGAAATTGTTTGATCTGTTCGAAACAAACGTTTTACGGTGGATGTTTGATAGGATCGGTGTATATTTTTTTAAGGTAATCTGAGGCCAACAACGAATTTTTTTTCATATCGAGAGCTGAAGTTTTGAATATTCCGCTCTTTGAGGCGCCGGGAACATTTTTTCCGCTTCCAATCAACGTAAGAAGATCGATATTTCTGAAAAAGATCCACCGAGCCGACATACGTTGCAGACATTGCAGAATGTACATTAATTAATCACACTTTGAAGTCTGCCGGCCAAAGGTAAATGCGTACATTAATTAATTTTAATGAGAGCGCCGCTTGACTAATTGATACACGCCTTCTGTGCTGCATTATTCGGCGACTATTTGTTATGATAATTCAATGATTGTGTAACTGAACAATCGATGAACACTACTACCTTGTTTCTTATTAAGTAATGTCGTTTTGAAAATTATTGACGTCGTGCTGAATGCTTATGCTCGATGTTGTCAAAATATGTTTCGGTTTTACTGGAGTGGAAACATTTTGAACGGATATTTTAAATACCCTTTTTGTACTACTATTTTAGGCTGCACAAAATTACAAGATTCTTTGTTACAAAAAGCACTATTTTTTACAGTTATTCGTGTGCGAATTAATATATGTACATTTATATAAATATTCAGCGTGTTTGTTATATTTATTTTATTACGATGTCGTTGAATGTATTGAAGGGGAAATGTTATTAATACAATTTTCACATTTGAGAGAACTGTTCCAAAAATAATTCTTTGTTCTTGACAAATGTCAAGTTATTTACAGAACTATTTGTTGAAAAAACTTAGAGAATTAACATCCTATACTTCATTAGTTTTTATTATAACAGCTATCTACTTATAAATTTCTATGTAAATTAGAATCCTCACAGAAACTTTGCTAAATTGAAGTAAATAATATTATTTAATTTTCTATTTTCCTTTGCCATGTTCTCGTATCATGTGAATCTGTGCAAATTTAATTTGAAATGCAAATGCAAATGCAAAATAATGATTTACAATGTCGTTTTAATCCTTCACTTTTCCTTGAAATAACAGTAATTTTAATTAATGATTCATTTCATTATTTTCCGTTGGAAACATTACAAGAAATGATAATCATAAAAATAATTTCAATAAATACTCTGAATTTACTGTATTTTTGGACCGAAGAAAGATATAACTGTTCTTCAAAATAATTAATGCTAATTATACAGGAGAAACAGCAAACAGGAGAGGGAAACTTGAAACCCTGAGAAATACTCGTTTAAATCCACTTTTAGCTGTACTATAATAATCGAATTTCAGTCAAATCTAATATTTCGCAAGAACTAGGATAATTAGCTTAACGAATATTTTAATAAGAATCTGTAAAAGATTTTTATCTTGCACTAGTAGATTAATTTACTATTGTACAATGAGCATTTCTATAATTATTTCCTCATCCAAAACAATAAAATTGCAATTTCAAATAATCGTAAAACAGATTAAACCGTCACTCGAAGGAGTACATATAAAAGCCTGTACTATACCTTAAAAACACAAATAAACAAACATTATTCCACAAACAAACAAAATTAACGAAGTAAATGAATAAAAATCAAATTATACGCAATCATACGTCCTAGAAATATAATATTTTCAATTTTTGGTAACAACACCTAAACGATACCTTAGAGTTACCATTTGTTCGTACTAACAAGCTTATATTCCCATGTTTCAATTCAAATAACTCGATCTTTTTATATGTTATTAAATTATGATCATTCTAGAATAAGTAGTCGAAGGAATTTTGTCAAAAAGTCGAAAATTCTATAAACGCTCGAAATCTCAAAAAGAACCTGTCGTTCTCCCTTCTAACGCGTCGAGCGCCGCAGTGGAGAAGCCCGTAACAAGTCAGACACGCGAAAATACGCCTTTATATCATCAATTTTAATTTGCTCAAATAACTACCAACCCTCGTGAAATCTTGAGTAACATTCACGTTAAAATGATGGTAAAAATAGAAAATCTAGTATCAAATACATACATATTTATGCAACTAACTACGTGTATTAATAAACAGCCCTTTCATGTCTGCCGAGTTACGGAATTTTCTTTTCTACTGTGCCAGGGAACGCGTTGAATACATAAATACTTATATATTTAATAATATATTTCTTATTTTGTACTATCACGTTAACATAAATGTAACTCAAAATTTGATTAGGGTAGTCAGTTATTCGACAACATTAAAATGCTTGCGTGGATCATCCGTGGTACACGCTTCGCTCAACGTGTTAGTAAATTTTACGACCATATCTGGTCCAGGTATTAAACTTCTGACGTAAAAGAAATTCAATGAAATACAATAAACACTGTTGCGTACGTTCTTAACAACTTCTGGATGTGCAGGGGGTTGACAAGCTACAACCACAGATTGGAGTAGACGAATTGTTCGGTCGGTTGCGACGAGGGAGGCAGAAACGGCGATAATGCGAACGCAATCAGGGAAAAGCGCGTATTGACTTAGAAAATGATGAGTCTCGGAATTCCGTATGCAGGGAACGACAGGAGAACTTGCGTCGCGTGCGTACAGTTAGAAGTAGACTAACTCGCGGGACTTAGTTGCGAACTAGTCGTAAACCACGGGAATTTTCCCCTCAGAGTGTGAAATTCGATTGGATGGAGGAGGGGAGCATGCATGAGCTACCCCCGTTCGACTTCGTCTTTCATCCCCAGGAACGCAAGAAGTTCCTGCATCCGATACGGAAGACAAGACGAAAACGACATCGGTGCAAACACGTGCAATTGATGGTAAAGTGTGCAACGTTTATGCGTGAGCGGCCATATTTCGGCGAAAATTACGCGAAACCGGCGCACGGAACTGTTTTGCACGAATTTCTGTTGAATGAACGTGTTACATCGAACAATTTATAGCGAAAGTGTGCTGGTAATTTGTAAAATCATTAAATATTATATTGCAGTTCGCAGTTTGCTTAAATGTACGACCGCCGAGTGCTAAATTCGGCAAATATTGCAGAATTACGTTTATTCGTTTTGGTGGAGTTCTAGTAAATCTTTTTTTCGTATTTTAATGCTGCAAAGGATTTTTTATTTCATTATTTTAACTTCGTTAGAGATATTGGTATATTGTTATTATTGTTGCCATATGATAGAAACAAGTATCAGTGTTTTTAAGATCAGTCATGTGTGTATTTTCGGTTTCGTTTTAATTCAGATATTCTTTACGAAGACATAATTTTTTAATTTTTTGTTTAGTATTGTTTTACCACATATTCGTATGAACATAATCTTCTGTCTTTATAAATCCGGTTCTGACGAGGTCAGGGGCGGTTTTTTAGTTTCCCAGCATCGCAAAATAAATACTACTGCTTCACAAGCTCACAGAAACGATGAATGTTTGGTTGAGGCAGTAATATGAATATGCTCATTATAAAATTCGAAGTATGTTCTCAGACTATAAAATTCAGAAGTAAAAACAGTCTAATCTGGCTTATGAATTTTCATCCGATATTCTTCCAGATTATCTCATTAACTTGTTCGAAACAATGCAACAAAAGCTTCTTAAAATTTGAAAATCGCTACATTCATTTTCGGAACGCCTAATGAACGAGTCTTTCGTTTCCAAAATTTTATATTTCTCGTCTTGCTTAACATTCATGAATAAATATGAATTCATTCTGTTTTTCTGATCAAATAAACTACCTGAAACAATGCATCGTGCTTTCAATTTTTTGCTTTTTAATCTTTCAATCAGGTTAATTCGATGATCGTCGAAAATTAATTCCTCAAGAATTTTTATTTTCGTAGTGGCCACGGAATTTTCACGTACAACCAATTTTCCTCCCTTGGAAATCATTTCCCAGCCTAACCGGATGAATTAATCTGCCTTGATACACGCACAACAACGTTTTGTTCCTAATTTTCTCTTCATTGGATTCCTTTTGCAGAACAAATAATCCGGCTGGCCTCTTCGCCGTGATACAGTGAAATACAAAAGTCTCGTTATTCCGCTCTTATTTCACGAGCGAATACTTGTCGAGATCTGGCGACTTTGATTCTTTTACTTTTATTGCGAGCGTGCTTTTCTCGCAGCACTGCAGCTTCCATCCGGCAGCAGCTTGCTACATTTAAATAGGACAATAAATACGGTGAAACGTTTATAAAGACAGTATCAACATGACACAATACGTTATTTTCCTTCGTCCACAATGAAGTTAATTTTTCTTCATAAATTACTTTTCTTAATTAAACTCGAAATTCATTTTTCTTAGTTCCTGAGAACAACTGCGCCCAGCTTGAATAAACAATTGCGATAATGAACAACGTTTCGAAGGGTCAACGATTATTAATAAAGAGTGTACCATTCTTTGCTTGACGATTTACCTGTCTTTTGTAAAAGAAAACTAACAAAAAGGGTACAACGATGAGTTGCAAGGACGGAGAAAATTGCACAGGCAATTGTTAATGCAACCCGGAGCAGGGTAAAAAATATTTTTATCGGAGGGCGTGTACGTGAATTACAGACGAAAAATCTCCAGGCAACCGTGCCGAGGGTATAGATAAAAATTTCAAGTTGCCGGAACAAGTACCGCGAGCCATGGTTACGACCCTGGAGATCATGAAACGTTAACTATGTTGAAGCAGCACGAGAAGAGAAGAGAATATGGAGTGAACGTAAAGGTGAGTGCATTGTTGGAAAGGATATAATGGAGCAACTAAGACACTCTATTAAGTTATTCTCTAGTGTGCTTTCAAAAAACACTATGGTGGAAGAAGGTCGGCGTGTTTAAATATGAACTCGAGCTGAAAGATTATTTGAAAGGTCGAACCAGACTGAGAGCTACAGATACCTTGCCCAGCACCATTTATTTTTTCGTTACTCAGATTATTATAACAATCGTTAATGTTTTTTCACTCCCTAGAACCCTGAGACTTTCGAGAAAAACATACGCCATATAATAGAATTTTGTGTGATACGGCTTTTAGGTCCTAGTACTTTATTATTGAAACATGTATGACGACAATTGTTAATTAATTTTAATAAAATACGTAGAGTGCAATTTCAATACGTCTGAACCTGTATAGTGACTGTTAGCACATTGTGACAATTTTTCAGAACCAAAAATAGGTAGATTCAGGTCTGAAAGGGTTAATCAAATGAGGATTCTTTTTAAAAAAGATTGAGAAAGTTTTAGACTGCTACGTCATACTATTTTTGAAAAACATCCTCATCAATATCAAGCAGATTTCTATTACTATAGCAAATATACTAACAACACTATAAACAGACGATGCTAAACAACGTCAGTCAAGCTACACGAAACAGTCAACCAGCAAGAATGAAAGAAAAGTTCAGTAGTCGAGGAATTCTTCATATTTTCTCAAAAAATTAGTCTGTGGAGCATGCAAGAAAGCATGGTGGCATTGCAAAGGTCCTCGAACAGGTACGAAACATATGTTCCTCACGTCCGCAAAAGCAACTGTTCCGCTGAAAGATATAACGGGAAGAAGAGAGGGTATGACACGGATCTCTTGGCCCAGAGGACATGATCGTATTCTTTGATAAATCTGGCAAAGCGAGTAGCCACTTTGACAAAAAACGTCCCAGAAGTTCGAAGAGAAGTTTGAGCGTCACATCAAGCGCTGAAATTGTTCGTGACCTAAATTTCGTTCTCTTTGCCCCAGCACGGGAAGAATCTACGAAATATTTTCACTGAGAAATCACTAAAAAACAAAACAATAATTTCTCACCAGCTGGTCGAGTGTCTTTTTGGCTGAAGCTTGGCTCAAAATGTAGGTGTCGATGAGTACAAACAATTGCAAAAACATTAGCAGTCAACGCTACGTCGTTGCTACAATATAGGGTCTGAATATTAGAATTCCATTTATACTCTTATTAATTTTCAGAATGATCTACTCTGACTATAGGTTATTTTACTCGTCACCAGACATATCATTTAGAAAGAAACGTATGTTTGAAACGACCTTCACGACTGCAGCTGGAAAAAATTAACTACATCACATAAAGCCACCCTCCATACCAACCAGTTACTAGGGAACAAAAATTTTATGTCTCGTCACATTTCAGAGCCTGTAACACCTTCAATTTTACGCCCTGCATTTCTCCGTCGGCGTCGTCGCTGAATGTGGCCAATGTGAAAGCGCTTTTACGGCGTCGTCGCTGCATTTCACGCGGGCGGTAGCCTGACGCGGTCCAGATGTCTGGAGTGTCCTGGTCGAAGGGATAAACAGATCTTTCGGCTTGATTAAATCAGAAGGGCCGTGTTCGCGGGATTTAAATAAAGCTAACGAGCGGGTTGCATCGTAACAAACGAGTCTGTTTCATATTCATTAATTATTATATAGAGTCATCCGGCGAAGGAGGCGGAAGAACGGCGCAGTGTTCGGCCCGACGAACAATTACGGTTTCTTTTTACTCGCGCACCGCCTATTACTTCTGTTCCCGCGGCACTCATCTTTTATAACATTTTTCTCGTTCGATGTTTTCCTTTATCTCGAAGCGAGCCGCTCCGACGGATCAATAATGCGCCCCGGAGAACCGATTTTACTTCTGAAAATTGTTCCTCCGTCTACTTTTATACCCGGACAAACGAAACTCCCTCTTCTTTGCCTCCTCCGTTCTACGTTTTCGACGTCGACTCGTTGTTTTTCCGTCCGCCGCACCGCAAGCCCCTGACTTTAATTGTTGTCAGTAAAAATGGATTAAGGAGAATTAGGTACGGAAAGGTCCGCTCCGATTCGACGCGCGGAATTCACTTTAAACGCTGTTTTTCTGGCTGATCGATTAACCAATGCTCTTCGAGGATTAAACGGGAAAGAATTTGTACTTCCATTTAACCGAGGATTCTCTTCGAAAGAACTCTCCACCGAATCAATACTTCCATTGGAACTTTAACCTGTCGTTGCATGCTGAAGAGTGTTTTACAACGAGGAAGTTACTTTTGTGAGAGCTTCACGGGTTTCTATTCCAAACGAGGTCAATTGTGGGCCAATCAGATGAGGTCTGCAATGGGAATTTAGTACACCTACTTATTCCTTCAATTTTATCTGATTAATTGCAGAAATTCTCTGTACAGATTCTGTATGCAATAATAGGGTATTGTTATACTGATAATGTTGAATGGAAAGTTTTTTTAAGAAAAGCTTTTGATCCCTTGTCTAGATGTGATTAATGAGGACATTGATCCCCGTTGGCCTCCACAATGAAAATAAAATGTAGCTTGTAATCCTTGATTAGGCAAACACAGACTAATACGTAAGAATATGTACTAGGGGGTGATTTAATTTTGGTGGAGAATTCATTCTACTTATTTTAGGCCTAGCTATCAATTTGTGTCAATTACTTCTGCTATATTTATTTTATCAAATCTTGCATTTGACTGCTCTTTCTTCTTCCCTTAATATCGGATCGACCTGTACATCTGATTAAAATGCTATATAATTTACATTCTTTTCAAATTAAATTTCCTAAATAAGAAGTGTTGGATGAACAACCACCTTCATCAACTGCTATGACCAACTCAGAGGTTAGACTGATCGATTTTTCCAAATCGAACGCTTTCTGCAAACAATGACTGCTACCCCTGGAATTAGCCATCCAAGCGAAGCATTCACACCCCCTACCTCTGTAAAATCTAATATACAAGTTTCCAAAAACGCCAGAATCGAGGATTGCACGTAATTGAATCGCTGAGTTGAAGAACAGTACTTGTCCAAAATTAGCCATTTTCAAACAATCTCGAAACTAAATGTAAAATGTATAGAACTACATGTTAGGACCAAAAACAGTGCAAAAAAGTACCCTGTACTCGTGTTTCAGTAGTCCCTTCAGTTTAATGAGTGTAAAAGCAGTATCTACTATAGATTTGTAATGTTTTAACAAATTTGAATTCATTCTACCAAGGAATTTGTTCTTGGAAGACTATTACTGACCAAGGCAATGACTAATTTTTTTAATATCATGCTGAATTTAGTTTAACAATCACTTTCTATTATATAATTTCTATTTCCAGTATGTTTAAAGCAAGTTAATAAACATTTTTTTTACTACTGTATTATTTTATAAATTTCCTGGCTAAAAAGTGGCATGAGTCGAAAAACAGTACAAGTCCAATGGTTTTATTTTAATTACTGAAAGTGTATGAAAAAACTGTATCCGTAGTCAGGCACAGATGAACGTTCATCAGAGTTATCATAACCGTGTTTAAATTGGAACAGCACTATAAAATCAATGGTGTCGATGATACACAAAAAGTGACACTATTTTTTGAAATATCTCAGAATATGGTTTTTGGACTTGTACTGTTCTTCAACTCATCGACTCAATTCTACCATTGACCCGCCCAGTTTGTCAGCCATTGTCCCTAATTTTTCAGTATAACCGCGTACCGCAGAGTGGAAAGTTTGTACCCAAAACCTCAACGTTGCGCTCGAAGTAAACGAGGAGCAGTGAATTAAAGAAAGTTATACGATTCGAAAAGTTTATTTATACCTCTGCCGGATTCCAACACAGGATAAATCTTTTCACATGACCGATCGATAGACTTCTGAATGTAAATCAGTTTTCCGAGCGAAACGCCATCTAAATTTCCCTCCTTAAGATAAGAAGTTCGATGCTCGTCATTCTTTGCCGCGGAGATAAGAAATTCGTAACAACAGTTTGACGATTTCCGCGGGGGAGAAAGTCGAAACGATGAATTTACTACGTACCTCCCTCGATGGAAATCGGGGTGATGCTGGTGTCGCCCCCTTTGATTTGAACGTTCCCGCGATACCAGACGATCGAGGCAGCCGGTTTCGCGGATCGAACCACGCACTCTAAACGCCGAGATTCGCCAACCTTCACCTCCATCTTCTTCTTGTTCGGATGATTGCTGATCTCCACTGTCTGCGGCGGTGCTGTAACAGAAAATGAGATGCACGTTAATGCTGGATGCTTCGAAACGATTGAAGTATTTGAAGAGAGTCCAACGGTGTTTCTAAACAGGATAGACCGAGTTACTTTGTCTATGCTTAGGATCCGTTATAATTTGTTCAAACCGCAATAGTAATAATATAGTAAAGTACATGTTAATAGGATAATCGTGAGTTCGAAGACAAAATAAATTATTGCAAATGTCGACACATTTGAATTCAATTCTGGAGAACACTATGTTAACCCTTTGTACTCCAAGTCTGTCTGCCAGGTCCTGAGAATGTCAAGTGTTCCACTTCAAGTATGCCTCTCAGGCACTCTGATGGTTTGTCAATTTTATCTACTAATTTTTTATACCATGTCAAAAACGAAATATTTCTTAGTACGTAGAACTAAGTAGAGCGTAAATATCTTATCTCGATGAAGTTTTCTTGGTATCTGAATAATTGAAAATGAATATTTGTTTGCAGTAGCTTGCAGCCATATTGGTTGCATCATCACATTAGTTATGTTGGAGTTGCTGGTCTATCGTATCAGTAGATCCTTGGTGTGCAAAGGGTTAATGAATTTTATTTAATTCAACTGAGGGTAAGTCGGATATATTGCAATTGTTAATAATACAGAGGTTAATGCAATCAAAAATAATAAAAAAGTAATGAAACTGCTCAGTTCTGGATAAATACTAACTGTAAACTATTATGAAGATACAGAAATTAGGCTACTTAGGTCGCTATATCGTTCCAATTTTGTCAAGTGCCATGCGGACAAAGTGTACTGTACTTATTAAGGCAATACAAAATGAAAATGTACATATAACACGTGTTGTAAATAATACACAGAAGGTTAAACAACTGCACAATTACACTTTCGTTAAAAGTGTGACAAAGAAAAAAGACTGCAAGTGTCTTTGAGAAGTTTGTTCTTCTCTGACGGTTATTTCTGTCAGCCGCCGACAGATGGCTTCTCCGTAGATGCTTTCCCGAAATTACGAGCAATAACTCTCCCACTCTTCCTAGCTAGCTTTATTGAAGAGACCCCAATAGCAGTGACACTGAGACTATGTTTCCAAGTTCATTACATCTTTTGAAACCGAGTAAGTTATGTTTCACTCTACTGCATCGAACCTGTCATGTTCGACTTTTATTCGAACTCCTAAAGTGACAAGACACTCACACAGAAAATTTGCATGTGCTGCGTTTCAGCGCATGAAAAGACATGGTTTCGATGTCCCTACAATAGCAAGTCAACCAACTGTGATGCAGAACATTATATTTAATCTTTTGATGACGATGGACGCATATGTGCGTTCTAAAAAATCGTTTACCGTGTGCTACGGGTCACCGTACTGGTCCAGGCACAGATGTTTATTGTACTTTCCAAATTTGTCTATTCGGATGAATTATAATCACAGCCTATTTTATTAAAATATACACGCTTTGTAACACATTTTGCTGTTTTGGAGTCCTAAAACAACTGAACAATCGACATTATATAAGTTATTATAATGAAACATTCAGTTTAACACGTGTTCTAGCGAGAAAAATTTCAGCACACGGTGTACGCTTTTTCTTGACATTTTCAGGACTCAAAGGATTAATTGTGTAACATTTGTATTTGCTCCTTCTTCATAAAATCACGTCCAAAGTAGACAGTCATCTAGCTATTACCCCCACAAATCAAATCTCGAAAACCTATATCTGATTTTCATGAGAACTTCGATAAAATGATTTACCCAATCGTCCCACTACAGCCTTTGCTCCGAGCCTTCTGGAACACTATTAATTTTCCCTCATCCCTGCAAGAATATTCTTAGAACTCAGTTTCGTTACAGTCCGCCACGGCCAATGATCCCGGCAGGGCAGAAGAATGGTAGAAACGTTTTCTGGGAAATTAGAGGCTGTTTTCGGTATAGTTTCGGCGCAGCAACGATCTTCCGGTCGAAGAAGGGGAAAAACGTAGAAGAAAAGAGGAAAATGCATTGACCAGGAAGCTGTATAGTAACGGGTTATTTGCCACTTCATTTGACCCGATGCAACGTGCTCTCGATCGGTGCAGCGGCACCGCGGATCGCTGAGGAAGAGTTCCCATCTGCCAGGTCGGCTATCGATGTTGGAAAATACGTTTTCGGCCGACAACCACGGTCGAGAGATACCGTGGCAGAGCACCTCTTGATTTGCGAGTTTCTCTCCATGGAATTCTTCATGCGCGCACCGCTGTGATGCACCCGGAGGGGTAGAAAATTAACCTCGGTCTCGGATATAACCGGCTGAATTTTCGCCCACTTGTTCATCCGTTGCCATTCGACAAAAATTGTCTCCTCGAGCCCCTCAGAGAAATTGCGTTTCCCTCTGTTTCGCAGAATACTGTATCAGCTTACCCCTGATTACTTATTGTATCTCGTAATGCTCCTCGGCTTGGCAGAATGCTAATTCCCCGCATACGCTTTATTTTCTTCAGATAATGTCCCTGATCCGTTCAATTTCAGTAAATAGCTTTTCTCCTAGACGATTGTATTTTTGGATAATATTAAACGTGACTTTCAATTATCCTGAAGTCAGAAAACTACGTACCACGACACAAAATGAAAATTTTAACCTCTTCAAGTTTTAGTTTGTTTCTCCAATTCAATGGCTATAGATAAAAATATGACGTCAAACGACCATGGATGTGTATATTATTTTTCTAACAGATTTTAAAATTTTGTTAACTCTTTATTTCTTATTTTGTAAGTATAAATTTATATTGAGTAAATATTACTTTTCCTAGCTTTAACAAATTTGTCCCTGAAGAGGTTAATTTATCAATTTTATGATCTTTGGGGTTTGTATTTTTGTTTATCATTGCAGGATGACCTGGAAATGTGTTATCTAATCCATACGCAGTAAATTTGAGTTTTTTGAGTTTTATTGTATTCTGGCAACTGTTGTTGCCCTTTTTACGGTTCCCTGTGTGCTGATGTGGTTTTATCGCGTTACGAGCTTAATTCCCGGACGATAAGCGAGAAGGTGATATTGATAACAAGAAAGGTGTTCGCAGGTTGCAAAAAACCCGCGCAGCGGACGTTGGTGGGAAAACCGCGAGGAAAAATAAAGATTCCCCTTTGCCCTTGCCTCCTCGGTTCCCCTAATCTGCACGCTTAAGACAACGAACAATTTCAGGAGATAAAAACGAACGTGGATGGATGCTGTGATCTTTTATTTCGAGGAACGAAAGAAACGGTGGAGTGCGGCATCCTCCCTTCGAGAATTACGCGTGCTGGTGCAGGTATTCAACGAGTAATAGTCGCCATATTTTCCTTCGCTGTCCACCGCGATAGCAACGTCACTATATAGGCTGTGTTTTCCATTCTCTGTACCGGTGTGCACCCGCCATTTAAGCGCGAGTTCGTTTTCCTTTCTTAATTTCCTCCCTGCTTCTCTTCTCTTTCGGAATTACATTTTCGTTGTCCCTGCATTTTCTTGGGTTTTTCTTGAACCGACTGCTTACTTGATCTCTGTGTTCCTGCATCACACTGCCACCTCGAATTTACGTACAAGTTGTTTTTGGTGCGAATTCGTGTAGTACAAAATTGGCTCCGCTAGGGAGACACTCATAATATATTCCATAACTGGTGGGGACATTCCATGGGGACGTTCGTAATTTGCATCACAGCCCACATGTCAAGAATGCACATTCGAAATTGCTTCCAAAGATTCTTTAGAACTCTATCAGAATCAAAGTAAATAAATTCATGAATATTTACAATCTTTTCTTTTCAAATCAAAACTTACGGTTTTCAAAAATTGACACGACAAAAGCATGTTGGAGTTGCTGGTAGATCGTATCAAAAGATGCTAGGAGTGCGAAGGGTTAAATAGTTTTTCAAACACTTCTGTAGAATACGTTTAAACAAAAGGTATTTTTATTACATGACATTTTGGTAGATGTTGAAGATTAAGCAATCGTATTCTTACAGGGAGCATCGAGAAACATAAACAAAACTTCAGAGTCATTTTCACAAAAAGAAAACCGTGCCTCATACAAACAAACTCATTTCAAAGTTTAAATTTCCTTTTTAACAAGGAATCACCCCACGTTCGTGCGTGCTACGTTCTCCACCCTGCGCACAGGATTCAAAAAACAATTTGTCCGCTAATTACAATTCTCAATTTAGAAACAATGGAATTGTACATGATGGGGGTGAACAAAAAAAAACAAACACAGCTGGGGAACGGTAGACACGTCGCAGATTGCTGTCGACAAGACGGCACACGGATGGAGCAATTCGTATTCCTTCCACCCCGCCGTCCCTTTCTCTCGTTATTCCGTTTCCATTTTTCTCGTCCCTTTATCAGGCGCAACAAAATTGAACGTGATTTCGTGCCGCGCATCGCGCGGGGAAGCGCCTATTTTACATTTTCTAGAACAGTGAGCTGGAAGTCCAGCAATATTGCTGGATCGTGGGATTGCTGCGACGTCGACGTCGACGGAACACAGGGGGTGGGTTCCCGCGTTGCGTTCTGCCCTCGTCCCGCTGCGGGGGTTGGGTGAAGGGGGGCTGTTACAGGGTTTAGTGATAATTGAATGAGCGAGCGCTGTATCGCCACGGGATTTCGAAGGGTATCGGGTGCACAAAGTGCGTCGGAAAAGTTCTCGGACTGTTTGAGCGAGACAACGAGGAAAACAGTGAGCCGCGTGAATCGTGGGGAAGAAAGCAGCTCCTCCGAGGCGAACTTCCACCACCGGGGGGAAAAACTAATTACTTTCCGCCTGGCAAGAGTCACAAGGTTCTTACCGCCCGGGGAACGAAGCTTTTTTTTCCATCGAACCACGTGGTTGCCGAGGCGATTGATTCATTAGTTAATCGGTCGGGTGTTTCTTTAGGTTGGGTTCGTTGTACACTGCTAATGATTAAACTCTTTTGTTTGTGTCCCTTTTTATTCTTACACGGGGAGTTAAGGTAGGTGTACTGAAGACGTACTATTATTGTTTTGTCGAGAAAGTTAAATGTGTTGTGGGGGTTTCTTTGTGTGGTTTCACTTTAAATAAGAATAATTGCGGTCTGTTTAATCCTTTGAGGCCTGAAAATTTCAGGAAAAAACGTGCACCCTGTGTTGAAATTTTTCGTGACAGAACATGTGTTAAACTGAATATTTTATTATTAGACTGCGGATGTTTATGCAAATATACATTTTACTACTTACATATAATTTATTTTAATATAATTATCGATAGGAAACCCTGATGAAATTATATTTCTCTCTTTAAATGTTACAAAACTTAGTTTTTATTTTATTTACTGTATAGAGTGTGCATCTATCACGTATTTAAATATGTTAAATTGCATAAAGATCCGCAGTCTATTCATTATAATAATATGTAGGATGTCGATTGTTCAGTTGTTTTAGTACTCCAAAAATGCAAAACATGTAACGAAAGATATATATTGTAATAAAATAAGTTGAGGTAACAATTTGTACGAAGGACAGATTTATAGCGTACAATAAACAGCTGTGCCTGGACCAGTACGGTGACCTGTAGCACACGTAGCGATTTTTTGAAACGCGTATATGCGTCCATCGTCCACAAAGGGTTAATAACGGTGACTGAGGCGATAGATACAGTTTTGAAAATAATTAAAACGGTCTGTATTAACTTTCATTTTATAACAAACATAGTCAAATTAATATTTTCAGTTATATTGATTTTGCAATGATAGTATGAAACAAGAAATGTATTAGACAGTAGATAAATACTTGTATTTTCAGTGGTACATATTTATGAAAAGCTATTTTCGATTGTCCGACTAGTTGCGGTATATTCTACTTGGATACATGTAACATGTAGTATGTCAGGTTATTGCATAAATAATATCGTTTTTTCTCTCTGATTTGAATACTCAGTAATCTTTTGGATGAATTAAGATCGATTGACAGATACTAATAATACAATTTAACAACAGGAAATATTGTAGAAATATACAGTTCATCTGTGATTAGTAGTATTCATAATTTTTTACACAGAATGGGGAACATGTCTAGACTTCGTTTTAAATCCACTGAAAATTACTGTGGATGAAAAGTTACTACTGCTTGACAATTTATGATGAACCAGACGATAAATAATTATATTTTTACGAAATAGTTCAAGTTTAACTTCTGTATTTCAGTTAAAAATTCTATAATACCTTTAATAGAATATTGCCACGATGATTTCGAATTTTTAGAATAAAATCACGATTCAGTGGAAGAACATGGTATATAGGGTAGCATAAAGCTAGTACAACAAACGAGAGGTGTCTCAGATTATGTTTCATTAACGTTTTCTCGAATAAAATAATAAAACTTATGTATGGTATAATCTGATGTAATCCATGCTTGTATAACCTAATTTTTATAATAAACAAGAAATTTATCTCTTTTATAAGACTCTTACATAAACCAAGATTACGCGGCATGAATATTTCCTGCTTTTTAAGCACTTCTAGGAGGGCGTATTTGAATAACTTATTTGAACATTTCAAGCACTATTATAGGAACAATCAGGCTAGCTTTTTGGAGTCATATCTCCATCAGAAGAATAAATTTCCATTTCTAACACAATCATCAATTTTTTCCGTCGAACTACAGTGATTCACAAAATTGATTATATTATTTCAACATTCGTCTATTTAACACTTCTTTTAAGACAGTGTTATTTGAAGCAAGATACGGTATCTTTAACAAATAACATTTCAATTGCACTTGAAAAATTTGCAGCTGCTGGGTTGCATTAGAATTGAGAAAAGAAAGTACAGTAACACTTCGATTATCCGTAACAGTATAACTCACATTGCAACTAAATTCTGCATAAAAATGGTAAGTTTATTTCAGAATATAAAATACAGAGTAGTGCAAAATTAAGTGCACGGTGTTATTAAATAATATTCCCAGATTGTAACTGACAGAGAATGACTAATTTCCTAATGTACCAGTGTTCGGATAATCGAGGTTCTATTGTAATTATGAAAATATTTGAACAATTTCCTGCGTCACTGTGTAACCTTGTTTGCTCTACTTCTCTCTCAACAGGAAAAAAAAGGACACCAACGACAAGACCTTGAACATCCTAAACTGTCGTCAGCCTGGCAGAACCTTCGGCCAATCCACCTACCGGCCAACTCAATAAAACAGGAAGAAACGTTATTCGAAGCAATATTTCTAGTAACACCGTTTCAAAAGTTCAAGAACAGTTGAAAAATACAGGCTCCCTTCGAAGGAAGTTATTCCAGACAATCGTCTTATTTCAGAGACGGGGGGAAGTGCGGCGTTTACCGGATGCTCGGTTACATCCGCGCGGGCAAGAAGAAACAGGGCGTCGCTACCCTCCGGTTGCAAGCTCTGAAAACTGGAAAACTGGAAAACTTCCCGCGGCCTAGTTCCGCGGAAAGTGTTTTGCCGCTGTTCTACACGGTTTAATGCCCGACCACGTGCACCGTGCATTTCTAACGCCGGTTGTTAATGCGTTACTTACAACGCCCATGTGTCCCCGAGTGCGCGGGGTCGCATGCATTATTCAGGGACACTTTGCATTATTTAGAAGGCATCCGCCCGCGCCGATTACGGGAAACGAGAGGGCCGAAACGAAACTGTCTCGAACGAGGAAAAACGATGGCTTAAGAGGAACCGTTGTTCCGTTCGCCTTCTACATCGATTTCGCTCCCTCGACACGCTGACTGCCGCTATGAAAACTCCCGTACCTGATCAGACGTACGATGTCCACTAGTATATGGACACCTAGCAGATTCAGATAAATAGCTCATTAACACGTTGAACGCCGTGGCGGTCACCGGTGAACGGCATCTCGAATTTAATTATTTAATTGTAATTTGTGAAGTTTGCTCAAAATTTTGTGACAATCAATAATTATTTGATTAAATTATTGATTGTCACAAAATTTTGAGCAAACTTCATATTGAAACAGTAATGCAGGAACAGAAGAACACGTTTGCATAGTCGAATCTTTTTTTTCTTTACGATTTATATGAAAAATAGTACATTATATCCTGTCTGGTTAGGTATGGCTGTTTTCACTGTGGCACTGAACGTGTTAACACGTTGTCTACCACAGTGGAAACTCCAATACCTGGTCAGACACAGTATAATGTGCCAATAAAATGTCAAAAGTCTCATTTGTTAACATTACTTGTTAATAAATATTGCTTGTGTTGTAATATTTGTAAAATAATATAACAAAGCAATAAAGGAACTACATTTATAAGATATTTCAGTGATATACGTTAAAATGTAAGTATCCAGATAGTTTTGGACGATAATGTACTAAGGCATTTCATTTCAGACACGTATCACGAAGGAAGAAACTAATTAGAAGCATTTAATTACATAGTATAAACCTTCTACTCTTATTACAGTAATTAATTCTCTTCAAAATTTTAATAAAACCAGTAATTATTTAATTGATTAAAACTTAATATACTGGTCATCGATAACCTCCACTGCAGTCAACATGCTTTGCGACGGTTCAAGTGAATTTGATGATGACTTAATTCGTAATTCATTGGGATCAATGCCACAAGCATCGAAAATAATTAAGTAATTACTTAACCGATCGACCGAAACATTTTCTGTATCAAAGGATTAATTAAACTGCAACCGAAAATCGTATCAAGATTTTTGCAATTACTCTATACATGGCATTTGAGAGGGTATGGCTGTTTTCACTGCAGTACTCAACGAACAAATAGTTGTAATATCTCCCATCCGTCCTGGAAGGTTAGGTTGGATCTCGTTTTGGATTGAATGAGAAGAGAGAAAAGTTTGTATTACCTGTGTCGTCAGTGAAAGGTATTTGAGATTCACTCGAGCGATAACCATTGTCTCCACAATCCTATAGTAGTTTAACGTAAATTACTACGCGCTGGTTAATAAATACTGTAGGTGGACTTCCAGTATGAAAGGCAAAGCAATTGCCAGGATGATCTGGTCTCGAGTGCTTCGAGATTCTAATTTGCATTATTGCCCTCTTTATAAAGTACAAGCGGCAGCGAATGACATGAGTATAGCTGAATGAAGAGTTATAGTCTTAAACATTAAAACCGACGTGTACCACTCAGAATTGAATTGAAAATCTTAACGTAAAAATAGTCCAATTAATTCTATTATTCTATTGCTTCCGAAAAATAAACAGCAAATTTATTATGTTGCAGAAATTCTCAAGATAAAATTCTAGAAAAGAAATCCTGCAAATTTCATACGATAAAAAGAAGAATTCTGTCTCTATTTAATTCATTCGTTGCATTTTTCAGTTTCCAAAACATATTTTATGAATTTGTTTCCAAGTCTGACTGAAGATTGATTCTGTTGCTTCATCCAGGAAGAGCCAGGAAAAGAATAAACTCGTTTGAATTCAGTAGCATCTGACCGTGATCCACAAAGCATTCTGAACAGCCCAAATTATTGTTGCGTTCAATCGATGGCCTCCGTACCAAAAATATCGATTTCATTGGCAACAAGAGGCGCCGTGCTTCGAATACAGAAACTTCAACCAACAGTTTTGTAGTTGCACTTCGAAAAACGAGGAAATGAATAAAAATGCTTCACTGAGCGAATGTCTGGAGTCCGTGCAAATACTGGAGTACTCGCTGTCGGACCTTCAGCCTCATTAACACGATGCTTCGGCGAAAAAAGGAAACAAACTTGCGCGACGCGGCGGTGAAAAGGCGAAAGGCATGTTATAAAAATTCTGAAATAAGGAAGAGCTTCACAGAGTCGTTACGTTACTTCTACAACGTCTTTGAGGATTCATCAAGGTTGAGTTCAAATTTCTGCGTTGGAGCAGTTGCTTCATACAATAATAATAATAATAATAACAACAACAATTTTATTGCACCGATCTTAAACACGTACTGAGAATAATAAAGAGATTAATCTTAATCAAAAGATAAAATTAGTACAGGAGGTAAGCTATGGTAGTCTGCTCGTGTAAGTCTAACCTAACTGACCTTGTTCTGCGCACATACGAAAAATGTAAATTTTTATTTTTTTCTGCGCTGCAATATTATATTACAGACCATTAGTCATAATGAAAAAGTTTACAATAAATTGAACAGAACAGAATAGCTGAAAATTGATGTATTTCTGAGCAAAGATAAATGAAACATCCAGTATAAATAATTTTACATTTTAAAACCGAAGTCCCTGTGTGATATAACAGAAAAAGTGTACAGAAAGTTTCAATCGTAATTATCGTGATAAAAATTGCAACGCCTTGTTTAATTCCGCTGAAGTATTATATTTCCTGAGTGTTCACTAAAAATCTAGGTCCCTCGGATGAGGTTATAAACCGCGCAACCAAGTTCTTCTTCATCAACTTTATTAATGACGTCCGTGTAATCAGACACGAACATTTCTAACGGCATCCGAGTACTCTAACAGAGCTTTCCACCGAGGAAGGAAGCTGCCAGCGGAGTCAATGCAAGACGTAAAGGGTGCTCTTAGTTATTTCGTGAAACATAATAAAACTGACAGTCTGTTTTATCTCAGCGTTTCCGTGACCTTCGCTCGCTCGTGTATCCCTGCCGTAAAATTCCCGAATATAAAGCTTAACGCGAACGTTAATCCTGATAAAAGGTTCCTCGATCCAAGAACATAAACCGCGACGTCTTCGCGCTAATAAGATTCTCATTCCATCATTATCGCGTTAGCAGATTACCCAGGGTACAGCATAAATTCATCAGTGCAACGAAGGATTAAGAGTATTACAGTTCGTTCGCCACTTTGTTGGTTCCTCCGTTAGACTGAAAATTTTTAAAAATTGCGGAACGAAAGAATTAGCCATCTGGACTACCTTGATGTATCTAGAAGAAGAAGCTTCTCTTTTTTGTAAAGGATAAGTGCTTCATAGTGTTCTGCAACATTCACAGTTGCCATCATTTGAGGTTATTTGACGCTGGAAAAATTCATCGACACGGTCAGAAACCATTCAGAGATGGAAGAATTTAAACGAAGGCGAATGACCTTGAAGGTTCAATATATTATACATCAATAAAATTATCTAGGCATGCGCTACACTACTAGCTACACGAAAATGTACACTTCCATTTAAAAAAATAAAGGTCGCGTTGAAATCTCGGAGGCACCTCCACCTAGACCGGCCTCATGTCCATCATAAGATTTCCTTCTCCAAACAGAATGAGTTCTATTTGACAAATTTTTTCCAATAACGAGTAGGTCGGGAGATAATTACGTGGATTGATTAAAAGGAGACACCCTGTATATATGCATATATAAAATCTCATGTAAGGCACGAAGTTTCTGTCTCGTGGATCGCCACCTCAAGGGTGTGCTTAATCTAACAGAAATCAGCAGAAGTATAAAAATTAGGTTAAATATCATATATTCGACAAAAGTTGCAAGTGTCCTAACACTTAAGGACAGCAGTGTACGTTTTAATATGTGTTAATATGTCTTAAACCAGTGGTGGCCACCGGAGCTGCGACCTTCCCCCACTCTAGGTCAATTCCCCTCATATGGGCTGTGATCGCTGGGACAATGGACTGAGGGGAACTGAAACGAGGGGAATGGACCTAGAGTGGGGGAAGGCCGCAGCTTTGGAGACCATCAGTGTCTTAAACGGTTAATATATAGGGCACTTGACGATTAATAAAATCGTAAGTCAAGGGGTTAACGACAACAGGATGTCCTAGAACTTTCCATGGCAACCAATCTGTAACTCAGTTCATTCTCAGTACTTTCTAAGGAAGTATGCCTTTGCTCTTTCTAGCTATCACTCACTTATCCATCGTGTTAACACCCTTTCCGTGAATCCCACAACTTGGATGTCGCATTGGCGCAGAAATATAGCACGGCAGTGCCAACTCGCGTCTACTGTACTCTCAAAGGACCACCCCGCTTGAGGTAGAAGAGAAACCGATAGCTTCATACTAGCTGTTGACTATCACAAACTTGTATTACACGGGTTATGTCCCTAGTAACTTTCACTGTCCTGGCTGACTTCCTACACAGTTCTCTCTGTTTCTTACGTTCTAACGCCCTTTAAAAAGCTACAGTACGCTCCTCCAAAATGTGTTGGGAAGGCAGCGTACCAAGGCGGGCGTCTGTTAACACTAATGAAAAGTTCGAGGCGGTTTTCCCAAAGTTTGAGGTACACCTCGTTCAGCCTGCAGTGCAAGGGGGCGCAAAGATACTCCGTTGTATACCTCCCAATTTGGAGAACCGTGTCAAGGTCTGATGCTCAACGTCAATATCTATTGGGAGCGCAGGACATCTCCAAGATGCCCAGGTCCAGTGGAACTTGCAGATTCCCTAACAATAAATAAATAAAAAGTATGACCAGCACGTGGGTGCTAATTTACAGTCTCCAAAATAGCGGAGACATACACAACCCGGCCCTAACACACTATTCCTCGCCAGTGTCCGTTTGTGGACAGTCTGGCGAGTTCACAGACGGGGGAAGGCTTCGTCCTTTCGTATCGAGCGACGATATCGAGGGTAATTAGTTGACATAATAACTGTCTCCTGCTGGGAAAGCCATTTCGAAAGTTTCCAAAGTACTGCCAAACGAAATCCTCCCCTTGGTTAGTTAAATGGAACTTCCTACGCATCCGACTTGAACTTCTCTTCCCACCTTCGCCTCTCTCCTCGCCCGTCTCCATGCCGCGGCGTCACGTAGACTTCTGACATTTTCCGTCAAACTTCCGGCGAATGGGAATTAACTCCTCGCCGGCTCGGCTAGCCGGCAAAATGGAAAACCGTAATTGAGAAGGAGATCGTATCGCGGCGAATCTGCATCGATAAGGGATATTAAATGTAGCCGGGCCGAGGAGCCGCCCAATTAAGCGGCGCTGAAAACTGATTATCGCGATCGCCGCGGATATCTTAATCGTTGGTAACTCTGTCGGCCGGTGGAAGTATTTGTCCCCGGGACTTTCTGTACGTCCGTTTCCTGGAATTTAGTGGAGAAACTATGTCATAGAACTCGATGACTCCTGAATGCCTGATCTCTGAAGGATAAGACACTGGTTTCTAGACAGACAGGCGACATTTTCTGTAACCTTCTGACTTATGGGAAGAAAATATTGTAATTTCGTTGTAAAATTATGTTTTAGAGTATAAAGTGTTTTAACATAATTGATTAGTGGTTTGAAGTTGCTTTGAATAAATAAGATCGTGATGATTTGAGAATAGTTAAAAAATTAACAATTTTTGTATTTCTGTGCTAAATATTCGTTTTAATGTATGTATTAGAATTTAATATTAATATTGTAATGTATTACAAATTTTAGACAAATTTTTAACCATAATCCTCGTGATAAAAATTGAAATATGAAAATACAAAATGACACATGCTGCAACATAATACGATACTATCATTTACCACGGTACATGAGTGTTTTAGTTTCAATATTGCAGAAAAATGTCTTAGGAAAAGTATGCTTAACGGGACACACCGAATAATTCTTAATAAAAACGTTTTTATATTTCTTCATGTTTGTTAATATTTTAACGTCATCCTGAGTATTCTTCTCTTAGTACTCTTGTGCATTAGTTGAGTTTGAAATTTTAAGAAACATGAAATTCACAGAAAACAGTTCAATTATGCACTTTAGAGCATAAACATTACAGCTGCTTCAGGTGCTAATTTTTGGTGAACCAAAGATGGCCATTTTCAACCAATACAGTGGGCAGTTAACGTGTTAAACATAACACTTATATATTTAACTTAATAACCTCTCAATCCATGTCAAGATTAAATTAATGTCATTAAGATTTATAATACCATGCCCTTCGCATGACCCTGAGCTTAGATAACTAACTCTCTAACTTGTTGAAAATAGAAAAAAACCTTTTGGGATGAGATGTTCGTAGCAACAGAATTCTACCTTGCGAACATTAGCTATGATGAGAAAAACAACTGATAAATAATTTTCGACATTGTGGAGTACACGCGGACCTCAATATCCGTAGTGGTAAACTCGAAGCACTTCGAGCAATCGTTTCTGTTGGCGAATTCCCTGTGAAAATCGAAGCTGCTCGAGAGTTTCGCGTTAGCATTGTTTGTTTTTGCCACGGTGCAACGCCAGCGAATTATTTTATTCGTGTTCATCGTGGAGGACCCATCGAACTCTCACACTGAAACCGTACGAACAGTTGTCGACGGGAAACTAGAGCGAAGCGCACGATCGCCTGAGCCTGAGTGCTCCGCGGCAGCGCAAATAAATATTCCCAGAAAGTTTCTTAATAACTTTGCCTCATTAGATGCGAAATTAAAGTGCCGTCTGAATGGATCGGAATACTTTCAAAGGAGAGTGTAACGCTTCTTCTCTTTTATTTAACCGGTTCTTCAATTAAAATTTCAGTTATTCGCGGCGGCCACTCGTTTCGGCGGAGCGCATCCGTGAAAGAGTTTCGCTGATCCTGTGCGGGGGAGTATAATTAATTGACAGCATTAGCGATTTAATGCGAAATGCTTCATAAAAAGTTCTTCAAAAAATGTTCGAATAATTCAGGTTTCCTGTGATATTATCAATACTGCGTGTACAGTTTAATAATTGAAAGAGAAAAATAAATAAGTCACAGTGGAGGGCGGAAAATAGTGTAGATGGCCTTGAAGAAATGGACAGTCGTGTTACCAGTGGGGGTATGACCTTGAAAGGCCGCGTATGGACGTCTCTGCTGTAGCTCAGGTTTATACAATCTATTAGAGAGGTTTTTAAAATATCTGATTAAAAATTTTGCAGTTGCATCATCAGTAAATCAATAAAAATGAACAATTAATTGTCTATATGATATTATCTTTTTAAAATTGTGTTTGGAATAGTAAGTGTCCAGCAATATTTAAATAGAATTCGAATAGAAATTGGCAAAACACGTTGAATATTATATATTTTCTGCAGCTTACAGATTTGACTGCAGCGATCAATTTTTTATAAACATTGATATTGGTTTCATGGGTCGTATTATATGTTACGAACTATACGTGCAAACTAGTTCGGTTTGTGTAACAAAATCAAAATT
Source organism: Macropis europaea (assembly GCA_916610135.2). Taxonomy (NCBI): domain Eukaryota; kingdom Metazoa; phylum Arthropoda; class Insecta; order Hymenoptera; family Melittidae; genus Macropis; species Macropis europaea. The sequence continues at coordinate 9,173,595 of OU744353.1, forward strand.
TTATCAGCAATACGAGTGGATAAAAGTTCCATTTAATATTGCAAGCGTGTAAATATTTATGCAACGCACAAGGTAAAGCGTTAAAAAAATATTGCAATTTTATTCCAGAATGAACAAATTCGTCTCTGAGGAGATTAAACGAAATCCTTAAAGAGTTAAACTCGATTAACATGTTGAATGTCACAGTGGAAGCTGCCATACTTACTCAGACACATCACAATGTACTATAATACATGTGACTGGCTACTTCCAGGTTTTCATAGTCCTCTCATTACATTATAAAGTTAATGATATGAGTTCCATACATTCGGGGCATTTTTTATCCAAAAATTTTGAGTGTATACTTGAACGAAAAAACGCACTGGGTTTAAGTATAATTTGCGAAGGAAAAAAATCTTATATTATTTGAACGTATAGTACTCTATATTATTATTACAATAATAATAACGATGTAGAAAATTATAGAACGATTACTGGTTATTTAACACGTAGAACGCCGCGTCGGTCACCGGTGACCAACGCCTTAAATTTAATATAATAAAATAATTATTGACTGTCGCGAAATTCTGAGCAAATTTCATACGGACACAATAATGTAGAAATCGAAGAACACGATTGAGTACTTAAATCTTTTGTTCTTTACGATTTCTATAAAGAATAATAAATTATATCGTGTCTGGTTAGGTATGGCTGTTTTTACTGTGTTAATGGAATAAAATTTGAGGCGTCGGTCACCGGTGACTCCCACGGCAGTCAACGTGTTGACCATGAGAAAAACGGAAACAATGATAAAATTAAAGGTATTTAATTGCTTTTGAAGACTCCATATCGCGCTCGACCGTCTCGACGCTGTTTCGTACAACCGGAAGCTCGTCTCCGCGTCCACGTTGCCGCGTATCGCGCGTATGAATGGCCGTTTTGAACAGTGCAATAAGTTTGAATAGTATCCTCTCCTAAACAATCTCACGAGGCTCCCCACGCCGGTGTCAAAGGGACAGATTGCAAAGGGGATCCTATCCTGTATTCACGGCGAGCACTTTGCTTGATTGTTGCACACGCGTCGTCCGTTCCGAAGGATTAAGAAAAAAGACGCGAAGACGACGTTGCATTATGCAGCTTATCGTGCAAGCACCTGCAAAATTATTACGTGGACGAAAGGCACGTGTGAATGGACCCCCGGACGCTATGGAACCCGTGCAGTTGTTCCGTTTGTGAAGGAATCGAGACACTGCACCGTGAACTCCATCACGGAATTCTGGAAGCTGTTTTATTGTTATTCCGCAGGTACACAGTCGCGTTAGACATTAATTGATTGATTAATTACATTGTAATTTAATTTCGATTAAATGAGATTTAAATTCACATCTTGATCTTCAATTGGCAATTGAATACTGTGTGGTGCACTCCATCACAGGATTTTACTAGTCGTTTTATTGTTAGTTTACAGGTAGATGCGTTGGACATTAATTGACTGATTAATTATATTGTAATTTAATTTCGATTAAATGAGATTTAAATTCAAATCTTGATCTGCAATTGGCAATTGAATACTGTGTGGTACACTCCATCATAGGATTCTATCAGTCATTTTGTTTCAGTTGACAGGTAGATGCGTTGTACATTAATTGATTGATTAATTACATTGCAATTTAATTTCGATTAAATGAGATTTAAATTTAAATCTTGATCTGCATTTGGTAATTGAATACTGTGTGCTAAAATTCATCACATAATTCTACCAGCAGTTTTGTTATAAGTTTTCAGGTAGATAGTAGCGTCGGACACTAGTTGATTGATGAATCAATTACATTTAATTATATTGCAATGTAATTGCAATTATATACAATTAAAATGAAAGTCTTGCCTTCCGAATGACAATTTAACTTTCAGTCGTTCATTATGTAACGTAATTGTAGTACTGATTCTCAAGTAATCCTCTAGTATTCTTTTAGTCACGATTTAATTAGGGAAATATCTTCAAAGCGATTTTTAAAGAATTTCAGTTTGCATAAATTTGTAGAGTATAAAAGTGGTTACGAATTTTTTTGTTTTTTACTCATAAACGATTTCAAGTGGTGTGGAAGCCCTCCATGTGAACGCTATAGTAAAGTGTTTGAAAAATGGGTGGTATTAAAAAACAATTTGGACAATTAACATTTTATGTAAGATTTGTTCTTTTTACACAACTGTTATTGTCATTTGCAAATTTATTTGAGAGTTAATTTCTATAGTGAATAATATGGACACTGGCAAGAATCAGGATACAATCAAAATTTCCTTATCTCAGATTTAATACAATGCAAAGAAATAAATTGCTAATTATAGCTTTTATTTCCAATTACAATTAACAATTAAAATGAATTAATTTCAATTGCCAGTTACAATTGATTTTGATAATCAAACTATTCAGCCGTTAATTGAAACAAAAAATTAAAAAACTACTCGTAATTTTTAATTAGATTGAACTTTGCTTTACGTGAGTATGTAGTTAGACGCTACTGAGCTTACAGACATTAATTAGCTACTTATCAAGATATTCTCTGACGTTCAAGCTGTGTTTTCATTTCAGCTTATGAACTTCGTCTCTTTTTATCAAATATTATATTAACTTTTACTTTTACATTATTAAAACGCACATTTTAAAAAGCTAAACCGGAACAATTAATATAATTATAATAATGTTATAATATTGTATAATTTTTAAGTCTCATATCACTCAAACTGAAACTCATCTAGATTGTTCTCTATAACAATTGGCCTCTTCAGGGACGAATCTATCAGAGCAGAAACAATTCAACAAATTTTCAGGAACAATAACGCACTCATTGGTATTTAATTACTCCAATTTGAATCACCAAAAAACTATACACAGGTGTCTATTTAGTTACAATCCTGAGAAGATCCTCCAAAGATGAATGTTCATTCCGTGTGCCCGACTTTTCATTATTTTCTCTTATCATACTTTATTACAAAACTTTCTGTTCCCCTATCTACCTACGGACTTTAATTATCTTTTACACCGTCCGCGGTCTCCGATTCGTAGCATTATTTAAATACGCCTCGAATTAAGACACTCCTACTCCGCAATCAAATTCTCCAAAATTTTCTTCGTAACTTCAGCCCCCGTGGATATGAAATTCCTGTTACTGGCGAAAGCTAGTTACAATACTTTAAGCTGTTTAATTGCGCTCGTTTCGTATGCACGGCGAGCGGCGTACCGGCAGCCGGAACTTTATTATAATCGGTTACTTTCTTGAGACGTTCGTCTTGTTGTACATTTCCATGGAACTTCATGAAACGTTCCTCCGTTTCTTTGAGAGTTAAAGAGTTGCTTGCGGCTGGTGGGTCTGTTAACTGTTTATCGCGTCTACAAGCGAAGCCCACCCCTGCCGCGCCGTAATCATCCTGGATAATTATGCATAATTCTCCGTGCAGCAGTCAAGCGTATGCAAATCGTGTAATAATAAAATGCTTCGGTAGATAAGGATACACGCGTGCACACGCGTAAGTAGAATTGTGCGATCCGGACGATAAAAGCTCGAAGAACCTGGAAGGGTGGAGTAAAAATTTGTTGGGAACAATGATAATTAGACTGCGGACGTTTATGCGATTTAATGTATTCAAATTGGTACATGATGCATATTTAATAATTTAACAAAATAAAAATTACATATCTTGAATATTTTAATACTTGGAGTGTTACGCTTTATTAGTTGAAAATGGCAAACTTCCTCAATTATACAAAATGAATGTAACCATGAATTCTACCTTTTGAAATAAATAATATCGGTAACATTCATCACTTTGTTACTGCTTCTATTGGAGCTGATTAGGTATATTTTTAATATTTTACGTGATCTAATAAACAATTATTGAATCTATGTTACCCAGATATGGATGACGAGGCACTCAAAGTGTTAAAGAGCAAATATAGCCCTGCTGAAGTTTCATTAATATGTAAATGTATTAACGTAGAAAGTATAGAAGTCTAAGAATGTATATTTGCATAAACATCCACAGTCTAATGATAACTATCAGCATCATCTTAATGCTTTGACGGTAGCAAATATGCTGCGGAAATTAGTCGTCTTTTGGCATCTTTGCACAAATTTTTGAGTCAGGAAATATTTTATGTTATTCTTTCTGCGTAGAATATTTTATAACTTCTACTTTAGAAGTATGTGGGTATTTAATTTTTATCAGTGATGGGTATGTTTATTTATTTGTCTTGTATAGGTTTTATTTAAATCAGTGATGGACAGGGGAACTGTGGCCTTCCCCCACTCTAGGCCCATTCCCCTCATATAGGTGATTTGGGACGACGATTGACCGGGGGGGGGGGGGGGCTGGAAGGACCTGAGATGAGGGGAACAGACATAGAGTGGGGGAAGGCCGCAGCTCTGGTGACCATCACTGTCCTCAACTTTCAACAATATTGCGTACAGAATTTTGTAACACAGTTAAACAACTATTCTCTCTTCTTTGTTCTTCTTTTCAATGACTGTTCACATGTATAAACGTATATAAATATTTACAATTCCCTTCGAATTAAAATTTAATTGTCACAAATTATTTTTCAGTCTGCTCAAGCAAAAATCGAGAGTTTGATTTCTTAATAAAATAGAGAAATCATTGATTTCTCAAAGTATTTTGAAATATATTCAACAGCTACCTGGGCGATACTCGAGTAACTTCGGTCGACTTTTCATTTCACTGAAAAGTTGTAATAATGACCTGCCACGTTGCACGTCACACGAGATTCGTCTTCGTCACCGGCGGTAGAGAAGCTGCTTCCGGCGTACAAAAGTTACGAAAGTCATGTCGTGTGATCGATTTTTTAAGCTGCTCTTTCCACCAGCTGAAACGACACGTCAACCTCCCTGTAAAATCCGACAGCCCCGCGCGTTTATTTTTTCGACCTTCCGATAGAAACTCCAATATCTGCGAGCTCGCTGATTAACAATTTTTCTGCGCATTTCGGAACTCATTTTTTTTTCAAGCTTCCTAGCAACGTTCGTGTTATACGATTGTATATTTTCTGAATTAATATTATCAACCCTGCGAAGAACTGTAACGTTGCACGTATGATTCCAGTATTTTCTGAATTAATTTGTGTACAGAAACAGATGTGCAATTAAATATTTGCTAATGAGAAAGTCTAATAAGATTCGTTTGAAATAATAGGACGTAACGGTATCTCATAGAAATCGCAGAAATATTTTTATTTATAAACTAAATGATTACGTGTATTAGGAAAACTATGACAGTACTTATGAAATTTTTGCATTATTCTACTTCGATTTAATAAAATATTGTACAGGGTGTATAAGGACATTTAAAAAGTATATATTGTTGACTGATTTACAAAAAAAAGAATACTTTTTTCCGTTTTCGCTCCAAAATGCCAATAAAATAACTATTTTCCCAACTATGCATTAAATAACATTTAATGATGTGCGCACAGAATTTTGCCAAAGTTCCTTTTTGAAAAATCTGTTAAAAACCTCATTTATTCATGATACTTTGCAATAAAAAAATGATACTCAAAATTATTTAGAACAATGGTTATTTATTATTATTCTCAGATTTAGTAGTTCACGAGTGGCAATGTAAATTATCGCCCTCACTGAAAGTTTTTTCGTCGTTGGTACACGATGATTATTTCTAATTATTGCTGCCACACCACATTAAAAAATCTTGGACGCACCTGTGGGCCTGTCGTGGCACACTGGTTAAAAATCGCTGGTCTATATTATATCATAAATTGAATGTAGAATAAATCGAAAATGTTTTTCCTGTTTTTTCTCTGAAATCAAAGCGGAGGAACCAGTAACAGTTTGCAATGACATATCGTTCGAAAATGACGTCGTCTTTCTTCCGGAGACGGGGCAAACGACATTCATCAGCTGTAATATTTCCAATGCGACATTAACGTCGTCGAGTGCGGAATAACGGCGATCATAACGACAGTTTCAGGGCACCGACTCGATTTATAGTTTCCATTTAGCTTTGTGGTGCGACGAATTATAATATTAATTGGCGCGACCCAGATTTTGCTTGTAGACAGCCGACGAACACCGACTTCCGAAGATTAACACTGCGCCAGCGAGTATGTTTGCTGTTAACACATTCGAGGCATGTACTTCATGATGAGATTCGTCCGTCGTCGGTCTCTGGCATTCAAGTCGAAACTTACTTTCGTCCGCCTCGCTTTTCTGTCATGCTATTCCAATCGTGGGATTCTATTATGTCGTGAAACCAGAAGCGTTGACACACAGTCGTTAGCTCGTGGAATTTTTCCTGGACCACTTTCTACGATCCCATTTAACACGTTCGACGCCACAGTGAAAACGGCCATACCCAATCAGACACGATATAATTTGGTTGAACTATTTTCAACCAAATGTGCATAATCTAAAATTGTTAGTATAACTAATTTTAGTAAGAAGGGTTTGGTTTATTTTGAATGCAGTTGTTCCAGTACATAAGAAAGTGTTAATTATAGAATTCATAATCATATCAAATAGAAAATTCGAAACATAAGTATTACGATGCTTCGAAAGCTTCACTGGGGTGCAAGGGGTTAATGTATTGCACCTTACATAGTATTCTTACTGTGACCATGAATGTGGTAATTAAAACAGTGTATTAGCTATTTATACAAAATAATAAATTTGAAACATAAATATTATTATGCCTCAAGAACTTCACTCGAGTACAAATAGTACGATATTAATATATCTACACATTTTGTACTGTGAGAATCAATTTATTAATTATTATCATGGTATAAAACACTATTATCTAAACACCATCTCAAATTTTCTCAATCAATGTCTAATATTTTCGTTTCTATTACTTTCTCAAGTAAAGAACCTTACTCCTACACGAAATATTACTTAGTAAACAGTGCTACTGCCTGACGCCTGGTTAAAAACCATTAAAAAAAAGCTCAAGATCGGAGTAGCTTTCGAAATAACTCATCTCCACAGTTTTATCAATCTTCTCTTAAAACGGCGTAATACAATGCTCCCTAGAAAACAATTTAATGAATAAAAGAATTATTTTACGGAGTGCTACCGGTAAAAATACGCTGATAATCAGATTTTATTGTTCGAAGGGGAACGCAGGGAGAAAATATTTGCACGATACACGACAGAACAAATTGTTCCCTTTTTTTTCATGCGTTCTCTGCACGCAACGAACGGATGCCAGAAAGAGGCCGTGTGTCTATCCGTTCGTGCGTTACCACTCGAGCATCATGAATTTTTATAAAGCCTGATAAGAACAGCCAGGAACCTTGTACCGTGCACGTTCCCTTTATCTGGCTGAACTTTAATAAGGTAGTCATGGAATTCATGAAAATTTTTTCAACGAAAGAAGTCGAGCCCGTACGTGCGTAGTCTTCCAAGATAATGCGCCCTTTTTTCGGAACCTTCTCTTAGGTCGGCGGAGTAATAAAAACATAGGGACCATCCTATTAGAAAGGTGGTGTTTAATGAAAATTTTCGAATGCACCAGTGTTCGCCGTACTTTTTTCTGTATTAAAAATGTAACTGTACTGGAGAAAATTTGTGACCTTAGAAATGAAAATGTTGGTTAGTGGAATGTTGAGAAATTGGATATTTTAGTATTGGGTGGATTGGAAAATACTGCCTGCTTTTTCTGTTTAAATGTGAATTATTAATTAGTTATTTATTAGTTTTGCAGGAGGTGTAAATTTTAATAAGCTGACTGACAGGTGTTATTTACAGTATATAGAAGATTAAAAACTGGTTTTAATAATAATAATCTGTCTATTAAAACATTAAAATATCCGTCAAAATAAATAAATATGTATAATTTATTTTCTATCGAGCTATATTATACTTTACTTGGATCAAAATAGAAAGTTTTATTTTCTTGTGATAATACTAATCGTTGATTTTTATTATTAATTTGCCTGACAGATCGAAGACAGTCATATGTAGTTTTATGATTTAACTCTGGTCAGGCAAATTAGTTTCAGTAATAACCAAATGACGTTTCATTAAAAATGTTTAGAAAATGTTCTGATCTTCCAAACAATTTAATGTTCGTATGTTGCAAAAATTTAAGAACACGACAATGTTTATAGATGAATTCTCCCACTTTACAGTTTTCATTCGCATTATCAAATAAATTTTGAAGATACATTTAGGCGGAACGCGTAAAACTTGAAATTTCAAGAAGAGTAGAAAATTGTTTACGAGCTGTTTCTCATATAAAAAGACTAACCGAATGTAAAAGCTCGACACGAGGAAAGTTCAGGACTTAGTATTCAAGTATGGAGACGAGGTTGAAAATAAAATTCAGAGTTTAATACGGCTTACACGGTATCAAAAATTTAAATACTGATTTTGTAAAACGTGTGAGGACGAAGATACGGAAATTAGGAATTCAAGGTACTGGAAGCTCTAATAAAAACCGAAATTTAATCGTGTACAACGACGAAGCCGGTCATACAAATTCTAAAGCTCACGTAATACAGGCAAAATTAAAGTTTCACATTTAATATAGCGGTGGAGAAGAATCCTTAATTCAAGAGTTCAATATGGCGAAAAAGAGGTCGTTAGAAATAATCGTTATTACCTTCCATTGATTTTTTAGCAATACATTAGGTTTGGTGCAGCTACTATAAAGTCTTTTGTAAAATTTTATATTATTATATAATTTGTAATTTTTTATTAGTATATACATCATCTTTACAAGCATTTCGAGAATGCAGTATGTATGTAAGGTTGGGTTTAATAACAGAATTCATTGTTAAACATTGTTTTCCACTTAGCAACTGTATTTTCTTATTTGTTATGCAACTTTTTGCTGTAGTATTATATAATAAAGAGATAGACAATGATACCTGAACAACATATTTTTAAATCTTTTCTCTAATTTCTTCGCTAATTTTTATATTATTTTTATTATTTGTTTGTTATTTCTTCTCGAATTGTTATACATGATAGTTCTTTACACATTACAACAATTTTTCTGTTCAGTTTTACACATTCCACACCTACATTTGGGGTGTTTTGCAATACCAATAAGACTATAACAAATTCAATACTTCTATCATTATTAATTCTATTTAGTTGAATTTAAAGGTACATTAATGTCTAATGATTATTAGCAATTATAATAGATTATTCAAATAGGTCATACTATTTAAATTTATAATTTACACCAACATTTACTAACTTTATTTAAAAAATAGTATCTTCTGTAAGAATATAGTATTGTTGTTTAATAAAAAAAACGGGCATCATGCATATATGAATAACGCTTCTCTACAGAAAGCATAAGCGCCATTCACATGTGTATGCCGTACACGCGATGTGTTAAAAATATAATGGTAAAAGCTCACTGCCCGCGTATATTGAAATGAATAATGGATAAAGGAGAGTTTGAACAAAGATTGGAAATAACGTGAGAGTAGAAGAAAGAAAGCAGTCAGACTATCTCAAAATAGCTAATACAATTTCGAAACATCCTAAGTTTATATAAAAATCGATTTTAAGAACCTGTTAAAATATAGACATGTTTTAGCAAATATTCTTACTATACTGTGAATGTCCATACAAATGAAAATTGTAAATAAACTGGAATGTGTATTTTTATCTTTGGAAGCTTCTAGATATGCATTTCTTATTTTATAGACGTAGTTTTTCTCTCGAACATCTCCTTACTGACAAGTTTGCAAAAAATAGTAATATCCAGAAGTATTGTACATATTTTCATTAAAATGTAGACATTTTTCAACTAATATTATTACTATACTGCGAATATTTATGCAAATGAAAATTCTAAATAAACTGGGACCTGTATTTTTATCTGTGGAAGCTTCCAAACACGTATTTTTTAATTTATATACATAGTTTTTCTCTCGAACACCTCCTTACTGACAAATTTGCGGAAAATAGTAATCTCCATAGAGGTATTGCATATACAGCAACGGACAAAAATATTCATACAGTACAGACATTATAAAATACACAATTGTAACTTGTAAATGAATAACTTTATCTGAATGAATTTTCTACAACATTTAAAGTAATATTCAACACAAACATATATAAAAAATAAAGTTTATATTCCGTCATTTACTAACTGATTTTAACAAGTTACGATTACCTCTTTCATAATTTCCTCACTGTACGAATATTTTCGTCCACCACGGTATTTCCAAGTAATTCTTACAGAATTTTATGTCGCACACTTAGAGGGTCTATGAAAGTGACTAATTTCATTATACTGACACATTTCACGTACGTAAACGATCTAATTATTCCATGTAACCCGAAAAAGCGATCGATACAGTTCCCTTTTGATTCCATCCGCCTGAAAGCGTACACCCTGACGCGTCAGATGCAGGGTAGGTTTCATCCGCGACATTCTAGACACTCCTTCTCGAGCACATAGTGCAGGTCCCGCACGAAAATTCGGAGCAAACACTTTATTTCTATTTTCCATGATACCTAGCGGGGGGACATTATTTCACTTAATTGCCTGGGGGAGGGTGGAACGTTCGAACTGCACCCGTGGAAACACCCCCCTCGATAAGTTCGTGCCCCGAGGAGCGAGCGGCAAGAAATATCGGCGGAAAAAGTAACGGGAGAAGTGCAAGAAAGGGGGAAGGGGTGACGCAAAGAACGGAAAAAGAAGCGTCGTGACGCCTCGAAGAGTAACGGCGCTATAAATTAACAAACGAATGAAGCGGATAGATCTGGAAACCGAACGTGAACTAACCAAACGTTTTTCCTATCGCGACCGTAACTCTTTCTGCAGTGTAGAACGATACTTAAACAGTTTTCATATTGCACTCTTATATACAGGGCGTCTCATAATATGCGAGCCACTTCAGGCGAGAATTCAGCAGTTGAAAATAATGAAAAAAGAAAATGTTAGATCAAGGTACAGTGGTGGACGAAAGTATTCGTACAATGAAGAAGTTATAAGAAAGATAATCTGTTAAAATTAGTTAATAAATTACAGAATATAAAGTTTATGTTTTATATATTTTTCTGTTGAATATTACTTTAAATATTGTAGAAAATTCATTGAAATAAATTTATTCATTTACAAGTTATAATTATCTCTTTTATAATATCCTCACTGTACGAATACTTTGGTCCGCTACTGTATGTGTTATTTGACGTCCATCTTGAGTCGTGGCAAGCTGCATAACTGTACGGGGTGTTAAAATAGTATATGGAACACTTTTAAGTACCATGAGCGTTTAAAGGGGTATTTTAGGACCTACAGTGGCGTACAAAAGTTGTATTCTTTCTTTGGTGTAGATCAGTATTTGGGTGTACTTCCCACAGGGGGGAAATTTTGAATATTTTGGGGGCAATTGGAAAATTATGTTGCACTCGTCACCTTCATCCCCGATTTAGTCAAAAAATAGCAGTCTTTTTTTTTATTTGTCGTACCTATTTATATTATACTCCTTTTTAGAACATGGTTGATTATTATGCTGGGGGGCATCAAAATCTTTGACACGTTCAGGTGGGACATGAGTCAAAAAAGATTGGGAAACACAGGTGTAGACTCAGGGTGATTTTCATGCTTAAGTTAGGCTTATAAAAGCACACTAATGTACCTCGTCTCTTGCATTAATTGTACTTTTATATTCATTTATTCTAATTCATAATTGGAACTTAAGGTTGTCGCAACATAGACGTAGTGTTATCTTTATCTGTGCATGATTTTTAATTAATTATTCTGCAAGTTTGTTCTACGATTCAAAGATTTTCACTCTGTAACATGAGAGTCTAATTTATTACAAATTGATGTGTCCCAATATTTTCCCCGGAAATTGCTAAAGCAATTATTTCCACAGCGATCCAGTGAACTCTCAGCTAAACAGTGGTATCATTGGGAAGCATCTGCCGTATTTCTAGCTGGAAAAGTAATCTGAAGTCTCATAAAACATTCTCCTCTTCGGTGTATTGTCACCGTGTTCCTACACACTTCTGCCATAGGGGCCATTTTCCCAGATGGTTTCTCGAATTCCCAAGGCTTCATCGAAGACACGAGCTCATCTTAAATCTTCTACGCGGAATGTCTCCCCTCTTGATACCCTGTCTGCTTTCGGGGTTACTCTCCACTTTATCCTGAATCGATTGCTTTGGGGGGGGGGGGGGGCAGATTGTTAGATATGGAGCCGCTGCAAATGACGCTGCTTCATTCAAATCCTAATTTAAAGTGTCGGGGGTTCTATTCAGATCCAAATTTAAGGCACATCGTATCTTCCCCTGTTATTTTCGGTGTTACGAGAGCTGAGAGGAGATCAACCGACAAAAATTATACTGTGAACGAAAAATGCCGAGTAAACTGAAAATGACGGAACGTAATAGCTAGACTGCGGATGTTTATGCAAATATAAATTTTTAGAGTTCCGTATTCCCTATGTTAATGCAGTTCAATAAATAAAACTTGAACAAGACTGCTCTCGCCCTTTGAAATGTTCCAATTATGCAATTTTTATTTTGTTAAGTCAGTAAATACCCATCATGTACTAATTTGAATACATTAAATTGCATAACCATTCGCAGTCGAATAATAGCAATTATTTGATATAATTTTACTGCCCTGAATAGTTGATTCGCCTTCATGCATGACGGTCATTTATCGACCAGATTAAATTATCTGAATAATTATTGTTTTATCTGAAGAATGAATTTATAATATATAATATGTAGTACAGTGTTCCACGGTTGGCTGGAAGTGCATCCGAGACTGAGAACTTTCATCCAACCGAGGTAGGGCAAATTGTCATCACCTTCAATTCATAAACATTTAAATATTCAGTATTAAAGGAATAAGATAATTTTCATACGAAATTGAAGTATAAATAGTATTACCTATGGCATGGAAAAAATTGTTATACCCAGGAGGCCATATTGCAATACGTTTTGTTGAAAATATATCATGAACATACAATTTTTGAACTGGTGAAATAATTTTGCTACCAGTTTGAATGTTTCGAGTTTAGGTGAAATAAATTTTTGTAATATTCTGGAGCAGAAAGTTAAAAGTATTTTTAAGTTTAAAACAATGAGAAACATAATGGAGAACGTCTTATCACATCCTTTTAATAAGTCGTTTTAATCGTAACCAATATAATTTTATGTGATCTAAAAATTGAAAGCAGAATTGTTAAACTGTAATTTTTAATTCTTTATATTCCGTGCGAATTGACTTCTCTTGTCATTAAAGTTGAAAACTTTGGCGTGCCTTCGTTGAGAAGAATGAGGATACTCACATTTTTCAAATATTATAGTTCAGAGTATTAAGAAACATTATCCAGTGAAGTGTATGGATCACAGTAAACGATGATGAATGCAGGTGACAGGCAAAGCAAAATTCTAATCAAAATGATGCTCGTTTATCATAATCCATTCTAATTTGACCACACAATGATTAACTGATCGCGTAATGTACTTAGAAAAGGCGGATCTATATTCATAAATTATAATCTACGAAGTCTATAGCCTAGCTTAAAGCAGTTATTTAAACATTACGTGTCCTTTTCGCTGACGAATCTCTACAGGCTTAAAATTATTTTTTCTACATGTATTTTCATCTTTCAGCTTTACTCACTGTTAATTACAATTAGACCAGTTGTTAATGCAAATCTTAATTTACAAGCTTCACTATTTTTATATTCTTTCGTTTCGTCTCATAAAGATCGTAACAATATATTTTTGATTTCACCTATCTTGCAGAATGCACACATTTTACGCACCAGAACACGTTAAATTGCATAAACATTTGCAGCATAACAGAAGGACTATGATAATTAAAATTTTAATAGACAAATATTTCTTTTGGAAAAGGGGACTAGAATCGTTGAAACGATTACTGCCTTCGATTTTCATTTAACGTAAAATCGGATTACAGACACGAACGAAAGCTCTCCTAACGCGACTACTTATTGCAAATTTTCAATTTTTTCCGTTCTAGGCATTCATATAGAATTAGTACTGATTTGAATATGTAAGAATCTTTAGAAAATAAAAATTGTTCTAAAAACACACGATTATTTCCCTTCAATTTTCTTTCAGAGTAAAATCAAATTACAGACACAAACAAAAGTTCTAGTAACGTGGCCACTTATCGCAAATTTTCAATTTCTTGCGTTCTGCGCATTCATATAGTATCAGTACTGATTTGAATACGTAAGAATCCTCGAAAAATAAAAATTGTTCCAAAATTGGACAATAAATTAAACAAAACGATGCTCCTCAGCTTTCATTTAACATAAAATCGAATTACAAACACGAAGGAAGCCTCCAATATATAAAATTCTCCATTTTTATACGTTCTATACATTCGAGCAAAGTAAGCACCGACATGAATATATACGAATCCTTAAAATATAAGAATTGTTCCAAAACACACAATAAAATTATTAACAATTATCACAAAATCGAATTACAAACACGAAGAAAGCCTCCAATATCTCAAATTCTCCATTTTTGTACGTTCTATACATTCGAGCAAAGTAAGCACCGACATGAATATGTAGGAATCCCGCAAAAAGTAAAAATTGCACGCAACTGAAAGGGCTCAGATTTCCCTTCGTTATCTCGATAGCCTGACTCTCTAATTTGCTCTGTCTCGAGAATTCTCCTCCTTCGCGCTGCACGCCGGGAAACGGTCCTCCGACGTTTTTAATAATTCACAATTCACGAAGGATACGAGGCAGAATAATCCGCAACCGCGTCTGGCGGTATGCATCCGGTGATGCAACGTATCATTCTCGTGCCACGGGTTTATTAAGTGTATTAGCAGAGGCCTCTCCAACCGTTGACCTGGATACCGTAGGATACGCGGGAAGCAGACGCTATTTAGCGGTCGCATAATAAGCTCGCGAGCTTTCTGTTTTCCGCGACGCCACCCTGTCACGTCCTCGATATTTGTTTCCCTCTAATAAAGCCGTATCCGTGGGGAGAGCAGCGGATCAGCCGAACAAGAGCCACTCGAAACTTTGAAGATCAAGAAGAGTTTCTTCGCAGAAAGATGATCGTGCGGTGTACACTTCCTCCAGAACTCGTGACACGAATTTACAATCGCGAATTATGATTGCTCTCGACGTTGATGTCTGTATCATCTGCGGAATGTTGGAAAAAGTTTGGGGCAATTTTTGGGGATGTTTAACGACGTGGATGTTTCGATTGATTTTCATATTTATAGTAGGGTTCCAGTTATTACTAAGCATTCGTGAAAATGACGACGTTAATTAAAAAGACGAATATAATTGAATTTTTTTGATTTAGCAACAGAAATATTTTATGGTATGAAGAAAAAGGATAAATGAAATTTAATGGTTATATTTGGTATTGAATTTATTAACACCTTCGCGGACGGTCTGATTTTGTGTAGGGTGTTGACATGAGCACTTTCAATAAAATTAATTTCGTGTTCAGTACTGCAGTGCTACCAATATTAACAATAGAAAGACGGGAGACGGATTCTTGTGTTGTAAAGAAGAAAAATGTACTGTATATGCAGCAGCCACCCGCGAACGTGTTAATAAATAAATAAGCAAATAATAAGCATAATTAGTTTATTTATTAAGCTTATTATCCGATATCACGAGATTCAAATGTTCCGATCGTCATTTTTACGAAACGTTAGTTATCAAGGGTGAAGTGGAAGCATATATTTTTATTAATATATTAAAATGTGATACGTTATAATTTTGTCGTGTCATTATTTATATTGAAAATAGGAACTTATAGAGTGTCCAACTAGGTACGATTTTCAGTACCATACACTACATGATGAATTTAATGTGAGCAATCTAAGAAAATTTTATTCTGTGTTTTGGACTTATTGCGAGACACCCTGTAGAATTCATTGAACTAGAATCATTCCAAAATTGGAGAAAATTTACGGTCCTATGTAACACGCAATAAGGGACAAGTCACAATCTGGCACAGGCTTGCCTATGCAAATGAATCTGGGTAACGTAAGCGTATCTTGTACTAATAACGCACCATATGGCACAAACTATACGTATAGTATTACACCGAGATAATGCGATACGCATGTAAATGTAAATAATACCCATATATATGCAGTGCTGAAGTTCTCAAAGACAATGCAGCACAATTATTCGATACTGCGGAAACAGTAGCTCACCGTAAGTTGAATGTAAGGGCAGTAATTACTGAAATCACGATGCAGAGATCGATATAGATAACGAATTGGATTCAGAACTAGGCCAATAAACCGGAACAATGGAAGGATAAATACAGAAAAAGATGAGCAGTGAAAGTACAGAGTAAATAATTATTTAAGGATTAATAATATTCAGTACGATAATTTAATGAATATATTTGCTGACATAGTGAAAACTGCCATACCTAATTAGACACATAATATTCTGTTTTAACACGTCGGCTAGCACAGTGGAAACAGCCACTCCTAATCAGACACGATATAAATTTCTGTTTTGATTATAAATCACAGAGAAAGAAAATGTTTAAGTACTCAATCGTATACATGCCTTTCTTTGTTAATCTTCGAATGTAAAATACACTGAAAATATTGTCAAACTCAATAATTATTTAACTAACACGATGACAGCCAAATACGAGTTATCCTGTTAACTATGAATCAAGAAGGACAGAAATATTTAATTATCTGTTTATACAATTATGCTACCTTACATTAAATTACATTAAATTGTATAATAATTATTAGTTATTTAATGAAATTAAATCAGTGTCAACGTATTAAATAATAAATTAGAAAATATCAAAACAAGTTAATCAAACAGAAAATCGAAAGTACATAAATACAATATAGAGATACAACGGTACGTCGCATGTGAATGAAGAACATGTATGCAATTTCGAGTATAGTGATCAAGATTCTACCTAGATGCTTCAATAAACATGGACACGCCAATATCCTGTCCTCAGGCGACGTCGTACATCATGATAAAAGATTGATTCGTTCTATTGCTCCTTCCTCCCCGGGGCACCCACGAATTTCACGATTGTTAGAACCGAAATACGATGCTATAACTCTGAATAGCCCGATAGCAATGCCGCAACACCGGATGCGTATGCCTGAAAGATGTGTGGACGGTGCTTATCCATTATAATGTAGTACAGAAACAGAAAGCCGGCAGTTCAAGGGCACTCCTGGTTTACATATACATTCTAAAACAAGATACGTGCAAAGTTCTGCCTTGAAGATTATGAAGTTGGGGCAAAGGTGGATTCAGGTCTTCCTGGAAGTTTGAGCGAAGGTGAAAGGTAATGGACATCCTATGCTAGGGTAAACAGTCAAGAACATCTAACAACATTAAAAGGAGGACGTTGCCTTGAAGTGTCCAGGCTTTGCGTATCCTTACAATAGTTGTGTTAAATAGGGAGCTGATGTGACGATGTTTTTTAGCTGTACTGTTGGGATTCCAGGAATTAAACAATGGTGATCTTCAATCACAATTCTACTTAGAAATCTCAGCACCTTAATCTCAGCTGAATGTTTGTGCATCCTTCCAACATTTCACTTTTATGAACTAAAAATTCCACAAGCTCTGCCCATAAGAGTCATGTACACCTAACAGCCAGCACAAGAACCCTTTAGACCTCAACATGTTTAACAAATACACCCTGCTTGAATCTTGAATCATCATCAGAACACAAACATACAATACAAAACTGATGATTCTGACCTCTTAAATTCACTTACTGTCCCACAATAAAATCTTTCCAAAGTACTTCCAGCAGGAACTGGAACAGCCACCATTGTCTTCCAAAATCCGAATTCAATTGTTACATCAGTTCAATTGACCCTAAATAGAGGAAACCGCAACTTGGTCAAGAAATTCGCAACGAGAACAAAACGATACTACTTGGATTCTCTTTTAACTCTTCAGTGAAGAACATTAACCTAAATTAATACGTTGACTGTCAAGGGGGTGACCGATGATCCTTTGAATGAAAATTGATACGTTCAATATTCTCTAATTAAATAATTACCGATTTTGGCAATATTCTAAGCAAATTTTACATTGCAACACTCACGTAGAGAGTCATACACACGATTGAATACATTTTACATTGGCGAATAGAAAAGTCATTGAAAAAAATACTCAATTTTTGGGCCGTCACACTTTTTCCTCTGCGATTTTTGATAAAAAGAGTACTTATTGTGTGTCTGATCAGGAATGGCTGTTTCCACTGTGCCAGTCAACGTGTTAACATTTGGAGTGCCACGTCACCCATATTTGGGTGACAAAAAAATTCAATCATTATTTATTTAATCATGTATAGTATTAATGAATATATTTAATAAGATTTAATAATAGCAGTAAAACAAAATATAAAACTTATTGATATTATTGATTACATAAGGTTCAATTTATAGTTATATTAATTTTGTATAAAAATTTAGAAAGTTTGTCATTTTCAGCTAGTGCAGCATGGCACTCAAAGTGTTAAAAGGAGGATTCCATCTAGAGGTGCCTGGTCTCTCGGTCCCTATAATTGGTAATACATCCGACAATGGATAGCTTTAATCGGACCGATAAAAAGCGATTTCTAGAACTCGATCAAAGTCCCGCATATTTGCGAACATCTGCATAGACCTCTAGTCGCGGTGAACCGTTCATCTGAAATGGGGGTACGTCACGTAACACTAGCATATGTTCAATCTCTGAAGGGTGACTAGTCGGTGCGTTTCATCCCTCTTGCAATCCTCCAATTCCGCTTGGAGATTATCCCCCGCCGGATCTACGTTATTAATGGTCTCCTTTAGCGCGATTCCCAAATGGAGATCGCTGGAAATATCTAATTACGGTCTGTTACGTAATTTCCTGGAAAATGGCCATTGTTCTGTTATGGTTTCCCCCTTCGTTCCGCAGCCTCTTTTCATCGGCGGCCTTTCTACGGCTGCGAAAACCTATCGATTTCTACTTATATCGATAAGTCAGGGAACAGCTCGTGCGCTCTGTATTTTGCAGAATATTACGCCCGGGATTTATATTATAGTGATGCAGCCTGGGTTTCGAAAAACAGGACATCCAAGTGTATCACAGAGAAGAGATGCAGTTTTCTAAGGGACAAAGATGATGTGCCAACATTCAAGTCAGTGTAAAGGTTATGACACGGTTTTCAATATTTTTTCAAATTTTGAAATATTTTAGCAATCTGTTATACCTTCCTTTTTAAATCATTTGGATTTTAGAAATTTGACTTTGATTAACAGAAAGTCTGATGTGTGAAATTGTTCTATTTTAGTACATTGGACTGAAACATTGGCATGTTGATTTTTAGGAAGAACCTTTTCTTTGAGACAGTTAATTCTATCTTAAAATTTAACAAAAAAAGTTAGATGTCCTGTTTCTCATAATTAACTCTGTATAAACTTTCAGAATTCTTTACTAGTGAAAGGTATACAGTTTAAAAAGTTTTAAAACACATTTAGTCCACAGTCTACAGTGTTTCACGGTTGGCTGAAACATCATTCGGGTCCGAGAACTTCCAGCCAACCGTGGATCACTGTAAATTCCTTCTTCGTTGCTTTCACTTATACGTGAGATTTCTACTTCTCTCTTCAAACTACAGAATCCATCTACCACTTTTTGATTTGAAACTCTATCTAAAAGACGTCTCTGATACTGATAGAACCAACAAATTCCTGCTACTCCTAAAAGACACTAACAAGTTATTCAACAAATTGTCACAATATATTAAATAACTGCTTGATTCGCAGAGATCAGGAAACTCTTGTCGTTCTCATGGTTGACGCAATTTTTTTCTTACAAAAAACGATGTTTCCAGTGGCATACTTCATCACTGTTCATGCTGTTCCAAAGACTATTTGGCAAACATCAACCCAACTCGACCCAACCTGGACAAACAGGCGCAGTTGCCGTGATTCGTTTTCATTCCCAACTCGTTGGAAACCCTCAATCATTCGGTTCGCGCGTCTTGCTTCCGCAATTTCTTTCGCGCCCTGTTTCCTCGACATTTTCTTCCGTTCCACCATTTTGTTTGACGCCGCTTTGTCGTGCACGTCCGGGCGAGCGAAATATCCGCGAAACGATAGCGCGAACTTTGAATTATCTCCGTTGAATTCCTTTCGAACTGCTTTATCCTATAATAAACGATACGGAATATTTGTGAGAAATCGATAGCTCGGCAGCTGGCCGGGCCGCGATACAGAGAATGTTTTATAAGCTTCATCATGATCCGGCATTGAGCGATTTCTCCGTTAAGAGTAAAACGACACTCCGCGTTTCCACTGTAACACTCGCGCAAAACTAATAGCTGCTTATATACGCTTTTTTTCAGAAGATCGTATTAAAATCGACGGTATGAAGATTAATTGATACGCGACAGATTATATTCGAAATATCGTTTTTGGATTATTGAAGGATCAGGAGAGACCTGTCGTTACAGGATTAAAACGTACCACGAACTTGATGGTGCCGATTTAAATCTGAACGCGTTGCAACTATTTCGAAGGACTGTGTATCAAACTAATTTCATGAGAATTTTTTTATTTCAATATTTTTAATTTGTGGTTACTAGGAAGGAAGGGTATTGGATCGTCCCCAACTGATTTTGATGAAATTTTGCAGGTTTGTAGAATAGCAGATACTCAAGTTTAAGGGGTGAAATCACCCCCTGAATATTGGCACCCTCAAGGCTATTTTCTATTTGTTCTTCTGTTCCTACATCATTGTTTCAGTATGAAGTTCGCTCAGAATTATGTGACAATCAATAATTATTTAATTAAACTAAATTTGAGATGCCAGTCGTCGGTGACTCTCACGGATTGTTGTAATGGTGATCTAAACATTGCAATAAACTTATCGATATTATTTTCAATAATACGCAGTTCATACGAGCTGCTCGATTAAATGTAACAGCAACTTCTGTTTTCTGTCTATATCGAACGCATCTGCTCTATTCGTACATCTATCTCCCGTTAATTGGGGAACGCTATTGAATATTTATGTGCCGCCTGTCTTTGCAAACGATAAACAGGAACAACATGACATCTATACGGAATGATTGTTTGAAACGCGATAATGATCAACGACATATTTATTCAAATACCGAAAATCGCGGTTAACGAACATTTGCATTCGATTGAAACGCATGAACGTTTGCCTTCGGGAATTGAACACGCCATTTGCCACGAAAAAGCTGAGTCCTCGGTCTTTAAAGTTTATTGAAACGATCGGTCCATTAGTTCGTTCGACACTGGAACTGATGTTGAATTGAATGAGCGCAACGTTGTTTCAAGTATTGTCAATAATGCTATCAAGTAACGAAAGTACTTTTACGCGTGAATGGACTGTACATTCGATTATTATCCTCGATAATATTTTAATTACGAATGATGTAATTGTGATGCATCGACTCAGTTTGTTTTAATTTTATTAAATGTGCCAGCGCTTTAGTAAATGTTTGTTTCGATCAAATGGTCTACGTTTAAACGATTTCTACTGGGAAATCAATGTCAGAGATATTATTGCATTTGAAATTATTGTTTCAATTTAGCGTGGCTATAAAAAGCTATTCTGTTCTAAGACTGGATTATTAATAATTGTAAGGAATAATTTTTGGAAACTGGGCTGATTGTGAGATATATCTGTAATTTAAGTGACCATAAAAAATAAAAAGTTCTTTTTTAAGTGTAACTAAAAGAGTTTGATGTAAATCATTTTTTAAATATGTTTTGCAGTGTTTTCAGAGATTTTTTATATTTCATGTCGGACTGTTATTGACAATGAATAGATGATACATCCATTTATATTAATTTAAATATATCGAAATGTGCAGTGGTTGCAATTAATTCCATAAACATTGTATAAACTATAAAATTAATATTTTTTAAGTAACGAATACGTATCAAATCTACCTTTTTTGATATAAAATATGAAAGAAATACGTATTCCAAAAAATGGCTTGTTATGTAGTTAGTTTCGTAAATTTTACATAAAATATGAAATTAAAATTTCTTATTTAACGAATCTATCTTATTTCATATAAAATATTAAACAAATAAATATATCAAAAAATAGTTTGAATTTAATTTCGTATAGACTGAATAAATTGAGACATTTTCTGGAAACTGATTTCGCGACACTGTCCTTAAATATGACGAGTTTGGAACAGGTTGAAACGCAGGGAATTTCTTGATGCGAGTACGGTATGTTGAATCAGAATTCCGAGATCTATTTGCATATGAAAGGGACCTGAAAATATCGTAGACAAATACGACACGTTGGTATGAAGAGGTCTCACGTCACGTAGCGATCCAATAATCCTTCCCCAATGAAGAGTCGATTCTGCATTAATCCGCAAATAGCTATCGAAGATTACCAGGAACAATTAATTTGAAATTTATTTTTACCATCCATCAGAAATTCTTGTTCCGATAACGATTCTTCTTCTCATACAAATTTTATTTGAATATAACTTTAGAATAATCTATTCACTTGACTGTTTACAATTAAATTAAATTTTATAGACAGGCTTAAATAAGTTTAGTTACCAAAAACTGAAAGAAAACATTTTTTCGGATGTAACAAATTTTGTATTATACTGTTTTATGAATTATAAAAGAAATATTGTTAATGCAGTACATGAACAAATTTGGGTCGCAACGAATTATGGATCGTACAATTTTAATAATTCTATTGTATTAATTGGTTGATATAATTATTGCTAATAATTTGATAATCGATATCTAACACTTGAGTTATTGAGTATGTTTGTTCATTTATTCCATATCCGTTATAATATTATTTTTTAACATTTTAATTCTGAATAATTTCTGTTTAATTAAGTATCAGCATGGAAAAGTTAATTTAATTAAAAATCTGCCAAGACTACCTCAAGATTACTTTAAAAAAACAGACGACAGTAATGACCCTTCACTGATTGAGAATTGAAAACGTTAATCACACTGATACGAACTGTCATCTCGCTAATTCCATTTACAATACATCGATATAATTTCAATATTTTTCTATTGAGTCGTTTAATAAACACGGTCGATATTAAATTATGGCAAGAATAATGAAACACGAAAATACAGGTTCGAATTTCAAACTGAACTCTTCACAATGAAGAAATTAAGTTCTCGATAAATTCAATTATACATTTCGCAGCTTTCCAATCATTTCTCGAATCGTCTTCAATCACTCCATAAAAATCCAATTATACTCAATTTGCAGATCCTGTTTTAAAATATATTAACCTTTTCTTCTCTTCTGTATTTAGACCAACAGATTACACAATTCACTAAGGAAATTAATTAAAAATCATACTCTATCTTTGTTGATACACCACTCTCAGTCTATGATTACTGCTGATTCTGATTTTGCCATTTTGGCAATTAGTGTTTCGATAGTCAGATAAAATACTTATATGAACCTAACGAACAGAAATTGAGATAAAGACTCTACAGCTTCAGTGAATTCAAGAAATGAAGCATTGAAAAATATTTGTACTGACACATTCAAAGCCTACAAAATTACTTCAGAAATAATTGTCCATATTATAGCAATATGAGCAAATGAAGTTACACCCTGTGGATGATTACTTTAGAGACACCCTGTACATATATTTTGTTCAGATATATAATCATATCATGTCATGAAAGTGTTCTTTTCTAATAATTCCTTTTACTTCGCAAAATAGATGGTGACTTTAGGGACACCCTGTATAACTGACGCGCGTGGTCTGAGGTTAAACTAACAGCTGCGAACCAATACGGTTATGCCCTGATAAATACTTTAAGATATATCAT
This sequence comes from Macropis europaea, assembly GCA_916610135.2. Classification (NCBI taxonomy): domain Eukaryota; kingdom Metazoa; phylum Arthropoda; class Insecta; order Hymenoptera; family Melittidae; genus Macropis; species Macropis europaea. Next base: position 9,197,406 of record OU744353.1, read on the forward strand.
AAAATGTGAATGAACTACATTCCACATATAAAGAATAGTTTATGGTAACTAATTCAGTGATGGCCACGGGAGCTCCGGCTTTCCCCCACTCTAGATCCATTCCCCTCCTCCCAGCCCCCTCCTGCTCCGAATGTACCTAGAATGGGGGAAAGTCGGGCTCCTGTGGTCATCACTGGGCTAATTATTACTTAATTATTATTTCCCAGTGAATAACCTGTTCATTGTTTCTAAAATTAACGTGTCACATGTGTGCCGCGTAGTCTATATCAAAAACACTTCACACAGCCCAGTGTCACATATTTGTGACATGTTCCTTCCCCTCGAACCGTGATAAACGTGTTAAAGCTAAGCCTGTGTTTAATTTCCTATAATACAGCATAATTATACAAAATTAGGTAAAATATGACACGGTAGGCAATAGTTGTAAGTGTCCTAGTACTTATAGCAGTGTACGTTCAATTGTTAACACTTTTGCATCCTTGTTTTTCAGGCGACATAAGCACTGAGAGGTCGAATGCGCGGGCCTGTCTTAATACGATGAAATATCGCGGACCGTTACAAACGAAACTGTCACGGTGTATATAATAAATCGGCGAATATAAATTGTAAACGTTTGCTATGTATAGGTGGAGTCGTTCGAAAGGTGCGTTCGTGATTAAGTTATTTACGGCTGCCGAAGGTATTATCGCGAGCAGGTGTGCGTGCAAATCGACGGCACGCTCGTGTTCGTGCGGATATGCCGTGTTACCATGGCTTTATAAAATATAAACATTCTGATATCTGATAAGCCTGTTATGAGCCCGTTCAATTGTTTCGCTGAAAATCGGTTTGACGAGCCCTGGATTTAACTCCCCCTGAGAAATTGCATCGTGTGTAAAACGTACGATTTATCGCTGTTTTGCGTTTGAAAGAAAATTATGGAAGACGCTCCCCAGGCGTTAATTAACTTCACCCTGTTACGATAATATTTCGTACACGATTTAAATGTGAAATTTGTGTTAATGGAGGCGATTTTAGTGGGCAATATTATTTTATTATTTTAAAACGTTTTGGCCAGCGCTGGTTTTAGCACCTCGAGGGATGCAGTGGAAACTGCCATACCTGGTCGAACGTATAATTTGATGTTTTTTAATGTAAAGAATGAAAAAGAAATGTGTAAGTGTTCTATCGATGTGAGTTGTGTTTCATGTAATCGTTGGAATATTAATGTTGTTCAGAATTTCATTAGGATTAATAGTTATTTGATTAAAGGGCGCTGATCAATGATAAGTGAAATGGTGGTCGATTTCTTTATTTCAGTGAATAACTGTGAGTCTCTTTGAAATTTTGAGTAACACTGACGCTAGAATGATAGCATTATATAGAAAGTATATCAAAGGTACGTGTTTATACATAGTTATGTGACATGTCTGACTAGTGACTGTATTTTCCACTTGCGAGCATGTTAGTCCGTTCACCTCATATAATCAGCCCCTCGATTTGAATTTAATATAAATAATACTGATTCTTATAAAATTAATAGCAAACTTAACTGTAACTGAATTATATAAAACATTACGTTCCTTCAGAGGTTACGTTAAAACCGTAAATTATAGCGCGTCTGGGTAGGAATGGCTGTTTTCACTGCGATACTCAACGTGTTGGCTCGCTGCTGCCACAGTGGTACATTCCATAACTAATCAGACATATTGTACAATATTTGATTCGAGTACAAATTCTCAAGAACAAAAATATTGAATTATTCGAGAATACACTTGTTGCTTTCTACTATTATTTTAGCAGTGACATTAACTGTAATTTAATGAGGATTAATTACTATTTAATTCGATGATATGTGATAGTTTGACCCAGGCAATACAGTCTCAGACAAATGATTAAAGAATACTATTTTGCCCTACATAGTTCTGCTTTGTCGTAGTCACGTATTACATACTATCATCACCCTACAACACGATGCAATAAAATCGAAATCATATTTGTTACATCCAACTTGGATTAAAAATCGATTTTGTCCTATCCTGATACGTCTGCTCTCCTCGCGATAAATTAATTTCTCGGGGTAGAACTGGTAGAGGATGATCGTGTATTATAAATGACTTTAACAAGATCCCCTTAATACTATTACACCTTCTATAAACCCATGATATGATTAAATAACGTTAACAAGTTTCTATATCAATTCGAGTTCTAAAACGTTCTATCTGCCTTAAGTTCGACGTGTACAAATGCGTTTTATGTATAACAAAACGTTCAACAGCCTTCTCTCTGAAATTCTAGAATAGAAAATCAACTGATAAGATAGTTAATTCTTTCATTACAGAAGGTGAGTATAGTCACCCAATGTCGAGGACTCGGTGTATCCTAAAGGTGACTATAGTCACACAACGTCGAACGCTCGCTGTATCGTAAAGGTGACTATAGTCACCCAACGTCGAACGCACGCTGTATCCTAAAGGTGACCATAATCACCCGTTAAAATTTCACAGCACAGCTTGACGTCCTCAGGCTAACCGACATTCTTTCGTTCAATCGTATTTAATATGCACTTGTTTCTAATTCGATATATATTAATTTGGAATAACTTAACACTTTGAGTGCCACGCTCCATTAGCTGAAAATGGCAAACTTCCTCAATTTTTATACAAAATGAAAGTAACCATGAATTCTACCTTTTTCAATCAATAATATTAGCAATATTCATCATTTTTTTATTGTTTCTATTAGAGCTGATTAAATATATTTTGAATATTTTACATGATCAAGTAAATAATGAGTAAATCTGTCTGTCACTCAGATATGGGTGACGCGACACTCGAAATGTTAAACAAAAAGCAATAGTTTGCATAATACGACAAAGTGGCAAATGTTACAAAAGGACCAAGTCCCTTCGTTAAAAAACAAAATACAAACTATCCAACTGTCCCAAGAATCCTCTTCGCGAAGGAACTTCTCGATCAGCCTATTAATTAATAACAGTACCAGTAGACCATAAGAAGGTACTCAGACTTTCATCGAACGTCTAAGCCAGAGATGGCCATCCGGAGCATGGCCTGGCTCCAACCTACCCCCACTCTGAGCTCATTCCCCTCACGTAAGTTATAATCTGGGTAAGATGTCCTGAACGTTGGCAAGTACAATTTCTCAAGAAACGGTCAGTGCATAAGAACAATTATTTTTTATATATTATATATAACTATTTTAATCACCAAACAGATCCAAATAAGCTACTATATATGATATCAGCTGAGTTCCTATATCACAAATGATGTACAGTGTTGTACAGAAGTATCCGGACACTTCTTATTACGTTTTAAACAACTGATACTAAATTCAGATTCATGAATAGTCCTAAAAATGAAAGGAGGGTTCCTGTCAATCTAATTTCGTTTCAAATTCATTTTGATTACACTTTGCCAAGGGTAGACTGTAAAATGTACTCTCCGAAAACTTTTGCACACCACTGTACATTAAACCAAAAGTGTAATCCGTGGATAAAACTGATCTCATACACAAGAAATAATTATTTTTATTACATGACTGTTTTTTGAGAATCGTACTTACAGACAGTCTCAACGTTGTACCCACACCACAATCCACGCGAGGGGAATGGACCAGAGTGGGGGTAGGCTGGAACCAGACTGCTCCTGCTGGCCATCTCTGGTCTAAGCACTGAAAGACTTAATAAATTTCTACGAGCTCCAGTCCCTGAAAGATCAGCCGAAGGGCCGGCTGATGCATCGATCGTTCCGGTCGACGGATAGAAAAAAAAAGCAGAAGGGAAGACAGTGACTGGAAGGAGGGCAATAATCTCTTTTCCGTGATTGCTGATTCGGGGCACGGTGTACCGATCGAATGACATTTCAAAGAGTAAATCCGATTCGGCGGCTGACTGTCCGCAGTGGCGGCGGATCATAAATAAACGCTTGCCAAGGCCCGGATACCTCCGTGTCGGTTTGTCATCCACAGGGGTCATCCGTAGTCCTGACAAAGCGGTCGACGACGCTTTAAAAATGTTCGTCACGTAGGAACGTGCATCGCGGGCCGTGTACATGTCTCCTGGCCCGCTGGAAAATCGACCGGTTGCGCTCATCGTCGACGCACACTTCATTAATTCACGATTTTTCGCCGATTGTTCTTGCCCGGCCACGCTGAAAATCCCTCGTCCAGCACCCCTCCGCCCTGCGAATTCCTAGTTTCCATAGTTCCGCGAATCATAGCACGGTCGAGCGATCGATTTCTGTACTGCGTTCGTTTCGAAATAGGAAATGATTCTCTGGAAGGAATAATAAGTTGCTGAAATCTGATACTGGCCTTGCGAGAAATTGATCAGATCGGTTCATTCTTAGATTGGAATAAAATTGTTCGTTTTCTTCCTGGCACCCTTAACAGAATTGAATTTAATAAAATTGTTCTAGTAAGACGTTGAGTGGCACAGTGAAAACGACCATATCTAATCAGACACGATATCATTTACTACTTTTTTATATAAACCATAAGGCAGAGAAAGATTTGAGTACTCGATCGTGTTCTTCGGTTCCTACATTATTATTTCAGTATAAAGTCTGCTCAGAATTGTGTGACAATCAATAATTATTTAATTCAATTAAATTTGAAGTGCTGGTGACTCGGTGTTCAACGTGTTAAGGGGGTTTTCAACTAAGAAAATGATGAATTTGGACATATTTTCGTGTTTACATTTTTGAACACCTTGAAGCTTTGAGAAAATCATGAAAATTTGGAATATCGACGACGTTGCGAGTGTTTAATCGAAAGAATTCCTGCACATGGGGAACCCCTTTTTTCGCGCGCATGCTTGATATAAAAGGATAGTACATGTTGCTACAAAAAATTGATAACTATACGCTCGTGTAGTTCAGTATTTGTATTTTTAACCACTTGCATTCAAAAGAGCATTTTATACTGTGTCTGACTAGGCATGGGAATTTTCACTGTGGCAGCCGCCGTGCTAATTCCCTGGCACAGTGAAACATTCCGTACATAGTCTGGTACGTGAGAATAAGTTTTTATAAATACGTATGATAAAAATACAACTATTGAATTACCTTATGATTAATACTTTTTATTTTATATTACCTTCGTGGCATTTAAAATAGGAAGAATATTAGCATGTAATTAAAATAATTGATGCGTGGGACGCATGTGACCCACGCAGCATGGAACATCTTAATAAATATTATAGATCCTGAAGATCATCATCGATTTCAAATAATAAGCATCCAGGTAATCAGAATATCATCGTAGCAATCTATTAAATTTAATAAATATTGAAGAAAAAAGTATCAACGCTAATAAATATAAAATACAATTGAAATTTCAATCATTCTACGTTTAATGTTAAATCGGTAAAAATAGGATACCAATAAGTTAATATAGAAATCATTGCGAATACACCACTTATGGATACTGCAAAACAAAAATGTTCAATTGCATAATACGTATGCAAAATGTACTCTATGTGTACTATTTACGGGAAACAAATTTTATTCTTAAGAAAATGTAATTGTATCACATTTACAATATAAAAATATAATAGTATTCGTGGCACGCGAGCATCCATCTGTTTTCCAGCGAAACAACTGCAAATTGGCGAGCGTACTCAGGTAAACTACTTTGAAAGCATTGAATTCTTCATGTTTCGACAAGAACCATCCACTTTTGTTATTTAATGTGAAGGAAAAGGGCAAACGCAATTGTGTTCCGTAGAATTCTTACACGGCGATGTACATTGTTCGGCTGCATATGTATTACAATTAACCGCCCGTAGTTACATGCCTTGGCGAATGCACTTGTGTTATTTCCGGTGCACGAACTCCTCTGAATAAGGAGTTAGCACGAAACAGCTTTGTCTTGCCGTAAACGTCGACTAACCTACCTCTGTGAAAATTATTAATAAGTGAATCACCTGTCGGTTGCAAGTACTAATTACCAGGTTAATTTCTTGCGTTTTCACGGTGCTCGAGGCGGAAATTGCACTGTAACGGAATTACGTTCAGTAGTTTTTCTTTGAACCTGTACGTTCATTCATATTTATTTCTACCGTAACAATATTATTTTTGCAACAGTTCCATGCACTTGTAAGTAGCTATAATCCTTTTTACACGTCTTGGAATGTTTGGTACATTTTATATGAAAAATAAATTTAGTAACAAAATTGTAGAATCATTGGAATATATTGACAATACTAGTTTTTATGATATTGTGTATAATATGGGAAATATGCAGACATTAAAAAATAGTATTTGATTTTTTTTATGAATTTCAGCCCCTCACGTTGTTTGAATATTGCTTATACTAATTTTAGTAACCTGATAAAATGTTCATTAATTTTTCTTATTACCATTATTCCTATTTTATAATTTTAGACCCTTCATTTGTCTACACCATTCCACAATTTTTCTATAAAATTTCCATTAGCATCTTGAGGTGGTCCACGACTTTTACTTCACCACTATACACCATTATACTTATTCGAAGAAAATTTCCATATTTTTATCATACGTTAAACAAAATGTAAGCATCCCAACTATTTCTGCTGCACTACTTCAAGACATTCAAGTGAAACAATTAATTACAGCTTCTAAAACAAACAACAAATCTTTACTTTCTTCCTCCTCATACCATCAATCATTCCCCCCTACACACATCCTTAATTCTCTCCCTCTCAAACGCAAGTCCTAAGTAATTAAAATTGCACTTACCAACTGGTCAATCAACAACCGTTTCTCCATCTTTTACACCATTTGCGTCTCATGTTTATTTCATCCCACAGCCGGGGATGTCCAAACACGAAGAACAGCCCTCAGAAAGAATAGAACCCTCGGCTTATTCAATTAAACTTATTAATAAAAGAGTAGAAGAACGTCGACGAGGGAATTCGTGCTTGGAGTTGGGAATCTTTAAACCCTCAGCCTGAAATTCCAAGCCTGGATTCGGGGTCATGTTTGTGAACCGCTGATAAAATATTCGGGGTTAATTGATGGAGAATCGGGGTCAGGCACGAAGCACGTGCTGAAGTGACTAAATCCGCGAAAAACTTCTTGCCTCCCACCCCCACCCGGTCGTCTTAATGTCCGACAGGTTCACCGCGAACTTCTTCGCGAGGCCAACGGTTGCTTTCGATCTGGACGGCTTCGGTACACGCAGCATTTTGTTGATAAATAATATTCATACGGCGGAGTTCGTCGAGCAGGGCATAACGCGTGTTTCGGAACTCCGCTAGATAGTTCGAATTAATTTTCAGCAAGTTTGACACATCGTTTGGCGTTTACGCTTTACCGGGGCTGCCTCAAAGGCTAGACGCGAGGCTCACTCACTATTCCGTGTAATTAATTTTCTATGTACCTGCGTGATTGTTATCGTTACCGAATGCCGTCTGTATATAAACTGATGAACATTGGATACATGTACTTTCGTCAGAGTTCATGTTTCGTGATGCAGTTCTGTTGTTCAATGATTAATGCCTTGAAGGATGCTGATTGGGGGGTACTCTTCTTTTCTTCAGGGATTCTTTTGTTTTGTTTATATTTGTTTTGTGTTTAATAGCAATGAATTCGTAATAAATGTGCTCTATTTTAATGTTTGTAAAGTTATTTTTCCAGAGGTTATATTAATTCATTTGTTTCAGTCGAGTTGTTCAGACAGTGGCTGAGCAATCATGTAGTTGTACTACTTGCTACTGGCTGTACTACTTATTTTAACGTGTCTAGATATTTACTTGACGGTTTTTTTTATTTTTGTTTAATTAAGTTTAGTGTTTTAATATTTTTCCCAGAAAGTACAGTCCCTTCAATCTGATTCCTTCCTATTGTGAAATGTATTTTAGTAGATGAAGTAGGATCTATTGAAAAATGAGAGGAGTGTGCAAAATTGTTAATTAAATTTCCAATAGGAAAGAGAATTACATTTATATTTTTTAAAAGACCTACAATTTTAAGTTAAGTTAATTAAAATTCTGAATGCTTAATGAACAATGAACGTTGAATTTAAATACCGAAGTATTATAATTTTTTAAAATGGAGGTTCTCATGTATTATGTACTGCAAGTTCTTCTCATCGGAGGTAACATAATTTTATATTTGTTGAAGACCTGTAAAACCCTTCTTAATTTGCGTATGATATACTATATTAACTTGCACAAAATAGTTCATAATATAGAAATTTCCTACAACTTTTCAAAGATACTGTATACTAATTTTAATCGGTTATAACATTTGATAAATTTGATAAAGAGTCTAATAACAATGTACTTCATTACCTTCAAGAAATTAGGCAATAGGAATTAATATGAGAGCGAATCAACTCGCGTATGTGACTGACAGTAGAATTGTCTTCAAGAGAGTTATGCTTCTTTCCTAATTTTCACTTATCAGAGTAGAATGCTTAATGGAACTGAAATTCCCTAATACGCCCGAAGTTATACTCGATATTCTGCAGGTTAACGATGGCACGCGCGAGTATTTCACCCTGCTGTAAAGTATGTGGAGCAGAATGTACCTATAGGAAGGAGTTATGCTAGACACGATCCGTGCAGGGTATCATTAATGCTGATGGCATTCGACGTCATGTCGGGTAAATTAATTCGTTGCATTTCTTGTGCCACGCGTCCCTATGAAACACGAATTTTACTAAACGCGCTCCAAAAAATCGGCAGTATTCGAGTTATTAGGGAAAATTGAATTCCATCGGAGTGGTGACTGAATATACTGGAAGATTTAAAAGTAATGGTCCTAATATTGAGCACATGTAGGACTCAGGAAAATAAGAAAGTTTCAGCAAATGTGCGTGGAAATACCAGTAGCCTTCAAGTTATTAAGAAAAATTTAATTTCATCTTAAAGGTGATTGAATGTACAGGATGTTCTAAAATTGATTATCCTTACTTTGGGTACGTATAGTTCTTAAGAAAACAAATAGTCTTCCGAACAAATGTCACAGTAAACATGGATAACAAATTAGTATTTGTTAACTTACAAACAAAATTTAATTTGATTAAAAAGGTGGTTAAATATACAAGATGCTTCAAAATTGATAGTCTGAATTTTGAGTACGAACAATAGTTAGGAAAATAAACAAAAAAATTTAACTAAACGTGGGTTGAAAAATAAACAGATCTCTATATATAAAGAGATGTTTCAATGGACCCGTGTTACGATGAAATCAATTTTTGTCATAGATTAGAAATTACTGTTAAGACATTTAATTGTAAAGGACACTGCATAAATGAATTAGAATATTATCGGTGGTCAGTTGGAAAGCGCTTCGCAATTCAATTAAGCAAACAATTAGCACCGAATGCATAAGATGCAATTAATACAGTTTCAAGCTGCAGCATGTAAGCTGTACAAGAGTTTCTCGGTGTTTCGCTAATATTCCAGATAGTTTCATAAGGAGTTCGACGTCATGCTGATACCAATAACAAGCAACCGAGTTCTGAAAGCCTCAAGGATACCAAATGTACAAGATACTTCCCATCTCCTAAAATACATTTTGCAAATTCAATATTGCCGATAACACACAGCATGTCATAAAAAACAATAACACTGATTGCAGGTTATGTCTGTCACGATAAATAAACTAGGGCATATCTGTAATGGCCTGCAGACCTTCAACCTGGACCTGACAAGTCATATTGTTTTATATTTCCAAAACTCCTGTCTTAACCACACTACTGGGGCCTAAATTGTTTTATTATAGTACGAACACCGAAAGTAAACACTTCAAAGGCTCTTCTCAAAACAAGATACATGCGAAGTTGTGCTTTGGAGATGTCATCACTTTGAGAATTGGAGTGAAGGTGAAAAGTAATAGATATAGCATGCCAGAGCAGATGGTGAAGAATATTTAACAACATTAAGAGGAAAGTGTGACATTGGTGAGTCTAGGCTCTACGTTCATACAATAGTTGCGTCAAATAGGGAGTGGATGTCATCAAATTAGGGGAATTCGTAAAAATCCCTTTTAGCCTTACTTTGGGCGTATTTATTTAATTAAAGAATGGTCATTTTCGATTACAACTCAGTCAGTCCACACCAGGAATCACCTAGGTACTTCAGATGTCGTCACCTAACTGTTGGTACATTCCTCAAACCATCACCTCAATTCCATAGCCTAAAAATCCACCGAACTCTCCCTGCAAAACCTTATAAACACATCTGCCCACCCATCAGACTTTAACAACTCTAACAAATACACCGCACTGGTACCTATAATCATCATCACAGTACAAACATCGCAATCTAATCACCCAGCACCCTCCCAACAAACTCAATCTGACGATAAAATGAACTGACCATACCACACTGGAATCTTTCAAAAGTACTTCCATCAGGAACATCATCCCTGCCTCCAAGAATCAGGACTCAATTGTCAGTCCAGTTTAATTGATCCCAAACGGAATAAAACGCAGCACGGTCGAGGGATTCGCGAGGAGGACAAAACGATATTACGTGGACGGTCTTTTAACTCTCCATTTCATTATCGTCTTCGCAATAGGAGACTCGACTCCTCTTTAGCTAGGCGGTGGAGTTCCGCGGGGCGCACGGGCCGGAAACGGAGGTACGCGAACGACGTCTATATCTAGCGTAGCCTACATTCAAGTTTCTTTCAAACGTTAAGATTACGTCTCCTCTCCTCGCCACTTCTCGCCCTGGTTGCACTCGTCCCACCCCTTTTCCAGCCGGTCTATTCAGCCGCGACGCGATTCTTTCCCGCGCGTTCGCCATCTCTCCCCTTCAGCCAGCAGCAGGCTGGCTTTCTGGCTGGCTGTATTCTGGCGGTTTTCAATTATCGCCACTTACGGGCGGGAATTTCGTTCTCGTTATGGAACTCGGCCGTCAGGCGCGCGTACCGCGGCCGCGTTTCCTGTCAGCCGTCATCGATGCGAACGACAACTTCGTCGTCGTATATTCCAGTAATGCAATCGAGTCGAATCAGCGGCGCGTGAAAGCGCGAGCGAGCGGAAGCCCGCAATAAAACACGATTCCCGGACAGCCGTAGACATCTCCCACGCTCGGATGTAATATTCGGCCCGTCGTCCCTCGTAATTGTGTTCCGATGCCGGCAGCGAAACTGCTGCTGCGACGAAACGCTGTCCACGTGTCCGGCAGCCATTTCCGGATGTTTCACCGATGAAGAAACCAGCCGAGAAGAGATGGGAGACTTCGAGGGGAGTTTGGTTGCTTGGTGTCTGCTCAGATGCAATGATAGTTTACTTCTTATTCTTGTTTTTGTGTGATAAAAGATTGATGTGGCCATTTTGCTGGAAGACCTATAGAGTTAGGTGTGTAGCGAGTCACAGCTACACGGAAGCATTGGAAGCCCATCTTAGCGCTGATTGGGCACAGAGTAACTTAACCTCCTTTCTATGTAACCCTGCATGGATTGATATGGTCATTTAGCCTGAGGACGTACAGATTTAGATGGTTTCAAAGTCATCATGTGTCAACTGCTACCCAGAAGCTATGAAAACCTATCTTAGCGCTGACCGTGCCTACAGTAGCTTAGCTTCTACCTTGTATGTATCCCTGCATCGACTGTAATGGTCATTTAGCCAGGAAACTTATAGGGTGTATTTGTATTGAGGTGGGTATTGAATCACCATGAGTCAGCAACCACGCTGAAAACCCATCGTAGCGCTGACTGAGCCCACAGTAGTTTTTCCTTCCTTCTATATAACTCTGCATGGGGTGTAATAGCCATTTAGCCAGAGAACCTACTGACCCAGGCGGTTTCCAAGTCACCACCTGTCAACAGCTACACTGAAAACCCATTTTAGTGCTGATTGAGCCCAGAGTAGCTTTTCCTTCCTTCTATTTAATTCTGCAGGGAGTGCTATGGTCGTTTAGCCTAGAAACCTACAAATTCAGGGGGTTTCCAAATGTTCACGTGTCAACAACCACACACACAAGCACAGGGAACTCATCTTAGCGCTGACTATGCCCAAAGTAGCTTAACTTTAGCGATTGAACGTGAATCTATGTTCCCTACGTGATAATGCCGTGGACCTAGCGACTTCTGGTATCGTGACCTATCCAGCTTTGCGGAGTGACAATTAAATTCTCATGTGTCTTCCATGGGCTATGAATTGTAGGCAAATACTTGCATAAAATACAAAAGACAGGAGAAAAATCTATCTAAGAAAATCGAATTCATACAAACATACAAATTTCTTTGATGTCAGTACTTTCTAATTATTATAAAAACAAACACGCAACCCAAAAAAGAAGTGTGCACAGAAATGATTCAATCCCACCGCTGTCCGACATACACGTCCACATATTTTTTTAACGCTTCGAAACTGTTTACGTTGAATGAAACCTCCACGGTCCATTGTTAGCGTAAACATTATCCGCAGAAATTCAATTACTGCCAGCTCGAATAAAAATCAGCCGACTCAATTGTTTGTGGTTACGATTTCGGGATTTAAGTCTATTTGACACTCGATATCGTCGGAAGGGGATGCATAACTCGATGATAAAACGACGATCAAGATGGCGTGCTCGAGCGTGCCGTATTGCGAAATTTCTTCTGCATGAGATACGGGGTATTCCTACGTGAACTTGTCAAATGCAGACGAAGAAGGGCGGAGTATCCCTTGGAAGTAGCTGTTATGTTGTCAAAGCACTCACGAACTTCCGATCACGGGATCGATCAACATTTTTCCACGAAATGTCACTCTGCCATGAAAAACCACGTTTAGTCGATCTTTCAAAATACTGCAATAGAGATACCACCGACAGGAAATCATTCACTCGTTGACTGACACAGGTTACGTTAGGTTGGGTTATCTTTTAGATCACGTTATTTTATACAATAAATAGTATTGAATTAACCCTTTGAACTCCTACCTTTTTTGTAATTTTCTTTTCAATAACTCCTTATTATTTTAAGTGTTTTATTTGAAATGTACTTGAAAAGAGAGTTGGTTGAGAGGAACCAATTAGGGACAAACAATCACGTACCTGAACACTTCAAGACCTTTTTTTTGTTACAAAAAGGGTCATATACATGTAATATTGCTTACGTAGGTAAAAAGATATTGCGAAACTGACAATTTAAAAATGTGGAGTGTGACTCGACAAAGGAGTTGAAAGGGTTAATGTATAATATATATTTAAAAACAAACACATTTTATAATGTTCCCTGCTGTTTTAAACATATTCAAATTAGACTATTCAAGGTCATTTCCTTGACAACATACTTTTAAGTGTAACAATGAATATATGGTTGAAAGCAGAACAAACGAGGGATGGTATGATATAACGAAAATCGAATATTTGGTAAAAAAGTATATATTTAATTTTGTAGGGTATATGGCCTTGAACAGCGTAGTAAGAACATTTCTACTATATCTACCTCATTTTACAGTTCGAACTTTGAAATATGTAACGCATGATATAACTCAAAAGCACGAATAAATAATAATCATTGTTATCTAACATATTGGACAATATAAAATATGCAAATATTAATCCAGTATAATTTTATAGCAGTAGTATTCAACTTGGCCTCCAGTTGGAGACCACAAATTTTTTTCCCCCGGTTAAACGTCTCCAACGAAATTTCCCCGAGGCAAATACGAAGCTTTTCTCGCACAAAAGCTACCAGGCTTAACAGTTTGCGGACCTAATTACTATTCTTAGCGGTTTCATGAATTGTCGCCGGACCGCTAAGTCGATTTTAGCGGTTTTGCATTGTTTTTTACGATTACAACAGTTTCGCCGCGATCTTAAGGGCATTATCTGCACTCTTCGGTGTTTGGCGTGTTGTTTGAGGTTAGCTTGCTGTATACATTTAAATGTCTCGATCGTTAAACGCCGAACATCGTAATGTTGCTCGAGTTTCGAGCTTGTAACGCGCACCGTGGGGCCAAATTCATTGTCATCTCCGAATTCAGGTGAATATTCAATTTACGACCCAACGGGGTATACTATTTTAATTTGGTGGTCATCCAAATAATCGATTGTACGCGGAATATGTGTTTACTCAGAGTTTACTAACGATCATAGCACAATGTATGACAGTCAAATTTGTGCTAATATTTGTACAGAGTGTTCTAAAATTGATGATCTTCATTTTGAGTGTGTAGTATCCAACATTATTAATACGTCGAATTCCACAGTGAAACCTGACATAGCTAGTCAGACATATTATAAATTGGTGTGTATGATGTTAATCATGAAAATAAACAACATTTAACTGTTCCATGGTATACTTGTGTTCCTGTATTAACAATGGAATATTAATGTCTCGCAATTTTACATGACTTAAGAATTATTTAATGTACATTAATTTGTGGCGCAGGTCACCGATTATCCCAACGCCATTCAACGTGTTGACAAAAGATTGTTACTAAATTGGAAATCAATTTTCGAGTTACGTAGAAAAATTTAATTTCGTCGTAAGCGTGACGGAATACAGGCTGTTCCAAAATTGACGATCTTAGATTTGGGCAGGTGTAGTATTTAACAAAATATATAAAAAAATGACATCAAAATTGAAAATCAATTTTGACCGAGGTATAAAGAAAAGTTTTACTATGTCATAAGGGTGATCGAACATACAGGGTGTTCTAAAGTTAATGATCTTATCTGTGTGTTCGTATGCCATTTAATCAAACAAACGAAACAAATTTTAATATATTAGAAATGAATTCTTTCTGAATTAAAGAAAGAGTATATTTCGTAATAAATGTGACTGAATATACAGGATGTTCTAAAATTAATGACCTTAACTGTGCGTACTTATACTATGCAATAAAAAAAACGAAACAAATTGTAGTAAATTAGAAAGCAATTGTTTCTCAATTATAAAAAAACTGAACTACGTAATAAGTGTGACTGAATATACAGAGTGTTCTAAAATTGCCGGATATAACTTTCAGTACGTATAACACTAAATAAAAATATACACAAATCAAGGAATGTCTAACACTCAAATTGTGCCAGTTATTCTAATTCTTAAATCCAGTTTATTATTCTCATCCACCATCAAAATAATTTCAATATATTTCCAGAGAACAACGTGTGTGCAAAATTTTTTATTTTCGCCACGACGACCCTCGACGATAAGCATTACACAAATTAAAACATTTTGCAGAGAAACTTTTTATGCACGTCGTGGGAGCTTCTCTCGTGCAGGGCCAAAATGGAAAAAAAAATGGAAGTTACGTGGAGAGCGTAAAAAAATTCTTGCAGCAGCCTGTCACGGACAAACTTTTTGGCGTTTTGTTAACAAAATGGCGGTCTATCGAGAATCCCGAATTTCACGAGGTCGTGGGAGAGGCAGACGGAGGTCGTTTGGCACGGGGACGTGATATACATAACTCAGGGGAGAATTTGTCCGCGAAGGAAAATTGGAACCTTAATTCTTAATGCGTCTGGCTGCATCACATTTGCTTCATTGTTTCACCAGGACACTCAGAACTGCACCTATCTCCAAACATTATTCAAATTGTTGGTCGAGGATAAATAAGGGAACACTTTCTTAAGGGAACCCATAACCGAGCTCTATCCACATGAAAGCTTACCAAACTTCATGACCCATTTTCTCCTAGACCACTGAAGCAATTTCAATCAAATTCTGACCGAGCACTCTGCTAATAGTGCTAAATAAATTGAGAACATGATTTTTTCATAAACCTTTTAGAGTGACAGTTACGTGATGCTTAGTAAACCGTTCAATAAGCGATGTATGATCGTTTTTTCGCCTAAATGTAGGCATTACTTTCCAAATTCCTTCAATCAGCATGTTCAATATGTTCTATATTCACTATGTAAAATATGATAAAAATAATCCTTTTCAAACTTTAAACCACTGTTTCAGAGCGCGTGCACAGGATTTCTCGTGAACTTCCTTTCGTGCAAGGGTTGCTTCCGGTACACGTCACACAAAAACTACACTGTATTTTACAACAACAAAAAATAGACGCATAGTACAAGATACGAACAATAAACATTCCAAGTTTCATTTTGATATCTCTGGTACTTTCCTGGCAAAAAAATCCCCAAAAAGAGCTACCTTTTGGTGGTCCAAAAGAGAGAGGCCCCTTGAAAACTAGACTTGCGCTGTTCTGTTAACCCATACACGCACACTATTTTTTCTAGATCGGCCTCAGAAACACACATTTCTTTAAATGTTCCCTTGTTGCTACAAGATGACTGCTATAGCCCTCATTTTCCAGCACACCGACAAAAACCTGACGGCTGTAGCCGTAATTTGCGGTAATGGGTTAACACTAAACCTACCGATAATTTATACAGACCTATTTCTACGGAATCGGTCATTTGACCGGTCTTTAAACAAAAGTTACATCCTTTGCAATTGATAATAGTCAACTTATTATGGACAAAAATTGATTATATGTTCATTATAGGAAAAGTCGTGAAGTCATGTGACGAAATCGGTAACAATGAATGCAGAATTTTTAATAAAAAGTTTAAAAACGATCATTTGACCGGCTGTGGTAGCTTTAGTGTCAAAGCAACCACCGAAAGCGCACTTCGAATTTTGGAAATAAATCAGTGAAACGTAATGAGTTGAATGTACTTCTGATCATCGAATAATTTTCTCTCTAGAAGACTCTCGCTGTCTACCGTCAAAAAATTGCAATGTAAGGTGATCCAGCTGGATCCACGGGCGTGGCCCTCACATTTCGAAATATTGCAATTGATACAATTTTCAGAACGGGAATACGACGTTGGCGGGGAAACAGAGACGCGTTGACGGAAAATTGATTCGTTTTAGGGGTTCGAGCGGTCGGGAGGCCTCTTTTCCAAGGAACAGCCGCTCGAAGGAAATTTCCCATTGGACGATACAGGACAAGAAGTGTATCTGGCTTTTATGGGAATTCTGAAATCGTACGTTCCGCCTCAATTCATCTCGGAGCGCGTAATTCCCTCTTTACAGCCTCCGCCTGTTTTCCTCTTCTCCCTTTTTTTTTTTCATTCAAATATATACCCGTGTCGGTGGTCGTAAAGCGAAGCCACAATACGACTGCAGAGCAGTTTGCCAATTTTCTCGTCTTTTTTTTGCCTCCTCTCCTCTTCTCCTTCTTTTTTCTTTACAATATTTCTCGCGTCCCTGCAGCTTTTATCCGCGGAATCCGAGCGACGCGAAGAACTCGCGGAAAAGTCGCGGGTAAAGGCGGAAGTAATTGGTTTTCGTCTTTGTCCTCTTCATTTTCACTTGGTCGTTGTTATCTTCTGCGAAACGCCGAGGCGAGCGCGTAACCGAAGACACAAAGCCTCATAAATAAAATACCTTTCTTTAATATACTGCAGCCCCATCGATTGCGAAGTTACGCCACGGCTATGAACTCCCCGCAGCGGGCGCCATAGAAGTATTTCTTACACGGGGAGTAACCATGGTTTAATTATGTGGCAAGTCTGAGCTGGATTGGGTGGAACGGGCGCTTGAAATGGACCAGTGGTTGTCAAATTTATTTTGTTGCGGAACCCCTGCACGATTTTCCAAAAGTCGCGGAGGATGTAGCTGCACTGCTGCTCAGGAGTGTTGGCCCACCCACCGTCACAGGGAATATGGTGACAGCAACATTTATTGGCTGTGTCAATTAAATTTTACAAAAGCAATTGGACACAGATCTATTTTTTGGAAAAAGCAACAAACATTTGCTGTAATAATATAAGAAAATGTACAGCGACTCACGAAATTGATCACATGAATATGTCATTTGAACATTCTTCTGTTTCACACATTTTGAGGGCATTGATGTCTGAAGCAAGGCTGTGGTGTTTCTAACAAACAATATTTCAAATTTGTTTGATAAATTTGCAGTTGGTTGGGTGCATTGGAATTAAGGAAGAAGAGTAATTATCAAAATATTTGAACTATTTCGTGAGTCACTGTATATAAGTAGGTGGGCAAGTACTTTTGAGCGGTAGTGTATGCTTTATGGACAATCCCAGCTACCCTAATTTTAGTAAGGCATTGAATGAAATAAAAATTGTTTTAAAGAGAGAATTTATTCGTATAAAAAAACGTAATAAATGGAAGATTAAAATAACGAGCAACTCTGTTTTTAATTGTTATACATTTGTAACTGTTGTGAAAGGAATTTGTAAAGAGAATATTAATGAGAAGAATGTTGTTGCTTCTTGGTCTCCATTAAATTTTTCAGGAGGCCAGTGTGTTATGTGTATTATAATAAAAGGGCCAATGTGCACCTTTCCCCAAAAATAGTAAATTGGACAGTGGCCGTTTTTCTACCAAGGTTCAGAATTACAGAGAAACTTTTTTATTTTTAATTGGATCAAAGATTGTGGAATTCAACCCTTAGCTACCTACTATCCAAAATTTGTATCTTGAGTACTACTAGGGACCCCCTGGGATTGCAACAATTTTTCAGAGCTCTGAAAGTGAGGACAGCCAAATGCAACAATTTATCAGTTAATCGGGTTCATCAGGATTGCAACAATTTCTCAGAGCTCTTGAGAGTGAGGACATACAAATGCAAAAATTTATCAGTACCACCGTGTGATTTAATGTTCAATGAAATTTTAATGGAAAGTCCTGGTCCAGACTGTGTTCCACGTTCCCGTTTTTCCTTTTCCCTTCAGAAACACGTAATTGCGTAGCCGTTGCTCTTTCAAGTCCAATCTTCTAACAGTAAAAGAACAGCGAGCCGGTGTACGCCGGGCATTTATTACTCTTTTCGGGATACTTTCCCAGTTGGAAAAAGATTCGATGTTACACGTCTTGCAGTTTCTCACTTCTTTTGTACCCTACGGGGACGATAATGGACAAACGAAACGAAAACGAATGGAGCCGGTGCTCACGTTGGTTTTCGACTTCAATTACCGTGGTTAATTGCAGGTTATGGACGACGCCACCCCCTGAGAATGGCCACGGAAAAACGTCTTCATATTTTCCTTCCTTAATGCAACCTTATAATCAGCTTCAAGTGATAAATTTGTTTCATCCCGTAATTGCTGGTATTAAATTGCAAAGCTTTTGAAAACGTGGAGTATTATTTTTAATTTATTTCTGTTGAATTAACGCGTTTGCCAGGGCGATTTCTACATTTCAATTTTCTGTATTGTCAGACGTTCTTGTTTAATTGTATTTTATTTTTGTTTGTGTGCTAAAGTGACTGGCGAAGTTCCTTAAATATTTTTGTAATTATTTTTCTTCCTTTGTATAGGGGAATTGAGAAACTAAAAATTATGTAAACGTATTTGAATATTTTTAATTTATTTCTATTCGATTGACTTGATTGCTAGATCAATTTCTACATTAAAATCTTCTGTGATTGCAGACATTCTTGGGTAACTGTATTTCATTTTATTTTTTATTATATACTACAAGGGCTCACACAATTTTTCAAATGTTTTTGTAATTACTTCTCTTAATTTAAATAATAATTTACATTCAGTGCTAAACAATATATTGCTCTTAACTAATAAAATATAGAGGTCAATATAAAAAAATATGTTTCACCTTTTCCTCTACTCGAAATTTGTTTCCATACCTTTCAAAACATAAACAATCCACGTAAAATATTTTCTGAACTGAAAATCTTGTTAAATAATACATAATCAATTTTACAGGTGACGTGATCTTGAACAGCCTAGTTTAGGTATCTTCACTATAGCATAGTTCAGCATCTCCATTTTACACGCTAGAACAATAAAACCATCCGCACCAGAATTCTCAAAATACAACAAAAAATTGATAAATTTCTTTCTGAATCTCTTAAATGCCAGCAAATTCACGTGAACCAGCCCCAAACCTTCTTCCGGCTGCGCGTGTGCCATAATCAGCGGACCCACGCTGCTGGACAGACAGGAATACACGTGTACGTTCTCCGGACGTATTATTACGTGAACGTATATGTTCGATAGGAAGGTGGGCCGACGTGATCATTCGAAATCACGCGGACGGAACAGTCAGCTTTTACTTTGTAAACGACACGGGGCTTCGCAGTCCGACCTCACGGCTCTCGTACGTGTTTGGCAAAAAGGAAGGGTGAACGGAGGGAAAGGGATGAAGGATATAGGGAACCGACACGGCCGTTCGATCGACGGAAAGTCGGCCAGGAAACTATATCACCTTTCCACGGATAAATATTTTATGAGATTCAATCCGGTAGCTCCGTGTGACCCTTGTATCCGTTGTTCTTCCTTGTTTTTCTTTGATTCCACGTATGCGCGCCAGTGTGCGAATGTGTGGTGGATGAAGATTCCAGGGGTTGAAGTTAACTTGGCAATGGCAAGCAGGGTGAAATCGGAAAGGTTTTTGAGAAACGTGACGTCGGAGAGTGCATCTGCTTATCTGAATGGGAGATTTATGCGATATTTGGATGTGCTTCATAGCTGGAGGAATGAACTGACGATATTAACGGTTCAGGAATTAATTTCTTAATGTGGTTCAACATTATGGTGAATCGATAGGAATTAATGGCGATTAGATAAGAATAAAATAAGAATTGTAATTATTGAAGAGGTTAATCGTACCTTAACACTCTGATTGCCACGCTTTATTAGCTAAAAATGGTAAATTTTCGAGATTTTTGTACAGAATGAATGCAACTTCAAATTCTAACTGATTTCATCAATGATATTAGTAACTTTTATCATTTTTCAATGATCTTGTTAGGTTTCATTAGATTATTTATTATGATATACTTGATTAAATAAATAATGATCCTGTCTAAGTGTCTAAAATTTGGTACTAATGTATTGATCATCCTACCGCAACAAGATCTAATATTTTAGCGACATCTTTTTACTGACATTAACTTTTCATGTTAACTAAACTTCTTAAATTTTAATTTAAATCGTCAGTAATTTGTTTGTGCGTTATTGGTCCATTATTGTAATGACTCGTTCACAGCGGTAGCTTCATCCCCACCATTTATACAATTGTCCAAAGTGAAAGTGTTTCACATCTATAAAAGTAGACTACTATTTGTTATACTGTGTTTCATTCTATGCAACAATCAGTTTCATGAGGATTCCATCACATAATATAACAGTATGAATTAATAGCTCTTACAATTAGTGTTGAGGCTCTTCCCCTTTCTTTCTCATTCTACTATTTTATTGTCTTGCAAATGCAATGGAAGATCACGTGCGAGTATCAAAATTTTACTATATTGTTTATCTGTAACATCTCACAAAAATATGTCATTATTTGTAACACAATAATTGTACATTGGATATTCCTATATTATTTGCAGCTGGCAATTCGGTGTGTCGGTATAATGTTCTGCAGTTAAATGAACAAATTCCATCCTCTCTAGCTACTACCACCGCTGTTAAAAAGTCAGATTTTCAAAACCAATTCCAGAAAAATTGTTCGATTCGTAATAAACGAATACCGCGAGAAATTTGTTCTGTCGACTCTTAATAAAAGATCGTACCGAAATATTTGGTCTGTCGTTTCTCAATACCAGATTATTGCGAAAAACTTGGTCGATTTATTCTCAATAAACGATTGCTGCGACGAATTCCGACCATCGATTCGCAATAAACGAGTATTGCGAAATATTCAGTCCGTCCATTCCCACAGAACAAGTGCCTTTGAAAAGTTAGGTTCGTCCATTCGTAATAAATCAGCGGTATAAAAAATTCAGTAAACTGCTGCGCAGTAAACAAGCATTCAAAAAAAGTTGATCCACAAAATCGCAATGAACAAATCATGCGAAAGCACACTGCCGCCATTCGTGATTAGCTAGTAGTAGGAAAAATTCAGACTGTCCATTCGAGACAAATAGGAGCCACAAAAAATCGGTCCATCGATTCACGAAATAGAGTATCGCTAGAAAATTCGGCCCATTGATTCGCAATAAACAAGTACTAGAAAGAATATGATCCGTAGAATCGCAATAAATGAATCATATGAAAAGTACGCTACCCGCCATTCTCGATTAGCATGTATTAGGAAAAATTCAGGCTCTCCATCCGCGACAAATGGGAACTCCCAAAAATTCGGTCCATCGATTCACAATAAACAAGCATTCCGAAAAATTACTCATACAATCACAATAAACGAATCATGCGAAAAATACGCTCCCTCCATTCGCGATTACCACTTATTACGAAAAATTCAGACTGTCCAAACGGGAACTATAAACAAATTCGGTCCATCGATTCGCGATAAACAAGCATTCCAAAAAATCAGACTCATAAAATCGCAATAAACGAATCACGCGAAAAATACGCTCCCTCCATTCGCGTTTATCAAGTATTGTGAAAAATTCAGACTGCCTGTTCCCGATAAAGGGGAATGATAAACAAATTCGAAGGTATAGCTAAAAAATACGGTCGGTCGATTCGCAGTAAACGAGCCAGGAGCGTGTTTGCGTTGTCTTACCATTCTGCGCTGTTGGATCGGATGAGAAAAGACGTAAGGAGTGGCCGAAGGCGACAAGGAAGTGTTCTCGACGACCGCGTCTCCTCGGAACCGTTTATTCGTGAACGCGAGCTTTTTCGAAAGCGCTTCGTCTACTTTCGCTGTCGTTCCTTTTCCACGCCTGGGGCAACGTGTACCCGGTGCAACGACAACACTCGGTGGTCATCTCGTTTCAGCGCTTTGCGGAAACAACCCGTTCACCGGAAGGCAAGTGACGCCTCGGCGAGGGTAGCGACGACACTCTCGTTCCACGTGAAATATTAAAGAGTCGTCTAGCTAGAACGTCCCCCAAAACGACACCCGTTTCAATCGCGGTTCGAGGAACGCCCTATCGCTTCCGATCGAAATCACGCTCCTGTCTTCGCGATGACAGGAGAGGAACAATGGAAATCTTGATCCTTCGAAAGCGAAAAGGGTAGTAACAGTTTGATGACCGGTGTCACACACTCGTGATTCCACTCATTCGAATGACACTTGTGTAAAATGAGTACCTTAAATATTTTTCGGATTTTACAGTTTAACACTTTGACTGCCATGTTATCCATACATGAGTGACACTTCGATTTAATCATTATTTATTTCGCCATGGGTAACATTAATAAATATTTATTATATAATGCGAGGCATTTGAAACAAACCACACAAATAACTTTTTTAATTTTCGTGATAGAAACAAATGAAGGGTTCGTAACAAGAACGACCCTTATCAAGTTTTAATTTTTTGATTACAGCTTATCTAAGCAGCTCTAACGAAATCAATAGAAAAATTAAGAAACTTACTAATATTAATGATTAGAAAGTGTATTATTTAGGGTATATTCATCCTGTATAAAAATGTAGAGAGTTTGTAATTTTCAGCTAATATATTGTGGCAGTCAAAGTGTTAACTGTTTCTATCAGGTTCAATGGTGGTGAACTTTTTCAACTCAAATTTTGGGCAAGTTGGTAATGTTACTCCACGCTTTGGTGATCATTATTATATTAGCGTGGAAAACAAGTAACTAGGCACACCTATGACTGATAAAATGTAAATCGTCAAGTGCTTATAAAGTAGAATTTATTATTACTTGACTAGGGTCTTGCGAAAATGGTCAAAAGATAACTAATATAATGGTAACTACATGACTGCATTTAACAGAAGAAGATACATGAACTCTGCATTTAAACTGTCTTTTCACACCAAATAGTTATCGAGATGTATCGTAAAATAGGGTTTTCAACCTCACATTCAATGTGGAAGTTGATGAATAGAAAGAAACATTTGTCAATTATTTTTTCGAATACTACTTTAGGTATATCAGAATTTCAGCAAAATCTACGCGTGTTAGTTGGGTAACCTTCCTGTTACTGATTAGTTGTATTTTATTGATCGTTAATAAAGACTAATAATAATCACAACGATAACAACAACCATAGCGTGACAACGACAACGACAGCCTTGCAACGACAACGTCAGCCTTGCAACGACAACGACAGCGTTACAATAACAACGACAACGACAGCGTTGCAACAACAACGACAACCACAACGACAGCGTTACAACAACAGAGTTACAACAAGAACAACAGTAACAGTAACGACAACGACGATGACAGCGATAACTACACGAGGACAATGGCAAGAACAATAAATTGAAAATTTGGTAAATCTACGTAACAGTTAGACAATACCCAAGGCTGAATGGACACACGAAATTCCTTTTCTTAAATTTACGGTCGAAGCGGGTACTTTACGATACTACGTGAGTGAAATGCAACTAAACTTCTCGGTCGGTTTGCAAGAGAACCCCTTTCCCTGTTATTGAGAACGGTTCGACGAGTCTAACTGAAATAGCGAACGGGAAGTTTGAAAGGTCGATACAATCTGTGCCCGGGTATGGCGTTGATGCGGTCAACTTCACGCGTTAACAAAGACATTCCACGGGAACTTATTTCGAAGTCGCTGGTGAACGTGGTAAACCGTGATTAGTAACGACGCAGCGTAAACCTTGAAATGCACCGTCGCCGGACCAGTTTGCGAGTTTAGAAAATGTCTTTTCCAATAGGAACTTGTTCGACCGGAAACACATTATAAAGTTTCCGAAATTTCTTCACATTATTGCTCCCTGTAACTTCCTTTCCTATCGGCGAATTCAATGACGGCAAAGTAGTCACGATTCTCTTTCTGAAAAACGAATAAATTACTGTGAACTTTCTACATTTTCCGCGGAGTTATAGGAAACGATAGAGCTACGTCCACCGACCGCGCAATTCCTTCGTCTCTGTTATTTTCATTGTTGGACGATCGATGGAAATATTGTTCTGTTTCATCGAGGACAATGTGATCCAGTTCTTCAATTTATGAACGTTGATTTTTTTATATGGCTTTCTGGCGTGAATTTACAAGGACACCTTTGAGAATATCGTGGCTATAAACAGGGCAAGGCATTTCAACCCTTAAGTGGATTATTGGGGCCGTAGCGGTCCTGTGCAACTTCAAACTAATAATTGTTTAACGTGTGCTGATACAATTATGTGAAGATTTATGGAATTCTCTATTATCTCATTGTGCTTCTAATGCTGTAAGGAAAATTGATTTCTATTTTGTCTATTCGGTGAAAATTAAACAATTATTAGTTTGAAGTTGCATAGGGCCGCTACGGCCCCAATAATCCACTTAAGGGGGAAAGAGGGTATTGCAAGTTCAAAAAAACTGAAATCTTTTCAAACAGGCCCCTAAAGTAACTTACTTTATTTTTGAGATACTTCGTTTTTTTATATTGTTTCTACCTATTGAATTTATTGTAGAAAAAGCTTTTGATCAAGGTATAAAGGAATAGTCACCTGTTTCATACCATTGTCCTAGGAGTCTATAAAATTGATTCCATTGTGCTACAGACCATTCGTGGATAATGAATTTTCCACGCGAAACAAAAAGGAGCGAGAGAACAGAAAAATAAATACAATAAACTCTCGATTGTGTGGGATAAAAAAATATACTTTCTATTTTTAACACGTTGGACGCCACATGTAACACCAGTGTCCCACTCCAATTTTAATTTCGTCAAATAACTGATTGCCCCAACGAAGTTTTGAGTTACATCTATGTCACAATGATAGCGCAAAATAAGAAGTACATTATGAAATAAATAAATATTTGTATACTCAACGATACATGTTAATAATAAGGTATTTTCGCGTGTCTGACTAGGCGCTGGATTTTCCACTGCGGCGTTCAACGTGTTAATTGAGGTGTGCACGTGATATTAAAACAGAAGATGAATCTCTTGAATACAAAATTTCAAAATAAAGAAAAAATATGTCAGAATCTTAAAGAACACGTGAAATTATCATTATTTCTGAATAAATAAAAATGAAAGATACCAGTTTAAAAACCTCGAATATTCAAATTTCTATATTATAATATTCATACTTGACACTTTTATCATTTTAAAGCCACCCATAAAAATTTCTATATTTCACAGATTGAACGTCACAGTCATGTAACGAATGGAAGCTTTAAAAAATAATTAGTTACTCGGCGGTTCAACAAATTCTCCATAAAAGAAGGTTTCCAGGGATTGTCGAGCAGAACGATCCACAATTAACGAGGACCCAATTAAAGAAAGGTACTTTCCCCAGAGAAAGTTACGGAAAAATGTTTGTCTTGTTCAGACCCGAACACGCTTTTCCTTCGAAATTCTTACGAACTACGGAGCTGCTAATTTATTCGCCTCTTCGAGCGAAGTTCTCGAATCGATCGATTGCGCGAGTTCGTTTATCTCACTGGGGGAATCGTTCCTTGAGAATTTGGTTTCGCGCGAACTCGACGATCGAGCGAATTTTCGAATGGCAAACCCCGGATTATCCGGGACGCAAACAATTTCATCCCGATTAATCGTGGATCTATCATAACGCCGCAAACGAAATCCCGTGAAAGGGGAAACGATGGTGTACTCACATATAACGATGAGATGAGCGTTGGCACGAATCGGTTTAATACGTAGATACGGTCCAACTTGGCACTGGTATTCACCGTCGTCGGTCAAAGAGGCATCGGTCACTCTCAGATTGTAAATCCCCGCATTTTGGTCTCCTATCAGTCTGAGCCTCGGGTGTCCCACGATTTCTCCACCTGTAACATGATTGTAATATTCATTTATTAATGATTTTTTAAAAATGTTTTATTACAATAGATTTTGTATTTTCGATTTCAATCATTGAGTTATTCAAATATTTTATTACAATAAAGTTTGTATCTTCTATTTCAATTATTGAGTTATTAGAACGTTTTATTATATTAAATGTTGTATCTTCTATTTCAATTATTAAATTATTAGAATATTTCATTACAATAGATTTTGTATTTTCTATTTCAATTATTAAGTTATTAGAACGTTTTATTATATTAAATGTTGTATCTTCTATTTCAATTATTAAATTATTAGAATATTTCATTACAATATATTTTGTATTTTCTATTTCAATATTAAGTTATTCAAATATTTAATTTCAACAAATCTTGAACTTTCTATTTCAATTATAATTTAAAAACTTAAACACAAAAGTATTCTAAAAATTTTAATAAACGCTTTCATACGAAAACTTTCCTGACGCACAAACTTAGTTACCAACCTAATGCTCTCCATAGGAATCAATGATCGTTTGTTATAGTTTTGGTGATTTTTCGATTCCACGACAAAGGTGACGAATTTAGTGGCCACCATAATAATTTATTAAAAGCATCGAACATCTGCTACTTTTCGTAAAAATAATTACACCAGTTGATACAACATAAAATAAATAACCGACAACAATATTATCGTCACTGTAAACGATACGTATGTACACCAAACATATCGAATTTTTGATGTGAATATTCGAAAATTCATCTCATCTCTGAATGAATAAACATTGACACGGTTAAGTAATTGCGAGATTTTCGATGAATGTTATATGTATCATATAGACTTCGTAAAACAAACTTGTATTGCAAAGCAATCGTGAAACTAATTATTTTATCGCCACGTGCGGACCGAACATGAAATACTATTTTATTACACTGAATATTTACATCGATTCGACTTCAAATACGCTCTGCAACTATTACAAGCAAAATTATAAATTGATATTCTGCTTCGTATTTATTTCAAAATTATTCTAACAGTTTCCATACAATCACGTTTCATTTACGGTAAAATAGGGGATGTTACTGTCACAACAACAAATTCCAAAAAAATATTCCTTCAGTTTAATTTAATGAGTAAAATCTTTGAGATTTTATTAAATTAAATAACTTTTTATTATTACACAATTCTGAGCAGTTTTCACGTTGTAATATTAATGTAGGGACATGAAAACAAGTCTCAATACTCGAATACTCTTTCTTTCAGGATTCACATTAAAAATTGTACTTTATACCGTGCCTGACTAGATATGGATTTTTTCACTGTGGAAATCAACGTGTTAAAGAAACTCACAATCAGCATAAACTATCTGAATCAAAACGAAACATTCAAGCTAAATAAATGTTCACAAATTAATACATTTGAGAAGTGACTGAAACAAATATTTTATAAACAATTAACACTGTTAATGACTGTAAACTATTACTACAATATTTCATCAATTTTAATTTGATCACGTACATAACTACCAACCGTCATGAACTTTTGAGTAACATTCACGTTCAAATGATAGTAGAAATAGAAAGTGTAATATCAAATAGAAAAATATTTGTACAATCAACCGCGTGTATTAATAAATAGCCACTTTTGCGTGTCTGCCTAATGACTGATTTTTCTACTGCGCCAGGGAAAGTGATACTCTAAAATATTCACTTTAATTTAGCTTAGACAATTTTAAAAAAGATTAGCCTACTTTTTTTCTAAAATGAATTTCTGACAGCCATTTTCATTATTCTGTACAAGTATCATAGTTTAAGAATATACAATGGCTTTCAGAGCTGTGAAGTGTAACACAGGGTCATGATTTTTCAATGCAACGAATGTTCGCTGTAAAAGGCTCGAGGAGAAAAAATTCTAAACACGATGCATTAAGGTAGTACCATAACTCGAAGATACATGTATCGTAAACTAAACGAGCGCAGCTTCTACTATAAAGGGCGGAGACATATTTACCAGGAAATACTGTAACACGATGTCACTTGCTTTTTGATAAAGCCAGTGATGCATGCAAAATCGATGCAGGCGTTAGGTTTCAGGGCAGCCATTATCTTTCTGTCACCGTGCCCGTTAACAAAATTTACCTCGCCACGGTAAACGCTCGACGATGGTACAGGCAATTATCCGGCCAACATTTTTCAGTTAAAAAATTCTTGCAAACAGATAAATAATTTATTATCGAAAGTGGTCAGAAATTTCTCTTGGCGAGATTGTAAACAATTTTTCTAATGACACTGTGTGGTAATATTATTATTTATTAAGGGATTGCGGTTTATTAATTGTTGATTATTTCTTGTTTTTCATGAACACGTTCCGTGTCGTGTGGGCCGTATGCGACCCACGCATCAAATTTGATTATTTTTAATAAATGGCTTTATTTCTCAATTGGAACGAACGCTGCAATGATAGTACAAAATAAAAAGTGTATCGTAAGGTAATTTATTGTTTGTATTTTTAAGGTTACGTGCTTATACGAGCTTATTTTTGCGCGTCTGACTTGTTATTGAATTTTCTACTGCAGCCCAGAACATGTAAGAGGCATAAATAAAATGTTAGAAAGATACGTTGTTTCGAATGTAAACAATACACATTTTTATAAAGAATATTATAACGTTTTTGTATAGGTAGATTTACATACTATTTTTTGCACACAAGTGGACACTACATACATTAAGATAAATTGTTTGAATTTATTTTTCTCCCTGTTCATTGTCATTTTTAATTCTCACATGAACGAACATTTACGCAATTATACTACTTATATGTAACAATAATAGACAGATTTAAAATATATTAATAAAAATAATAAAATTTTCTTGTTTTGCGTTAAAAATCAGTTAGGAACTAAGACTTTTAACGTTCAAAGTTAACGAATACAGGCTTGTTGCATGTAATTGTTAATAATATTTCGATTGGTGTGTGTAGTAAATGTTTCGAAGGTTTATCAGTAATTTTAAGCGTCTTCTCAGTTATCGTTCATGTTTCAATGTTCTCACGACGCAAGCGCCGCGTGTTTTACGAAAAATTGGGTCACGAACAGATAAAAAAACGCCCCTAATAAAGCTTTCGGCAGTCGAGAGTCTAATTATTTTTCTGTTATGATACGGCCGCTCCGCACGAGAATGTACGAGTTAACGTTAGGCGAATCAAACAATGCAGTGAGACATGGGAGCTATACTGCTTTCCAAAAAGTGAAACCATTTTCGAGCAATTTATACAGAGTGTATGAACGAGTTTCGTTGAAAGCCAGTGTTTCATCAAATTAATAAAATAAAAAATTTCAGTAAAATCTCGAAGCTCTATTAACGAAAACAAGTATTATTCACTTTATATTTACTAATGAAATAAATTGATGTTGTTTATTTATTTTTTATTTTAAGTGATTATATATGTACGTATATTTTACAGCTCATCACCAGACTGCGGATGTTTATGCAATTTAATATATATAAATTGGTGGATGATGAACAGTTAATAACTTAGGAAAATAAAAATTACATATTTTAAGTATTTCAAGGAGCAAATGCAGTCTGGTTGAAGTTCCATTTATTTAAATTTATTAACACAGGAAATATGATAGTCTAAAAATGTATAGTTGCATAAACATCCGCAATCTACTCATCGCTATAATTTAATTAAAAATCAGACTAACATTAAATTTATTTTAATTTTAATTTACTTAATAATTGTGAAGATTAGTTACATTAAGCCAATTCAGAATTTTGAATTTAGTTGAAGGTGGTAGGGTGTAATATTCAGTATTTCCGACGAATATTTTTATTAATTTTTGTAGCTGAATATTCAAATACTATTTTTATAAGATTTTTAGGAAAACGCTTACTATATTGTATTTAGGACTCTATTATTATTTAGTATATGTTGTTAAACTTACTTTGTTGAATGACGTAAGCAAAACCATCCTTCACCCACTGGACTGTTCCAACTCTGTTTTCAACTTCGCAAGGTATAGTTACTTCACCACCTTCGAGGACAGAGCTGTTCCTTGGCCTGACACGAAAATATTGCCCTCCTTCGCCTGAAACACAAATGCAACAAAAATGTTAGAAATAATAAACAAGATGCAGGAAGGAATCATTCTAATTAAACAAAAACGATCATTCTTGATCTCCTAAAATTATTAATTTCCTTTTCTTTCTTCTTCAATAACCCCGATTTTATAGTCAATAAACATACTTTAAAACTAGCTTTGATAAAATCCTAATTTTATAACAAAGTTAGAATACTTTTTTTGTGAAGATATGACAGTATATACCTGTTGTAAATTTTATGATTTACAATTATTCAATTGTCATTTAGCGAAACAATGATTAAAAATTCATAGAGTGTCTAATAATCATTTACACACTAAATTTAATGCATTAAACATAATTGTGTGCTGACTATAATTGTATTCACAACTCGTTGTACTGTGGACTTTGTTAATTCACATGAATCTTCTACATGTTGTTCAACAAAACAATGATTAAAAATTCATGGAGTATCTAATAAATATTTACACACTAAATTTAATACATTCAAAATAATTGTGTGCTGACCATAATTTTATTTATAACTCCATGTATTGTAGACTTTGTTAATTCACATCAATCTTCTACATGTCATTTAACAAAACACAGATTAAAATTCATAGAGTGTCTAGTGAATATTTACACAGTAAACTCAATGCATTGAAAATAATTGTGTGCTGACTATAATTTTATTTACAACTCCATGTGCTCAGAACTTTGTTAATTCACAAGCTTGTACAATGGAAGTAAAGGACGCATTTATAAGAGGTCCAGATAAAACGGAGGGGGAATATTCTGCTCGATCAGAGAGACTGTTCACGGATGCAGCGGTACCACTTCCGTGAAAAGAACGGAAGCCAGAAAAGTCTACGTAAACATAGTGACGTTGAATCCGGCAAAATATTCGCAAGCGCGCGATGCCTCTTTCAATGTAAATGTCCAACGGGGATCGAAGTTAATGAAAAAAAGGGAACTTTTTAAATGGTACCAGGAACGTCACAAAGCTGTATTCACGGAATCGAAATGGACATTGTGGAGCGAGCATCGAAAGACACGGAGCGGAGTTGGTGGTAAAAAAAACTGGCAGTTTTCATGGTTTCTCGAAAACTTCTGCAAAGTAGAAAGAATCAATTGAGGGAACGCTGGAACGGCTAAATGCATTTGTTTGTTTTGAAAGACTCGTTCGCTTCGCTATTGGACGGGATTGTATTCTGTTTGCAGTTCTCAAGGAAGCAACATTTGAAATTGCGTTTTCTGTCTAATTTCAGAAGATATTCTATTTATATTCTTTAAAGGAAACAAAATGAAAATGTTATATTTACTTTGCAATTGATTTTATAATTTTATAACATTTAATTTTTACAGTTCTGTCGAAAAATGTGTTATTGTAACGTAAAAATATTATTTAAGAAATATTTCAGGCTTTTTCAGTACCAACTTTCAGTCTGAATGCTTAAAACAGTTATGAATGTCACTCGAATTATTACCCTAATCTTTTCTCGTGTGATGTTATGTTTTAAGTGTGTAAAAATGACAATTTTGTGAATTTTATCGAAAAATTTGTTATCGTAACGTAAAACAATTATTTACGAAATGCTTCAGATCTTTGTAATACTAACTTTCAGTCTGAATGTTTAACACTGTTTTGAATGTCACTTGAAATATTATCCAAATTTCTCCTCACGTAATGTTATGTTTTACGTGTGTAAAGAATTACAAAAAGATATTTATAAATGAATTATTGTTATATTGTTAAAGCATACTTAATCAAGTACATTATAAAATTAATTATCATCTGTGATAACATTGTTATCTGCAACTTGTCTCATGCAAAAGAATGTTCATCTTTTTGAGGGAAGAATTCTCACAGAGAGATTATTCACATCACCTTCATGTTTAAATTTTTTCCCACTCAGAAAATGTTGCAGAGAAACAAGTGGTAGTCTAATGGTGCAACATTCTTCCTAATGTGCTACACAATTCTTTCGTAGTTGCGGTTGAATTGCTACCCCTTTGGAACTCGTACACTGTGCAATGTCTTAAATGAACTCCACCCACTTCCATGTTTAAGCACTGAAAATTTAACTTACACAAACAAGTGCAAATTACAAAAGCACGTGGTCTTATAGAGGGAATACAACCATGTTAGCAGCGTAGCTCAAAAGCAAATCCAATCATAATTCACTAGACGTTGACGATAAGCGCATGAAATACGACAGAAATGATGCAACAACCTGATATAATTAGCCTTCTATAGCGCTCTTATAATGTTAATATTACTCATAATTTTACAAAAATCAATATTTATTTGCTAAATTTAAATTCCTTGCTCTCCACATAAAATTGCATTGCAGTTGTTGACAAAAAATCTGCCAGACTAAGCAAGAATTTCTCAGTTCAATTAACGGGGACGTAGAAATATACAATGACTCACGAAATTGGTCACACACAGTGTTCCACGGTTGGTTGGAAGAGCGTTCAGACTGAAAACTTCCAACCAACCGTGGAACATTACACTTCTATCATTAGTTTTCTTCCTTCACACAAATACAACTGACTGCCAGGACTCATGTAGGCGTACTTAAAACGTATTTTACTGCACACACGGTATGTATTAGGTATATAAACTGTATTATACCTAACATGTGGTAGCCTTGCTGCAAACAACAATACCCCATGAAAGTACAAAGTAAAAGAATTTCGGAATACCGTATTCACTTGACAAATTTCGTGATAGACTGTGTATTAATTCCTAATTACTACTATCCAAAATTTGAAACTTACGTACCACTAGCGACACTCCTGAAATTTGCAATAAAACTCACATTTTGCATAAACGGAAACTTATTTCTGCTTAAAAAAACAAAATGAATATGGTATTTTCCAGAATTTGTGAATCGTTGGGTCTGTGAGGCCCTATTTATTATCTACTATTCATTATCTTTTCCTAATGACTAGACTGCGGATGCTTACGCAAATATACGTTTTAAGACTTAAGTATTATTTATTTTAATGTAGCCACCAAAATGCAACTATGATAAAACTGTACTTTCTGCTGCAAATGTTGCAAAATTTATTCTTTATTTTACTGAATATGTAGAGTGTGCATCGTCCACGTGCATAAAGGTCTGCAATCTACTAATGGCTAAAATTCAACGAGTGAGATCTGATCGCCGAAGCAGAAAAAAGGCGTGACACCGCGATCTAAATCCGGAAATCCTTCAAATTCCACGAGTCCTCGGTGTCATGGCCACCGGTGCCCTTATAAACCTTTTTTCAATGGGTTAGCAACAATTACACGGCTCTCGGGGCCGGCGCGTTCGCAGGGACATGTCACCCTCGCAGTGAGCGAACGTTTCCACCGCAAAACCCTCGTGCAGCTAAATCGTTTCCCGTCGAGTTCACTCGAAATGACGGGTACAACGGCGACAAGATGAAAGACAAAATCTCGATGGAAGATCAGCGTAATCTGCTTGTTTTGCCGTGGATGGAATCGATGCTCGCGCTGCTTGGCTGGCTTTCGTCGGCCGTAGACGATCCAACGGAACCCGTGTGTACCTGCGGCGGGGTTACACGTTTGCCTTTGTACACCGGCGTGGTCACCTGCTGCTCGAATTTGCGCAATCCAGCCTAAATACAACATCGATGAAATATACAGGCACGGGCCTGTTACCCTGCCACCCGGTAAACAACCTGTCCCGTTCCTCCTGCGTACGCCCGCGTACCCTTTAACAGGATAAATTTAACGCGTCCGTGAACGCAAAGCTTCCGCGTCGCCTTTGGCGGAAAGAATGCCTCGGTTGTATACGGCGTACCGCTGTTTGAGGTGCTGTTAACCTGATGTTTGTCGCGTTCTTTGGGAGGCTTCCTGTTAGGAACGTCAATACACCGATCGCTGGCTGGGTGTGTGTTTCGGATGGAATTTTCATGGGTATCGATTCACGGGCACAGAGAATTGTTGTGACGGAAATTAGTAGGTTTTGATTGGTTGCACGGTGCGGTGTTAGGTGGTTGCGGTCTGCGTAGGAGGCGTTGAAGTTGGATTGGGAACATGGAGTTGACAAAATTTTTGTATGGTGGAGAAGTTTGTGTATGTTAGAATTCTGTGGGAATTGTTTTTGGTTTGATGAACTGCTGTTTTTCAATGGAAATTATTGGTATTTTATTTTGTAGTGGGTGAACGGTGAGATGTTAGATGTTCTGAGCTGCATAGGTGGCGCTGAAGTCGCAGCGAGGAGTGTTAGATAGGGAATATGGAGTTGCAAGAATTTTTGTAGGATGGAGAAATTTGAGTATATTAAAATTTCTGTGGGAATTGTTTTTGGTTTGATGAACTGCCCTATGGAAATTATTGGTATTTTATTTTGTACTGATTGAAAGGTGTAACGTTAGACGTTGTAGGCTGTATAGGTGGTGCTGAAGCAGTAGCCATGCACCTTGGATTGGAAAAATGAAGCTAAATTAATTTTCATAGTGTGGAGGAGTTTGACTATTACTAACATTTTTGTTTTAAGGAAATGCTGGCTCACAATAGAAACTATTGGTATTCGATTCTGTGCTGATTGAACGGTGTAATGTTAGATGTCCTGAGCTGCATCGGTGGGCTGCATCAACGAAATAAGAATGATTTTCATAGTGTCGATCTGGACAAATGATCCTTGAAGTGAAAACAGGAAGTAATCATTTGAAATGCAACTTTAATCTGTTCGTTTCGACACGGCTATTAGGAAATACAGCAAATAGCAACTAATTCCAGATAACAGAAGTTTTAACTAATCAACCATTTCGTTATTTTTGTATTATTATAAATATTGAAAGAATCATGAAAATAAATTTATTAGTGAACTGAATTAATCTGACTCTGTATATATGTGTTTGTAAATATATCTTATTCAGCACCTTGGGAATTATTTGATTACTCTTTAAGATTCTCCTTTAACTATTTAATGATTTAACTTCGAAGCCCATGTAATATTTCGCAACAACTTGAATATTATATTGTATTTTCACTAGGCTGGAAGAGTGGAACGGTGCTTTAATTTGTTACTAAAGAGAAGCACAAAAAGGGTGGATAGATTGAAAATCTTCGTTTCTGTTACAGTCTACTAACATCCGTTTTGCAGCAAATGGAAAATCTTTTACCAATGTAGAAGCTCATAGATATAACCAAAGTGCCGCTGGCTACGTGCCGTAAAGTTCGATTCAATAAATGTACTGAAATGGAGCGGATCAGATACACGTTTCAAAGTTTGCATTGAAGCGTGTGTAAGACTTAAACATTCTGTAGCACAGTAATATTGCACTACTTACAACAATCAATCTTTACATACATCTTCAACTCTTCGAAAACGAATTTATCAGAGTTAGAAAATAATTATATTTCATCATTACGAATTGATAAGAATTAAATAAAAAATGCAGTTTAAAAATATTCCAGATGCACACACACATGATCATTATTACATTCTATTTTTATTAGCGGTCATTGGGCTTTAAAAAATAAATCATCATGTACAGTGAACACGTGTCAATAATCCTGAGGCGGTTCGCACACTGCAGTCACAGTAGAAAGAGCCACGCCTAGTCAGACCCCACATAATTTGCTGTTTGTAGTATAAATCGTAAAGGAAAAAGAAGAACTAAAATATCCAGTCGTTGCGTGTGCTTCTACATTATTGTTGCGATGTTACATTTGCCTAGAACGTTCTAAGAATTAGCAGTTATTTAATTATACTGTATGTGAGACACAGGTTACCCCTGGCCTAGTGTTAAAACAGTATGTAGTTATATTTATTACACAAATCAATATTTAACTGTTATACTGTACACTTGTGCTTTTATATTATTATTGGAGCCTGAAATTTTCTCAGAACTTTATAAAAAAAACCGTAGTGATTTAATTAAATCAACGTTAAGATGCTGGTCAGCGGGAGACCCCCATAAGATCCAACGTGCTACCATCAACAACAAAGCAATAATTTACAGCCATAAAACTGAAGGCACAGCATCCGCAAAAACGAGCCTCTCGCCATCAAAACCACGCAAATGAACTTCTCGTCGGTACACAAAAATTACAATCGCGGGTAAACAAGAATCACATTTCGCTCAGTTATTCAATTTTCTCGAGTGCCATCGACCCCATGGAAACCCGTCGCGAAAACACGCAGCGCCCGAACGTTCAGTTTCTACGACAATCGATTAATTCTCACGATTTCAGGACCAATTCTATTAGCGGACCCGATGAAAAAGCTACGAAATCTATTTGCGAGCCAAGGATAACGAGAGTAGGCGGAAACGGGAGGCGAGCGCGCGCTGCATTTTTTTTTTCAGCCTCGTTTCCCCGGGCGGGGTGGAAAAAAACGGAGACGGGGGCGAGGTCAAACGAGGGGGGTAGGAAAATTTCGCGATACGCGCCAATAGGTCTGTCAGAGGTTTAATCGACGACGCTGAAATACAGGACGAAACGCAGCCGAAAGAAATAAATATCTGCGTCGACGAGCGGCCTCGGCGTCGATGCGCAAATCCGTCGAATGAATTATACGATTATCGGCTTTGCGAATTCTTTTTTTTTTTTTGTTTTATTACGAACCGGTAGCCGTTGATGGGGCGAAGCTTTCGCAAACGAGCCGGTCGTTTTAATAATCGCACGGTTTACACGCCTGTCCCCTAACGCTTTGACGAGAATTAAGCCGGTGTTCATTATTCTTCGAAACTTTCCACGCTGAAATTTTGTTTAACGCCCCCGTGCGGCGGGTTGTCGAAAAAGTTTGATGCTGCTTAACCCCCCGCTTTACGATTTTATT
This sequence comes from Macropis europaea, assembly GCA_916610135.2. Lineage (NCBI taxonomy): Eukaryota > Metazoa > Arthropoda > Insecta > Hymenoptera > Melittidae > Macropis > Macropis europaea. The sequence goes on from OU744353.1 coordinate 9,234,790, forward strand.
AATCACCGAGCGCACGGTTAATTAGTCGAGCCGCTGAATGCTCTGGTAAATACAGGGTGTCCAACTTTAATCTATAAACACGAAATACTCGTAAACTACCAGCTGTACAAAAAAAATGGTTCAGAGAAGAATTGAATGGTTTTGAGGGGGGTATAATCTGGTGTAATTAATTTTTCTATCAGTGGACGCGTAGAGGTCATATGACGGTGACATACGTTTTCTTAAATGGAATCATATATTTTTTAATGCTCTAATCGATGCAGGTTTTTATTTCCTATACAAAAGTATTAAGATATTTATGTTGCAAAACCGTTATTTTAGGAGATATTTTAGTCTCAACATTGCGAAGTGGTACTAGTATTCCTATCTGCACCTGACCACTGTCAATTCAGAAAATGCAGGTGCAGACAGGTGTAGAGTAATTCGTATTTATAGATTAAAATTGGACACCCTATATGCATACTCTCGTCTCAGTATGAGGAAGTATTAGGACACTTAACAAATTTGAAATAAATCTGAGCAAGGTTATGAAATTAATGTAGAATTCGAACAGACATTGCTGTATCACAATCACAAATCTCACCGTGGAAATTAACTAAAAATCAAATCATTACTGCAATACAGCCCTCTCTCTCTCCTTCATCGCGGTTTTCATTAACTGTAAGTTCCTTATTTCTGATAATATTATATTTTTGGTAGATTTTTATTTCAAATTAATTTGTCGTATGCTTCGATCCGGTCCATTCGAAATTTTCTCACTTACGTTCGAGTCACACTCGACATTTTTATATTGCCAGTTTAAATATGTATTATATCTCGCAATTTTTTTTTAACACAAATATCAGATTTATGCTATTTTCAATAGATTGGTAAAAAAATTGTTTAAATTAGTTCCTCTCAACCAACTGTCTTTTGAAGTACATTTCAAATAAAACACTTAAAATAATAGGGAGTTATTGAAAAGAAAATTAAAGAAAAAATTAGGAGTTCAAAGTTCATATATATATAGAGGGTGGTCCACGCAACTTGTTCACCCTGAATAACTTGTAAAGTATGCATTGTATGACAAAATTTTATTTAGAAAAGTTGTATGGTTTGGAGGGATACATTATGTAGTGCATATATTTTTTTTGTAGGTGGAGGCGTTTCGGAGATTTCAAGATCAACTTCGCTTTTTTAAATGGAATGCTATATTTTTTATGCAAAATATCGAAGAGCGTTAAATTCTGAGTTAAAAAGTACTGACCTTTATTAGCCGTAAACCTAATAATTAACGAATAACTTCACTTTGTTTCTTGAAAATGGTCTGTGCGTAATATCAAATTGGAGATTCAATACCAGCAAAGATTTCCGATATATATAAGACAATTCCTCTTCCCTCAATGCGGCCCAGGCAAGCCAAAAGATTGGACATCCGTACTTTATACAATCATCGAAACCCAAGTGTCTTAATTGATACAGGTTAAGCCTGGATCACACTGAATTTCCACTCACCTCGTGCCTGCTAGCCCGAAAGCTAAAACGTATCATTCAAACGCAATTGCTTTCGTTTTCCAAGGCATATCAGCGTGCTCGCAACGAGCATTCGCGGGAGAAAAAGAGCGTTTCGTAACGTTCGGTGAACGGTTTCATTTTTCATTGTAGAGTTTCGCAGGAGCCGATTTGCATGCCGTGCGACAGTAAATGCGGATTTTACGTCGCTGTTTTGTCGGCCTTTTTCCTGTTAAGCGAACCCTGAAACGAGCACCGATACGGGAACCGATTGTCCTCTTCCGGGGGAAAATTCGACGGAGCTGAACGAAATTTCGCGCTCGTACGCTGCACCGGCGTCCTCGAGGAGAGCCGAGTCGCCCGGAATCCATGTTGATTCCGTAGTCGAAACGCGTCTCTGCAAAGTTTTATGCGCGATCGAGGTATCGAAAAAGTGGTCGGTTAGTTTGCTTCCGCCGCTCGATCGCGTCTTAAGAATTTCCACGGACCCGTAAGAATTTTTCCTGATTTTATAACCGTTGAAACATTTTCCATGCCCCAACGATTTATTTCTCTCTAGTGGATCAGCGTTGGCGAACTTTTTTTAACAACTCAAAAATTGGAAAAAATTGTGCATGTCATTCGACACTTTATTTACACTTTGAGTGCCACGTCACCCATATTTGGGAGACACAAAAATTCAATCATTATTTGTTTGATCATGTATAGTATTAATGTGTATCTTTAATAAAGTTTAATAGTAGCAGTACAAAAATTATGAAAGTTATTGATATTATTGATTAAAAGGGGTACAATTTATGGTTATATTACTTTTATATAAAAATTTCGAAAGTATGTCATTTTCAGCTAGTGCAGCGTGGCACTAAAAGTGTTAAAGGGCTACCTAGGTAGGTTGAAAAAATCGATTTTCCAAAAATACTTTAATTTAATAGTACAGTGGCACCTCGATTATGTGAACGTAAGTCATCCGAAAATTAGCCATCTTATGTTATTTACCAGCTAAAATTATTATTACTGACACTGTGCATTTCATTTTGTACTATTATGTATTTTACATTCTAGAATAAAATTATTATTTTTATGCGAAACATAGGTACACCGTCAGATATCCTGTTACTAATTACAATTCGGATAATCAAGATTCTATTGTACTACCTTTAAACTATATCCCCTTAAAATATAATTTATATACACCTAGTCGAGTGGTCCCACGCGCACAGGTATAATACGATCACCGTTGCACTATGAATAATTTATATAAAAATAAATAAAGAGCTAAGAATAAAACTTTTTGGAAGCCTCAATGTCCGCAGAAGGAGAACTATATGGTCCAGGAATCGATGATACGAAATAAGTATTTTTTAGTAATATAAAGTATGTAAGTTTTTGTTCTCATTTGATGCCCTAAAAGGGGTTAACAATACTTGAATTGAAAAATCAAAGTAAATATGTTTGTGTCGATGTCTCTGGAGAGATTAAGCAAACAATATGAGTTTGTACGAAAATAAAATTAATTATACTACCACTGCAAGAGAAATGAGTATTGACACCTATCGGGGCGCAAATGTCGAAAAATTTCCAGCAAGGTGAAGTGCCACAAAAGCACAACAGGGGAGTAGCATAATGTTTGACGTCACGTTCATTGTTGCGAAACAGCAGTCCAATTAACTCTGCTTACGCTTCCTTCTTTTCATCCATATTTTCTCGTTTCGCCTCCTCCCCCCGAAAAAAGAGAGCGAAATGCAGCTTGTCCCAATTCTGCAGACTCGACGTACGCGTCACACACAACATAGAGGAGGGAAAAAAAAGGAACGAGCACTCGACCATTCATTTTTAGTAAAAATTTCACTCGAGTATCTACGAAATCGATCTTGAACACGCCATGTATCCTTCGAGCGGGTCGCGAACGTATTTTCGAGGGCCCTTCAGGTTCTTTCAGTGCCTTATGCATTCGTACATTTCAAGAATATGCTGAAACCGGCTAACTATTCGTATTCTGATGGAGTTCCGAGGAAGAAACTTTTTCCCGATGCTCGGAGTCTCGCGAGCGACAGATATTCGACTGATTCGTAGGAATACTAATTATTAAACTGCGGACGCTTATGCAAATATACGTTTTCAATTTACTTGAAAACTTTATTTTGTACTAAAAGAATAGTAATTATTAAACTACAGACACTTATGAAAATATACATGTTGAAGTTTTATGTTTTTCGTATTAATTTAGCTGAAGAAATGAAACTGTATTTTGTTACTTTTACTTTTCAAAGATGTACCTTTTATTTTCTCATAAATAATTATATTTTCTACAAACAATTATAGGCGTCGACATAAATTTACATGATATTTGTCAGTCAAATTCGTTTGAAAATAACTAAATTAATCCACATTTCCATATACAGGGCGTTCCAGTTGTTTTCATTAAAATTTTATTAGTATATTCTATGAGTATAAATAAGAATAATGTATTATATAAAGATAGGTAGACAGAAGCTTTTTTAAAAAGTTATAACAAAAATACTATCTAGTCTGTTTTTTTGTTCGTGAAAATTGTTTATGCTGATCTATTTCTACAATATATCACAGTAAATTGCAAGCCCATATTTTTGGTATAACTTTTTAATAAAGCTTCAAACGATCAATCGATACAAAATATGTTTTTTTTATTTATACCTATAGAAAATACTGACAACGTTTAACTGGAAAAAAGTGGGACATACTGTATATACTTGTAAAGGGTTAGATACTTGTAATTATCATTTTAAATTATTTGTAAACTGTTCCTTATACTTAACATTGCATTAAACAAATTTTGCTTATTTGTCAATTCCTAATTTTATTATTATCTTCTGGAAATGGTATAATTAATGTTTTCTCAAATTATGCAGCAGTTTTAAAACTGACTGAAATTACAGAATTTCGTTCATTTGTTATATGGCCCTGGAAACTTGTTTTCTTTACCGTCCCTGGGTAATATAAAAAGAAACGTCTGCGACATAACTCCCGAAACAGCTTCTTTTCAATTTTGCACCAGGTGGCAAATAATTTCGTTATGGCTTTACCGATTGCCCCCGAAGAAATGGCATGCCGCGTTTACGTTATTTTACCTTGTAACTACATACGTGTATCGATCGTCGTGTGTGTCATAAATACACACACACACGTGCGCGAAAATTTTATTTGCACACCCGCAGAACGACTTATTTCGCTTCTGGCGGTAATATATGTACACGACCGTCCAAAAGTGAAGTTATGGTCCGTATGTTCGAAAGCCTGCCTCCGTGAGAACTTCATAAACTGTGAATCGATGGAACTTTACGTTTTACTCTTACTTCGTGACACGTAGCCATCGTGTTTAAACTTTGAATTGCACAGACACTTTGAAAACATAGTTGCTACATATTTGTGGCCAACAGTTTTCGATTCTATTTATATAAAGATATTACATTAAACAATTTATATGTGGTATTTTAAATTTTGGAGCATGTATAATATTTTTGTTCACACTGTTAGTTATTATTTTACACTCCTGAAAAATATGGAACTTTATGTTTTATTATTGTGACGCGTAGCCATCATGTTTAAAATTTGAAAATATGGTCGCTACATATTTCTGGTAAATGTTTTTCGATTCTATTCTCTTAAAGATATTACACTAAACAATTTCTATGTAGTATTTTAAATTTTGCAGAATCTATAATATTTTTTTTAACACTGTTAGTTATTATTTTACAGTCTTGAAAAATATGGAACTTTATATTTTACTGTTACTTTGTGACACGTAGCCATCGTGTTTCAACTTTGAATTCCACAGACACTTTGAAAATACAGTTGTTACATATTTGTGGCAAATATTTTTTCGATACTATTCGGTTGAAAATATAATATTAAAAAATTTCTATATGGTATTTTAAGTTTTCGAGAGTTTACAATATTTTTGATTACACTGACAGTTATTATTTTACACTCTTGAAAAATATACTGAATCAATTGAATGAAACGTGAGACCGATATTGATTAGGTATTTCGTGTTTGCCCCGCACTCTCCAGTGAATATTTCAGCTGTATTTATTTTCTGCTTTCTTTCTGTTTTACGCGTTACGTACAATGAAAATAGCTCGTGTCAAAATAGTACGTAAAAGTGGAATATCAGATATCCAATATGCCATGAAAACCGGAGCTGACTGTGAATCCTGTGAAACTATAATCCCTGTAAACCATTCTGGTCTAGTTTAATGGAACTTTCAAGCGGATAAACTTGTGTGCACAGAGCCCCTTAAACTTTATTCAGATTTTTATATTGTTCCGAAAGCTATCGATCGAGTACAAATGGTCGAAAAAAGGTTTTGCTATCATAAGAAAATACTGCAAATTTCAATTTCTTATTTTGCTTCTCAGTAAGACACATTGTGATAAATTTGAATGGAACAATATTTTTTTAATAAATTAAATATCTTGTCAAGTTTAAAGTAATATTAATTTACGCTGTAAACTATTTTAACTCTACTCTTATAATCAGAGACCCTCATTGTCAGTACTGTTGTAATCACTTATGCATTTGTTTCGAGACTATACATTTATGAATTTTTATTCAACACGATTTTGAGATCTGTTAATTAATCACGTGAATTTTTGAGGGAGAAATTGAGTCACAAATTGGCTGTTCCTATTTTTGGGTTAACTCATTTAGGAAATTTATAGTATGAGAGCAAATATTCTGAACTATAACAAAACTAAGATTTTACATAAAGATACTTATGAAACTAACTTAGACTGTTGACGATTGTGAAATATGTCCTTAACGATGTTCGAAACTCTTGAAATAATTTTTAAAAATACTTTTATCGCTTCCCTTGACTGAAAATTCGGTATGGATGATTGAAACAGAGACTTCGAAATTTCTAAATGATTTAAAAAACAAAATCCTTGAGATTGTTGTAGTAAAACCTGAGTGGAACTCAGCACGAATCAAGTGGTTGAAATTTACAATGATTTTGGCATCAATTTAGATTAAAAATATTTGTAACTGTCTAAGGATTTGGAAAATCTGTTTTGTGAAAAATATTAAGCTTTTCTTTGTTTACTCCGTACGACCTACGAGCAAGGCAAACAACACTGAAGTGCTAATAGCCACTACAATGGCTTCGACGTGCCATGTCACCTGAATTAAAAATTGCATGAGCTATAAATTTGTTTATGCTTTATGCTGTTTATTTACGCTCCATTAATACATGTTATTAATACATATTATATTCCATTCATTGGAAATCTATAATAAATAAAACAGACAAACAATATTAAAACCAGCAAGAAAGCATGAAATATTATAAACAATAGAATTTGAAGGCGTGTTTCCTATCTGTTACTTTAAATTTTGAATCGAGTGAATGCATGACAGATTTAACATAGTAATTGTAGGATTTCCAATAGAATTTGCCGAATTTAGCACATACGTGCCTGTCAATTATGATAATGTCAACAGTAAAAGGGTTAACAATTGCTTTTGAAGTTTGCAGGCCGGTTTTCGCTCACGGTTTCCCAAATATCGTCCGTGTCCTGTCTCTGAAATATTGCGATGGTGTTCGTTATAGACGCGGCGCAGTTATTAGTCATTTCGAAATTAGAATTATAATGCAATTACATCGATGAAGCGGAACGATGATTGCACCGTTGAAATCAAACGAGGGCTCCCGAATCGATGTTTGATTAGAGGTACAGTGCTGAACGGTGGTTGTAACATCGAAACCCGCTGACAATTTTACCATCGAAGTTCCGTCATATCATTGAAACTTAGCAATAATTACGTCATCGAAGCTCAACGAGATCTTTAGAATAACTTCTCCATCAGCGTTTGATCGGACCGTCGGAGTTCAGCGATCATTTTATCGTCAGGTTCCAACGATCCTCTCATCGAACTTCACTAATGACAATGTCCCGCCGATTCTCATCAGTGAAATGTATAGTTACATAAGGGAATAATTATATTAGTATTGTTACTACTAATACCTTATTTAAGTAATTAAATAATATGGAGAAATGGCTATTGAAATTTCAAATGTATGCTTCTAATGATTAATCATACTGCAATAATAATAATAGTAATAAAAGGTGGTAATAAGATAGAAATTTTGAGATACTTAATACGTTTAACAAAGATCACTATTTTATAATTTAATCAAAACACAATTAACATTATGTGAGCAAATTATAATTTTTCATAATGATTAAGAAATATAAGTATTCTACTCACAGATTAAATGTTTTTCTTATTTATATTTCAAGCAGGATATTGTAATAGGTTCTATTAGAAATGATTACTTTTACTAATTATAAGAGACACGTTTCATGTCACAGTAGTAAATTCCACATCTAGTCAGACACGTCGAACTAGGATTTTATTAACACATATATGGTTCAATATATACTTGTTTAAATTATTTATAGGAATACTTCTGATTGTGCACTATTATTCTAATATTAATTTCTTTCAAACTTTAAATAGCTTACATACGTGTGTATTAGCTTCTGTTCCGCAGTACAAAAGTCCATAACTAGTCAGGCATACTAGTATAGATTTATATTAATATATATTGTTGAGCTCGTAATTTTTTAATTATTTCTAGAAACCCTTTTTATCACACACTATCACTGCAACATCAATTTGTCTCAAAATTTAAATAGCTTAGAAACATGTTATGTAACACCTTCCGTTCGACAGTAGAAAATTCAATAACTAATCAGACATGCCAAAGTGGCTCTTTATTAATATATATTGTTGAGCATGTCATTTTTTAATCATTTCTAGGAACGTTAACTTGTCTCGAAATTTAAATAGCTCTGCAACGTAGTGTGTAATACCTTTTGCGCGACAGTAGAAAAATCAATAACTAGTCAGACACTTGAAAATATCTTTTTAGAAGCATATATCGCTGAGCTTACAAATGTTCACGTATTTTAAGGTACGCTTCTAATTTTATACAATCACTGAAAGATCAGTATGACCCAAAATTTGATCAGGGTTAGTTAATTTCACAGTACGTATGATGTGAAGTTTAAATGTGTAGCCCGCAGGTACCAAATGTTAGGTTCAACTTGTTTCCTCAGAATATTCAAGTCTGAATGTTCAGTCCAGAAGTTCGAATTGCTGTCGGTCCAGTTTCTCTGTACTGCTGGCCAAACGGTTTCGGTTCTACAACTAGTATTATTTTAAACTGCAGACGCGTCTTTTAATTTTGAAGAACTCGATCCGCAGTTCTAAACTCGAACTTTGTCCAGCACAGGGTAACGTTTCCACGTTCCAATTAGAATCTAAATTTTCGCAGCTGCCAGAATAAAATAAAATAAAACTGTCACCATAGAGAAACACTGTGCCAAGCCATGCCATGAATACCCTCCATGCAAGGGTTACATTCGCTGTACTTAACACGAAAATTATACAATATTTTGCCGCACAAAAAATTGTACACGTGGCTCAAAGTACGAACAATACACGCACCAAGTTTTATTTCAATAGCTCTAGTAGTTTACTTGCAAAAAATTCCGGAACACAGCTATTCTTTGGGGGTGTAAAAATGAGAAGCTCCTTAACACTCTAACTGCCATACATGGATAACACTTAAGTTCAGATGTTGATTATTTGAACATGAATAATATTAGGAAAATATTTAGGAACATTTAATAGACCCAGCAAGACCTATAAATAGCATGATTAATGAACCCTTTGTCTACGTCAGCATTCGGCATCAAAAACCGACAATACGGCACGTCTATACGGGTGGTACATTCTTCCAGTACAAAGAAGAAAGTGGAATAGAAATACAAAATTTAATTTAGGAAGCCATAACGCCCAATAATAAATCAGGCGATCATGCTATTTTTTTAAGCGACTGTAGCAGCTATAGAACACTTCGCAGAGGACAACTATAGCCTCTCTGAATAGCAAAAGGAGTAAAAAGACTATAATCTCAGACCATTTTCATGTTGTATCAAAGTCTATAAAGTTCAGCCGTTTCCAGCCAACGCACTATGGCAGTCAACTTGTCGATCAATCCACGATTCTTTTATCGCTACCAACCACGGTGAGACTTAAATTTTTAACGACAGCAACCGCCTAGGATCATAATCAAGCTATCAGGGAGCAGCATCGGTGCATCGACACCTTTATCGCTGAAGCTACTCTCTCCGGGGCTGTCTAGCACGCTATCGCGGCGTCTCGCGGCTCTCAGCGACCAAAAACAACAATGACAGTAAATTCTCGGGACATAATAAATACGTCACGCCCCCTGTTGTCTCTCCTCGGTGTCCTCCTCGCCCCGGGCCGGGCCGAACGTGCAATTTCGGGCATTACGACGGCATCTAATACAATCCTCGCCGTCTTCCACGGCCGTCTTTTGTGCCCGCATTTATATTGCTCCTTTTGTGAGGAGCGGCGCAAAACGACGAAGACGGCCCCGAAGAGAAAACGGGAAAGAAGAGAGCAAACGGCTGGCCGTGGAAAAGGAGAAGAAGCCAGACCCTGTCCTCCCGTCTCGCGTCAATACCTCCCTCGCCGGCGATCCCATTCAGTTCGGTCTGTTCGTAGATAGCATATCGAGTGAGAACGCTCGTTTATACGCCGTACAAAGGGACCAACGCACCCCATCGCACCCCCTAACCCTCTCCGTCGCTTCACCCTGGTCCCCCGTAGCCACCCCATTAGCATGCGCGCACTTTGCCACGCTTATTTGCGCCGGCGAGCTGCACCCTCCTCCCTCGTTCGTTTGCATTAAACTTCGATTCGATTCTCCTACTTCTTCATTTTTTTCTTCGGGGGGAAGTGGGTGGGGTGATTTCTTCTTCCTGTTGATTTTTGCCTGGATCGTTATCGATGTCGGAGAGATTCGAGAGAGGTTTCGAGGAGATTGAACGGAAGGAACTTGAGGTAATTAAGACGTTTCCGGGGTCCATGTCGCGCTGAATTGGGAGCTGGGGTTCCTTGGATGGTTGGGACGGTTTTCATGGTGCAATTTAGTTGTTTTTTCGGTGTAAGTTTTGAGGTGTGATCCAGTCAGTGGTTCTTTCGTGTGTCTATGTTAGGACAGTGTTTTTGGGTTTATGGTTTAGATGGGATTGTGTTTGTTCTGTGATATTAGGTGCAGGATGCTCGGGTGTGTAGTCTTCCGTGTGTTGTATGTGGATTTAATTTTGTTAAAAAATATTTTCAATCGATCAGGCCAATTTTTAAGACGCTTTTTCTAATTGTATGGTTTAGATAAGGTTATGTTTGTTCTGGGACATCCGGCGTATGATATTGATATTATATATTGTATAGCATAGAGCAGGTGATCTGTAGTCTTTCGTACCACTATTATAAAATTTAATTATTTTTTAGAAATATTTTCTATTTATCGATCAATGTTCATTTTTTTCAGTCCAAGTTTTAATGTAAAATCTAACTAGTTTTTTAGGTACCTATGTTAAGACCCTTCTACTTATTGTATGGTTTAGATAAGGTTATGTTTGTTCTAGGACATCAGGTATGATATTTACATTATACTTTGTATTACATAATGTCTGCCATGTCTGTGCCAACAGCATTTGGATAAAAAAAGACAAAACAAATTCCATGAGTGACTGATGTTTTGACCTTGATTTCAGTGTTCTGAAACGACCTGTATATTTCACTTTCATATAAATAAAAAATATTTACCCTCCGTCCTTCAACCCCATGCTGCACGATTTTGTTAATCACCAAATCCCCTATAATTAACTATTTAAGCGTCCCAGTGTTTCAATAAGTAAAGAACTTCTTACAGTTTAATTTTTATAAACAAGTATGTACAAGACTGAGTCATGTTTTTCAAACACATGGAGCATAATCTGTCTCACAAGTCCGGCTCGTTGTTATCAATCAAGTGATTAATTACAATGGTAGTGTATCTTCTATGAAGACACCCGAATTTCACGTTAATTACTGAATGGCAAATTTATCAATATTGATTTTCGAAGAGAGGTTATGTTCCGTCTCCACAAACATGGCGGTCAGCTAACTTAAACCGCGGGAATCAACCGGAGAATTAGGATTTTCAGTGACCGGCAGACCGTGTTTGCGAAGCGTTCACGAATTTATTAATATAATACGCGTGCTCGTATAAATAATACCCGGATGTTACGCGGCGCACCCGCAACAGTTCCAATTTTTCTCATGCCCCGCGAGCGTTCGCATTATTCCAGGCGTATTTGTTTTTTCGATTTTTGCAAACAAACAAACGGATAATTATTCATCGGAGTGCACGCTGGTGAAATGAAAATTCACGTAATTTTTATTGGAAAGAATAGGGCGAAGTATCAAGCTAACGCATTAGCTGATGAGTTAATTCATTCAAGACGGGGGGAAAAGGAACATGAAATATGAAAATAAAATGAACAGACTGAGGATGTTTATCCAATTTAACATATTCATATACTCGTTATGTTAAAATTTAATTTCTTCGGTTATATTAAAAGCTTAAAGTTTCAGAAGGTTTAAGGTCAGCTTAAACTTATTTCCTGTCCACATAAACGAAAGAGTTAAAAAATTTTTTTTTCCCTTCGAAGTATATTTATTTATATAGTAAAGTAATATAAAATATCTAACTAGTTCTTGTTGAAAAAATAAAATATCAAAAATATGAAAATTAACGTTAGAACAGAAAGACATTTAACTTAAAAATACCTGAGTGACAAAGCTTCCACACTAGATTCTCTTTAAATAAATTAACATTCCGAAATCTGTGGCCATTTTTTGACTCTCCTTAAGCGTCCTAGGGTTAATTTAAAAATTGTTGAACTCTGAAAATGTATATTTGCATAAACATCCGCAGTGTACTAATGAAAATAAGCCCCTGGCAAATGTTTGATATTCGTTTTCCATGTGAAATTCTGAAACGAAAGGGGTTTCTTCGATTAACATACAGTAAATCATGGTCAAAAAATAATGGCGTCATTAGCTCGCGCTGAAAGAAGCAAATGTCGGGACGGAATTCAGCAATATAAATTTTCTCTACCATCGAACTGAAGAGTAATTGATTTATCACATATTCGATGGCGGTGGAAAATTATGAAAATCATTTTCATTGATCTGTATTAAACACGCATTCGATTTATTGAATAAATTATTCATTAGCCGCGTGGAATTATAAATTCATAAATTCGTGCATAAATTTACGGAGCGAATCAATACCAAAAAATATTCAGAAGTAATAAAAAAAAAGTGATTCGCTTGTTGATAGGGGTTAGGGATTCAGAAAATATGTAATTAGACTTATATGTTTATGCCACTTGACATAAGTAGAGTCCTGAAATAGATGAAACAGAAAATGTACGTTTTACATATTTTATAGACAAAGGGAGTTTTTTTAAATTTATAATTAGACTACAGATGTTTGTGCAATTTAACATATCCATATTGATATCACACATGGAATAAAAAATGTACATTTAAAATTTGTAATAGACAAAATTACATACTTGAAACCTATAATTAGAATACAGATTAGATTATTAAACTAATATCCATATGTACAAAATATGTGCAATTAGAAATTTGCAATTTAGATTCTTAATAGACAAAATCAATTTTTCATTTGCAATCTGACTATAGGTTTCGAAAATTAATATCCGTACATGTAAAATTATTAATATACGTATTTATAAAATATGTAAAATAAAAAATGTGCAATTTATATACTTAGTAGCCAAACTAATTTTCTGAAACCTATAATTACACTTCAAATGTTTATCCAATGTAACATATCCATATTTATAGAACACATGAAATAAAAGGTATCCACTTTAAATTCTCAGAAAACATAATTAATTTTTTAAAATTTAGAATTAGATTACAAATTTAGTAGTCTCAACAGACAAAACAAATTCCTATCACAGTTCCATTTCTTCGCCCATAGAAAAAGAAATAATAGTATCAACGTACAAAAATTTATAATCACGCAAATATCCGCAGGCTGCATACAGGAAACAACCAATCCATTCATCGTAACATTAATGTTACTGTTCAGATCTATTCAAAAAACAGGATCCACCGGGTAAATCGCATTTTTCGCAGGGAGATTCGAATAAACACTGGGAAGCTGTGAAGTCACGCGGAGCGTTCACACATCTTGAAAAGGTGTTTCGCATGTTTATGTATACGGAACGGTTTGTCCATTTGCATAGGTAACGGCGGAGGTCGCAGGGATGCATTCCCTTTCGGAATTACTATGAACCGGCACGCGCGGCGCCATATGTTTGACGCGAAAAGGAAAAAAATTAACCGCGGCTATCATTTAATAAAAGCGTAGTGAAGAATTTCATTATTCCCGGCCCATCCGCGTGACAATAAAACGACCAAACTCGCATGCATATGTATTTCCTGTTTGCGTGAACTGAAAATAAAATTGGCACGACAGATTCGCGGACAGCGGTTTTAATTAACGTTTCTTCCCGCTGTTAGAAATTCTACCTTTCTCGAAATTACGAAACGCAAGCTGCGAGACTTCTGAATTTTTTATTTATCGCGGGCGACCGCCGCCGCAGAAAACTCCGCACGCGAGGCGACACACGCAAAATGCACGGTTTCTGTGTACGTAAGTAATTGTTTGTTTATTTACCGGTGTAAGGGGGTAATTTTTGAATGATAGAACAATGTACGACAGAGATGGCCATCAGGAGCAACGCCTGGCTCCAGCCTACCCCCACTCCACGCCCATTCCCCTCACGCAGGTTGTCATTGAGTATGACGTCGAAAACATCGATAATTGTCGATAAGTACGGTTTTTCACGAAACAGGGACGATATAAGAATAATTATTTTCTTATATATCGCTCATTTACTGCAACAGCACAATTCATAAAGAACGATTTTAGGAAATGGGAGTTTGAATGTTTCGAATCAGTGCAATTTTATAAGAAAATCTGCCCACAACAACCGTTCACTCGTGGTGAGTTTTAGAACTTCAGTTATATCGTTCTAACAGTAAAAACTACGAACAGAAACAGTTACTTCTACACCAAAGACTCAAAAATTGCGAGTCTTGAGTTGTGTCGTCGCAGCAAATTAGTGATATGATATCACTTTTATCTAGGGATTATATTTCTGCTTTCTTATTGCGTGAGGGGAATGGACGCAGAGTGGGGGTAAGGCGGAGCCAGTCGTTGCTCCGGATGGCCATGTCTGATGTACGTGGAACAGGCTTACGGTACCCTGCCACTCCATTATGGTCGCCCAATATTTTCTACAAATTTCAACTTGAGGAGCTTATTTATAGTTTTGCCCGTATAAAACGTAACCATATGGTTATCAATAAAAAGCTCGAAATCTACGTTTTCTAACTTTGTTTAAGCAACACGACTATTTTTAATATTTTGTGTGACCTTCGTGGCAATTGATAGTGGACTCCATTTCCAGTGCACCGTGCCACACTTCCTGAATATTTTGCATAGGGACATCTTTAGTGAAATTGGATCTTTGGTAAACTAGGCGTTTTAGGATGAAGCATATGTTTTCAATCGAGGTTTAATCAGGAGAATTACCAGGCTAGCATAAAACAGGGATACTTTGGCTTAGCACGCGGAATTCAATAATGAAATGATTTCACGTACAAGAAGCTCACTTCGTGTCGGTAGCAACATTCCAAACAATCCAACGATGCGAAACTTATACTTGCCAAACATGGCATAACTCGAATAGTTTGCTGAGGATGCAGCGAACGTTTAAAATTGAGGGTGCCCATAATGGAGTGACAGAGTACTGTAGATGTCCACTAACTTGTTATGTTAACAGGTTGACTACTACGGGGAGTATTGTTGACAGGCAGTTCGAATTTTATTTATATTAATAATTACTGATTTTTACTATATTTTGAGGAAACTGAGTATTGCAACAGTAATATAGACACGCATGTACAATACTGAATATTTAAACGGTTTTAATTTATTTATTTATTCATTTTTTTCCGTCGTGTGTCGTGTAAATAAGAAAAAGTTCTGCCGTGCCTGGCTAGTGGTGGATGTTTTCACTGCAACATTCTATACACGATCTGTGTATAGCACAAGTTCAGAATATTAACATTGAACGTATCAAATTTTATCAGTTTATCACGAGGCTTCTACAGGGACGAATTTATGGAAATTGGAAAAAGTTGTTTAATTTTATTTTCGAATATATTTATTCATATAAGTTCATAGGTGTTAGAAAAAAGATTGAAATACATGGTATATATGAGCATTCAGCGTCATACCTTTGTCAATAATATTTAAATTGAAAAAAGAACAGTACACGTACTTATACATAAAAGTATCCTTGACTAGATCAATTGCAGCCAGGATGTTATTAATTTTTATATGAATTTCATGATCAACACCATATAAAGGTATTTTACGTATTTTAACTTCATTTAAAGAGTTTCAAGCAATTTAGCATAATTTAAAAACTTTTAAGTATTTTAACTTAATTTCAAGAATTTTAAGTATTTTAACTTAATTTAAATAAGTTTAACTATTAAGTATTCTTCAATTCACTAAAACGTTATAGAAATGGGCAATACTTTAACTAAATGAAATGTGATGCTCCGACGACCCCGATGGTAGTTTTTGTTAAACAAAAACGGCTCCCGTATCATGTTGACGATGCTTCCGAATAATTGCACTCCAATAACAGCCAGAAAACAAATTCTTTCCGGTACATTCAGCCATCACAGAGCCGCTGTTTTCGATCCGCTGGCCCGCTTAATCGAAAAGCAAAAATTGCCGATGGAACTTTTTTCCCGCCGCGTGCAATGTAAAAGTTGATAGGCGCAACGCGTTTCGAAAATCGAAACTCCTGTTGAGTGTGGCTCGTTTCTTCAACGATCACTTTGTCGAACGATCGGCCAGAACTCGTTGCAAGTGTTCTGTTTTGTTAACACTCCCTCTAATTGAAGGACACGGGACGGTTTTGTGATAAATCGTTGAGTACACTTTGTACGATTTTATCTCCGTTCGAGTGAAGAGACACGAGTGGAAAATGAATTTTCTGCTGACGGTATGGTTTCGTGACTGGACTGCGGACGTTTATGCGAATTGGCGTATTCGAATTTGCTAATAACGCGTGTCTCGTGGCATGAGCGATGTAAGAAATATATTATTTATATTTTTGAGAGACAAAGGAATATATTTCTTTACAGCAAAGTGTAAAAGTATCAACAGATGAAAGGCTATAATTGCGTAAAATTCACAGTCTCTTCATGACACTGTACGACATTTACTGAAACGCATAAAAATACGTGTTCAAATGAATATTTATCACATTGAGCGTTTAGTATGAAAATTGCATTGTTGTGAGAAAAATTTAATTTTCATAATTGACAGTGGCCCTATGCATATAGCAAGAATCTGTAATATTTAGTTAAACAGACATGAAAAATATTGAATTAAAAATCGTGTCTATCTTGATATATTGACTCTAAACACTATAGGAAAATTATAGTATTAATTATAGAAGTAAATAAAAAATTCAGGGAACACCAATGGACACTTCGGTCCGAAAAATATAGAAAATTAATTGCTGGAATATAAAAATTAATACAATGACTGTAATCAATTAACACGTGAAGAATTATGAATATAAACGAAAAAAAGATTTACACACTTAATTGTTTCTTTCATGACACTCATAAGTATATATGTTTTATAACTCATTATAAAACAGAAGTTCTTTTTATTGCATAATATGTCACGTGGATTAGTATTGTTCCTATAGCTGTTATCGATTCTATGATCTTTTTTTACGAGATTCTAAGACTTCTTTTTCATTACAATCAATTCTAACAGCCTGTACGTATAATTCGTGAACACCCTGTACAACAATGTCCACAAGTTTCTCTGCGTATATTGCGCAGTAGAAATAGTCAGCGTATGGTCAGGCGACCATCTCCCACTGAAAAGTGGATTATGTGAAAATCCGAAGGAATTAAAATTAATAATGCCATAAATTTCGATGGCTGCAAAGTTCATACGCGATCAAAAACGTCTCTTAATCACCCTATGGTAACGTTATGAGAGTGACGATTGAGTTATCGAATTCCTCACGTAAAATGAGATTGATTCTATGAAATATTATCAACCTGGAATTTCCGGATTGGGGTTTACTGATAATTCCATAATTGATATAAATCGAATAGCTAGAGATAGTTAACCGTGTGAAATTAATATAATTAATTTCTCTTAAATAAGTGATCATCATAAATCTAGAGAAGATATAACTAAAATTCATGGATATTCGACTTCATTATGTTTTCCTTTGAATTTATGTGAGAACTGTGTGAAACATATTAACATGTCTCCAATTACATACAGAGTTCTACAAACATTTCAATTTAGTATTAATAAACAATTTAACAAATTTATTCGTTTTAATTGCGTTCCCTCTGGAGTCTAACACGCTGGTGTCACAAATTGTCGATTATGGTGCCAAGTGAATGTACCATGTAAATAAGCAACATTTCTTTCAAACTGTCTCAAACATTGTGAGTAACACGAGATGCAATAATATTCACAATTCAACAAATACACTCGTTTGAATTAAATTCCCTCTAGAGTCTAACACTTTAGTGTCAAAAATTCCCAATTATTGTACCAAGTGAATGTACTCTGTAACTAACAAAATCCCTTTCAAACTACCTCAAACATTGTGAGTCACACCATGTACCCCTACTAAAAAATGAAGAACAAAATTCACAATCTAATAAATACATTCCTTTTAATTCCTCTTCCAGCCTAACACTTCAATATTCCCGACTTGCTGATGACACCAAGTTAGCATACCCTACAAACAAGACCCCTCTCAATCCACTTTCAATAAAGTAAACAAAACAACAACAGAATTCCAGACACTTAGAATTCCTTCGTAACTCGGCCTCATCAATTCAGCCATTACTAACCTAATACCATAGACTGAACCGATGTTCATTCACAACAAATTGCTTCCGTAGGAGCAGTTACAAGCAATGGTATCGTACCAAGTAACAATCATGGCGTCCCTGGGTTCCGTGTGCCATAAAGGCTGACGCATTTAATCGCAAAGGACCCAACAAATTAGCGATAATAAGACTGGCAATGGGGACGAGGAACGTCAGGTTCACGCTAATTACCAGAGACTATGTAAACGTATCAAGGCACGGCCCTACGTCACGCAACAGGCCCTTCGCCATTGACGGACAACCGGATGCGCGGTGCGTTTCCTTTCTCGCCATAGTGGTCTCGAGATTATGGTGGCTAACCGCGTTTCAGCGCCTTTAATTGCGGTTCTTCTCACAACGCAGTCACGCCAGGCCGCGAGACAGGCGACTCGTGTGAACTCGATTGTTCCGTGGTGGAAAACAAGGAAAAAACCGCGCTGCTTTCCATATTTCTTCGTCCTCGTCAGCTTTTTTTCAGTCGTTTCGCCGTCGAACTGTTCGAACGAGCTGCTCCTCGTCGACGAGGTCGCGACGCTTTTTATCAGAGTGATTAGGCTGTGTACGCCTTGCTCGTTAGCGCACGCAACCTGAGAAATTAGTCGCGAGGTCGATTGTGTGAAAGGGTGAATCAAAGATGGCTTCTGAGAGATGCACTGCATGATGGCTGTTGGGGGTACTGATGATCGACCTATCTGATGTTAACACAGAAAATTACTTGTATCCTTTAATGTGATTCACTGTTTTGGGTTTCAAAGTGCTTTTGTTCCGAATGAAGAATTATACAGGATGTGTCAGAAGTGTTGGCTAAGAGTCTGTTGGGTAATGATGGATTGTTGCACATGGGATGTGATTTTTTTCAATGAAAACGTGTTTCGACTGGTAATATTGTACGGTTTTTAGAAATTAGTTTTATTGTATTCTATTCTGATAAGAACCAAGTAAATTATGAATTAAGATTAATATTGTTTAAATATACTGTGCATTTGATTTTATAAGTATATGTATCGAAGGTCATTGATAAGTATGAAAGAGATATTAAGACATAACTACATTTTCCTATTAGATACGTAATGTTATATAAATTATTTATCTGTTAAGAAATCATTATGTATTTATATTTATTTTTTCTGACACATGTACATCTTTGTAAATGTTTGTATTCATTTTAAATATTTGTTTATATTTATATAAATAAATTTTATTCTGAAATAAGATGATTTATTTATGTATATTATATGTTTCATGAACCTATAAATGTACATCAGCCCTCATATGTTATAACAAGGCTCCTCATTAAATATAATAATTTTCACTGTAACATTAATAAATGTGCGAGAAAAATTCATTAGAAACAAAATTAGTTAAATTTATTTTAAGTTGTAACAAATTTAGGTTCTTTTTATATTTCTAAGTATTCAATTTTTAGTTGACTATTATTATATTTGTAGGTACCTGAATTTAATTAATTTTGAATACATTTTTAAGTATTTGCGTTTACTTAATCATTATTGATTTACGGTGCAAATCAATGCCAAGGAATATTCAGAATATTGTTGCGAGAGGATAGGAATTCAGAAATATGAAATCACACTGCAAATGTTTATGCAATTCACCACACTTACGCGTATCAAATACATGAAATAAAAAATGTATAGTTTCAATTCTTAATAGACAAAATTAACTTTTCGAAACCTATAATTAGACGACAGATGTTTATACAGTTTAACATATCCATATTTATAAAATATGTAAAATAAAAAATGTGCAGTTTAAAATCTTAATAGACAAAATTCATTTTTCGAAACCTTGATAATTATACTATATATATTTATGCACTTTAACAATATTTGTAGGTATTTGAGTTTAATGAATTTTCATTGCATTTTTAAATATTTGTATGCAGTCAATTATTATTATACAGTGGCACCTCGATTATCCAAACTGTAATTGATAAAAAGGTGACTCACGTTATAACTATATTTTACATAAAATTTACAATTTTATTTTAGAATATGAAACACATAGTGGTATCTAATTAGATACATAATCTCACTAATGATAATTTTAACTTCTAACTCATATATGATAACCGATTGTTGGATGACCGACGTTCGAATAATCGAAGTCCTACTGTATTTCTATTTATTTAAATTTAATTACCCATTACTATATTTCCAACAACTGATATTTAATTACATTTATAAGTGAACGTTTCCATGGCGATGCTTTCATTTCTACCATTCGGTTTCATTAAAGCTTTAATTATTAAAGAGTCCTCCCTTCTTACCTGAAATACCTCGAGCACCCCATTTACGCTTCTTTTTCACTTAAACGCTAATACCGAGGCATGGTCTCGCGGTCCATAGAAATGATCGCGTCGCGACGAGCCGGGTAAAAAACGGCAAAGCGCGGCGTCTAAATTTTCATGGAATGTCATCCGCCGTCGACAAAAGAAGCTGGGCGATTCCGTATAATCGGAACACTTTAAAAGAAGCGGGTATAGCTTTCAAATGTTTGAATAGCTCCGCAACTCGCGGCCGACAAAAAAGGAAACGAACTAATTCTAAAGGAGCGCAGAGAATGAAACATCTGAAGGGAGAGTCATTAAAAAGTCGAAGACCGAAAGAAGCAAAGTAGCAATTTAGTCACGGCCGAGGGAAGAGGAGAAAAAAATAAATTCTCGGCCGCTGGAGAATTTTATTTGTCGGACGACTCTGATTCGCGAGAATTCTCGTCTTTCGAACAGATCAAAAATCGAAACTCTATAAAATTTATTTCTTGCTCTTCGACTGAATTTTTAGTTATCACTTCGAACGAATTGCAAAGTTCATAAAGAAGGGAATTTTATTGCTTAATAATGAAAATCGTATTTCTGATTGAAATCTCGTTTAACATTCAGCTCATGATTTTTTCATTGCCTCCTCATTTATTCGTTCACGCGTACAAGCGAGAATGTTTGAACTTATTTAACTGAACAATTAATGAACAAATATTTGATGTTTTGATACGATATGGTTCATCCTGTGCGTATGCAGCTTTCATATATTATTATATTTTGAATTTGTTCATATTGAAATTTGTATATGAGCATTTATTTATTTATATTTAATTTGCTGGATATTTCGAATAAAATATCGCTGAACGTTCCAATCGTCGGATGTCTCATATTTGTTATGCTATAATATTTCACTTTTTAGTGTAAATAAATGGGCAGGCTAATTATGTGGTTATACGATTTTTAGATGAATTAGTAATATTAAAATATACTATAATATTATTGCATTAAAATATGACTACTTTTTTTTATATTTTAATGTGTCAAATTAGTATGAATTGTCGAAATTCATTTTTTTTCAGGCAAACAAATTTTTTTCTTTAAAAAGCCGCCATTTCTTTAGGTTTTTGAATTTATTAAAAAATTGCACACTACATTCAAAATCATCTGATAAGAATTTTTTATTTTTTATAACGCAGCCGCTTTCGGTGCTTGGTGCTAGCTGACGATAGACAATGCTGTACAACTTCGACATTTTGTAATTTTAAGTAATAAATAATGTACAAAAATAAAGTTAAGATGTAGCCTAACATCCTCTAAAAACTTCCGATATTATACTCAATACCTACGTGAGAAAAAAAAATGTTAAATTTACCAGGTGGTGTCCCTTAAATTTAGTATTTTTAATTGTCAGTTTTCATTATGAAAACGAGAATCTTTCGATAGAAACAAAGGTCTATCGACATTTTTGGTATTAACATTCAATACACGTATTGCTGCATTAAAAACCAGCTTACGTAATTCCAGCTGAGACTGCAGAAATCCAGAAAAACGAAACAGTCGTTCCTCCACTTTAATTTCATTAGAAGGGGAGGAAAAGAATTGGCTAGTGGATCAGGATTCAAAGCCCGATCGTTCGTTTTTTAGACGACTGGAGCAATTAAGCTAGCCAAAGTCCTCGAAGGATTCCTTCTTTCGAAACGTGAATCCAAATAATTGCGCCCTGCCCTATTTGCTCAATTGTTCGAACGGTAAATTCGTACGATTCCGCTGCATCGAACTTGAAATATCGGGAGAAGTGATCATGAACGAATATTTTGGCGCATTACTGAACTTTCTGTTCATACTATTCGATAATTAAGTATCTCTGAATCTTAATAAATAAGAATATTTATGCGTACGCTTTGAAATATGCTACCCTGTATATTATTCTGTAAATTTGTCAGGAGTTAAATCAGCGAATTAGCTTCACTCAAAGCCCCTCGAACAAACAACCATAAGGACAAATCGACAAAAGTGACTTCTCTCAAATTTTAAAAACGCGAAAATATTAAATTCCTCAAAATAATACTAACGCCACACGGAGAAGCGTAATATAGACTTTAAACACAGGTTTTTTGTCAAAATTAATACTACTTTTCTGAGAATTACATTTTTACGAATTATGCAGCTCAAAAATAATATAAAAATTCCGGAAAAATTGTCTTAATGAAATCTATACTACAAAAGATATAAATTGATAAAAACCTGAAAATTAATTATTGAAACTTATAGTTAGACAGAATTTTTATGTTAAAAATAGTTGCCGATTTCGGAGCGACAAATTTTTCACGAACTCTTACGTTCGAAAATCATATCAACCGCTAATAAAAATAACATTAACGAGACATAAACCACAAAACCAATTAACCAACAAAACCTCTATTTACAAAACTATTCATCACTAGCCCCATTTCAATACATTCCATCAATAAACAGTCTAATTTTTCACAAAACCAACGATTCTCTCCCAAATCTCATCAAAACTACCGCTTCCTACTGAATCTCGATTATCCAGCCACGGATCATCCGGAAATAAGTCATTCTACATTAGCTACAAGCTGGATACATCATTATGCAATAATGAGTCACACTTTTTGCAATGGTTTGCAATGTGAGTCACCCTGTTCTAAATAATAGTTCAGATAATCGAGCTCCTACTGCAATACCTCTGCTCCACCAAAACGCAGTTCCCCAACAAAAAAATCGAAACACCGTCTCCCAGTACAAAGCGACCCCCAAACCCCCTCCGTCGTCGCCCTGCGGAAGAGAAGCCACGGCGTTTAAATACGCGGTTACGCGTCGCGCCGAAGACAAAGCGAGTGAGGGGAGTGGGCGGCGGAGGGGGTGGGGGTACGGCGGGCGGTCGAAAGTGACAGAGGGGAAAGCGGCCACGGAACGGCGGAGCGTATGCGTCGAATTATGTGCACCGATTCACCCGAAAATGGGAAAACTTTCGCGGCGGGTGATCGTCTGGGGCGTATCTTGTTGGCCAGCCAAGTTCGGTCATAGAGGGACGAACGGGGGTGGGCCCACCGATGGAGTTACGTTTGCAGTTACGGTCGTCTGGCCAAGCACGGCTCGAAGCTTTACTGCTTGGTTAACGATCTGTCCTCCGGACAGCTTTTGGCACCGAACACCGGCACGTCGGATGCAACGGGGAGACGCCAGCCACCCTGGACCAGCGTTTATTATTTAAATTAAACGTTGACGTCCGGGACGAAGGGGGTGGCGAGATTCTTTTTAGCCTGGTCGCGATGGAAACCGGCCTCCGGGGGTTGGTGTTGCGGAAACTTCCGATTCTTCGTCCCTCTCGCTTGACGGATTTTTTCATCTTTTCCCTTCGATCGATGGGTTTGGTTTTTTTTTTGACACACGGCTGGCTCCAGAAGCAATAATATAGACGTAGGAGTACGTACTGATCGAAAGTATTGGAGATTCAGGTTTTAATAGTTTTGAACGATCGGTCAAGGGGCATTGGTGAGTAGACTGCGGATGTTTATGCAAATGTACAATTTTAGATTTCCATATTACCTATATTCATTGCATTTGCTCTTTGAAATGGTCGAAATATGTAATTTTTGTTTTGGTAAGTTATTAAGCGTCTATCATCCACCAATTTGGATATATACAATTGCAAAAACATTCGCAGTCTATTGGTGAGAGATACGTTCTGTGTGTTATATTTTACCATTGTCATTCCGTGTTTGTCATAAATAATTTCCGACACATTACAGATTTCTTTCTTTATAAAAAGTACTGATTTTTGCTTCATATTTGAGTATGAGAATCTCTGAAACGTAGACATGTTGCAGAAACGACAATAATCACCCTGTAATAAATTATCAATAAATTTCAGAAGGGAAAGTGGAAGTTATGAGTCGACCCAATAATATTTGGAGCGTTTATAGTGTCTGACACGTTAACGAGCAGTAAGTGATTTAACCCTTAAAAGCTACCGTAAAAAAAATCACGTTAACCGTAAAGGCTATCAGGGGTGAAATTTCATCCATGATGGCCTTTAAGTGTTAAGTGTCCTCTAATTATTTTGAGCAGTGTAGAAAAATTAATTATCTAGGACGGAGGAGGGTAACTTTTTTGAGACGCTGAGTGTTGCAAGTAGAAACTGAGATACATGGTCAGACATCTTATGATTTGATATTCCTAATGTGAATCGTGAATGAAGACTATTTTTAACTGTTTGTTTGTATGATTTATATTTTGTATTATAAAATACAGTACGTAATATTGTCTATTTATTCAATATCTAATAATATACAATTTTCGAATTTTCAATTTATTTCTTCACGAATGATAAAAGAATTCCAAAATTTCCTTATTTTACCATGTGATATATATTCATTTAATCTACTTTTTTTGCATAATTATATCCGTTGTCTTCATTATATATTGATTATAGTGTTCTGTATTAATGCTAAATTGCATATTCATACTGAATTGAATATTAATACACTGAACATTGGGACTGAGAATGTATGAAGCAGAATGACACATTAGTGATCGACCATTCGTATTTTAATGACTTTTTGGAAATGTAATATTAATCTGATTCTGATTGTTACGAAATAATTATTTTCATATTAGGAAATCATTACAAAATTAATCCTTTTCCCGTTTCAATGTCTTTAGATTGATCATTTCAATCGATGAATCACGCTAAACAACTAGAATTTTAGTTAACCCTAAGAGACTTAAGGTTTTAGAAGGTTTAAGTTCAGTTTAAGGGTGGGTCATTTTGTCCCCACGTGAGTGAAAGTGTTAAAAATTGTATATTTCCTGTTCGTAATTATATTTATTTATATAGTACAGTAATATAAAACATGTACGTACTTCTTATTGAACAAAATAGAATATCAAAAATGTTTGTTTACTATCATTAAATATAATATCTTCCTGACACAAAACCAGACTATTGGCCCCCTATACAAATTCCTCTTTAAAGAACAAACGTTTCAAATTTTGTAAATACTTTTGTGACCATCTCTTAACACTTTGAATGCCACGTCGCCCATATTTGGGTGACACATAGATTCAACCATTACTTATTTGATCATGTAAAATATTTAAAATGTACATAGTAAGCTCTAATAGAAGCAGTAAAAAAAAATGATGAAAGTTACTCATATTATTGTTTAAACAAGTAGAATTCATAGTTACAATCATTTTGTATGAAAATTTAGAAAGTTTGCCATTTTCAGCTATTGCAGCGTGACACTCAAAGTGTTATGCGTCTTAGGGTTAACTATCCAACCGTTATTTTTAATTATTTCAAAGTAATTGCAGAATCCATAAAAAGAAGAGGACCTCCAAAATAGAGGTAAACAACATTTCAACTATCAACAACCCTACAATATTTCTCTCATGCGTGGAGTTTTTATTAATTGAAGATGAAAGAATTAAAAAATCTGTCGGTTAAATAGCCGGTCTCTCGTAAATGTACGTCCAGTGAAATAGCCGTATTTCATCCGCGTTTCGCAAAAACCCCGACTCATTTATTTTCTTCTTGCTGCTTTGATCCGCTTCGAGTGCAACGATAACAATTTTTCCGGCGATCCGAGGCCGTGTCGCTGATTCGTCGGCGCCTCGTCATTAATGACACGTAATTTTCCGCAACGTCCGCAATCATTACGGGATTTCCACCGCTGCAATCCATTATATCGATTTTTAAACCGCCCGGCAACCAGTCGCGTATTTTTCTTCCGGGTATTATCATCGAAATGGAATGACTTTCATTACTACACGTGCGCAGTGCGACCGAAGAACTTTTTAGGAAAAAACGAATTGTAATTTGCATAGCTATTTCAGACAGAGTGATGAGTGCAGCGAACACTTTCTAAGAATTTGTATTTCCTGAAGAGAGTCTGTATAATTCATTAAGTTCACCAGAGTTAAAATTGTTACGTGGTATAAATTTATATAATTTTTTAATTGATTGGTTCGCCAATCAGAAGTATAAACAACAAATTTTGTGAAGTACATATTCGGAAATATTGTATAATCCGTTAATAAAGAAAATTCAGAATTTGTTTATTAATATATAGCTCAAGTAATTTTTATTTACCGACATTCAAAATTGATTCAATTTAGAGAAAGTAATATTTAACAAATTTAAGAAAGTATATGGAGATAGTGTAAAATCATTATTTTTATTTTGATTAATAAAAAAAAATGCAGAATTTGTTCATTAATACAGAACTTATGTAATTTTTATTTATAGACATTCAAAATTTATTCGATTTAGAGAAAATGATATTTAACAAACTTAATAGATCTCTGAGAAATATAAGGTAATATACCATAATCTACATAATATTATGATTTTTCCAGAAAGATTTGAACTTAATAAAAACTAAATATACTCATGACAGTGTCCTTGAAGAGTTTAAATTTTCTCGCCATAACTGGGATCATAAAATCCACTGAAACAGGTTCGTCATGACTTTATGGACATCTAAGACAGTCCAATGGTATAGTCATTTACGACTCATAAACCTTATCGAGTGTTAACAGAAATCCCACAAATTGTTCTTCGGGGTGGCGGAAAAGTCTCGTCGGTCGGTGAGCTGGAAAAATTTCCTCGTTTCGCGCTGAAAATATTTTTTTCTCCGAATGCCAAAAAACTTTCTCGTTCAAGCGATTCCGGGGACAAAAGCAAACAAAAAGTTCATCCGGGTTTCCAAGAATTCGGCTTGGAATCGATTTTGCGGCCCCTCAACGTCGCACCGTCGCGAAACTTCCATCATTTTCGCGAGTTAATTTTTTATGAGAATTTGAAAGTTTCCGACAGGAAATTCTGGACGCTATTACACCGTAATTTTCGAGGAAATTGCTTCCTCAATCTGACCTTCAGGGTTCACTTTGAACCCTTTTTAAATAATTCGGTCAGAAATCTTCCGTGTTAATAGTTTTATTAATTTGAAAAGTACTTTACAGCAGTCGATTTTCACGTTTCATTAAAACAGAAATAAAGTTTAAAACATTAAAAAACTGATGAAATTCATAGTTTTATTACATTGTAAAATATATTGTAATATTGTATTATAAAACGTAATATTATATTTGCTGTGTATAACGGAATATTTGTTTATTTTACTATTAAATTATCAAAATAAAGTGTTGAATGTATTATAAAATGCAAAATCTGACTTTTAGATAATCAGGTGCATATAATTAATTCTGTTTTGTGGCTAGTGCTAGATAATATGTTGCATATAACTAATTCTGTTTTGCGGTTAGTGCTATTATTGATTAACACTAACAATACATACTGCTGAATAGGTTCTTCACTCCCTACTTCGAGGGCTGCTTTCACCCTCTTAAAGCAGACGATTGTCAATAGAAAAGAATACGCGTCTAATATTTTTTACAGAACTACAATCATATCAAAATTTCATAAAAAATCGGCGTGTGTCAACTTCGTAAAATTACCAGCATCTTTACATTTGCAAAATATATTCATGTGTTTTAAAAAATCATAGGACTTGAATTGAGGTATTTTGTATCGTTTGAATTCTGCAGAATATTATAATTCTTTCATTGAATTTGAAATTTTTTACAATTTATTGTAGTTTAAATAATTTCAACATAACTTTTTTAACTGAATCTTAATAATTTATGTGTGTATTGGCATGAGAGTGTACACCATTTTTAAAATCAAATATTCATGAATCAACTCAGTATGAACAACTCTAATTTTCCTAGCTACGATCTATTCCAAAATTCAGTCCCCACCGCAGAATTTCTAATTGCCCCAAAAACAAATACACCCATTTTCTCTCTTAGAGTTACTTTTTGCACGTTTCAACTTCAAACCTAAACGAACCGGTGATAAAACATGCGACGACGCGTAGAACACGTTTCTCGATCCCTTTTCCGATTTTTTCTCCGCTCTTGTGTTCCGCGGGAGCGCTGGGCATCGATAAAAAATTGTTGCGAGAGTTTGCGAACTTCACAGGATAAATTAGTCGCGAGCAAAAAAATCCGGCTCTCCTATGAGCGGCGCTGCGTCGTTTAAAGTTTTTCGAACAACAAACGAAAAAGGAAAAAAAGGAAGTAGAAAAGGAAGAAAAGGAAAGAGAGGGCGGGAGCGGGAAAAGGGAGCGGTCCGGGAGATTCATCTTTGAAAAATGACTGCAAAGGCACTCTACTTTGCAGTGGCGGTTCGTTAAAGTAACGCGGGATCCCGCGAATAGGAATTCTCCAGTGGAAAATCGTGACGCGGGAGAAACGAGCCCTTCAATTACGCGTTTTCGCTTTACGCGGATTAAAAATCCGGAATAATGGCGACTGTTTAAATCGCGTCAAACGCGACGGGGCCGGCCAACTCTGGTGGGCCAAAGGAAAATATTTTAAACGGCCGATGACTGTCCGGTGAAATTTAAACTTTAACTACTTGGAAACCATTGAAACACGCCGGTCGACACGCGCTCGCAGCCGCCATTGAAAAGCTCCGCTTCTTTGCCGTATTTATTTTCAATCCGGTAATCGCGTGCTTAGTACTGTGCATCAAGTGGACTAGTCACGGCGGAAGTTGAAAAGGAATGAAATAGAAAGTTTATGGCTAATAACAAAGATAATACTGAGACTCACAGTAGTAGTAAAAATTGTAATTAATTGTTGGATATCTGATATTTAACGTTTAACTATAGACGTGATTTATTTTATGCACAATTCTGGACGTGCGATCTCACTTAAGTATAATTATAAAACTAATTAATGTATTGTTATTATAAGTACTTATATAACTAGGGTTGCGTTTGAATAATGGAAAAATTATATTAGAAAATCAACATTTATTATATATACTAATTATTTGAAATATTAGCAATGAGTCTTTTTTTGGTGACATAAATCAGAAAAGTGAAGCAGTTTGGACACCCTACGGCCATAGTTAAATGTTAACGCGGTAACTGTCGCAGTGAAAACTCCCATATCTGATCAGACATACTGTACTATCCCATTTCAAATGAAAATAACAAAGGAAATAATTAAATAACTATTCCACTTCACATTCTCGATCTTCTATTTTTATCACAGTACTATATCTATTAAAAATCGTATTAGAATTAATAATTATTTAATTAAACAGAATTTAATGCGTCGGTTAATAAATATTTAGTAATCTACAATTTTCAGAAGTATTTACTAAGTCTTTTAGATAATATTTTGTAGAAATTTGATGGATAAACCTAATGTAAACTATTTGAAATTGAAATTGAACTGAAATTAAAATTCATATGGTGGTTGATAATATTGGTTGCATATAAATATTAATTAATTAATATTTTACCTACATATATTTAGTACCTAAAGTTTTATAAGTATTTATTATGTCTTTTTTACAAGTTATTCCTCAGAAATTTTAATTTTTATTCACTAATTAAGTTTTGAAATTAGAAATAATAATAATATTCAGATTAATAGTAACCGCCGTAAATAAATATTGTACACTTAATTGTAAACAATTATTTAGTACCTCACAACTCATGAGTATTTATTAAGTTTTTTGAGAACGAGTTAATAAGTAGGTGTAATGATACACCTACTGTAAACTAACTGAAATTGAATAAAAATTAAATTTTAAGATAAAACTATCAATATTCAGAGTAATAACAATTGTTGTAAATAAACATTAAATGCCGAATATTTAATAAATACTTATCATCCAACGTTTCAGAAATATTTATTAATACTTTTAAGCAATTATTCTGTGAAAAGTCTACGGATTAACCCGATGAAAACTAATTGTTACTTCCATTATTTTCCCAATTACATAGCGCACGATAAAATTCACAGTAAAAAGTATAAAAGAAACTGCGTCTCGTGCAAACAGGACGGAGAATTTTCGAATGTTCTTTTTTCCATACAGAACTTCGTTGAAAAAAAAGCGACATTGGGATTCTGTTCAATACGCGTACGCTTGCATACATACATACGTGTCACTGTTTGACAAATCTCCCCGTCCATTTATTACTTCTACTCTTGTTTGCGTTTCACAAAAATATTTAAAATCCTTCCCACTGCAAACATTCAAACATTTAAGGAGTTAGAAAATCAAACTATCTCAGTATGTGTATACAAATTGGTTTGAAGCTATCTGTACTGCAATATGAATAGAATAAACATAGATTTTAAAATATTCTGTTCAACGCAGTTTATAGAACTGTATTAAGAGATATTAGAAACAGTAAACATAAAAATTATATTTATTAGAACTTTTTTATAATTTCTATTAATTTTAAATTATACAGGGTGTGTTGGCCGAGACTACCCTATAATAACTAGTGACTCGTATAATACAAAAATTAAAGTATGATATCATATGAAGCATTTTAAGAACATTTCATTAAACAATTTTTTCCTAATATCAATTTTTGTATGCAGCTCATATTTTAACGACTTTACATCAGAGATGACCACGGGAGCTCCGGCCTTCCCCCACTCTAGGTCCATTCCCCTCATATAGACTGTGATCTGGGACGACGTTGAATTACTAGAGACGACCGAAACGAGGGGAATGGACCTAGAGTGGGGGCAGGCCAGAGCTCCAGTGGTCATCACTGCTCTACACTGACGTTGGAATGTTCAAATTGTACTATACGCTATGAATTAAAGAATATATAGTACTCCAAAAATTACACAAAATATAACTAGTAAATATGTGTCGAAAAATCAATACTATCTTAGTTACATACAAACAATATAATATTGAAGTAATTGTCTAGAAAATTTCAACTTACTTTGCATGACAGTTTCAAGTGACTCACCCTGTATAATAGACAAATTTTGTGAGAGAACCTAACCCAATCCAACCTCAGGTTTGCCCTGCTGATTTACAAGAACCTCCTTAAATACTTTGACCCCTGAACACAATCTTAAAATTCCACATATCATACTCTGTCCATCGAAAATATAAACAATTCAAATAGTTCCAAATAGTTCCAAATATTTCACAAGTGTCTGGTAGAACAGCACAAACTAGAGAAGGAAGATTTCATACAGAGATACGCGGTGTGAGCTGACTTTTGCCCGAGAATGGATATCTTCCGCGATTGTTCCACGGTGGTACAACGAGGGCGGAAAATTCGTCAAAAGTGCCAAGTCTCCGGCGTTTCATTAGCCGAGGAACTTCGTTAACTGTCAGCCAGTCCGGGGAAGAAAGAAAGTGAATCGCAATTACGGGACAACTAGCTCGTGACAAAGGTCATCCTGTCGCCGCCGCAATTTTTCCCTCTCGTTAAAACCGGACGAGTTTTTCCGCGGCTCCGAGTACCCGTCGAGACAGCCGTCCATTAAAGCCCGCCACGGATCTCCGTACTCATAAATACCGAGATATCGCGATGAATGAAACCAGTTCCGCGGTCGGTTCGATCGGCAAAACCAACAAGACGTTCAAACACCGGAATTTTCATTCAGTCGGCTGCTTGCTGACACTGAGGCGTCTATCGGGACGATTAATGCAAATCACGTCCCATCTGGTTTCCTCGAACTGCATTAACCGTGGACGCCGATGGAATCCTTTGGCAGAGAAAAAAAAACAGCTTTTTTCTTTCTGTCTTCGCCGCTTAATGCCGTCACCGCTAATAGGATTTAGGACCTCTCCAACTCGTGCAATGTTCAAACGACGATTGGAGAAATGTTCCTGTAGGAAGCTGCGGTTTCTCTATTTATCTTCCTTATTTTGTAGGATATAGTGCAGACTGTGACGGTCATTTAGCAGAGGGACCTATAGTTTGAGGTGGGTTCCAAAACACTGTATGTGTGTAGCAACATGAAAGCACTGAAGACCACCCAACTTAGCGCTGACTACTCTACTATGTACAGTAGCTTAACTACTTGCACTGGTATTTCATTCGTGGGCACGTGAGACAAACTCAACGTTTGTAGCTCAGATTCTATTATACGGTTGTGGAACAACTTCCAATCTATTTAGTTTTACTGCAGTGAGATCGTCCGGCACCTAGTCTGTTGTTGAGTGAAACTGGAGGAAATCACGCGATGGGTTGGCACATCGATGCCAGTTTTGAGGCAGAGGAATGGCGTGTGTAGCAAGTGGTTAACTTCTTCTTTTACTCCACCTAGTATCGACTGTTATGGTCATTATTCTGAGGGATCTATAAATTTAGGTGGATTCCAAATCACTGTGGGTCAATAGCCAGATAGAAGAACTGAGAACCTATCTTAGCGCCAACCGTGTTCAGAATAGGCTAACTGCTTCTTTCTATCTAACCTAGCATCGGCTGTTACGGTGACATAGCCGGACACCTACAGTTTTACGTGGGTTCCAAACCACCATGTGTCAACAGCCACATAAAAGCACTGAAAACCCATCTTAAGTCTGGCCATGCACAGAGTAGCTTAGCTTCTTCTTTCTATGTAACCTAGTATCGATTGCTAGGGTCATTCAGTCGAAGGACCTGCAGAGCTACGTGGATTTCAAGCCACCACGTGTCAACACGAACATAGAAGCACTAAAGACGGTTATCCATCTTAGTGCTGACCGTGCTCAAAGTAGCTTAACATCTATGATCGAACGAGATATTTCCTACATGGCAACGCTCTAGACGTTTTTCCTGAAATGTTTTCAAATTTCTTTCAGTTTGATAGCTACGAGATAGTGTTAAAGAAACATAATTTCTGCCAATTAGAATAAAAACGTTCTCAGATAACTTTTTGACTACCACGTCACCCATGTATAGGTGACACTTATGTTAGATAAATATATCTAATAAGGTCTAATAGAACCAGTGAAGAAAATTGTAAGAGTTACTAATATTATTGATTGAAAGGGGTATAATTAAGTTCTATTCATTTAGTATAAAAATTTAAATAGATTGCTATATTCAATTAATACAGATTGGCGGTTAATACAGTAAAGAGATTAAAGCAGTGAAGTATTTAGTCTCTAAAAGGTTTCAACGCTGAGAGGATTTTGATAGAGACCAGCTGAAGAGACCAGCTGAAGAGATCAGTGAAAGTTTACCCACAAACTGACTTCTCACATTTTAACGCAATTATGATTTTTCAACTGACTCATTAATACCCCTCATTACACTCGAAGAGAAACAAGAAAAGTTTCATTGCTCCCGGTAATATAACCTCGAACCGTTCTATTCCAGTCGTTCTCAATAATAAGAAAAATTTGTAAAAAAGCAGATAAAGCGACTTTTCCGTGAATGGAGTCATGAATTGAATCGATCAATTCCATCGATCTATCAAAAGGATAGGTTCGGCGGTTGGAAAGCAATTAATCGTCGCCGAGCAATCGAAGCAGCATGGAAATCAAAATTTCCATTCCTTTGCTGGCTCTAGCAACTGTCAGCGAGCCGATTTAACTCGCCGTATCATAGAAACCGATATTTCGTCGATACTGTACGTACAGAGCAATTTTAGATCAATTTAATCAACGCCCTGACGGCGTACGTGGATATAATGAAAAAATACGTGCGCGCAATGGGAGAAAAACGAAAGAAGTCGAAGCGGAGCGACGGTGGCGCCGCTGTTTCGCCGTTTAGCCGCGGCGAATGGCCGATTGCGCGTGAAATTTCTCCCGAGCATTTTCATCCATGGGCGAATCAATCGGCCGACGTGAATTCGTCGCCAGTTTTCTGCGAATACAACAATGGATTTGCGGCTGACTGTCCGATGACGCATCAATGATTCGCGATCGGTTTGAAAGTATCCTTATCTAGCGTGCAAACGATAACACCGACGATGAGAAGGAACAATGGACATGGCCAAACAGCGTCTCTGATGCGAGACACATTGATAATATTCGGTGGAGGAACCCTGTCAAATGTTGTACAGAATGATTCTCGTAAAGTGACTGATTGTGTTATCACCAAAACTGAAAGATGCGACAAATCCGTTCGTGTGAGGAATATTCTGACGCGATCAGTTTGTTGGTGGAGGTGCCAAGGGCTGCTATATTATTTTTTTAATGGAATTCCCACGATTTTTAGCCTGTTAAAATATTTGAAAACGAGTTTAACAACTCGTGACACGATGAAGACCTGATGAACTAGTACGTTTGTGAGTCATCTAATTAGTTTGTTGGTGGAGGTGCTAAGAAGAATCGAAGGTTTGATTTATTATTTTGAATGGAACTCCATGATTTTTAGGCTGTTAGAATATTTTAAAACGATTTCAACAACTCGTGACACGATGAAGACCTCAAGAACTAGTACCTTTTTAAGCTATCTTATTTTTGGTGCTGCCACCATTTGATCAACCGTTTTCATTAATAAATTGAAACAAGCAGCTAATATTGTTACATATTATTCAGTGACAACCTAGCTTTCAATATATACAGGAATCAACAAGAAATAGACGTATCTTCACCTAATAACATAAATTTAATATTAGCTACAACTCTAAAGTATGGGTTGGTCTCAAACTTCTAGTCGATGGTGTACCATTCCTAACATACTATCATACTTCACATTTCGCAATTTATTTCAAGGTTACACAAAATATAATAACACCCTGCGAGAATTCTCATATTTTTATCTTTATCATTAGACTGCAGATTTTTCTGCAAGCATACACTTTTAGACTTCAGTATCATGCATTTAAATATAGCTGATGGGATGGGACTATGGCAGTGCATTTTGCGATGTGAATGTTTAAAAACACATTTTTGTTTCGCTTACTGTGCAAAATCTACATTCTTCATGAATTTGGATGTATTAAATTTCATAAACATCCACAGTCTAACATTTCAGAAGAACCATTTTAATATTCGTCCTCTTGGTACAGCTACCTATGAAACAACTGGTCTAATTCATCAACTGTCCTAAAATTCATAAGCTAGACCATGTGTGCAAGAATCATCACGACATCAATCCTCCAATTCTAAGCAATGAATTAAAAAGGAATCTTAATGAAACAACTTGCAGCAGGGACGTCTTCAGCATTTCGAGTTGGTTGGTCGAAAAAGACGCAGACGGAGTTAGGCAAGGGTCTAAAGGACGGGCGACCGTAGGAACATGCGGAACAGGAAACTTGGTCTAAAATGCGGGACTGCAGTTCAAGGAGGACACGGCACGGCTTCTCGGCTCTAATATCTTTACCTTAAGTATGGGAACACAGAGACGCGGGAGGCAAGTAAAATGCCTGTCTTCCGGAAGCGTGTACGGGACGCTTTCATGGTAATTAGTGTATTCTCTGAGTGGCCTGAGTCATTAGGTTCGCTGGCGGTGCTATGTCAAAAGCACTATCTCGCCTCCGCTGCTTGTGCTCATACTTCTACCGACCCTACCTACCCAGCCATGCTCAAGACGATTTTCCTTTGGCTCCCTTTTGTTTGTTAATTGTTCGCGATCTAACGACCGACTCTATTGATATCTGAACCACTTGCCTTATAATAATAAGTCACACTCATTATGCAGTTTATGGTCTACTTGCTATCAGTTTCACTAAAAGATGTACTGTTCAAAGTTTTGTACATCAAAGGGTTGTATTGCAGCATCCTTGACTTTCTGAGGATTCTCTGAAGCAAATTGTACGTGTTGATGAATATTGTTCCTGTATTTTATACTTAGGACGCTTGAATAATGATCTGCAAGGGAGATAGCTGTTGGAAAAATCCTAAGGCGTGGATTAACACAGCAAGTGAACAGATTCATCAGATAAACCGTTCTGCACAGTGCACTTGATCAAATATCAATTACCTTCATCCTGTCTCTTCAACAAAGATTTCTCAAAGCAAATCCACTCGGCTATATTAACAAACTTTCTGAGTGCAAAATTCATTTCAATGTAACTCCTTGTCTTATAATAACGAGGCATGCTTGCGATGCAGATTATGGTCTATGTGTTTCATTCAGCACGAATTATTAAAAGTTTTGTATTACTGCATCCTAGACTTTCAGACGATTGTCTAAACTCGTACGTATTTATAAATATTTTTCTTCTGACTTGCACTTGGAGTACTTGAATTATAAACTTCAGTGGAGATAGGTGTCGAAGAAATCTTAAGACAGGATTGAGTTGGATTAAGATTAGCTCCTGCAGAGGCTGATTCCCCGATAGGCTGGCTTCCTTTCACATTTGTTCGAACTGGAAAGAAGCTACTCGTTATGAACTTCTGGCAAATGGTTAGATCACCTGACAGTTCATTCCATTGCTGATAGGTTGTTACGGCTTTTAAATAAAAACAGATTTTTATTCACTATATGGCTAGAATCTCTGCTATAACACTTTGACGTAGAAAATTTTGCGACACCAGATTAGAATCATCCTGTACAAGAAGAAACAAATAAACGCTGTTAAATATATACACAGAATGTCCTTTGTCTCAGCCTTTGTTTTCTGGGATAACGGGGGACGCAGTATTATTTGAAAAGCTCTCGGCTGTAGCTTACGGCAGAGCATATCATTACGTTCGCGTCTTCTAAATGCTTTTAAAGTGTAGACGAAATTAAAAGAACTGAGTTCAGCAGGGAAACTTGTTTACGGATGACATTCTGAATAACACTGCGTATAACTTCTATAAAATATGTGAAATAATAATAATTAAATAGTAAATTCTATTTTTTGCACATTTTGACTGAACGTGCATGGAGAAGTTACATATAATTCATATGACTGCACATTTTATCAATGTAAAATGGTTTCAAACATTAACACTTGGGGGTAGAAAACACGACACCTCTATTTCTATGAAATTAAAAAATTGACAAAAATAATATATATCCCTAGGTGCACTGGTCAAATGACTTTAAATTTAAGGATCTGAGGTTCTCAGACGAAGCAAGGTTTCTTTTTCTATTACATAAATACTAAAAGTGAATAAAACACTAATGCAGACTCATTTGGAACATGTTAGAATACTGCTATTCATAATTAACTCACCTGGCAATCGTACAAAAATCCTAAACCTACTAATCAACTCACTGAGTGTCTGAAACTTATGTACAACAATTATATTTCATTCGAATAGTAATTACCAATTAAACAGATCATTCTGCAAGATACACCGAGCTCAGCGAAATTCTGTATATCAGATTTGCTTTAAGCAGAGTAAACGAACGGTATACACGGTATCATAGATAATTACAGGAGGAGCCATCCGACTATTCGCCACACGACAACCGCATTGTTGAACGACTTTCTCCGAACGTTCCGCACGGACCGTGTAAGTTGTCAGAGAAGCGTGTTTGAAACAATTTGCTTTGTACAACCGGTCGTGAAACGTTCTGCTATTCGAAGACGAGACGCGAACAAATACGCGAGACCGTTCCCTCACGGACGGCAAAAATACACAACCCCCTTCGAACGTGTGCGTGCGAAACTTTTGCGGAAATTCGCGCAGCATGAAATTCGACGAATGTGGGGAAACCTTGGGCTGAGATAATGATTCGATCGACTGCCGTGGAAATCGTTGCAAAGTTCTGAAAAATATTGCTGACACGTCTGATAAAGTTGGATGAAATTTGGTTTGCAATGAATTCAGGATCTTGTACGTGTTGCGCTTGGAGAGGTCACCATTTTGAATTGTCAAGCTGATTAGTTAGAGAAATGTGAGAAAAATTGGTGAAGAACAAAGAGTGTTTAAATATTTGTTTAAGCATTTTATAGGACACCCTATAGAATGTAAACAGGGAGATTTCGTGTGTACCAACTTCGCAGGTTGGCAACTGCACAATTTTGGACACTTAGTGTGTTAACTTAAAGTATTATAGACATAATATGGTGATGAGTAACATATAATATGGAAATTGAACTTATTGTGTCTATCTATATCTATTAACAAGTTTAATTCATTAGAATTTATTGTGATATGTTTGTATCAGAAGCATACAATGGTAGACCTACCCCAATGGTTAGCAGTGTGCTAAAACAAAGTGTCCCAATTTGATTAAGATATAGTCTGCTTCAGGGATGTAATAGAAAAGGCAATATAGACTATAAAATATCTCATCATATAAGAAAATAAACATTCCTAACAATAAGAAAACTGCCCTATAGGTATAATATTCCTTATCCTACTCGAGTGCAACCCCTACAACTTCCAACAACGTGTCACCCTTACAGTTTTATTTTTAATATGCAACGGAGAAATCACTTCATACAAACATGTACAAGCCTCAAAGTATACTTGACTTGTCCCCAATAACCCTCACATTCAAAATTAATGCAATTCAGAATGTAAAAACAAAGACAGTGCAAAAACAGAACAAACGTAGCGTGTTCCCAAACAAAATTTTTGAAATACGAAACACGCGAATGTTAATAACTTTTAAAATATTGTAAGCAGCTTATTAAAAAAAATTGTTTAGATAGTTGAATTATTAAAAAACATATGTACAGAGCGCCAATGTTGTAGCATTATTCGTTTCTTCAAAATAAATTCCAAAAGATGACCTTAAAATTGCCTGTCTAAACCAGAATACCACCTTAAAGTATTAACTGCCACAGTGATAACAGACATGCCTGGTCAGACATATCATTAAATGCTGTTTTAAATACAAATATTAAATTATACGAGCTTACATTGCATTATTTTCTACAAACATTTTGACCACGAGTTCATTCGAAATTCGATAACAATTAATAATTATTTAAATTGACAATATTTAATGCGGCAGCTGTCATAACCCCGCGTGGCAGTCAACGTCCTAACCCTCATTCATCCCCTGTATCAATTTCACACACGTCTCTCACAAAAATGCGATAAATGTAAAAAAGCAGAATGCCTTGCACGCTGCTTCACAATTTGTAAATGTACAGAAATTTCATATTTCTATTTTTAATAAAAGAATTTGCAAATGTAACTATTTATATTTTCACCATTGCGTCAATATGGGACCAAGGGACAAATTAAGTTGGCAAAAGGAGGGACGGACGAGTGTTAAAAAATAATGATACGTATGTGATCCGTTGGGTTCCATACTCCAGCGAAGCAGATGTGTCCAAGTGTCTCGCCGATGTTCCAGCAGCGTAATGGCGGAATCGCCGCAGTTACTCCCGGAGGACCGTTGAACCGTCGACTTTTTGTTCGGCCGCCGTCACCAAATTAACTCACCGCCGCGGAATTACGCAGCCGGAGGGAGACACGCAGCGTTTCGCCCGCTCCCCCGGATCGCGGGCTCGAAATAATTTCCTCGGCCGCCTGAAAACTGGAGTAACGACACGGAGCTAGACACCCGTAGCCAGGCTGTGTGTTTAGCCTGAACCAGGCCGAGGTTTAAGCCAGAAAATTAGATGAGGAGCTGCCGCCCCGAGATATCGCATCTGTCTCGCTTCCACCCTCTTTCTCCTTGTCTTTGAGGGTCGGATTATTTTTGTCTTATCGTTTTTGGACGCAAGCCGTCGGCGACCCCGTGCTTCGGGGATTAATCGCGCGAAAGTTCCTTTAAATGGACCTATCCCAGTGCTCAGGCTTCTTGATACCCGTAAACTCGCCGACGACACCCGATTTTTCGCGGAAGGATTACGAATGGAAAAATAAACTGGATCTTGGATTAAAGGAGTTCATGCTGGGGAGATCCGGCTCCTCGTACTTTCTCTCTCTCGGCTGCCTTTTGTTTGACGTTGAACCGGCTCAGTAAAGAGACATCGATCGCAGATTTAGTGTCAGAGCAGTGAAGTCGGGAACAGGGTCCTGACTCCATAGGTCTGTAGTTTGTTGATTTGTACTCGTCTCGAAGGGGCACCAAACGTACAGCGTTCATTTTTTAGAATCAGAGCAGTGAAGTTAGGGACAGGGTCCTGACTCCATGGGTCTATAGGTTGTTCATTTGTATACGTCTGTAGCGGCACTTCCCGACTTCGCCAGCAGAGGGATCAGCAGCGCACAGACTTTCCCGCAAGTCCACGACCATCCTGCGCTCTGTATATATACACCTACGACCTGACCCTCACTTTCCCGCGTCTAAGGCACGGGCCTGCTAGGTAGCCTTACTGACGAGTCCACTAGCAGGCCCCGGACGAAACGCTCTATCCTCTTTCCTCCTT
This sequence comes from Macropis europaea, assembly GCA_916610135.2. Taxonomy (NCBI): domain Eukaryota; kingdom Metazoa; phylum Arthropoda; class Insecta; order Hymenoptera; family Melittidae; genus Macropis; species Macropis europaea. Next base: position 9,275,526 of record OU744353.1, read on the forward strand.
CCTTTCTTTTCTGAAATCCCTGCACAGCACCACCGCTACACGTCTCGAAAGAGTATCAAATGTAGAGCGTCCACCTTTTAATGTCAGACCAGTGAAGTTGGGAACAGGGTCCTGACTCTATGGGTTTATAGGTTGTTGATTTGTATTCGTCTCGTAGGAGTATTAAATATAGGGCGTTCTTCTGCTAGTATCAGAGCAGTGGAGTTAGGAACAGGGTTCTGTCTCCATGGGTCTACAGGTTGTTGATTTGTATTCTTCTCGAAGGAGCATCAAATGCAGAACGTCTATCTTCAAACTAGGTATTTCTTAGGGAGTGTACTATCTCTAAGGCAAGTTAAAGACAGAAAGATCGTTTGAATGGTGGTACATTGGTTCCAAGTAAGTATGAGTGTTGAGGCGTTTCAATGTTTACTTGGTGACGTGGGCATAACTGGAGTTCCTCCATAGGTGCGAAAGAATCTTCACTTTCGCAGGTGCGGTGTACAAAATTCAAAATTAGTACGCCTTCTGTTGAATGTAAGGATGTAGCAATATTTGAGGAGAGGGATATACAGGGTATCATAGAAGACTTCACCACAGAAGCATCTCAGAAGGAGACATCGCGACGCTGTACTAGCAATACGTCATGTACGAACTTTCTTGAGCTAGGACAGGAGGTTTGTTGTGTACCATGTTCTTTAGCATAAATTATGACCAACTTCCAGGTACCTTGGATCCACAATTACCGTCGTATGTGAAGTTCTAGGATGAGTTGTTAGAATTGTGAGTTGTTCGTAATGTTCTACGTTTATTTAGGTACAGCGAAGGTGTGCGTATGTGATCTGTTTGCTCTGCTCACTTTGAATATGAAAAATACTCAATCCTTATAGAGTTTTTTGGTGCTAAGTGAGCGTAACCAATCACCGTTCAGAGTTACTTGGCAAAATCTGGCTCGCTTAGCTTCTTGTCCAGCCAGGACAATGCTGACCTAGGTTGGCAGGAATCACAGGTGCTAGGTCTAGAGGTTCCTCTGCCTCTATCACTACGTCTGAACAATGTCCTCTGTTTACCAAGCTACTGTCTCCAAAAACATGATAAAAAATACGCAGTTAATCTTCACAATTCTGAAACCATTCCCATTTCCCTTCAAAGGCGTCAACGCCAGTTAACACTGGAATATCGAAACAAGCCAGGAAAAACCGAGCTGCATCGATCAGCCTGGTGAAAGGAACAAGGTCGTCATCAGCAATTCCTTTTGAAAAATGCTTCCACAGGTATATTCCAACCGTTCAGCAGTGAGATTCCATTGAAAGGTACAATAATGAACACTATTATCCACACGCCACTATTGGATCTCTGGGTTGCATTAATACCAGCCTGCTAATGACGATAATTATTCCTTGTACACGATACTCATTACTTCTCGGCGCGGTTGGAAATTCACATTCCGCACGGCCGCGGAAGGATCGTCAGGGACCGTTCGTTTCAGGGGATCGACTTTTCTCGAAGTGGCTCGGCTACATGTCCCGTGGCTTCGTATCGGTTTTACACAGGGAGGGACGACTGAACGGAATGCACCGGACCATGCCAAGATCGCACGCGATCTCGACCTGGTCAGGGAGCAATTAAGTGGCATGAAGCACCGCTTGTCGTCCAGTATGCGACTGCATGCCAAGTGCATTGCTGGCGGCGCGCGTGAACAGTGATTCAAACGAGCCGTGTTTTGTCACGGCAGTCACGATACTAGAAATGAGCCTTCGACACGACTCACGCGTGCCTGAGTCTTCTTCCTGCGTAACGCAGAATCGAATGCCACGGTCATTTAACAGAAACCCGCAGTTTTAAGCGGATTCCACGTGTTAACAGGAATACAGAAGCACTGGGGACTGTCGTCTATGTTACTGTCAGCGCTGATCGTGCCTGTAGCAGCTTAACCCTCTATAACCGGAATTTACAGTGACTCACGAAATTGTTCAAATGTTTTCTTAATTAATACAACCAACTAACTACAAATTCGTCAAGCACGTTTGAAACGCTATTTGTTAGAGATGCTATATCCTTGCTACAATGAATAGTGCCTTAAAGAAGTGTTATACAGAAGAATCTTGAAACAACATAATCGTGTGATTTCGTGAGTTACTGTATTTACGTATGACGAAATGGTACATTGGGTAAATGATAAATATAGATTGTAAAGCCTGTATCGCGGGATATAAACATAGTAATAAGTGAACAGACTCATTGGTGGCTGTAATGTCGTTGAATATAATTGTACACAGTGATAAATAAACGAAATGACACTTTAAAAATATGGTGTTATAAATATATAGGTAAGTAACTTTCAAACCACATGGTGTTATAGAGGGTTAACTTGACTAAATGCTCAGACAGTAAGGGAGAGTGGTAGGAAATGATCAGCTTTGGACCTTGCAGACAGTGGTTCATTTTTATATACCCTGTTTGTAAAGCTTTGGTTGGGAATAAATTGAGGGCTATGAGGGTGATTTTTTGAATGGCAAACCTGATTAGTTGAAAAAAAGTGGGAAGAGTTGATCATTAGATTGATATATCACTGAATTGGCCATCATAGAAGAATCTTTTTAGGTGGTGCTGTGATAGGTCATTTCAAGGGTTACTTGGATTTTTTTAACACACAATAGACATTTCTTACTGTGTCTGTAAAGTGTCATAATGTTATAATCATAATACATAAGCGATGTATGTATATTGTTATATTATATGCTCTCTAGAAAGAATAATGATCAAATTTCCAGGTTACTATATTTACAGCGTAATTCCCAAAATGAGTGCCATTCCAAATGGCACTTAAAGTATTGATTTTTTTGTTAATAATGGTAAAAGGGATATGTTTCCTATTTTAGTATAAAATGTGATTCCACGTAAATTTAAATTCGTGTAACAATAAATTCAATAAAAATTAATTAAGGAATTCATTACTTAAAATTTGTTTAAATTGTTTTTTAAAGTTGATTTCTGGTCAATATTTTGGAAAGAATAATATAACACTGAAACAAATTGTCGAAACGAAACCTAGCATAATAAACTGGAATATTATCCACTCCTGCATTTATTTTTCCAAAAGTTTTACCAGGATTAAATATTGTACCAAATATTGAAACAATTTGTTTATGAATTTGACAATTCAGTACTTGATGATTATTTTCGACAGAGCCCTTTATAAAACAGATATTCGCTGTTATAAAACTGGTTATTGCTCTCAGTAGATTCAATTTAAACTTCTTTTAATTAAATACCTTTCTCAGAAAAGTTATACACATTTTCCCTGTTTCAAACTCCCCATGTTTACCGACACAAGTACACAGACAGAAGTTGTAATTTGAATAACTTTTATTGCAATAATTCAAACAATTGCTACAAAAAGTGGATTCGTTTTACGGATGTCCGTTTTCTTCAATCAAAATTTAGGTCATGATAGAAATTATAATTATGCTTGTGTGCTTTATACGTCTGCTGGATACACACTTGTTCTTTTAATTAACGAATCACTACGTTTCATAATTTTAATTAAATGAATTTAATCCTCAGACGGAAATCGTTTAGGTAGAGAACTGTGTAGGACATTTGTTATAAAACATAACACAGGTTTTAATTAAAAACACAATAATGTACGTGGAGATCCTTCCATCTAGTATGGTGTTATTCTATTTTTCATTACACGCAACATCGGTAATTTAATTAATTAATTATCCTATATGAAAGTTATTATAACATTGACGTTACAGTGTACAATATTATAAAATATGCAATGTAGTATTGCATAATTAAAAATTATATCTTCATCGATATGCATTAACATGAAATTGTTTTGATAAGTTTATAATTCATTTGAGACAATATTAACTAATTTACAGAGCGATAAAAGTTCCTCTAATGAATTATAAAAAATATCTAACAATAAAAGAAAACAAGAAAGATGATTAAATATAATTCGACATTAATTTTTTTCGTCATCACTATTTTTTTATTAGTGTATACTGCGTTGTTTGTTGTCACCAATTTTATTGTCGCTTACCAACATTTTTCACATGATTTTTTAGATTGCCCATCTAACTTTCGTCAAAATCAGAATTGAAGAATCAAATAAGGACCTTACATAATTTAATCAATAAAATGCAAATCAAATAAACTTGTATTAATTTAAATCTATTTATCGAATTCGTTAAAATAATACAGCAACAAATCAGCTCATAAATAAAATGAGTGGAATTGCCTAGATTATAATGACCGACACTATTATTAAGTACAGTAAAACAAAGACGAATATTTTTGTGACAGAAACCAATACTCTGCTGATAATAACAATTTTGACATATCATTACAATATATGATTTAATATAATATTTTCAGTAACAAAGCTACGCGTTACTTACTGTCTTTTGTTTAACGTTCACCTCTGCGTGATTTAACGCGAAAATGAAGCAAACAAAATATACGAAGCTTGCAACAGAACGAACGCTCAATTGAATATGCAAACTAATCAGTACAAACGAAATCCTGCCCTGCATTTTCACTTATTATGTTCGTTTTAATTCCAGCATGAACAATACGCGAACGCTTAAGAAAATAATAGATCCAGCCAGCAGGGGCTATTTAAATTGGTTTCATTATTCCAGGGGAGCATGGGAAAATAATTCGACGCGCGTTATTTGCGTTGCAAAACACACTGTCAACAATTCAACAGAAATGACGTTAAAATAAATACTATTAAACGCACAATGAAATATCAATGGCAGAATCTTGCGAAACGTGATTGATTCGGCGGATGAGAAATTAAACAGGCAACAGAATTATAATTGAGAAACAAAAGGTTACTGTAAACGAATTGTAACATGTAAAAGTTTAAAAACATGTAACTAATTTATTTTTGCATTAAATGCCAAATAAAATTGCCGAATTCTTCCGCGATTTTAATTAGGAAAGGAATATTTGATTCAAGTTTAATTTGTATCTGATGAAAATTTTAATCCAAAATTAATTAAAATCTAGAAGCGTTTAATAAATTTGACATTATCGAAACCAATAATTACCACACATACGTGAATTATTTTTAAACAATTATTTTGTATCCTATAGAATGTTAGCAAATTTATGCAAAAATATTGAATGAATGTGAAATGAATATTTTTACAATGTACCATGTGATGATCACAATTAAAACCTCTGATGGCCGCTGTCACGTACATGTCAGTAATTTAATTTATCTGAATAATATTATGTAAAATTAATAAGCAAGCGTACCCATCACTGACAAAAGTAACCAAGTACTTATGAAAGTAAAATGGTAAAATAATCGATATAAAAAGAATAACGTAAAATATTTTCTTACTTAATTAAAACTTTGCGAAAGTGGCCAAGTACTCTAGTTTCCGCAAAATATTTACCTCCGTCAAACTGTTAATTAGAAACCCTACTAGCACACAGAAATCAAAGTACTTAACCAAAAAAAGTTTTGTGCAAATTTGTCTTGATTGACTCTCTGCAAATCAAAATATTTCTCAAAAGAATAATGTTCAAATTTGTCTTCCCCTCGCATAAGGAATAAAAAGAAGTTCTTCCTTGCAAATTAAAAAATTTTACAAATTTTTCTCAATTTAGTATACTGTTACACGATAATTACAAAAATTCTTCGTTGCAAATCGAAATATTTGACAGGGAAATGTACAAATTCTTCTCATACCGTCGAATGATGAATAAAGAAATTCTTCATTGCAAATTGAAACATTTGACAGGAAAATATTGCAAAAATTTTTCTCAATTTTGCTCGGTGTCCACAAATAAAAAAAGATTATTTATTCTAGATATTTCCGATAGAAAAGGTAACATAAAGCACACAAGAGGAGGCCCTCTATTTTCCGTCCTCCTTATTAAAGCTCTCGACTCCAGATTGCAGTACTCCCTTATCACTGCATTATGCACGTGCATAGAGTATATATTAACAACACTTATCACGTCATAGTACTTACGTTCAATGAAATATTGAACAGCCCGGTTAATATCTTATTCCACCACTACATTTAATCGAATCGCTGTGTACTCGCCCCGCTCACTGGCACCGTGCACGAATTTCCTAATAATAATTTAATATTCCTAGCTAACCCGCCGATATAAATCACCGTATGGAAATTTACAGAGATTGTAACTGTAGTTAGCAAGATTCTGTTGCAATATGGATTATCAAAGCACGGTAACCCCATGAGTCTACTAATATTTCTGAGTTAACTAATATCACAGACGAGGTATGGAATAGGCTAATCACCTTATGGAACTTCGTGTCACACGATCTGAAATACGGACGGCGCCAAAAACCAGTGATTTTCTAGCGCAGTGTATAATTTAGAACGGTGGCTTTAGAAATTATAGCTGGCAAAAGGATAGAGGTTGCTTAGGGAGTAAATGCGGGTAATGAGCATCATACGTACTACGTGTAGCAAACAGATGAAGAAATACATAATTGTCAACTGCAATTAATACTTTCGAGAAAATCATACGTATTATTGTTTCTAATACATATATTGTTTAAAACATTAGTGATCTTTTACAGTTTTATACTATGATTTTTCGCTGAATCGAAGAATTCCGACCAGTATGACTGGACGGTCTGATGTCGCCCGTTACAATTCTTCAGTTTTTGGCGAAACGAAAAGAGATACGGGATTCTAACAAAAACCAGCACGTTCGGCATGAAATTCTGCTTAAGATAAGTGACTCCCATCAATTTCGAATTGCTGGACTCCGAAATAGAATTTAAAAATGAAAGGGTTCCGACGAGCCTGGCTGAACGGTGTGACGGCCTCCAGAATTCTTGAATTTTTGGCGAAACGACAAGAGATACGCCATTCTAACAAAAAGCAGCGTATTCGGCATGAAATTCTGCTTAAGATAGGTTACCTTCATTAATTTCGAATCTCTGGTCTCCGAGCTAGAAATTCTTAATCGATACATCTCAATCGGCCGACCAGACCGGTCCGATGCAGCCTCCACAATTCGTAAGATTTTATTTTATAAAAACTTGCATAGAAAACATATTATGATTAGAACTGCGATACCTTCATAAGGACAGTGTGTTATTTAAATAGAATTGGAATGTTATTACTAGACTGCGGATGTTTATGCAATTTAACACATCAAAACACGTAAACAACGCCCATTTAATAAAGCAAGGATAATAAGGAGCTTATATTTTGAACATATGGAGGACATAATGCAGCTTGGCCAATGTTTCGTCGCATCAATTACGATAACAGAAAAAATATTGAACTCCAAGTATGTAAATTTGCATAAACATTCGCAGTGTAGTTATTACTTTTGAGGATTCACATTTTCGCGGCTTTGCAAAGGGCACTGGGGTCGCCCCACCTGCGCGCTGTCTTCCGTTTGTAATTTAGTTCGTCTCGTGATATCGTTGTTATCACGCGCTTGCTATTAAATAAAGTAAACATTATCGTATCGTTTATAATATAGGTAGTGTTGTGTGGTCAATTTATTATTTCCCCACTGTCGAGAACGCACTGCTCAACAATTACTCGCGAACGCGTTGCAGTAACCGTAAGTTGTTCCAATTATTCTTTAATATAAACAATGCATTAAACGATTTAAAATATTAAAGGTGGAATTCAAATTGAACTATTCCTGTTTAATCTTAGTACTGGATCACGTTTCGATATATCGAATTAATGAAGAATAATTAAAATCGAGAATTTATTCAAAATTCAAATTATTATTTAAATGAATCCCGAAATTGTTTAAATGTACCGAAAGACCACGCATGTAAACGAAGAAGTCGAATGTGTATACTTGGTAAGGTCACGAAAACCGGTAGGTCAAATCCCAAAAATCGAATAAATGAAAAATAATTATAACCCAGAATTTATTAAAGAGTAAAATAATTATGTAAATAAATCCCAAAATTGTTTAAATGTACCGAAAGACTATGTACAATACACGAAGAAGTCGAATGTGTATACTTGGTAAGGTCACAAAAACCGGTAGGTCAAATCCCAAAAATCGAATAAATGAAAAATAATTCAAACCCAGAATTTATTAAAAAGTAAAATAATTATGTAAATAAATCCCAAAATTGTTTAAATGTACCGAAAGACTATGTATAATACACGAAGGAGTCGAATATGTATACCGGGTAAGGTCACGAAATCCGTTGGGTTAAGTCACGAAAACATGAATCAATTAACAATGAAACAGTATTAACTAATAATAAACAATAGTGAATTAATGTTAAACGAGAGCAACAGTGAATGTTAAACGCGATGAATATTGATTAGAAATGGTTTAGAAGACGATTGAACGCGAAAACGTAATAGGTTAAGCGCGAGCTGTCAAACGATGTTAAGGGTAGCGAGGCCCGAAGTCAAATGAGGCCCCGCGCAGTGCTCAGCTGACGCGCAACGCGTTGCGCACGTCGGCGTCACACTTGACCACACCTGACAGCTAACAGCTACCAAGCATATTTTCTTATCAGTTGACAATTTAACGTCTAGCGTGCGTGCGTTGAATTATTATTTACCGCTCCAGCAATTTTTTCAACCACCCTCGCGGACATCACCAGAGCACGTTAGTGATAAAAAATGTCGGTACACCCGGTGGACAGTGGAGTGGTTGCTCCATAGTGCTCCACTGACAAGTCTGTGATTTTTAATGACTTGTGACAAATTTTAGGGGCGTGCTAGTATTTCATAACTTCGATTAAGATATACGTTTCTAAAATTTACAATGACTGACGAAATCGATCGAATATTTCCATAATTGTTTTTCTTCCTTCATGCAAGTACAACTGGTTGACTAGAAATTGTGGAGGCGTTGTTGAAGTGTGTTTTATTACAGATATGGTAGCCTTGCTGCAAATAATAATACCCTGCGACAGTGTCAAGTAAAAGGATGTTGAAGTACCATATTCATTTGATCAATTTCGTGACAGACTGTTGTTGGATGACCGACCTTTATCAACTGCTATGTCCAACTCAGAGTTTAGACAGAGTCAACATGTTTACGAGAGGTTCTCCAAAGCGAAAGCTTTCTGCAAACAATGCCTGTTATCCCTGGAACTAGTCATCCAAGCGGAGCTTCACTATAACGCGTCACAAGAGTCATTCATAAAACGACTCCTAAATTCAGTTTATTAAACGTTACTATAAACCGCTGTTATGCTTCCTTTTGTACACGCTGCGACATGAAGGCTTGTTTTCAAGGAGGACTAAACATTGGTCGACTTTCAAAGCGAAATAAATGCAGAAATTAATATTATTAATATTTAATCCCTTGCACTCAGATGTCGAGCCATAGTCGACATGACATTTCATTCCAGCAGTTGAAGAGAAGGCTGGAGAAACGTTTAAAAATTGAAAGAAAAATTACTAATCAAAAATTATTAATCAAATCCAATGTCACCTGGACTTTTCATAATCGTACACTTTTTATTTTATTATCAAGTTGTCGTAACGAAACGTTGGATTTATCACCGAGTGCAAAGGGTTAACTGCGCATGTACTTGACTGATTCTCAAAACAGTTGTTTCTCAAACACAAAGCCTAATACCAAAGGAAATTCATATTCCACGATTTCGATTTATGCTGAGGCAATCAATGAGTCGCATCTGCCTGAAAAATGATTCCTGCAGCAAGCGTAGCAATAACAAAGCTACATCAAAATATAAAGGTCAGGCATGACTATGTACGCTGTCTCACGATACACTCGAAGTGAACGCTGGTCCAGAGTATCTAACATACTGAAAAACAACGATATACCGTTTTAGGCTAGCCTGAGATTGCCTTGGATCAGCCAGCCAGCTCAAATAGAATAGTAACAGCATTTGAGATCAAAACCACCAACTGTCTCATCGGTTTCTTCGAGATTCAACGCATCCTATCGTTGAGCGATGCATGACAGTCCTCAAACGGTTGGTAACAACACGAAAAACCACAGAACGAGGAAGAAAAGTCGTCCGTGTCCCAGAGTTCTACAGAAAGACACGTCAGGCTGCAGGAGGCGACGAAAAAAAATTCCGAACCCTATGGAATTCCCTCGATCGATCCTTTTCTCCGTGTCCCCGATTCATTTTTCATCGCGCTTCGGAGATCGCTTCGGGAATCTATAGTTCGGCGGGCGGGCCGATAACGCGTACAGCCCGTCTCCCAAAGATAAACTACCGTTCCAGGGTGTATTGTGTAAGGAGCGTATATCGAGAGCGCAGCACGTGCCGGCTCTTAGCGAAATTTAATTCAGCCCGGGCGAACCGTGCGTTTCTTCACGATCATGCCTTGTCTTTATCTTGGCCGCCCGTTGTCTAGCCGCGTAGAAACTATTAATGAGACACAAGGGCGGCAGGGGTCGCAAGCTACGTAAGCTTGCCCTCGCTCTAAAGAAAACCTCGGTGAACCGGCTTATCTCGCCGCGAGCCCACCTTCCGGAACGAACTTTCCTTATCGCTCCGTTCATCGTCCTCATCGAGGAGAAGAAGTTTGCTTTCCGGATAACGAGGGAACCTTCTAAGAAGGACGCCTGCAGCGATTCGGCCAACTATGAAAACGCTTGAACCCCGATCTAGCAGCCCGTGACTTCCATGACGATGAACCACCCCTCTCTTCTGCTTCTTTTTTCGTCGTTCGATGGATTCTGTCGATAGCTCCCGCGGAGAAAGGAGGCCTAGGCGGGAGCTAGACACGGCGGACGGGGTCAGGGTGCACCCGGGAAAGAGTGCAGGTTCATTCATGTCTTCAGACGCGTAGCGTGTCGCACAACAGATATTCTTTGGGGTGGATCTACCCTTCTGGCTTCATCGCCTAACTGGTCTGGTAGCTGACCGGACAGATCTACTGCTCTGTTTAAAAATGTTTAAAATCAATGAACTTCTGTTAACACTGACTGCCCTGTCACCCGTATGTGGATGACACGTACATTCTGTTGTAATTTATCTAACTACGAATGGTATTAGTAACAATATTTAAGAAGGTTTACTCCTTTGAGCCCTGGAAACTTCTGGAAAAAGCGTGCACCTTGTGCTGAAATTTTCCACGGTGGAACACGTGTTAAATTTAATATTTCATTGTAAAAATGTATATAATGTCGATTTTTAGGTTGTTTTATTGTTCCAAAATTATTTCAAAACTGTACTGAAACATTTGTATTTTAATCAAATAAGCTGAGATGATGATTCATCCGGAAATTTAGGTTTGTAGCGTCCAATAAACAACTGTGACTGGTCCAGTACGGTGACCCATAGCACACGGTGACTGCTTTTTGGAACGCATACATGCGTCCATCGTCCTCAAAGGGTTAACAAAACCAGTAAGAAACTATAAAGAATTACTAACATCATTGATTAAGAAGAGCTTAATTTGAGATTACCCTAGAAACGTGTGTCGTTTTTAACCTATACAGCGCGGCAGTCAACGTGTTAGGAGAGTGCACCCCGTGGCGTCTAAAAATAGGTAAAGTTTTGTCATTTTCTCCAGAGGAAATTGCTGAATGAAAAGTTTAGATTTTTTGAGAGGATATACACGTGACTATGAGCTTTATATTTCAATTTTTAAAAAGCGAAAATGTTACAAAATGGCGGAGTTATTCTCCATCTACCAAATCTGTTCTGCTAGAACGTCAATTGCTAGCAAGGACTGAGACGGACGAAATAAAGAATTCTTGTATTAATTCATAAATAACAATCTATTATTTACAATGTAGCATATGATTTTTAAAAAATAGTCGCAGTTTGAAGAAAAAATTTTATACGTTGCATTATGTACTATGAATTAATAAAAAAAAATGTATATGTATATAAATTATTGTTGCAATTATTATACATAGTCACACGTTTATTTGTGCACGTATTATTATACATAGTGTATTGTTGCAATTATTGTTATAATAATGTAAAATTTTATCGAAAAAAATGCATTTCGTATGCTGTAATCTAATAATGGCCGTGCAGAGTTATTATTATCGCTCTAAAACACTGTCGTCCATAAAATAATAAATTTGACGCACATCAATTATTCAAACAACCGTCGAAAGGAATTTTTCACCTCGCGCAGTCATATAGTCCGTAATGAATATAAAATGCAAATGTTCCGTTGGAAAATTTGGAACGAAAATGATAAAGCCCAACGCGGCGATGCAAATTGAAATACAATTCTATTCATCGCGGTTGTGTCGTATTTAATTCACAAAATCGCCTCGTCTAATTTATGAACATCCTTTTTTCCGATGGGCTCGCGCTGCACGGGCTCGCGGCACATTCAAGAAAATCTACTGTTCCCGCTTGCTATTATTTTTAATAGCGTCTGAGCTTCGTGACGTCAGGGACTGAGAGTAACGATTTTCATTTTCGCCGGAAATTAGAAACGCCGATATCTGTTTCGCGAGTATTTTCTTTTTATGAGACCCCCCGCGCTCCACGCGAAATCAGGTCAGTACAATGTAATAATAAATAATTATTTCGGTACAGGGGATTTTGCAGTCCAGTTAATTGAATGAAATTTCTCGATTTTCGTCTCTGTTTCACAATCAGAAAATTATTTTCGTCAGAAGTTAGAGAAATTCTTAAACAGAGGTACAGCTCGATAAGTTGGCCTTAGGATGACTGTTGGAGTTACTAGAGATTCTATATTTTATCAGGTTACTATGATCTTAAATTTTTTAAATTATAGTCTTTGTATGATCTGAAAAAGAAATGTAGAAGCTCTATTGTACTATGAAGCACAGTTCTATAATTTTTAGAGTGTCTTTTACCACTAGGATGACCTGCTACTGACTTTTGGAGTCATTTGGAGCAGCTTGGAGATTTAGATTTTATCAAGTCATGATTGAATTAAAACTGATACGACAATTATAGAAATTAAAAACGTTGATTATAATTTATTGAAGCATTCATTATAATATATAATTTTTTTCAAATAATACATATAAATATAGCCAGTTCGTAACATATTAAAATTTTTGGTACACTTGAAATACAGAATTACTATTTAGTATTGGAAGTGTAATAGTAATTTGTGGGCAGTAATCTTCTTCTATGTCCCCATAAATGCCTCATTTTCCTTTAGGCCACGCCTTTGGAACGCAAGTTTAAGTTATCGAGCCATACACTTCTTCATTATATGTTTCCTACCCCATTTTAAGTCCGTATTAAGTACATTAAGTTAAATTATAGAACGAAGATAATGTACTCTTATTTTTTAAATGCACAAGGAATGTTATTACAACATAATTAATCCCAAAAAATAATAATAATTTTTTTATTAATCTCTCCAAGGATGAACTTATTAAATTTAAAAAATAGTTGGATGTATTCAGTATGAATTCATAATTTATGGGAAAAATATAAAAATATGTTTGTCAATAATCTTTGTACTTAACAAAAAAGTATGTATACACACAGGTGCCAGCGCACCTGAAGAGGTTAAGACAGTCAAGGTGTAAATAACTTCGAGTTTCAGCAACTTCCAAGACACCTGACAGATTTATATGAAACATACACAAAATTTGTTACTAAAATAAATTCCTATAAATCTTCCTTTAGAACAAAGCTAGATTCTTAATTACATAAGGCGAAATAAAATCCAACCGATAGCTTCAACCTACCCAGAAGCTTATTAATCATCCGTACAGTAAAAAGCCCACACACGCGCTCACACATGGGACGAATTTTCGTGGAAGCAGAAGAAGGAAAAATGAAATTAACTACTCATTATTTCGCTTGGTATCGTGATTATCATCCATTGGAGTCACCTTTCCCTTTTCTTGCTCAGCCCCTCGGTAAGGAATGATCCGGGCGCTCTCGTATTTTCTCGATTATCGATAATAATTCTTTGAATCGTCGTGCTTCGTCGTTAGTGCGATCCATGCCCGGAATGCTCTCATTTCCGACCAGTTATCAAACGATGTTCCTTAGAACCCTCCCTACCGCACCCGTATTACGTCGTATTAGCGCAAAATTGCAACCCTGTCTGTGCAAGTTAACCGTAATTTTTGGTTCTGATTTCCTTCGACGTGCCTCGAATTCCCAATTACACCAGAATGGTCCGGGATAACCGCATTTATTAGCTGTCTTACGTACAGGAATACCAGGAACGAGCCCCTAAACGATTTACAGTCTCATTGTTCGACAAGGTTCATCGGTCGACCCGAATAACGTAGCAGGATCTAATAAATGATACTACTGTTCAGTGTAACAATAGCGTAAGGACTATAGATTGTTTATAATCTTCTATATATATAAAATGAAGTGTCCTGATTCACTGACGATCAACACACAGTCCAAACCACTGAACCTGGGAAGCTGTTGGCAGATACTTTCCTTTTATAGCAGAGGTAACCACTAAAAAAGGATTCTTCTCGTCTCTTCCCCTTCCTCTTTTCATGATATCAAAACTGCCAGCCAAGGGCACATCAGCTGGTATATTATATAGGGTGAGGCACCTAAAATAGGCCATCCACAAAGGTGGAAAAACAAAAGCTTCGCTAGTATAGCAGTAATGAGTGATCTGTTACTACTGCGTCAGTAATGTTTGTAACAGCATGCAAAATGTTTAACTATTTGCCTATAGAAATTGTGGACATTTGATGGTCGCTAGTAGGAGAGATAGCGATTAGTGCGAGATGCCTAGGTTACTTCATCAAACAAATAATTATTTACGTTTTGTTATTATATTTTCGAATAAAATTGTATAATATAAGAGGTTGCTGAATTCGTCTCGTTACGCACTATTATTTTGTAGGAAGGATATACTATGTGTCGTCTAAAAAATCCAACTGACCTCGAAAGGACCTTAAAGCTTGCACTTCCACGGAGAATGCACGAAGTTTGGGTCACCTATTTAGTTGAAACTTTGAACACTGGTAGATTTCATCACCCTCTTTATGAAAATACCCCATTATAGGGGCAGATACTCAACATTGTCGAGATATTCATGGTTGAAGTTTGTTAGCGAATTTACACCTGCACCTCAATCAATCCCCCACAATCAGGTTCTTCAATTCAACGTAATTTTCGAAATATTAACATTTACACATTAAAATGGGTCACCCTGTATACAGTAACACATATATATTTACAATTCATTTGTACATGTGCGTTTTATTGGGTTCAATCGTAAATAACTTTCAACGCATCACGGTGTTTCTCCTTTCTAAACATTTAAATAGATTATCTGGGATACTGATTATTGCTTCATATTTGAAAGTAATATGGCGGGTGCACTGTAGAGGAAATGGAGAAACGAAAGGAAGGAGGAAAGAGCATTTCATCCAGGGCCTGCTAGTGGGTTAGTCACTCCCGGTCGAATCCCAGGAAGCTCGAGGACTTGCGGGAAATTCGTGCACCGCTGATCCCTCTGTCGGCGAGTAGGGGAACTGCCGCGACAGTAAGAATGCCTGAACCGTAGACTGAATGACATTATATCATGAAAAGCGGATTTTTGGTTTCTGTTTTATTGTATGCATGTGTGATAAAAGTGATGAAACGAATTAGAGACTAATAAATTTTGTTGTATATTATTGACGTATGAGCTCGAGTCATAAATAACTTCTGATACATAATAAACATTATTCTTCCTAAAAAATGAAATAGTTCAATATATATTCACATTAGAAGGTACTAAAACTCAGACACGTTGCGGAAGCATTAACAATCATCCTGTAATAAATTATCAATGTTAAGAAGACAATTTGGAAGTTACTTATGACTCAACCCAATAGTTATTGTACGCTAAGGACACAAAATAATTTCTTCTCTAAACACAAGTGTAGAAGAACATAAAATTCGCAATGTAATGAAAGCAGATTTCACACGATACTTTGCTCGCGGATTGCCAGCTCAGTCAGTCGGAAAAGAAACTGGAAAGTATCCGCCGCAAATATTTTCTGATCGTGAAAGTAGCTTATCTTGGTCGGCATCGTCGATAACGATCGATACGATGAATCAGGAATTAAAAGCATGACCCGGAGTGTGTCGAGTGCGATATGTACGCGTGCGTGGAAGTGCAGGGCGAGAGTGTGTGCAAATGTGACAGCGGGTGAATTTATTCGCAACGGAGTTTCGCGAATTCTACGTTTTACAATGCGTGACCTCGTCTTCGAAACTGTTTATCATCGGGAGAGACAGGCGCAACGACGGCCGCATTTTTATCTTCCACTCTCAAGCTACTGGGAAATTGATTCCGACCCTGGGAATTTTCCGTGGGTTCAATTATAATTCGCGAACAAATTTAGAAGTTTCTTCCTTCGAAACCGATCACAGCTTAACACGTTGAATGCCGTGGGGGTGACCGGCGGCGCCGTTTTAATTTAATTAAATTACTTGTATTATAACTATGTATTATAAAATTTTGAATAACATTCGCATCGAAGTAATAATATAAAATACAAAGTACGCGATCGAATCGATAAAAACTTTTTTATATTTAGATGAAAACTCTCATACTCGGTCAGACATACTATGATATTCTATTTCTAATACAAATCGCGACGAAAAAAATATGTAGCTATTCAATTACACAGTCTGGATCTGCTATTCCTATCACGATATTAATTCCATTCAAAATTTTAATAGAATCAGTAATTATTTAATTAAATAAAAGTCAATGAGTCACGGCAGTCAACGTGTTAAGGTGGAGATCCACGATGAGATGTTTCCTGAGATTTTCCCCTCATGAGATAAAAATCTTTACATATACATATATACATTGTGTACACATATGTATACTTACATTTTGTTGTTGCTCAGATTTTTGTCGCATGAGAGGAAAATTGGAGCGACTGAATATTTTAATTTTGCAAGATTCATGTTAGAAGATGCAAAGAACCTACTCTGTTTACAGAACAGACTCCCAAAATTCTCTCAATCGATCTTAAAAAATATTATAAAGAAAAAGTTTAATGTGCATGGACGAATGAGTGGAAAGATTCTGTAGCACCATATGCAACAGAAATTAATGAACGATTTTCTAACAGAAACATAATCACTGCAAATCTTTATTGGAAACAACAAATAATATTAAATACTCTTATAATAAGACACACGATGCTCACGCATTCATATCTATATAGACAGAACAAAGGAATCGCAGTAGAATATAACCAAAATGGCAGAAGAAAGCACAAGAGGAAGACCACTGAAAAATATAACAAGCAGTAGGCTAGCAGCAAGGGATGATTTTATTTTTATTTTACTTCACTATTTTAGTATTTAATATCTTACTTTTAATTTACCTTAGTACTTTACTATTTACTATTCTATGATTAATTTACTTTACTATTTACCTTTTTATTTTTAATTTGCTTTACTAATTTACTGTTTTATTTTTAATTTCTTTAGTATTTTTCTATTCACTATTTTATTTTTATTCCACTTTACCAATTTACTATTCACTATTTTATGTTCAATGTACTTGTACTACTTTACTATTTACTATTTCATTTTTATTTCACTTTCCCATTTACTACTTCACTTTTATTTCGCTTTACTATTTACTATTTCATTTTTATTCCACTTTACTGTTTACTATATTATGCATTTAATAATATCCCGTAAACGTGATGGCTGCTGTCAAAGTGTCACCAAGCCCCACATATATTATCAACTTATATTTCTCTACTATCACTGTACAAACATCATTTCCTTCACAATTTTAAAAATAGAAAAAAAAATAAGAATGGTTGCGTCGAGGGAGCGTTCAATTGTCACGGTCAAGAGGCAGGTACGATTACGTGGCCGCAAACAACAGCCCCAGGACGACCTTGCTTTTCTCCTTTCACGCACGGGGAGGCGAAAGAAGAAAAAAAAATATCGCGCCACTAATTTGCCCGGTGAAAACCCTCGAGGCTCGCTCGCGCCAGCGGGTCGACGAGATTCTTAAGTTTTCTCCGTCGATTTACGAGCGTCGTTCGCGATGAAATCCAGAACACTCGTACGCACGTGCAGGTGCAAATTGCATTTCAATGTCCGCGGCCGAATTAGTTTCGCCGTGTGAGAGAAAACGCGCCGCACGAAACGGAGGGAGAAAAAAGAAGCAACGAGCCGGACTTTTTGCCAGGCTGCCTTTTTTTTACGGTCTCGCGAGAGTTCGGAGATCTGGAAAGGTCGAACCGGTGGATTCGCGATCATCGATCCCGCGGAAAGGAGGCAGGACGAGGTTTCTCTGGAACGAGAACGACGGAGTATTGGATTTTATTTTTTACGAACGCCGTTCGGAGCTTCGAAAATACGAGAGATTTCGCCAAAAAAAAAAAAAATCGTAAACTCTGCGGGCTTGGAAGAGTTTTGTGATTTTTGTGGATATTTGATGGAATAGAGCTTTCGAGGTTCCTGGTAGAGCGAAGATGGTAACCTCTTCAGGGGTGAATTTTCTGATGTTCGAGAAGACGATTTAATTTTCCAGTCTGTTTATTCGAAAAATGGACAAGACTTAAAAATCATATGGCTTCTTGTATAATATTTTATGAGTACACTACAGATGGATGCAAATGTAGAGCTTTCTAGGTTTCTGGTACAGCGAGATGGAAACTTCTACAGGGGTCAACTTTTTAATGTTCCAAAAGGGAATTTAATTTTTCAGTCTGTTTATTCGAGGAATGGACGAAATTTAAAAATCGTATAGTTTCTTGTATAGTATTGTTGCGGAATTAGGACAAAGTCAATTATGTGTCAGATGATATTCTGTTGTTTCAAGTCCTTTCATAGTCAGCCAGTCGCTGTTTACATTTCGTTCAGTATTAATCGTCTATCAGTCTTATAATTAAGCATATATAAACCGTAATTATTACATCAGGCTATTTCTTCCACTACTCTGCCTAGTTTCTTACAACAAGTATTTTATAAGTTCACTACGGAGGGATGTAAGTGTAGAGCTTTCTAGGTTTCTGTTACAGGGCAGACTGTATCTTCTTCAAGGCTGAATTTATTAATGTTGTGAGAAGGGACTTAATGTTTCATTGTATTTATTCGATCGGAATTTATAGTCACTGCCCCAGAAATAAAAAACTGACAAAATTTAAAAATCATCTGGCTTCTTACATAATATTTTAATGAAACCCAACAATTGTTCATTCACAGGCGTCCAGTATATTTCAAGCCGAGTCCGCCGTAATATAAAAATCAGATCGAGTCGGGACGCCCTCATCGCAAATAGAATTTCGTTCTGATCGATCCTCAAAGCGGCAGAGGTATCCTTTGATTCCACGATTCGTTGGATCTCAAACGTAGGAACGATACTGCGCTCGCGATTAAAAAATTTCACGTACCCGCCGTGCTCCGGGTGTAAGCTCCGCCGTTGGGAGCCGAAAACAAAACGAGAAAAAGGAACGGGGGAAAAAGTGATTCCGAGCGTTTCGATCGCGTGACATTTCGAGAGAAATTGGATTAATTTCGGGAGGGTGGGGGCAGCTCGTAGAGACGCGAAACAAATTTGCGATTCGCCGTACACGGATTCAGACACGAATGATTTCCGTTACGTATGGAAAAAAACGGTGCACCGTTGGCAAAGGGAGCGAGAGAGGCAAAGAGAAAGAGGGAGAGAGAGAGAGAGAGGAAAGAGATATAATTCGTAGAGTGCACCCAGTGAAATCGACATAAAAGCGGATTCGATCGAACGAAAAAACCTGAAAAAATGCGTCGCTGGAAAAATCTGATTTTCATCCGGTCGGTCGTGCCTCAATGGGGGAACCAATCATCGCGTGAAACTTGCATCTCGGTTATTCACCGTGTCATATACGCTGCTAACTGCATCGTTCGACAACGTGGTTTCTAATTCGCGCGCTAATTAAAGCGGCCGCGGCAACGCGTTTAATCGACGTTCCGCATCGGCTTTCGAAAGCTTCGAAACCGCGGAACAATTCAGTGACGTGTTTGTTTCTTTTTTTTTTCCTTTTTTGGAGAATTTTCATTGTGTTCCTTCGGGGGTAATTTGGGCGAATACCAGTGGAAGGTGAGATTGTTATTTTAATTAGAACACGGCGAGGATGAAAAGTGAGGTTGTTCGCATGATTTTCAGGGAATTTTGATTTTATTTATTTTCGCTCGGTTTCAGTAATTTGAACGAGTTTCTAGACAATTAATACGAAGGGGGTATACGTTTTCTTTATGAGACTGTATTTTTCGTTTCCTTTCAGGGGAAGTGCCGACGAACATAACTCCGAAACTGGAATATTATTTCGATTATAAAATACTGAGAGTGAAAAGTACTTTTTGCGGAGTTAAGTGGCTTCTGACTTTTTTATTTAACAATTTGGAATGATTAATTAAGCTACACGTATTATATTACTTGATTCATTTTAATGAACTTGAAGACGATATTTACCAAATACATATAAATTTTTGCATTTTCTTTATTTACGAATCTCGGTAGATCTAAACTTCTAATTTTTATTCAGATTTTTAAAAAAAATGTAGACAAACATAATTCAATTGCAAAATGGTGAATGTTAAAAGTGATGTGTTTGTAATTTCCAGGTGCCTTTAGTTTGTTATATGACAATGTATATTGTTAATATTGATTTATTAATTTTAACGAATTTCACGATAATTTTTGCGAAATACAAGAAGAGCTTCAGGCTCTCTTACAAAATTCGTAGTTGTGTTCAATCAGGTTAAAATTAATAAAGAAGTTTTAATTAACAAGGCTCCCAAATCCATTTATTCTTTAAATACAGCCCCTGCAGTATACAGCTTGTATTACACGTGAAATTTCAAAATTAATATGTACAGAATTTTTAATTGATAAGTTCCCTTATATTAATTATAATTCTCAGAATAAGAATATTATTTCAAAACGGAACGCATGAATTAAATTCACTGCGTCTCATTAACAAATATTTATAGAACTAACGTTTATTCGAACTGTTTCATTAATTTTTGCCTGTAGAATACCCTCACATATTTCCTTCTGTACCGACATTGCATTATTTTAATTGTTACTGGTTTTCCTCTATTATGTGTATTTTTCCAGTATTTTAATTTTAGGATTATTATAACAATTACTATCAAAATACTATAAGCAGGCACATGCTAGTGTTAAGCGTGAATGCCCCTGGAACAACTGCAGCCACATTATTGTAAAACTGTTAAATGTATACCGTTAAGGTTCAATAAACAATATTTTAATTCATCCAGTTGCGTGCTGCGATAGAATATTTTAATATACAAAAACAATGAATACGTACGATATTACATAAATATATTTCTCTCATTCGTGGATTAGTTAGATTATAAGAATCGCAGGCTTTCAGTGTTCTTTCCAAAAAAAAAAGAACAGGTGGCGGTATTAAAATAAACGAGCGATGAAACGCAATAAAATACGCGAGGCGCGAGAAGTTCAGCGGCGAAAACGAATGGAGCAATGAGAAACAAATGCTGGTGCATGCATATGCTGGTAACATAAATCACAATCACAGAACGAGCGAAATAAAAGGGAGAACAAAAAATGAAGACCCGTAACTGACCCGGACAACGTATGTAACTTTTACCCTGCGCGGGCTAACGGGGACGCGTAGTTTCTCATTTTCGAAAATTAAAATGTACAACAAAGTTTGGCCGGGAAACGACCTGGTCCCTGTTGTCAAAAAGTTCGATACAAGATAAGGCGAATATTTTTGGACAGAATTTTTGAGCGCGAGTGATAAACTTACAAAATCAAAGGAATTGTTACCGATGATGATGAATGGTACAGAAGAAGAAAAATTTAGTACGAAGGAAATATTGTATTGTATAATTTGTTTATAAATGTCTGATGTTTTCTGTAGTAAACAGATTTTTGATTTAGAAACAATAACAGATAGTTTGTGAAAACTATATTGGGATTAAATGTTTTAGAATATTTGAAAAATTGTTAGATGCTTCTAACTAAAAAAGTTCTATGTAATTATTATTATTATTATTAGTTAGTGTGAAATTGTCTACTGCTGCGGTCATTAACTGCTTATGTAATTAAAAATAGTTACAGAGGTCATTTACTATACAGTGACTTATGAAATTGATCAAATATTTCTATAATTACCTTTCTTCTTTAATTCTGATGCAATTTATTAATTACAATTTGTGGAGACGTATGCGAAATGTAATTTCTTACAGATGTTATAACCTTGCTTCAATTGTTCATTCTCTAAACAAATGTTAAATAAAGGAAAATTGAAATTACGTGCCTATTTGTGCACGTGTGTTCAGCAAATATTCAAAATTAATTTTTCCGAAAATAAAGCATTGTAAGACAAAATGTCATTCTCCATGTTCTACAAATTTTTGCTTGAAAAATCATCCCCTTTATTGTTGTACTAGGATTACGGCTGTACCTTATATAACGTAAATAATATTTCCAATATCGTTATTGGAAAAGTGTCCAGAAGTGGGTCAAACAAATTAGCATCCCCATTCAAAATGGAGCTTCGAGTACCATAACCACATTTATCCATCGAATCCAATATTTCCTATCAGCAAATTAACTTTCTCATAAGTAATACACAGAAAATTCTTTCGATGGCTAGGTTTGCAATTTCCAAGTAAAAGTATAAATCCAAATTTGGTTAACTATGTTTTTCATTGTATCTTCGGTCTTTTATTCTGTTTTTGTTTCTTTATGTCCTTTTTTTTCTGTAATATATAATTGGCCATTAACCTCCTTAGGGGTGTGTTTATTGATGTTAAAAAAAGTGAATTAATCTTCGGTTTTGTTTATTCAATTCGAATTTGCAGGTATTAAGCAAGAAATTAAAAGTCGACAAAATTCATAAATAACGCGGAATTTTATACTACTATAATATTTTATATAACATCATTAGGTTACACGATATTCGTTATCTTTGTCAACAATATTTGAATTCAACAAACTAAATGTACATAAATGTGTACGTGTTTGAGAGGAGTTAAATTAAAAACACCAATCTTTAAAAAAAATTCTACTTTCAGCATTACTTAATTTTTATGAGTTGAGTCGTTTATTATTGAAAGGGCGTATGTTCATATTTCAGGGAAAATTCAGTTATGCATTTAAGCTGTGGTAAGTAACCCAAACTTCGGATTATGGGACCGAAAAAAACATGAAAAGTGTCCTTTGATATCTCCTATCCATTCCGATTGAAAAAACCGAAGAAAATTAGGTATAGTTTTTATTGCCTCGTGTCAAATTTTAAGAAATGGACATACACCCTTTTAATAATAAACGATTCAATTATTGAATAGTATTTCATAAAATTAAAATTAAAATATCTAATAAAGCAAGAAATACAAAAGTAAATAATGTTCTAAATAACGTTACTTGAAAACTGTCCAAATTTGGATCAAACGAATTAGCATCCCCATTCAAAATGTATCTTCAACTACTAAAATCATATTTATCCAATATTTTCCATCACCAAACTGACTTTCATGAGTGGTCCATTACTATTCAGTGCAGAAAGTTCTTCCTACAGATTCACATATTTGCAATTTCCAAGTTTAGAAGAGGATTAAGTTAATTCCATCGTACATCGCACGCAGTACACACAAGGCAGCGCCATTGTGCCAAACATTTTCGATCCTCCGTTCTCCCGCCGTTTCTCCGCGTCCTTGTCTCATCCTCTGTTCCTTTTTTCATCGCATTGCTTTTTCGATTACCGAGCAGGCCTGTTTCTCCTGCGGCATTATCTCTTCCTCCGCGTTTCCTCCTTATTGTCCTCTGTTCCTTTCTCCGCTTCCATTATCCGCTCTCGCGACGAGCGGCTCGTTTTTCCCTTCAGCCGGAATATTTCCGACTCCTCGTCCCGCTCCCTTTTCCGCCCGTTATCATTCCCATCGGATCGGCTGTCTTCCTTCTTCCACCTCTCCCTCTCCTTTCCCCTTGCAATTATCCGTGTCGCTACTCGAGCACGCGTATTAACAACGCCGTGGGTTCCTTCTGTTAAGACATCCAATGGGATTGAGTTTCGCGAGCAACGTACACAGCTGTGCAAAAGTTCAGCACCACTCGGGGTACGGGAGCATTTGATTATTTTGCGCATAAGTTCGGAGACATTGTAGAGTTTCTTCGTTTTGCTTTCAGGCGTGAAGAGTTTCTCTTCTTCTGCTTTCTAGGGTGTGTGACCCAGCGTCGAGTGCTGCGTACGGGCCATAGGCAGACATAGGGAGTACACAACCGTCAATCGCTTATACCTCAAGAAAGAAGACGCAGATCGTGAAATGATACAGAGCTTTTCGATTTGTTTTCACCTGGACAGTCTGTAGTTTTCGGGCTGTATTACCTTTTTGGGACAGTTTGTATAATCAGAAATGTATGATCTATTTTCTGGGGGTATAGAGTTTTAGGTGGGTCCTGAAACACCATGTTCAGCAACAAAAATGGGAATACTGGCAAAGGTTCATCTACTTTAGATATTTGAATCTTTCTAAAAAATGTACTTTGTAGAATACAGAGGGTGGTCAAATTATTAGAGCCACCTGCATAAATTGATGAGTTTACATTAAAACTACATCTGTATCCTACAATTAAAGTTATACTTATCGACTCGTTAATCAATAACTGTTTTAATATCCCTTGCATTTTGAATTGACCTATGTAGAAGCCTACAGACTATCGAACTACCTATGTAGAGGGTTACATTCTGTGGATCTACCTGTATAGAAGCCTACATACTATGCATCTACCTGTATAGAAGCATACATACTATGGCTCTGCCTATATAGAAACCTACATACTATGGATCTACCTACATAGAAGGCTACACACTGTGGATCTGCCTGTATAGAAGGCTACATACTATGGATCTACCCATATAGAAGCCTATATACTATGGACCAACCTATACAGAAGCGTACATACTATGAATCTACCTATATATAAGCCTACATGCTGAGGATCTACCTATATAGAAGCCTACATACTGTGGATCTACCTGTATAGAAGCCTATATACTACGAATTTACCTATGTAGAAGCAAATATACAGATCACTTACATAAACTGCAATAAAAATAAAAGTTTCAACAATACGATAAAAGTCACAAAAGCTACCGTTCAAGGGCCCAAAATATTTAAACTCACAGACATAATGAAAACCAGAAATCGCGTCACTTGACGCAGTCCTTTCAAATGCAGCCGAACGCCTCCATGAATGAGCTTCTCGGGCAGCCGTGAGAAAATGCTTTCAGACGGTCTGGATCGAAGCGCAAAAGGGATAGTCCGTCTGATTGAGAAAGTGCAACGCATCCCAGCGAACTCCTGATTAACCCCGTCAAGCTTCAGACCCTGGCTTTCGCGCAGAGAGAAACCGCGCTCGACCCCGGACTTTCAGGAACTTCCGGTTCGTTCCGGGGGGAAACTTGCGGCGGTTCAGCGTGGAAAAGGGAAATGAAGAAGGGGCGAGGCGCAGGCGGAGGAGGCGAAAATAAGGAAGGAAAGAAAAAAGACGCCGGCTGGGTGGAATATGGGGAGGTGGAAAAATAAGTAAGCGATGAAAATAGGAAGCGGGGGAGCGAGCACGAAGCGAAAAAGAGGGTGTAGAAAGATATATCCTGCGCAACGGAGAGTGATAACGCGTGGAATTAAAAGTTCTGCTGTTCCGGAAAACATTCTTCGCGGTTTCCGCTTTCTTTCTTCCACAGCTTTTTCACCGTTCGTCGTAGAAATTGTTCGAAAGCTGCCGGAAAATTTACGTGTTGCATGGTGCTTTTTCTGTGCTTAAACCCTTCAGCTCTGCGTTTCTTCTAAATTACGTGCAACCGATATGGGGGAGATAGGCAGTAGACAACTTAATGCACCACCGTTGACTCAGTGGAACAGGAAAAATGATGAAGCAAAAAGTAGGAAGTCCGGAAGTAAGGCTGCGTTTACGTAATTTTTTAGAAAAAGGTTATCGTGTAAAGTTTTTATGTTTCAATGATCTTACCTCAGCAACGGTCAAAGGAGCTACGACCTTCCCCCACTCTAGGTCCATTCCCCTCATATAGTCTATGATCTGGGACTACGATGGACCGAGGAGGAACGAGGAGGGGACTGAAACGAGGGGAGTGGACCTAGAGTGGGGGAAAGCGGTAGCTCCCGTGGCCATCACTGAGTTAGTAAGTGAGAAATTGTATCGATGGCGTTGTTACTGAGAGACTAATGTGTATTGCTGAAGAGTCGAGTATGAAAGTTGGCTTATTGTTGGTTTGTTGTTTTCTGTTTAACTTTCAGGATAGATAAGACTGAATTTAGCAATGTGAACTGTGCTTCATTATGTTTCCATGGAGATACAATTGAACTTTAGGCGAAAGTGTTGTAGCCTTATTGCTTCTCCAAGCTGTTTCGTTATTTTGTTAATTAAGTTACAGCATAGAATATGATTATATTTTCAGAAGGATATATCAAAGTAGTTTTAACTAAGAGAAATGTGTTGTTCTTTTTGGTATTTAGATCTCAATAATCTCTCCAGAATGATATTTTGTGAACCATTTTTTTCGTTTGGTAAATCCAGAAGCATTTTTAGATTTACTGAGAATAATTCGATTGAATTCTGGTTATAAAAAAATGATAAATTCTGGTAAGGGACTGTAAGAGATACTGACGAGATTTGAAATGAATTAAACCGCGAATTCAATTGACTGCGAAGCGCAAACATAAAAAATGCATCCCTGGAATCTGTTAATCGATGCGAATCCCTATTAATTCGCGTATTACGCGTAGTTCGGTATGCAGTTAGTATTCTATCATTTTTAAGCGCTCATGACAGTCTGTCCGAAACGCTACACACTGAAATTCTAAACATTTCGCCAAGAATTCGAAGACCCCGCGTCGGTTCAATTTTCTATAGAATGTCTGAATTCTCTTATCAAATTGCTTCCAATATTACATAGAGATAGTGTATCGCGGATTCTACGATCAAAGGGATTAAAAAAGAGGCATACTGAATTCAGAAACAGCTAAAAATGTTTCAGTCTAATTAATATTTAAAGTTTCAGTAGTTGAAACAAAATTCGAAGGTGTTTAGCGAAGAAAAAATGTACTAAAATGGTAAATCACGTATGATGTACTTTAGAGCGATTAGGTAACCTTGAAATGCCTACTTTCTACGTTTGCGTTATAGCGTGATAGAAACCTAACCAAAAACAGATGACCAAATTATAATCTCATTGTCAATCAGATAATCGGAATCTGCTACGTTTAGTAACTAAATTAACCCTTAAAAGCTATCATAAAAAATCACATTAACCTTAAAGGCTATCAGGGGTGAAATTTCGCCCCTGATAGCCTTTAAGGGTTAAACAACAATCTGTAAAAAATAGTTTGGAATAGAAAATTCACGTGTGTTATACTTTAGAGAAATTAAGTGAATGAAAAGTGACCTTGAAGTGCTTACTTTCGACGTCTGCATTATAGTGTGCTACAATTAATTACATGGACTCCTATTATGTGAACGGCCTGATTACATAAACCTACTTGTCTCCAGACGGGTTCATATCAACGGAGTTCTACTGTAATCGAATTCTACCATATTTAACCATCATCCCTCCCTTGTGTCAATTTTACACACTTTTCTCACAAGAACGCGATAAATGTGGAAAAACACTATGCTTCGCACGTCGCTTTATTACGCTTCATCATTTGTGAACGATGACAAGAATCTTGTGCACAAATGTACAGAAATTTCATTTTCTTAGTTTCAGTAAAAGAATTTGAAAAATGCAACTGGGGCAAGTGCCCTTAATATCGCCTAGCACGTAATATCGTTACCCGTAATATTTTGAAAAAACAAGCGTTGACAGAAATCGGCAACGAGACTGTTTGTAGCCAAACATGTATAAAGGGACATATTTTATTGACAGCGTTACAAATACTGTCTCTTTTGTTTGAGACTAATTTGATATGAGCCATTTTTTTTGTAAAGTGGTATAATGGACCTTTTTTATTTCGAGAAATTTAATTTTTTGCATTTTAACATGTTTAAAAATACTGTTAAATGCTAATAAGCTTGTTTTATCCTTTTAAGATCTCACACACGTTTCATTTTATTATATGACGATTTTTATAAGTATTCTCTAAGTAAAACAGTGTTTTTGTAAATCGCAAATGCACTTATACCACTTTCGAAAATAACGGCTCATATAAAAATGTCTCTTACCCATTACTTGAGAACGATTTAAAATTTTGTAGGCATTATTAGGTGCACTTACCCTACGTATCTTTTTATTATATTGATTTCTCACCATTCTGTCAATTTCACACCAAGTGACAAATTAAATTGGGAAAATGAGGGACGGATGAGGGTTAACCTCTTCAGGGACAAATTTGTTGAAGCTCCTCAAAGTAATATTTACACAATATAAATTCATATTTACAAAATAAGGATTAAAGAATTAAAATAATTTAAAGATCTGCAAGGAAAATAATATACACACGCATGGCCGTTGGATGTCATATTTTTCTCTGTAACCATTGAATTAGAGGAACAAACTAAACGTACACGTACGTGTCAGCATCCTTGAAGAGGTTAAAACAAGCCAGCTTCCTCTAGTTTTGAATAACGAAATGCCTGCGGTGGAATGAAATTAAAAGGCGTTCGTTGATAAAAAAAATCGTCGAATCTGGGTCGTCCATCAAACGTCGTGATCTTATTGAAATGCGGCGAACGAAACTGATATTCACGATGTCGCTTCCTGACGAAGCCTCGTCGCTCGTAAAATATCCTTCTTCGTGACGGTCCAGCAGTTTTCTTTAGCCCGCCGGAATGGGCTATTATTTGCGAGAAGTGTTATTCCAGTCCTGCGGTGTGATTCGAATATTGAATTCGTCGTGCTGTCAAGCATGTTACGTAGGACGTCTCGTACATGAAACGGAGGGTGAAACAACGACTTCAACGCGTTCGGCTGCCAGAAAAGTTTCCGCACCCCACGTCCACCCCCGTACCGATCGTATCTTTTTACGTTGGATGATTCACGAGACCGCCATAATTCCGATACTGTCGTTCAAGTGGACTGACGTGTCCAAAAACCGTTCCTTGGAGCACTATGCCTCTTGTAAAAAGAAGTCCATCCTCAAGGTTATGGTGAAATTGAGTTTTCTTCAAGTAAAAATTGAGAAAACTTCAGCAGTGTAGCGCGTGCACTCTTATTTGCAGGTTTCAGTTACGCGAAAGGGAGAAGAATTTTCTTGCAATGCCTTATATTGTGAATAAACGTTTGTAGATTTATTGGTGAGCTTTCGCCTACATTTTGTCTGTGAATAATTTATTTGTGTATGCTTGATTGTGATATGTACATTTTATTCTGTTATATAAGCAACTGTAGTATTAAAATTTCGATAAGTGGACTGATACTTTTAAAATCTGTCCTTTGAAGCATTCTTTTTCTTGTAAAAGGAATTCCATTCTCAAGGTAATGGTAAAACTGATTTTTCTTCAGATAAAAATGAAGGAAAAGTGCAATCGTGCAGGTTGTGCACTCTTATTTGCAGGTTTTAGTTATGTAAAACGGTGAAAAATATTGTTGTAGTCCCTTTTATTGTCACTAAACGTTTGTAGATTTATTGGTGAGCTTCTGTTTGAATTTTGATTCTAAATAATTTATTTGTATATGCTTGGTTGTGATATGTGCGTTTTATTTTGCTACATAAATAATTAAAGTATTACAAATACGTGAAGTGGAGTGACACCTCTAAAAACTGTTCCCCAAAGCACTCTTTCTCTTGTAAAAAGAATTCTGCTCTCAAGGTTATGGTGTAATTGATTTCTCTTCATATAAAAATAAAGAAAAAGTGCAATCGTGCAGCTTGTACACTCTTATTTGCAGGTTTTAGTTATGTAAAAGGGAGAAAAATGTTACTGTTGCGCCTTGTATTGTGAATAAACGTTTGTAGATTTATTGATGAGCGTTCGCTTGAATTTCGACTCTGAATAATTTATACGTACACGTCGAAATTCAGTATCTACATTTTATCCTGTTACATAAATAACTGAGCCATTCAAATCTCCTCAAACGGTCTGTCACAGTCAAAAGCTGTTTTTGAAAGCTTTATGTCGGTTATAAAAAGAATTCTATCCTCTGACCTATGGTAAAATTTATTTTCCTGGCTAAAAATGTAAAAGGATGTATGAAAACACCGAGCTGCAATTTTTAGTTCCATGAAATATAGAAAAAACGGCGCTCGTCTTATCAAAGAACTGTAAAATCCTCATTTCAGTAATAAATAAAAATTGTTAAATTCACTGATGTCCTCTCGCTTGAATTTCGGCCCTGAATATACTTTCTGTGTTAATGTTCATTCTAAAGTAATATTTATTTTTCATTCCGTTACATAAACAATACTGACGGAATGAAAAACATTGGGACGCAGTCGATGCGAGGTGAAATATTAAAATTTCATGACTCACAGCGCTGTCAAATATATTGATTGAATCTCTTATTTTTCGGATTGATACGATATCGCATATTGATGATGAAAACCGTCACGCGCGTATAGGTCTGTCTTTTTTCGGCTTCGGATGGCCGATGTCATGGCGAAACGACAAACCTGTGCAACAAAATGCGTTATTTACGCGTGCGATTTGAATATAGCCGGCTATTCTGCATGGTGTCCATAAAATTGTCCACTTTCTATACGCTTGTCACAAAAATTATATAGCTAGTGAATTTCACTGTCAATCGTAACTGATATGGCAATTTCCACCTCTATGAATGACTAGTTCGTTTATTTCTTGACAGTTTTTTGACAATTCGTATTTTATATGGACCTGTAATAATAATATTATCAGTATGATTTTTATTTAATAAAATTTAGAGTGGTCTATTTATTTATAATATTTATGTAGTTGTAATTTGATTGTGATGTCACTCTCAATTAGTTTAGTTATTTCCAACGATGTATATATTTTCGTTTATTTTTTAAAATGTTTACTTTGGAGCAACAATAAACACTTAGACCATTAGTATTTTATTAAACCTACAACAAGAATATTTTCAATAATACTATGATTTTTATATTCTTTTTCTATCGAGTTTTATTCAACAAAATTTAGAATGGTTCATTTATTTATAATTTTGGGAATTAGAATTTATTCTGCTGTATTAGGAGATTGATGGAATAATTCTAATTATGCAATATTAGTTTGAAGTTGATCTCTTGCTCAATTTGTTCGTTACGAAGAGAGAATATTTTTAATAATATTTAATCCAGTAATAATAATTGTCACGTGTCGATTGTAATGCTCTCACTGATTAATTTATTTTTCTTAAATATTGCATACACTTTTAAAAATGTCTTTCGATTTCTAACGTATTCCTGAAGAATATTTTCAAACAAAAAAACTTTAAATAAATATTCTGAAACATATAAAAATTTGCATCTCTTAATTTAATAAATTTTATTAGATTTTCTAAATATAAATAACAAGAGTTAAATATTAATTGAAAGAATGTTTGCATTAATCAGTTTCGCCTAAAAAAATAATCACATCACTTTTAATTGAAATATTTAAATATTTTTATCCATTGTGAAATTATATATATATTTGTTTTCGCAATAAACAATTAACGATGATATTGCCGGTGTCAGGTGCTTTTCGAAAGCGTAAGGTACTAAATACCTGTTAGAAAATATTATTGTTTATAGGGCTTTGGTGTTTAGAGGATATTGCGAGGTTTAACAGTATTCAATTTAGCTTGTATAGTGGCTAATTGAACTATCCAGCTAATGAGAGTGACTTAAAGCGAGCCTCATACAATCCGGAAATTATGCAAAATATATTAAAACCCGTAACACGAGCATAAATAACAGTGAAATTTCGTTAAGAAATAAAGAAGATACTCAAAATATTGAGTGTGCATTAAAAAAGTTACTTGTTAATAATTCCGTACAATATAATAGAGAGAAAGATTGATAGATTTATGGATAAAACTATGCTCGACTTATTTATATTGCGACACTGACTAACATTATTTTTTGTTTAAATGGTATAGTTACACAAAATATAACTTCATAATCAGATTATATTAAAATTTGAGACAAACAAAATATCTTCAGAAAAATAAGTTCTTAGTGATAACATTTTTAAACTAACAGAAATATTTTAAGTGTCGTCTCACAAGATGTCTCATATAAAAAAAAATCGCATAATCATATCAGCAAATATACGATTCATTAAATTCTACACGTATCTACAAGTGAGTAATATATTTATTTACTATATAAAAAATACTATATAAAAAATGTTACAAACAAAAAAGAATATAAAATTCCAGTGTAAGTATACAGTGATTATATTTAAACGTTTTTACATTTGAACAGTGAATACAATTTTAATAGAAAATAAAAAAAAGTGTTTAGAGATAAACACGGATCGCAGTGTCCGTTAGCATTAATTAAAAAAACTGAACGTTTATTCAAATTTGAGTAAAGCACATGTATGGACACGTTCTTTAAACATAAATCGCTGAACTGCTTCGTTGCTCATATTTTAAAAATATTAAACGCATATCCCCTATTCCTATCTGTGTGAAACAATTCATTTATCAACAAGAATAAAATTCAAAACGGAAAAACATGCGTTGCGCGGCAGTGAAGCGACGATAAAAAATATTTTATGCATTTGTACTGTACGCGTAGATTACATCTTGTTTTTTGGGCGCACGAATCTCGAAATTATCTTTAAAATTTGCTGCTCTTTTTTTATAAACAAGGAAATGGAACAGCCGGTTCAGAATTTCCATATTTTTGCGTCAATGAACCTGTAAACATGACAGCCACACGAACGGCGCAATTAAATGTTAATTTATGTGACGCAACGGTGCTTACGCGAGACTATCAATGCTGTTAATTAAAAATAACAAGCCGCATTTATTGTATTTTCATCCGTGACAAAATAATCTTCTATACATAAAACGAGAGCGACGAGATATGAATTATGAACATAACATTAATATATTACATTTGCATCTTAACAAAAGCTGATTGAATGTTAATTAAGGGGGAGAAATAACGATCGTCTCCACAAAAACGGTTTTTTAATACTTTTTTAACATTATTAACGTTACCGTTAACCTTGCATAAAGATTGCAACTCATTAAGTTTTAATTGTATAGAGGAAATTAAATGTATTGAAAGAAATATTGTACTGAATTAACAGTTTGAATGTTTTAAATTGAATTTGTAACTGCTCAAATTTTCTTGGCAGACTAATTAGGATAATCTTGTAAATGGCAATGGAGATAATTTTAACGAATTTTGTGAAATTACATGACTGCGTGGAAAAATTAATAGTTAAATGAGTGATGAATTTTAAAAATTGTATTAGGATTATCTGGTGAGTCTACAAATTTTATCTACTAATTTTTTGTTAAAGTATGGCAGTGTAACACAATCTGATTACGTGGAAAAATTAATAGACGAATGATTAATAATTTCATTTTAAAAATTGTATTATGATCATTCGTTAAGTTGGCAAATTTTATCTACTAACGGTTTTTATTAGAGAAAGACAATTTAACACAACTGATTAAGTAACTTTTTTAATTATTCATTAACACGAATAATTTTTAATCCTCTGAATGCAAAACAGAAGTATGGAAACGAGAATACAATTCTACTGAATATTTCACTGAATATTTTATGTGAACACGTTTTACAACAATTTGTACGAGACAATAAAATTCACTGCAATGTATTTAAAAATTGAATATTATGTCTTCATTGTACCAGACTAGCACATCAAATAAAACAATTAGTAAAAAAAAAGATAGACTTGTAAAAACTGAGGTACTCCAGTGCTACTATTAACCTAACTCGAAGCAATAATAACGCATTTTGCATTTCAGTTGTCAGCAATGCCAGGCATGCATTACATATTTGTTTCAAAACAAAGATATAAAAAAATATTAGATGCATTATGCACAATTAGAAACTAGACTAAATTCTGAATCTTGGTAATTGACTTACTCCTTTCCAAAATAAATTTTCACAATTTTGACATACGATTAGGGCATCTATCTGCACACTGTCATACTCGAGGATATGCGCTTCTTACCTGTAAAAACAGAAAAAGATTATTAGGAAAACAGCTATAGTCATTTTGAAATGGGAAAGTAACTTTTGGACCACCTTGCATCTAACCACTAAACATAGAAGTATGCTCCTAATTCGATTGCATAAACTTTGAATACATCTTCAAAATTAGCTATTAAGTGGTTACTCTGCAGGTTTACAGATAATATATTAAACACGTCATGAAATAAATAATAAAAAATTGATATGTCATTATGTATCGTGTGTAAGTGTAGTGCCAGCGTAGCACTGTGATGTATTGTGTGTGAGTGTAGTTCCACTGTAGTGCTGCTTGAAAATAGTGCTGTGTGCATTTCATATACGTCTGTGTGTGTGTGCGTGTACATGAGTAACAGAATTAAGGAACATTTTGGAAACAGCGCCGTGTGCATTTTATATAACAATGTGTACATGTGTACATGAGTGCTTCAGTCACACATGATGCCTATCAGAAAACGATGCCATCAAAGCAATGTAATATCTGAGCATGATTGTTAATTAACATATATGCTTCGAGCGTCGGAACACCATAGCGTTTGCAAGTCTACAAGTGTCAACTAAAAGAATTTTGTATTTTGCGCACATATGTCGAATATTCTTCGAGTTCTACATCATATCAAAATTGCTTAAAAATCAGTGTGCATCAATTGGCTAACGTCCCCTGTCAGCCAGGTTGGAGGGTGGAAACACCAGGTCAGACTCGAGGCAGGGGAGAAGTGCACGCGCGAGCTGTTCCGCAGGTGGGTCAACGTATCCCCGCAGGTTCCCCGGAAATTCTCCCGGCAGAACCTGTAAATATTTATACCGTGTCGGAGCGTGAGAAACTGCTGAAGTGCAGAAGGAACCCGTAAGAGCGCCGCGAGATATCCCTCCACGACGGAGGAACGGCTAGAAAAAGACATTGCGGAGGATAAAGATATATATTGTCCGCGGAAGTTTCAGACTCCTTTGCCTGGCCCCACGGGCTGGCAGCCGAGTGGAACGAACCCCCTGGCAGTGGACCTTGGCCTTTGACACCGGCCACCGATGAATGAAATCCGTCGGGAGCATTTTCGACGGTTTATCGCGCCATCGTTTCGTTCACCTCCTTTCACCCGATGTCGTGCGACCGGAATTCATTAATCCTCTTTTTCCCCCGTCGTCCAGTCGTGTAAATGGCGGTTTCGACGCGTTCCATTCTGTGGCCTGGTCGGAGGACGAGGATGACTACCTGTTGTGATCGCCAGGGATTGTTCAGAACACGAAATGGCGAGCTTCCTTTCATACGGTGACGGGCTTCTTTCGCGAGGGTCACCCCAAGTGGGTGCTACTGGGTGTGCGTGGCGTAATCAGGTTGTGCATTCATCCTTTCCGCTATGGCGAGAGAATTTGTTAACCCCTTGACGTGCAATTTAATTCAGATTGCAGAGCTATGTTTCAGAATAGGATGCACTGAAGTTATTATACAATTTCTGCAGGTGAGATCTAGTACGGCAAACTTTGTGACTGGGGCAGCTCGTTATTGTATAGACTAGGCATCATTGTATAGCCACTCTATCGCAAATGAATGCAATAACGAAATATGAGGAACATACAAATTTATTTCAACGACTGTTCAACTGACCAGTTTGTTCAATACACAAAGAGCTATGTTTAAAGACGGAATTACATGTGGCTGAGCATAATTCCTTGCTCGCAGACAAAGAATCACACTCCCTTTCAGTGATTCGTTTTCAATCTTGCAAGCTGTTTGTCCTTGCGCAAGCACCTTGTCTTTCAGTATTTCTCAGCTGGAAAAATTATATAACGTAGAAGGATAGACAACTGTTCAACAACATCTTGCTCATTCCTCGACAATGTTGTTCAGAAAAGTCTTTAACCTAAACTTACACACACTAGTTCTGTGGTGGTACCAGCGTCGCGTGGTACCAGCGTCAAGTATAATTTAAAGCAATCAAACAACAGTCACGAATGAAAGAAACAGTTTGAACATTTTTTAATATTATATTTACTACTTTGCCTTATTGATAAGGCTATATACCATGCTATAGCGTTGCTACAGACTGTTAGAGCTCTTGTACAACTTTGAAGGTCGTTGTATACAGCATGGCTGAACTCGTTTTGAGAATCTCTTTAATATAACATAAAAAAGTATGTAGCAGTCCATTTAAAAAACTAAAGGTCACCTTCGTTTCCGGGAAAATATTGCAATGATAAAAAATTGACATACGCTATTATCTTGCTTATAAAAAACAGTAAAACCTTTTCTTCTTTAATTTGTTCCGTACAGTGTCCATTTACGAGAAAAACGCTAAGTACACCTTTCTCAGTCAAAGAGTTAATTCTCTATGTTATAAACAATTAATAAGTGCTAACTTACAAGAGCAAGGAAGGAGATGGATGCGGAAAATAGTAGATAGAAGAAAGGAATTAAGCAAGGAACAGGGAATAACGATATAAAGAAATTTGTATAAAGTAACGTATTCTATTATAATTATTATAATTATGTATATGTACATATTGACTATGTAGGCACAGCCACGTTCCAACTCTCTTTTCGAGGCCGAAAGGCAAGAAAATAAAGTTCTCTATCTATCTATCTAGTAACTGCTAACTTTATTTCATAATGTAGGTCATTTCATACTGAAAAATCATTCACCTCCTAATTTTACTAATTGTAACTGTCCAGTGACTTATGAACGGGTGTGTATATCTCCAAACAGAAGAGCCTATTTCTGATATTAATAAATAATAATAATACCACTGTCATACAAGGTTCCATGCAGTTATCGTACGGTAGCTTGGGCCCCTACCAAGGTACCCTAAATTCGTTCCTCGAAGCAAGTTCACCTGGCCCAGAGCCGTTGGCGTCGCGTCACTTCCGGCTATGAATCTACTTAAACTTGGCTGGCAAGGTGAAGACGAGGGGAAGAAGACACCGAAAGATGGTTCCGGTGGCTGCTCCGTGTGGGACTCTCCCACGGCACGAAACCTCACCATCCTTTAATGCGACGCCTTTATCGGCCCGCGAAAATCTAGCCGAGCTATCGACGTTGGCCAACAGCGATAATTAGAAGCCAGGCGTTGTTTCATGCAGAAAGGAAGTGCAACACGCGTACCTCGGCCGACTGCTATTAGATCCACCGTGTTCCGACCAAAGTAGACGAAATAATCGGGGATTCGGCTAATTATACAGACCCTGTGGTACCGGTGAAACTGTAGCATCGATAGGGAGTAATTTGAGCACCGTCAGATCCTCTGAGTCAGTGTTTTCCAAAGTAGGTTCTATGGAAAAATTCTGGGGCTTCGTGAGAATAAGGGGTCTTCTACATCCTTCGCTAACCCATTAACTCAATCACCTGTTTCATCGAAGCGATCAGAATGCCACGTTTCAGAAAAAATATGCAATTCAAGGAAAGAATGTTTATTTATATTTTTCTGTAGCTTTATTCGGCGTCGACTCAAAGTAATTCATAGCAGATAGTCAAATTGCAAACCAGTCATTATGACTGCCTTGGTAGTTTTAGTGTTAGTGAGCTCTTGCATGTTGGTAGGTCATGTTATTATGAATTTTCTTATACAGGGTGTTCACTGTAACATTTAACACTTTGATGCCACGCTTCATCAGCTAAAAGTGACGAACATTCTAAATTTGTATACAAAATTAATACAACTATAAATTGTACCTTTTTTAATCAATAGTGTTAATAACTTTCATAATATTTTTACTGCTACTATTAAACCTTATTAAATATATTCATTAATAGTATACATGATCAAATAAGTAGTGATTGAATTTTTGTGTGACCCAAATATGGGTGACGTGGCACTCTAAGTGCTTTTCTTTACTGGAGTCTAAGAGCAGCAACATTCTTCGTGTTAACCTTCTTCTTAATTTTTTTTTAGCAAATTATGAAGATAGAAATTGATGACAATTAAATTCAATAATTTGTGTTTCACTTGACGCCTTATTGAAATTAGGGTGGCAAGGGTTGTTCGTAAAACGTAGGTATGGGTTCCGGCATTTTTGGAAAATCGTGTAAGGGTTCTGTTGGCAAAACAAGTTTGGAAACCATTGTTCTAAGTCAATTAGAATGGACGTGTTGTCTCGTAGGCAGTAAAATAGTAGATGAGTCCTTGAACGTAACATCCAGAATTTAATGAACTATCGTGTGACATAATTTTGTTAATAATTTCTATCTCGAATTCGATTTCGTGTAAGTTACAAAATAAAAATCTTTCTTTGCAATTCTAATAGACAGTATTGCGTTTTATATTTTAACTTTATAATTATGTTGTATTTTATTTGACACAGTTACTAAAAATCAGAAAAGTATTTAAAATAACTCATTTGGAACCGATATAAGATGAGATTACTTTTCCTATATCATTTTTCAAATATAAATAACGAAGCACTTGAAATGATTCCTTATTTAAAATATTACGTATTATTTCGAATTTAATTCCTCACGTACAGTGTACCGTTTCAGGGTTATTTTTAATACAGTCCGAAAATAAACGGGTTCGTTTAATACAATCGTTTGATGTGCAGGATAAAGTTACAGTGCAATATATCGAATGATACAATATCGAATTACATCGAAGCTTATAATCCACTGACAGTCATAT
The DNA here is from genome assembly GCA_916610135.2 of Macropis europaea. NCBI lineage: Eukaryota > Metazoa > Arthropoda > Insecta > Hymenoptera > Melittidae > Macropis > Macropis europaea. The sequence goes on from OU744353.1 coordinate 9,314,134, forward strand.
ACAAAACCATTCGTTTGGTTAATAAATTCACCTCTGTACCATAGAAGCGCTAAAACACTGGAATTTCGTAACAAATATGGTTATTTATTCACTATGTCATAAATTTAACAATTATTTGCATCGTTGATCCATTATTTATTATCCTGCAATTAATTCTTTTCTTATTGTTCAACTAAAAGATTGATAGAAAAAATTACAATGCTCATGTACATATTTTTCAAATATTTTGTAGTATTGTTACAATTATTATAAAGTAGGTATTGCTTTTATAATTTCAATACACTTTAAGTGTAGTTTTCTGCATCTTTATTTAACAAATAAATATATATCATCGAAACATTTGAGTGAAATATAACAAAAAAATTTGTATTCTTTTAAATTTATTTTTAAAATTAAGTTACCATTATTTTAGTCTATAATACAATCAAACACTTCTATCAATGTTTCTAAACGCTTTGATTTATCTTTAGAAAATGTTAAATATTAAAAAAACATTCTATTGGTTTATTTACGTACAAGTTGCATGCTTTTTTTAATTCTTCTTTAAAATAAATTTACCATTATTTTGATCTGTAATCCTTGTAAACACCTATACCATCAATCAGAGAGTTAATAGTCAAGGGTCGGCAAATGATTTTTTTTATTATTAACAAAGCTAATTTTTGCAAAATTTCTAAAGTACACTTGAGATTGTAATAATTTGTATAGCGAAAAATATACAGCTTGTATACATGAAAATATTTTCTACCTTGTACTAAAGAAAAGTATAAAGTTAATGGTTAGGGGTCCAGCAAAATGCACATCATATGAAAGGGGACCTCGAACTCATAAAATTTAAGCATCGCTGACCTATACTAATGCTGTGAAAGGGCTCGATTTATGCTTAAAAAATGTAAACTGACACGAAAGCTGTATCGGTACCGAACACATATCTCATTCAAACATTTATTGCGTGTTGCTTATTTGAAATTGCAATGAATACAAGCCAAAGTTTGTTATACTCTTTGATAACGTATGATGAATGGACGTAACTCAGTGGAACATGGACATTTATGATTCATGGTGTACACCATACCCCTAACACAAGTACTTCAGGTTCCATTCAATGTAACCTAACTATGTTTGCTTAATACCCTGCACTATAAACACTGTGTACGTTTAAACACGTGTCTGTCCGACACGTTCCCTTTGCCTATACCACTCAACTAATTTTAGCATAGTTTCCCTATTACATAGTTTTAAGTATGACGCTGCATTTGAATTTATTCAATTTCTACAATTCAGTATTTTATATTTATGGTTTGTATAATTCAATATTATATTTTCATAATTCTTTAAAATAGAAACAATTTATTTCAACCAACCGCAGACTGCTTTTACTCGCATAACCTAATTTAGCATAGCGGAAATACTTGTCCAACTATTATCCGTGCAGTTAACCATACTGCTTTAACGTTAATCCTTTGCGGTTTTAGATAGCGCTGTTTCAACATTAGATGACGCAACGTAATCTCAAATCTAAACGCATAGCCTCTTCGCAGAGGCAAATGGAAAATGTAGCTCATTATACTTTATCAATTAACACTCTTAGTTGATACTTGAACAAATTTACTACACATTTCTGCAATATATCTTGTGTAACGAAAATAACATTTGTAGTAGTTCATACTGAATATTCCATTGACAGCTATTTAAAACTTTTATTACAACATTTATTATCTTACTATTATAATAGAGAGGCAGAGTTTGTTTGCATATTCACAAGAATCTCAAAAACTACTAAATCAGTCGTTACGAAATTTTCACAGTAGCTTCTTTACATTTTCCGGAGTGCCATAGGCTATACCTTATCGCGAAATAAATAATATATCGAGGTAAAAGACATGGGAGTATTTTTTATCGACGTGCCGGCGAGCCGTTCATAGGGGCATAGTTCACGCACAACCGCTAGGTGGCGAACCTCAACGCCAGCGCGCTCGAAAGAGAATTTACCCGGCTACAAGATACAAAAAAATAACAATACAGTAGGACCGCGATTATCCGTGGTCTCAATTAACCAAGGTCTCTTGTTTACTAAGAACAAACACTTGTGCATACCTTATGATTCTCTTCTGTTTATATCTAACCTATCAGAAAATTTAGTGATGGTGAAGAATTGGCGAAATAAAGCATTTATTAATGCAAAATTAAAAAAATAGGTGAAATTTAAGTAGATATACATTTGGTTATGATTGTATTATAAAAGGAAATACATTTTCTAAGAATAAAGAGCTTATTTTGGCGTAGAAAATACGTTTTTAAGTTATTTCCCCTCGGGCCTCGATTATCCGAGCTGTTTGTCTCCCGATTAAGCCGGTTAATCGAGTCCTACTGTATTATGAATTCTGTACGCAGAAAAATCGCCAGCATCGAACAAAATAATAAAGTGAACCTCATGAATACTGCATAAACTTCGATCGAACGATTCAACAAGCTTTTCCAGTCTTTCACCTCAACATAAATAATTTCCAATCAATTTTTATTCAGTTTGACTCATAACATTCCACGATATACTAATCTGTTCACTGCAGTGCTGCGTTAATTCCGCTCGCAGGGGCGTATACAATTTTAGATTCGATACGAATTTATTACTCGACGTAATAATTCGTTTTAAGCAAATGCACGCAATATTAATCCCCCGGTGGCCGGAAACCACTTTCAGCAAACACGTCGAAACGCGTAACACGTCGAAGGCACGCGAAATAATATTCATCGTTCGCAGCCGATGTGTAATTTCCTTTGAGCGCGCAGCTTCGTTACATTTTGCATTGTGTTATTTAATTTCGCCCTGCAATTTGCGCGGGTACGATCGAATTCTGGCGAGATTATAGCACTCCGGTGGAATCGGTATTAATTTACCTGACGATTATGCCACATCTCCGCGCATATGCACGACAAGAAGCATCATAATAAACCAGGTTTATGATAATGCGATCGTTGATCGAGGCGAAACGCCTGTAGCCCTTGCGCCCGTTTCGTCGATTCGACCGTGCAAACATTTGCATCGTGAGCTCATTGCGGAACTGTTTCACGCGTTGCTGACGAGAGCTCGTCAGATCGACCGGAAGTGACTAAAATTGTAACTGTCGCAGGAGCGTAAAGGTGGAGGTGCACGGTGAGACAGAAATCTCGCGACTCACACGAAGTAATTGAATCGTTCATCATTGAAAGGGCGTATGCCCATATTTTCGAAAAAATTAAGATATGCGTTCCTCTAATAATAGATGCCTAGCGCTGTTTAGAGTTGAAAGGGCTGGTTCCTAACGTCACTCTGTATAAGCTTTCGGGCGGTTGAGAGTATCGTTTGTAAATGAAAGGGTTGATGTCTATGACTATAAGTGTGAAGTTTTTGTTGCCTAGTGTAAAATTTTACAAAATGGGCATAAGCGATTCAATTATTTCACAATGTGTTTCTACCGTCAGATGAATTTTTATGTTATCTCTCATCAGCTCACATTTCGTGTGAAATTTTCTCTCGTTTAAACACATTTAAACAGGTGATTTTTTGTCGTTTCCATGATCCATCAAAATATTTTGTAATAGTATATGATTTCTTTTCTGTTTGGTTCTTATTTTGAAAGCTTTTATTCTTATTTGAGCTTGAGAGATGGCATCTAAAAAATAAAGAAGAAAAGCAGCACCTTGTGACTGCTTCATCCTTTCGCAAAAAAATAGAAAGACGACATAAATACCGGGGCAATGATTGAATTAAAAAGGGAGACACTGAGGTTGTTATGGAAACCTGGCTGAAAGGTTTGAAAAGAGGAGATGAGGAATGCTGGAATTCGCAGCTTCTTTATTTAAATCTCTGTTTTCATCTTTTTGTCCCGTGTTTTCAACAAGAAAATAATATAATTGATATCGAAATTGATTTTAAATAATTGTTTACTTTAAACAACTTCAAACGAGTAATAATAATATATTCTGGCCTGTTATATGAGAACAATATTTAGTAGTAATAACAGCGTCTTGTATTCGATGCAGTACGGTATTTATAATTAAATTAATAATACGAATATATAAATATTATCATAAATTAAATCCACACGAGATAAATCAGTCACGAAACAAATGGACTCGCACGCCCTGTTGGTGGCCAGCGCTACGGTCCACGACAAATAGAGTACCAGGTTTTAGAGGCTCGAAAAGGGTCGATCAATCAGCCTGTGTACAATTAACTCGATTAATCGATGCCCTCCACAAGGACCGCTTGAAATTCTCTTTGGTCTTTTAGAATTCTAAGTTGACTCCTTGCGCATTCACCCCTTTGTGGCGTATTCACGCGAACCACGAGATTTGAGAGGAAAATATACTTTATTGGGTGTAGAAACATCAGTGACCTCGAGCAAACAATTTCTTCGTTGCATCTTATTTGTGTTTTGAAAGCATTCGTATACTGTCTGACACATTTTGTCGAATTTTGAAAAATTATAGAGTTAATGGCTGTTCTGTTTCTCATTGGACACCCCGTATATGTCTAACCGAAGTCTGTATAGAATATTGTACGTTCGTAATATAATCTTTGTACCTGTCAATGAATGTTGTTCATCCGTGGAACGTTTGTATTTGTTTTGAGCTTTAATTTAGTTCGATTCTTTCGTCAGTCCAACTATAGGTCATGAAATCCATCCACTGTTCTCCATAGTATATACACAGTGAAAACAAACGAGAAATGTTCGATCAGTATAAATCTGCTAATTAATTATAACTTGTAGAGGAGGTAACTTTTTCCATGGATTCCATTCACTGTTCTCCAAAGTATATACAAAGTGAAAACAAACGAGAAATGTTCAATCAGCGTAAATCTGATAATTAATTTTAACTTGCAGAGGAAAGCTTGATCAATGTTAAACTCTAACAACGAAAGGCGAGCTGGTACGTCCATGATCAACAGTGTCCACAACACTTAGAAAATCGATTTTCTCATTCCCTTTTGCAAGTACTATACAGGGTGGTAAAAAGGGTGTTCAGAACTTTAAGGCTAGATAGTACCCGCGAAATGGAGGAAAAGAGGTCTAATAAACACGAATCGAAAAATTATTGGGCTGGCAACTAAATTCGCGATACTCGCAAGTTTTTGTACGAAAACGTTTATTAAAATTCTTGGAATAATGTTGTAATAGTGTAGCGACTATAATAGAGTAGTGTAGAGACTAATAGAGTATAATAGAGCAGTGTAGAGACTAATAGAGTATAATAGAACAGTGTAGAGACTGTAACAGACAATAATAGAGTAGTATAGAGACTAATAGAGTATAATAGAGCAGTGTAGAGACTATAATAGTCTATAATAGAGCAGTGTAGACACTAATAAATTATAATAGAGCAGTGTAGAGACTATAACAGACTATAATAGAGTAGTGTAGAGACTAATAGATTATAATAGAGCAGTGTGGAGACTATAATAGAGCAGTGTAGACGCTAACAGATTATAATACAGCAGTGTATAGACTATAATAGACTATAATAGAGTAGTGTAGAGACTATAATAGACATGAAAAAAGGTGCTTACTTTGACGAACGAACCGTTTAGTAATATATAGCATCCTTGTAGACGTTATACCAATTATTGCAATTTATGTTTAATATTTCTCTGCCTATGTGTGTAAAACAAGAGAAATAAAACATCAACGTTACAAAAAGAGTAAAAATTCAACAATACTTTTCTCACTAGCGACATATTAGACCCTGCAGTTTGCACTTAACTGTAGAACACAAATGCAGTAGATGTACCCAGACTTTATGTCGATAGTGTATGCATCATTGCATGATTCCCTCCAGATGACCTGATGTCATGACATGACATCTTTATTCCTCGGCTGGTGCAAGCGAGCGATTAGTCGAAACGACTGAACGACTATGCTGCTTGAAGGTTGCGTCTCCGTCAGACAGGCGGGAAAATTGAATGTGAGGGAATAATTCATCGTGGCACCTGGTCGGGCCGGTGCACCGGTGGCTGCACATTATTTATTCGAAAATTCGACGTCGAAGAAGGAGCAGACGACGTTGAACCGGGACACGTCGGTGACTCACGTAAGAACAGGATGAAAAACGTCTGGTCGGGGTTTCACAGGAAGTGACGTGGCTTCTCTTGTCGACTAAACTGTTTCTCCTCTTGTCCTCGTTCCTTCGACTGTCTCCGTTTTCGTCTCTGTCTCTCGTCAGCGTTCCTTCGGCTATTCGAGTTCCTTCTGTCACGTGAACACCGACGGGAGACAATAAAAGAGGCGAACAACCGTGACCTTTGACCAGGTCGCCTGTTCGGGAACATTCGTGTCCACGTTTAATTTCCAACCGTTTATCTTGTTCCCTTGCGTGGCTGGCCTGCTGCTGGAAAACCAACGTTTTTCCCCTGTCCCGTAATAAGGAGACAATGAAAGTTCTTCCTTTTTTCCCTTCTGGCCCTCCAAGGGTTTCCTGGGCGCGTAATGAGCACAGAAATGAATGGTGCGTGAACTCTCGAACCATTCTGTGTGTGGTGGGTGATGACTGTGCTGCAGACAGGGGTCAGAGGTTCGTTCGAACGAATGTTTGATGAAGTCGTACGGAAAGAATTTCTTGGGAGAATATTTCTAAAAAATAGAATCTGATTGCAGAAATCAGTGTTGCCACAATGTGCAAATTTGAATGTTAATTAAACAAACGGCCCTTCTAATTAAAGAAAGAACTGTGATGTGTAGCACTAATTTGTTTTTTGCTTTATAATATCAAGGTTCTTAATTAATTTAACCATGCATTGGTTGATATTTTGAAGATAGCAGTTCTAAAATGTTTTGCTGGTGATTTTTGTGTTCTGCTTGTTCAAATCGCGTACTGCCAATAAAGAAGATGTAGATACAGTTCCATTGTTCGAGGAGTATTTTATTTTCCACCCCGTGTTTCGCCTGCGAACTCTATGTCGTTATTTGCGCAACATTTGACGCTTCCTCTCGACTGCCACTCTGAATGTGTTACTAAGATACAGTCTTCGCCTTCGCTACGATGCTTCATTTTATTTTCACGATGCTCCGTGCTGACATCGACGAACTTCACGTTCGCGTACCGTGAAGCTCATGCACATCATACCAAATCTATACATACCACAGAAAGTTGATATTTATTTTAGAGATACAGTAGCTCGTATAATGTGCTAGGTATTGTTATTTGTTATCCAGCTTTGGCAAATTAAGAAAATCTGATAATATTTATCGAATTTGTTCAGAAGAAAATGTATACGCAGCTACCCCCGATGTTCCTGACATTAATTACATTAATACAGTAGGACCTCGGTTATCTGAATTATAATTAGTAATAGTATGACTCACGTTGCAACCATATTACCTGTAAAAATGATAACTATTTTAAAATATAAAATAGAGAGTTGTAAAATTAAGTACAGTATCATTAATAATATTTCTAGCTTGTAAGTGGCAGAGAATGACTAGTTTCCGGATGATCAGTGTTCAGATAATCCAGGTTCTACTGTAGTATGTTCTTCAGTGCCCTCAGACTTGATAATACTCAAAATTCATAATTTATGCTTTCACGCCACTCATACACAATTCAATTTAAGGAAAACAAATCTACTGAAGTCTAAACTTAAATCTATACAGTATACAGTGACTCGCAAGATTGTTCAAATGAATACATTACTTCACCCCTACCCATCAGATCACTATCTGAAACAAGGTAGCAATGTTCCCAACAAATTACACCTCAAACACACCAGACATCAATTACTTACCCTCCAACGAATACAGAAAAACAGTTCCATAATCACACGATCAATCTCTTTACTCGCTAGACCTCTACGGCCGTCTGCATACCCCTATAGCATTAACGCAACTCCCTAGAAACTACAAAACCTACACCTAAAATATTCACATTTCCCTCTACATCACCCTCTGTTCTCAGAAAGAACCCTACATCCCTCTCGCCGCTGATTCCGCCTGCGTCCATATTTTTGCAAACGAGAGTACACTCGCTCCCAACCCCCCAACCACCCACACGCATCACTGAAACGAAACACACACCCACACACACACACACACACACACCCTGGGGGGTGGTGCGTACACAGCGTGGGAGTGCGTGCATCAAGGAGACGAGAGATCAACAGCAGCAGCAGCAGCAGCAACCGAAACGGTTCGAGTGGGCGGTAGTAATGGCGCCTCAAACAACGTGCTCCTGCCTAATGAATAGGTGAAGGGGATGCACGGGGGTAGCGAGAGGGTGAAGGCTCGTAAGCGGATCCTTGTGTTCGAGCGGTGTACCGGTGCATTTACCAACGCGCCACGCCACCGGCTCTGTTTTCTCAGAAACCGAAATTCCCCGAGGGTGGAACGGCTGGCAGCGCGAGGGCTGGCGCGGAGGGTCGGAGGCCGAGATTCGCCCGACGAAAACACGAGAAGGCTAATTAACGCCATTGGTATCTGCGGTTCATGAACGTGGATTATGCCCGGCATAGGTATCGGCCGCGATAACGTTGCACGCGAGCGTTCTTACCCGACGATATCGGTCGTTCATATCCATTGCTAGGTCTAACGAACGTCCCTGCGGACGGCTGCATCGCAGCTCGTTCACGGTGTGTACCCCGTTCTTGCATGGCTACTCTGTGTTTAATTGAACAGGCTTGTTTGGTTTGGTTTAATCAAGTCGTTTCCGGGAGAGAAAGAACTGTTGACTGTGACGCGTGTCTGCGGATCTCCAGACGGATCTGGAATTTGCTGTTGTTGACAGGGATCGGGTTTGAGACGTGACTCGTGCCGTGTTTGGGATTGTAAAGAATAGTTGCACTCCCGTCCATGAGTCACCGGACACTTAGTAAACGAGGTGGACGATTTTACAATAGGGAATGACCTTCATTATGAGGTAAAGTTAGCACTTGTTAATTGTTTGTAATGTAGAGAACATGTACTTCAAATGATATATTGAAGATCTTATCAAAAGTAAGTAATTAATCTTGTATTTTCTTCTCATCAATGTATTCGCCTCGTGCGGATATGGCCGCTTGGACTAATAGCGACATTCTTTCGATTACAATTCTTTCCAACCTTCTTCTAATTTCTTTCATAAATCTTTCTTTGACTTTGGACAGAACTTCCAAAGCAAACGAAAAATGTGCACGGATTATCGTCTGACAGAGTCGGAGATGTATTAGAAATATACTAACGCGTACAATCTTGTTTCTGAAATATATATTTAAATTTTATGTGCTTATTATTGAAATTATATTCAGGTATTATATTAATGTAAAATAGATACATATAACAACACGAAATAGTAATAACAAGACAGAAAGTTATATCCACGTTCTAATAATCATTTTGTTCGAAATGAGCAAATGTCCGGTGATTTATGGACGGGGGTGTGTATACTGCTTCGAAATCCTAGTTGCCAGAAAGACTTTGCTGTTGTTTAGGTCGACGACAGGAGCTGGGTTTGAGGTGTACACGTGATTTCTGCTATTTTTGAGATTCTGAAGAATAATGCCAGGTAGTTGCCAGGAAGGCTCAAGTTCCGCCAGGACTTGGACACTTGGAGGTTTTCCTGTGTTCTCGATAGCAATTGACGTATCATGAACCCATGTGGGCGGTAGGTCTTGGTTTAAGAGTTGGACCGATTCTTTCTAAATTGAAAGTATGCAAAAGGGTGTGCCAGCAACCCCCGCTAGGTTGGCTGTACGGAGGAAACGTAAAACTTGTAGAAAAGCTACCCTAACTCCTTATTGGCATTCTACACCCCATCCTTGGTACGCTGTCTTGCAAACAACACTTTTGAGGGAACGTAAGAACTATTTGTGAATTTGTCAGAACTGTTTTAGAATTCGTTAGAACCAGTAAGTTCTACTAACGACTTAGAATCTGAACTCATATATTGGTTGGACTTGAACATTATTTCACACTGACTAAGGACTTGTTATTAATGAAAAAAGTTTACATGCGTGTTACAAGTACCAAAGTTATTATTTGCGATTTCTAACAATTCTTAACGGCTGGGTTGGCGTTCGATAATTTGGACAAGGATGTCCTCCATAGTTTGTGTACACTTATGCTCCTTGGGAGTATGATTGACAAGTGGAAGGTATGGTTGATGGAATGTTTGTTTAAAAAGAGTGTCTAACAGGGTGAGGTTGGCGCAGTGCGAGGACGATATTGAGACACCAAACCTAGGTGTAGACGGTTTATAGTTTTTCTGTTCTGAAATGCTTCAGCAGAACACCTAAAGTCAGATGACAGCATGGCATAGATGCACAGAATCCACCTGAAAGAGTTAAATGCTTGACAGCCTGGTCAGGCTCTTACCAGTTGAACGAATCAGTGACTAAGATGGTGTATCTTACAGCCGCTAGGTGGCTAACCGCGGCGTGTGCGTGCTCGAAAGAGAATTCGCCCGGCTACAAGAGATAAAGAAAAAAAACAATATTCTAAATTCCATACACAGAAAAATCACGGCTGAAGCTGGGTCCAGAGCATGTTATACAAAGCTTGTATAGTTACAAACGACTAAAAATTCTTCGATTAACAAGTTCACCTATTCATCAACAAATACTCTGAGAGCAATTAACAGGCGCCTTGCTCATAGCGGAACAATTTTCCCAAAACTATTCAACCCGTTCTACCCTATTGACAGGTTAATAAATAACACCGAACGATATAGCAGTTGTTTTTTGTAAACGTTGCAATTCCAATTAGTGTTCGGGTGACGTGGTTCGGTGCAGAGCTGTAATTTCAACGAACTTCCGTTGTTTCAGTAGTTCGTTGTTTCGGTCGCGTTAGGTTAGGTTGGCCAGACGAGACGCGCCCTGCCACCGGTATAAGTCGTCATTGACACTAAGCTTAACGACCCGTGCAATTAAACGGTCATCCATCTGCGAACGGCTGACATTGATTTAGTATCATTTCTGCGTCATTCCCCGGCTACGCGCTGCTATCTCCTCCCTTCTAGCCGTGTAAAAACCGATACTGCGATTTAGTTTAATTCGGTAGACTGGATAAAAAAAGAAATGTTATTGCGAGCTGGCCGTGGTTCGAGGATGGAAGCGGGAAACGCCGCGATTCAGCGGTCGCAGAAATTTTGAAAAACGAATCGAAACGACGTTAATGGACATGAAATGACGAATATTTAAATTGTTCTCCATTAAGTCGCTTTGCATGCAAAAAATGGTAATTGATCATTTCGAGTCGACGCGTGTAATTCAGTCGGAAAATGTATCACAGGAACTTCATTTTATTTTGGAAAAAATTCGAGGGGAAACTAATATTGCGCGTTCGGTTGTGAGCGCTTCAATCCTTTTGAAATCGTTTAAAATTGTTTATATGTGATTGAATATACCGAAATCCTGAAATGTAACGAAGTCAAATGATCGAAGGTATTCCAATTCTTCATTAAAAGTATCGAACTCATGCAAATTTGTAAATTTACGATTCTCCGTTAATGGTTTATGAATGGAATTTTTATCATATTTTCATTTGGCACAGCTCCCATTCAATTTATACTTCAATCGTCTTTATTATTCACATTTATGTATTATTGTATTATTTTGATTCGTTCATGTTTTACTTTGAATTCGCCTGAAAATATACGGTTTCACAACACATTATTTTCAATAAATATTTAGCAATGTTTTGCTAAATTTAAAAATTACGTACATCGATCCATAAAAATTGAAACGGATAGGTTGGGTTATGTCGACATAAATGAAATTTATTTACACTGCAATGAGAAAATTGGTACAAATTTTGGTGTACGAATATTTTCAGTTCGAAAACGATTTTGGAATTATATCTTTTTCATTCTAGGTTTTGGAATTGCATAATGGGGCTAATATTTGTCCTATCGATGGAAAAATAATGAAATTGTTAAATAAGGGTGGATTTAAGCGTTTGAATGCTCGTCCCAGCGGTTTTCGCGTTATCGAATCGTGAAACTTTGCTAATCTACTGGCAAAGAAAGGGAGAGACAGAAAAAAAGAAAGAGAAAGAGATAGAGTAATAAAGGAAAAGAGAAAGAGAGAGCGTAATAAAGAGAAAATTGGACAATAAAGTTCTCCGAAAAGTAAGAAACTGTGTTCTGTGGAAAATAAAACGATCTGCAAGTTCGACCATGTATTTATCGATTCTCTATCGGAAACCGCGAAACAGTTCAATGGTGCAAGCTCTGCGCAATTTCGAATACTTTTTATTTCAATTAATATTCTCCGGGACAATTAAAAGCTGCGGTAACTTTCCCCGATTTCACAAATTGGAGTGGTCGCAATAAATTATTCAAACTCTGGTCGAATTAACGCAAACTTCATATTAAAAAATCGACGCCATCGAAGCCAATATATTGCAAAAAGTTGTGTATAAAATTTTGAGAACGCAAACCTGTTAGTAACTAATAAATTAATAACCACCGGATATTTAAAAAATACGGAAAAATAGAACAGTGAATGTGAGGAAGTATGAATGTAGCTTAATTATAGAAATTAACAGGGAAAAGTGTGAATGCGGTTTAATCATAATTAAGTAAAAATTATGACAGCCTGAAGGTAATTTCTAACTTTTTCATATGAAAAAGCTGGCTGCAGACAGAGAAAAAAATAAACAGTAAGTTGTAAGAGAAAAATTATAACTAGACCGAGAATGTTCATGAAAATATACATTTTTACACTTCAATATTCTTTGTTATCATGTAGTTGATCAAACGTTTTAACATGTATTTTTTACTTACTTCATAAACTGTGTATTGCTCATTTACTTAAGCTGCATAAAAATCCGCAGTGTAATCATAAGTATTATTTTTCTTAAATATAGGATGCTTTAAATAATGAAACTAACATGTAGCTAAATAACAAATGGTTCTATATAGTGTCAAACTTTCAAAGCTGTACTGTAAATATTCTAACATAATATGTATAATATTTATTTAATTCTTGTATACTTGAAAGGTTGTTTAAATGTTGATAATGTTGTTCAATTATTTTAATAATGTAGACTGTAGAGTATACCATCTGTTAATCTTTTGGCAACTACGCATCACTATAGAGCACGAAACGCCACTATAGTGGCTCATTTATTCCACTTGTGTCAAGAATATTATGGATAGCTCGCCATAATTAGCAATCTGCTTAACTCTTTTAATATTGTTTAAAGAATATTTCGATGACATAACCGACAACTGCTTCATTATATTTAATAAAAAACACTGCACATATATTATTATTTTTTCTAGCTGTCTAAGATATATTATTAACAAATTCTGACAAAATTGATTCAAAGGAACATCTAATAGAAAGTTATAAAAAATAAAAAACAAACCCTAAGTTCGAAAAAGAGTAATTTATTACAAGGAGAACATATATTTTTCACAAAGATGAATATTAAAGTCTTGAATATTAAAAGCAGCAATAATTAAGCAATCTTTAATTGAAGTCTAATTAAGCAATCTTTCCAATAATAAATTCCCTTGCAATCAACACTTTGGTTAATCGGCGTTCTAATGAACACAGCTTTTTAAAATAACTGAGCATGTTATTTTGCAATGGTATCGCAGAAACGGATTTTCCTTCAGACTCTGAATAGAAACAGCTGAAGTGCACGCAGCAGGTAGAGAGCGTTCGATGCATGAGTCTGGTGCAAGCGGAAAAATGCCGTTCAAGGACGCCGTAAAACAAGAATTATGGAATCATTTATTTCCTGCTATCCTGCTCGAGCTAGCTGTTACATATCCTACTGTGAGAGATACCATTCCACTAGGGGGGATATTAAAACATACGATCAACTTTGCATACGTGACATTCCAAGAATGCGTGACCAAACTCTTTGAGAAATGGCGGGATTCTACGTACATACGCTGCCGCTCAAAAGTTTTAGAACACTCAGCAACTTTCACGTACATTTTCTGTGATACTTAGAGAAAGTGTACTAATGATTCTACATTCCAAAATAAGACAAATTGATAGAATACATTCTTCTCCAATAGGAAATTGTCTGTTTCTAAAAATTTTCTTCTTCATTTTCTTTTCTAGAAAAATAAGTTTAAAGATGAATAGGGTAGGAATGCATTTAATTTAAAATATCAGGCAACCATTCAAGGTGGACCGAAATTTATAAAACAACGCGAAGCTGATGAATCTACACCTCAAAATGAGCTAAATTAATACAATACATTTTTCTCAGGTGGAGCTTTCTTTTCTAGAAAAATAAGTTTAGAGACGAATAGGATAGGAACGCCCATAATTGAAAATATCAGGCAACTACAGAGGGCGCATTAAAATTGTCGGTACAAACGAGAAGACAAACTTTCTAAATTTTTATACAGAATTAACATTACTATAAATTGTACTTTTTTAAATCAATAATATCAATAACTTTCATAATCTTTTTACTGCTTCTATTAAACCTTATTAAATATATTCATTAATACTATGCATGATTACATAAATAATGATTGAATTTTTGTGTCACCCAAACATGGGTGACGTGGCACTCAAAGTGTTACCAATATTTACTCATTTCTTCACTCGAAGGGTGCAAATAAACTCCAAGAAAACAGTATTTGTCCACACAATAAAAATTCACGAATTTCTCACGCAGTTCAACGAAAGTCGCTATCGCCGAGGGATGAGGGTGTATTTGTCCCTGAAATTTCGTTCCCGTGCAACGTCGAGAATCCCTCTGCCCTTTGCCGCGAAGGTGCAGTGAAAAATATTAAAATACTGTGCGGATTTCGCGGGCGACGCGTGGATCCGCGGAAAAGTTCGCGGGGACGAGAAATCGCGGCTCTTCGGGGTTTCATTTGTGGCTCGCGGGCATCTGCCCCGTCGCGACGTCTCTGGCTGTAAGGAAAAGTGGTTTTTCAAATATTAAAATAGACGATGGATCTTTTTTTCGCGGATACGACGTCGCGAGGCAGGCATGAAAAGCGACGAACGCTGTCTGGCGTCGGACGCGTTCAGAGTTTCGTCGCTCCGGCTGTATCTTCCTTTCGTTCTGTTTTCTCCATTTAATAACGCGAAATGAAAAATGGCGAAACGCGAAATTTGTAACCCGGCCACCTTTGTCCGAGCACATCTTTCTTCCACGCCTGCCTTTCGTATGTTGACGACCCTCTGAAAATTCTGGAAGGCTAAATATTAATTTTCTGCGCGCACATGGGGCGCTGAAAATCCTGGCACGACTGTAAAAAGATGATTTCTTTGGAAAGAGTGAGGAACATTGGATGTATGTGAAAAGATCGTATCTTGGCGCTCGTAATTAATATTGACTGCCACGCTGAATTAGCTAAAAATGGCAAATTTTTTAAAGTTTTGTATAGAATGAATATAACTAGAATACATATCTTTTTGAATCAATTATGATATTAACTTTCATCATTTTTTTTTACTGCCTTTATTAGAACTTATTCGGTGTATTCGTTAATACTATGCACGATCAAAGACATGATTGAATACATGTGTCATTAAAAATGGGTAACATGGCGAGTAAAGTAATTTTGATATGTTATTATTTCGTTTTTGGTATGCACTTTAATTGTATTATATATCCCTTACCAATTTTATAATAAAGAACCTAACTATCATTTAGTAAATAATTAAATTTCACTATAAGGGCAAGAGAAATTCCACAACCATTGAAATTATTCAATTACTTCAACAAATACCATATAACCGAAACAATGGACAATTCTAGTATTACATATTAACACTACTAATTTCAGCAACGTTATCACCTGTTTCTTATCATACAAGGGTAGCTCCAACAGTCCATTTAACACTTTGAGTGCCATGCTACCCATACCTGGGTGACACATAGATTCAATCCTTATTTATTTGACTGCATATAGTATTAATAAATGTACATAATAAAGTTTAATAGAAGCAGTAAAAAAATGACAAAGTTACTGATATTATTGAATACAAAAAGCAGAATTTATGGCTGTATTCATTGTATATAGAAATTTAGAAATTTTGTCATTTTCAGCTAATGCAGCGTGGCACTCAAAGTGTAAATACGTTAACGCCGCAGTGAAAACAGCCATATCTAGCCAGACACGACATAGTTCCCTGTCGTTAATATAAATCGTAAAGGAAAAAAATATGCGGGTATTTAGTCGCGTTTTTATGCTCCTGAATTAATGTTAGAATATGAAAATTGCTCAGAATTGTGTATATAATAAACAATTATTAAATTAAATTGAATTTGAAGTCCCGGTCACCGGTGATTTTTGTGACATTCACGTATTAATTGTTTTTTAACTTCAGCCCACCAAAATCACACTAGCACACCAAAAAGAAGAAAAGAAAATGAAACAAACTTTTGGAGCTCCCCTCGTAAATCTCGATCATATTAACCAATTTCTTCCCAACATTGCATGTACACAACATCTACGAAACTATTTGATTAATATTCAAACAATGATAAAACAAATAGCAAGAATGGAAACATAGCACAAAAAATATTGATGTATAGTACAATACATTCTCTAATGGTGTTATCAGAATAATTTCTATCGATGAAGAAACTTGGTGGAAAAAAAATATTTTCCTAAATGTTGCGTGTACGCAACATTGAGAAGGACTGGGTTAAACATTCTTTGCCTGCGGTCCAACGCTATACCGCACCGCATGGTCTAGCTGGCTATCAATAAATAAATTCTACCACGCAACAAATAAAAAACTTCCTCACGAAGTAGCTGAACACGACCCCACGGAAAAATGCGAAGCATCCCTCTCGTGTCTTATCAACCGAAGATCCGGATCAATTTTTCCACGTCAACGCGCGCCGCACAGAGCCGAACACGCAGAATTTCCTTCCGCATACCGCCGCGCGCGGAGTTTTATCATTTGATTGCTTTCCGCGAGGAATCACGCAGAAACATCCTACTGCGAAACTTCGTGGATATATAACTTACGAGTGCGCCGTTGCTCCGGTGACGGCGAAAAGGTGAACGGTTAAAACGAAAGGGGGAGTCGAGTGATAGCAGAGGGGAGGGCAGAGGCAGAGGGTTGAAAAAGAAGAAAATTTAAATTCATGTAAGAAGAAAGACCGATCGTCGTTTCTCGCCGCTTATCCCGGAGATAAATGATTTCATGCTCAGCTTACGACATGTCATCGTCGAGATCCTCGTTTCTCTTCTTCCCCGTCACCCCTGTTCTCCGCCACCCCTTTCGACGTCCGTCGAACCGAGAGACGCCGATGATTCTTGTTTATAGTGGCAGATATAAATTTATGTGGCCCCGCAGATTCGCCCTGACGATCGAATAAAATCCTGCTCGTCTGCTGTCTCCTGTTTTTGGTTTTTTGGGGTAGCGGGGATTCTTAAGAATTAACGTTCAAGGTCATTTCCTGACGTCTAGGAGAAGAATGGCTGCTCCTTCATTTTGTGTGCGATAAAATGAACGTATAGGTGAAGAGGAGGGTATGTAAAGTGTAGTGGAAGCAAAAGTAACGACTGGTTTGTTATAAAAATTAGATTTCATTCTGCAGGCTGACTTTGTTACCTTGCACGGTCTATTCTGGTAGCTTCTACTATATACAGGGTGAGTCACAGAGAATTGTCATCTAATATAACTTTTGATTAGGTGCTCTTTGAGGAGAATTGGCGCTGGGTCCTCAACGACGAAGTTTATATGGTTAGATTTTAACATACAAGTTTGTATGTTTTACAGATTTAATTGCATTTTTTATTTCACTGTTCTGGCTGAACAATCACACAAGTGAAAAATTGGAAATTTTGCGTGAAATGTCTAATCTTTCACTAATACTACTTTAAAGTACCCATAAACTGCTAAGAATTGCTTTGTAGCCAATATCCTCAAGCATTTACACATTGTTTAATACAAGTATGACTAATTGAAATTCGTTTCCTTCACCTCCTGAAAAAGGGGTCCTTTGCGATTGTGGTATTGTTCTTCTGGAACAGCAATATGGTTCTGTGATGTGAGAAGTGTCTGCTTTTATTTCATCTGTTCACTTATGTCAGTGATGGCCACCTGAGCAGCGGCCTTCCCCCACTCTACGTCCATTCCCGCGAGTCTATCTATAAGAGGGGAGTGGACCTGGAGTGGGGGAACGCTGCAGCTCCGGTGGCCATCACTGGCCTATGTCACTCAAATTTTCTACATTCATATACCAGGTGATCGATTGTTCTCTGGCTATGGCAAGAAGCGCAGTTAAGTGGATCCGTTTTCTGTATTAGGTATTCATGTGCAATTTTGGAGTGGCCAGTTTTCACAATTAGTCGCGACAGTGTACCTTTTCTTTTTGATTAACGCATGTTATTTTACATTTTAGCCTTACTTTACCTTTCGATTAGACCACCATTACTGAAGCATCCTGTAGAATGATCAAAGTGTATTCGCCATGGTCGTTTGTTTATATTTTCCTCGCAAAGAGGACGTAACACGGTTTACAGCTCGTCCTACACCAATGCAAAATTCTAATACAGAATAACAAGAAATATTTACATATAATTAGGCCAAAAAGAATCTTTTAAACGATTTCAACACAAATCTCTCAATATTTATCTACAGCAATGCTAAACGAAACTGACTGGGTAGCTACCAGCCTAATGCAACAGCCTACGAGTACACTTTTTTCTTTTCATGAACAAATTTTATTTCAAATATCAGCCTTATTTCTCTATAGGGATTCTGCTCCTTTCCAATTGCACCACCATTACTGAAGCGTCCTGTATGAACTGACTAGGCAGCTACGAACCCATCGCAGCAGCTTACGAGTACACATTCTTCTTTTCATGAACAAATTTTACTTCAAATATCAGCCTTATTTCTCCATGAGAAATCAGCTGTGTTACAATTGCACCACCATTACTGAAGCGCCCTGTAGAACGATCGAAGTGTATTCACCACGGTCGTTTGTTCATATTTTCCTCGCAAAGACTCAGCCATTACACGGTTTTCAGCTCGTCCCACCCCGGTGCAAAATGCGAATAAAGAATAACAAACTGTAGACCGGGTGGATGGCTGTTCAGCGAATCGCTTGCATTCGTTTCGAAACGATGTCATTGTGACACGTACACTCGGGGAAGTTGTGTACGAAACCTTTGTAAAGCGGCGCACGAGGAACCGTCGACTAAATTAAATTCCTCGAACTTGTAATTGCTTCCGCGGCGGTGTTTTTCTTTCGAATGATGGAGAACGAAGAAGTTTCGTTCCTGTCGGAAGATCGTTTCACAACCCACCTATCCTTAACGCGAACGAAAGAACTCGACCTTTCTCCCCCCCATTCTCCTCGCTGTCGGCTCAGATCGAATGGGGCAGATCGATGCACACGTTATCGATTAAATCAAAGCGATAGTGACTGACAGGCTCTCCTTTTCAAAGTGTCTCTATGTCTTTAGGGGTGATTTTATTACATTATTGGAGAAAATTAAAATATTGTTTTGTTTTAATTGTATCTATTCTGGATGCTGTCATATTTGGTGGAAATAGTCAGAAATTTGTGGAAAATAGTGTATATGTGGTCACTGATAATGAGAGGCATACGATTTGGTGTGTTTGTAGTAATCCTTTGGAGTGGTATGGCGTCTTGTAAAATGTGCAAATTTTGCTTTATGAATTTTTGAATATTTATGAAGAAAGATTACTTTGCAGATTTTAGTAAAAAGTTCTGTTTTGTAATTTTTGCTTGTGTGTCGGGGATATTGACATATGCACACTGCATATATAAATGCGCATTATTTTATTAAAAATAAATGAATTCTTCCTATTTTGTAACTAAGAATAAATAGCAATATGTATTAGTCAGATAATGGTTGCAACATTGCAACAATGGTGTACATTTATTTTTTTTTTAATTTGGAGATTATTGACAATAGCATGTTTAATGGCGTCGTGTTTGTATTTGAATATGTTCAGAGATTTCTGAAACTTTGTCAGTTTTTGGTTTCTATTTAATATTTCTGAATTTGGAATGAAGAAATATAATTAATTACAAGTTTTTTTATTTTAAAAATTTCCCTATACAATAAATGATTATTTTTCACTGAATTCACATCAGTAAAAATTAATTTCTGAATGCTATAAATATTCTTATTTCCCATTCATACTGAAAATAGTGCAGAATATTTTTTTAAAAGCTTCTTAATTGAAATACCACTTTAATCAATACGTAAGCTTTAAGCTCTAAGAAACCTGCCAGACAGATTAATTATATTATAATAATTAAGTTACACTACAAAATTCTGCAGAATATTTTCTTCTAAATTTTTAAACGTCAATAACAGCTTATTTAATACATAAGCTTCGAGCTCTGAGAAACCTGTCAGGCAGATTAATTATATCGTAATAATTAAATTATTCTGCAACATTTTACAGAATATTCCCTCGTAAATTTCTTAATTTACGTAGCAGCTTATTTGATACATAAGTTTTGAGAAACCTATCAGGTAAATTAATTATATCGCAATAGTAAAATTATCCTGTAGAATTCTGCAGAATTTATTTTATTTTCTTATAAATTTTTTCATTTAACAGTTTATTTAACACACAAACTTTAAACTGTAAGAAACCTGCCAAACAATTAAATTTTATTACAACTTAATCGTTTATTATTGAAAGGGCGTAGGGGTATTTTTATTCGAAAAAGTAATTTAATTTCTTCGAAATAATGTTTATTCGGTTTTTTCAATCAGAATCGATAGGAGACATCAAAAGACACTTTTGATGTTATTTTGGGCCCCATTACCCTAAGTTTGGATTACCTACAACGGACTAAACGCACAACTTAATTTTCCCCAAAAATATGGACATACGCTCTTTCAATAATAAACGGTTGAATTATTCAATTATTCTTGAAGCAGTATAGAATTTTTTCGTTCGAATCTCTCGATTGAAAGACTGTACGTAAGTTTCGAACTCTGAGAGTCCCGTCAAACAATTTAGATTGGAAAGGAAAACAGTGGCGCAGTCACTGCATAGGAGCAGATCGATCGATGGAACTGGATCCTCGATTAGTTTGGTAAGCCGAGGTTTTACCAGTTACAAGTTGGCCTCGGCGGGAGAGAAAGAGAATGGAGGATATATACGAAGCAACCTTAAATCTTCCTTGACACAGCGACGAGCGAATTCACCCCGTATTCCGGCTACGATTTCATTGGCTGGATAACTAAATCAGTTGGAGAAAAAACCCGGAAAACACGTATTAAGAAGTACTGCCGCGAGTGCAGTGAAATCGTGCAATTACCGCAATCGTATCAGAGCACGGTTCGTAAATCTGTATAAACAAACTCGATACTCCAATTGAAACAGTATCGCGTGTAACTCCGTCGAATTTATTCGACCCTATTTTTAGACCGTTTTTTAAAATTTACGATAAAGAAATTGCTGGATCAGAGAACTGAAAAATGTTAAATGTTTAGGTAAATATTAAAAAGCATGATGGTAAAATTAGTTTATTTTGCAGAATCTTAAATTTCCATTTTATGGTGAAGCTAGTTTTAATTTAGATATTGTTATTGATAATATGTAGAAAAATATTAAAAAGCATGAAGGTAAAATTAGTTTGTTTAGCAGAATCTTAAATTTTCATTTTGTAGTGAAGCTAGTTTTAATTTAGATATTGTTATGGATAATATGTTCTAATAACTTGGCTGCTTATAATGAACAAGTTTCATGTTTCATAGTGCCGTCATAAATATATAGAATTGTTGGCTAAAATATGATCTCCTCGTTAATGGGCTAGGTTAAGGCTGGGTCAGGATTTAGTGTGCAATTTAAGAGGATTTACTGTATAATTATTAATACATACTACACGAGGTGAGGTAGCTAAAGGTGAAGAAGCAGCTTTCAAATAATTTTGCTTTTATTCGATGATAGTGTTATATTTGAAAATTAGAAAATAAAGTCTTGTGCATCTCTGTTGATAATCTTATGATTTTAAAACAAATAAAATTGTTTATCAGAAACTGGAAGCATAATTGAATTTATGTTACTCAGAGTGTTGGTAAAGATATAAAAGTCTTCAGAGGCATAAATTTTATGCAGAGAGAAGCAAAAATTCTTAATCAACGCAGTATCTAAAATTGGTGCTATGATTCGTGCGGAAAACGCTCATGGGCGTTCAGTTAACATATTTAACACTTTCATGGCCGCAAAATATTTTCGAAACATTAATTGTCGTTGGTCAATTTGTACAAAAATTCTTAAATAACGAAACATGTTACAGTACTTTCTTTACACTGAATATTATGCAGTTTCTACTTTATTAATATTTGTATATTTATTTGTCATCAGTCATAGGTATGCACATTTATTTATTTCAAGTGTTAAGAAACACGCTTACCAAGCTTCTGCATAGAAACAAGTACAGTGGGACCTCGATTATCCGAACCCCGGTCATCCAAAAATTGCTATTCCACTTTAATTACAAATTAAAATTATCACCAATGACACTCTGTACTTAATTTTATTTCACCGTGTACTTTTATGTTCTAAACCAAAATTATCATTTTTATACGAAACATAGTTGTAATGTGAGTCATCTTGTTACCGATTACAGTTCGGATAATCGAGGTTCTACTGTAATTTTTTTAATGCTGAGATTTACATGATAACCTCGTGAAGATTCATCAAACTAGTGACTAGAGTGCAATTTTTTATACAATTTGACAGATTCAAATACGTGAAAGATGCACAATTTCCACAGTAAGTAAAATAAAAAATAAATTTTATAACATTCAAAGCGAAAACAGCTTCATTGAGATAATCAGTTTTCAATATTGTAGTGCATCAGTAAAGAAACAAGGTCCAATGAATGTAACTGTATTGTTTATAACATGAAGTTATGCTCGAGTTGGGCGACAGACTAAAATGAGCGAAAATATAATTGTTCTACATTATTTTCATTCTTCTTTCAAGTTGAACACTGCAGAATAAAAATGGACAAACCCTGTTCTTTCCTCTTACCCTTCACTTAAGTCTTAAGATGACTATTCACTTCTAAGTGTGTCATATTAAATGTTCTTATATTCAACCCAATTCTTCTGGTCTACATGACTCAATTATCTTATACTGATGTAACTTTTATATTTGCAATGATATTACTAAAACATTTACACATGATTAACACAGAAATAATCTTTTAAACAATTTCAACACGCACCTTTCAATATTTACCTACAAAAATACTAAAGAAAGCTGACTGGACAGCTACCAGCCTGAAGCATCACCCTGCGACTGCACACCCAACAGTGTTAACAAGACGCGACCCTTAAAACGCTCTAAACGTCCTACAAACACAATAATTTCCATCATACAAAATTCTGCCAGAGTGTATTTGATCGAATTCGGAGTCCTCAGGGAGCCAGAACTCTAATTTTTATATTTGCAATGATATTAAAAAAACATTTACAAACAATTAGCATAAAAATAATCTTTTTAACAATTTCAACACACACCTCAACATTAAAGAAAGCTGGCTATACAGCTACCACCCTGAAGAATCACACTGCGACTGCACACCCAACAGTGTTAACAAGACGTCCTTAAAACGCTCTAAACGCCTTACAAACACAATAATTCCCGTCATACAAAATCCTGCCAGCGCGTGTTTGATCGAAATCGGAGGCCCCAGGGAGCCAGACCTCTTTGTCAGCCTTCCGGCCCGCATTTTTCATGTTCCGCCCGGCGAAATACTTTAAATCCATCAAACGCCGTATCAGCTTGAAACGGTCGGGATATTCCGGATTCCGGCGATTCAGTGCACCGTTCCCCGCGGAATGTTTTTTAAAAACCGGTCGGATTTTTTTTTTATGGTGTTGTTCACAGGTGACCAACGAACGCGCGAGCAGTTAATCATTTGCCGACGCGTATCTCTCGTTTCAGCTCGACTGACGTCAAACGATCGCGCCACTTCTCGCGTTCACCGGCGAACGTACGCGGACATTGTTTTGGTTCAGCGCCGCGGCGTATCCGGGACACGACCCGATTCCCCGGGTCCCGTCGTTCCGCCTTTTACGTCGCCGTCGCCGAACGATCCTGGACGTGCACCCGGAGGTCTAAAGACCGAGGTAAGAACGGCCCCGATAGCCGAACTGGTTTTCAAACTATGAATCACCGCCGGTTTCCGTTCGGGGACAATCGACCGATCCGCATTCGCGGCACCGATTCCGTCCGCCATTGTTCCCATCCGGCACGGAAATACCCGTGGATTTGTTGTGTGCGCCCGTCCGACGGCAATTAATATTCCGAAATTGAAGACGTCAACGGCAAAGCTAGTGCATTTCGACGGGATGCCAGTCAACCCGCACCGCTGGATGACATGATTTTTTACGGCATCCTCCTGTGACAAGATTCGATGAGCCATTTTTTTCGCGATATATCAGATTGGGTCTTTTTAGGCCCGGCATTCATTTTATTGACCTGTTAACCGGGTCGTTCATTGATTGGGAGTGCCCATTTTTTGTAGTTCAAAATGAAGAAATATGAGGTAAATTGGCTGGTTTGCTATAGAGACGCTTTCAAATGGCACGTTAGATCGTTTTCTTTGGTCAACTGGTTTAAATATTTGTTAGTACATATTGTGAGAACAATTAACTGGCGCCTTGCTTATGGTAGGGCAATTTTCAGAGGACGAGTTAACTCGTCTTTTCCAGTTAACAGGTTAAAATATGACCTTAGCAGACCAACATTTCGTAGGCGATTGAATTCGCTTCGACATGAGCTACACACCTAGCTGATTAAAAATATACAGTCCCATTTAGAAAAACATCGATGACCTAATCTCATAAAAAAGTGATCTTTAGAGTATATTTTTTCTACAGTCACATGTGCCCTCCGAAGTAGTGTACCTTTGTCCTAAGGTGTTTTTTCATACGATAATAAATAAAGGAGATATTTAGGTGTTTTCAATTTAATGCACCACCCGGTATAAGAACCATTGATGTTGACAGTCTTCTTTACACCCGTCTTCCCCAGTTAACAGGTTAAGTTTGTAAGGCATTAACCCATTCACTGCCTCGAGCTGCATTTGGGGATTCCGCGTATTTGAGATTATTAAATCCCTTGAAAGACAGTGACGGCTACCACTCTAGGTTCATTCTCCTCATATAGGTTGTGATCTCTGACGACGATGGAACTGAAACGAGGGGAACGGATGTAGAGTGGGGGAAGGCCGCAGCTCCGGTGGCCATCACTGGTCCAACGTATCAAACTACATAATAACTCTTAAAGATTTTAGTAATTAACTAATAATGTTTCAGGCTCACTTAATTTTTCGTAAATGTCCTACTGCAGGGGTGTATATTGACCAGACATTTTTCTTTACAGATGCTCTGTATATGCTCCAAAAATTTAGCTACTTTCTTAAACATCATATTATGTAATAATCTGTTTTGTATTGAAATATATTTGAATTGAAACTTTCTACGCTCAATTGTTGAATAATTAAAAAATTTAGAAAAAAAATCGTATCATTACAAATGCATGGTATAATGATTAGAAAAAACATTAGTTAAAAACAGAATCACCTCTAGTCAATATGTTTGCAAGCACCCGCAAGCTGCAGAGGAAATTGTTAACGTACGAGCTTTCTCCAAAATTGAGGTTATTGAATTTTTGCAAGCTCTGGAATGGGCATGCCCAATTGCAAATGCTACGGTGGCCGAGTTATTTTTACAAAGAGTTGGAAGTCAACATTACGTACGGTTATGGATTATGATCAAAGTTTGCCGGGCATTGTCGTATCGTCGAATTGCAACGCAATTTCCTCCATACAATCCGTGTCCATTTCCTCCGAAATGGCATTTTGAAAATTGTACGTACCTGCAACAGAAAACGAATTTATTAGTAACTTTGGTAGTTGGTAAATACATCCATTATGTTCCATTCATATTCAGATAATATCAATCTTGTTTCTGCCGTTGTGGTATAATTTATCATTATATGCTACGGACCATTATACTGATCTGGATGCAGCTGTTCATAGCTATGCTGCGGATGTTTATGCAATTACAACGTATCAAAATATACAAAATATATACATTCAATAATTCCATATAATCATAATTATTCAATCACTTGATTCATAGTGAGGTAGATATACGTACACGAAAAATGCATGAGTACGTGTGACTTGGAGACCCGAAAAGAAACACCAAACAGCTACTAATAACATATTTGTTAATTGTTTTACAGCCTGATACGGAACGCGGTGGCCGATCAACCCAAAATTCATGAAGTATGCGAGAAATGCGTACACAATATGCAAAATAAAAAATATATTTTTGGAGCCGTCTCATGACAAAATTTCTGTCTATCGTAGCCTAGCAGCCTCCTGTACTATAAATCGGACGAATTATCCCTATCTATTGAGAACCCACCTAAAACTGTAGCTCCCCGGCTAAATGATCATGTCAGTCGATGCTGGGTTACATACGCTCCCGTTCATGTCACCGGTCACTTACAATTAGTAAAATTAGGAGGTGAACGATTTTACAATATGAAATGACCTACATTATGAGTTAAAATTAGCACTTATCAATTGTTTATAATGTATAGAATATGTAATTCGAATTATATGTTAAAAATCTTATCAAAAATAAGTAATTAATCTTATGTAACCACTTGGACCAATAGCTGCATTCTTTCGATCAAAAGCTTTAATATTTCGGAACTAATTAATTTCTAACCTCCTTCTAAGTTCTTCCATAAGTCTTTCTGTGACGTTAGGCAAAACTTCCAAAACAAACGAAAAGTGTGTACAGATTATCGTCTGACTGAGTTAGAGATGCATTAGAAACAAACTCACACGCACAGTCTTGTTTTTTCGAATATTTATTTAAATTATACATGCATATTATTAATATCATGTTCAGGTATTATATTTCTAGATATAGATTTTCAAAGCTGTTCAAAGCATGAGTGCCGTCGGTTATACCGCCTACCTACGAGGAATGAATACTTCAAAGGAAATGCATTAACAACTGTTTACATTTCCACAAAATAGTGCATAGTACGTATTCCAAGAAAATATACTCTGCTTTTACTGAATGTTCACCATCTGCGCTTTAAAAAAACCGAGCATGCATACATACGTATGAGCCCCTTAGTTGACAAGTGAATTAAGTCCGTTTTCTTAGTTTTGTGAAAATTGCACTTTCGTGTAATACTTTATAAAAACTTCACACTTTATCTACCGGAAGCCTATTAATCGGCTTTTCGATGCCAACGCTTATCGATCGATAGCCTATTAATCGGCTTTTCGGTTGTCAACGCTTATTCGACCGATAGTCTATTAATCGGCTTTTCGGTTGTCAATGCTTATCGACCGGTAGCGTATTAACCACCTTTTGACTGTCGAAGTTTATCGATCAGAAGGAACTATTGGTCGGTTTGTCGTTTTTCTTTTGTTTAATTTTTAATTCGCCGGGCGACGAATCCGCGCTCAACTGAGTCGGTCGTTAGTGAGTGGCAACTTCAATCATGAGCAGTAGATAAAGTGTTAAGAACAGAATGTAGCTTTATTGTAAGAATATAAAGTGAAAGAATAATAATTATGATAACATAACTTAAAAGAAGAACTATATTTTTTAATGGAGTAAGTCCAAAACCTGGACTTAAGTCACTATTCCAGATACTTTTACAGTCACTTCACTTACGATGTAAAATTGACTCTTATTTTTTATCAACATGAAACAAAATATACGCAAGTTAATTTGGTAAATAAAACAAGTACTCTTAATACTTACTATTTCTGTAATAAACTCATTTTTCGTAATTTTCGACTTAGGCCACTCATCAATTGAGGGGCTCATATAGTAATAGCAGAATCCCGCAATATTACAGGACCGGCGTACAATGTGTTAACGTGAAATAGATAAAAACAGATCGACATAAAATAATAAAACCAGGCCAATACATTGTATCCACGTTCTAACAATCATGCTGCTGAGAATGAGCAAGCGTCCGGTGACTTATGGACGGGGGTGTACAAAGAAGAAGAAGAAGACGAAGGTTCACGTTTTTTTTTCAAAAGTTTCAAGGCTCGAAGGGTTAAAAAACTGTTGCCGGAGGGTAGCGGCGAGCGGGGCGATGAAATAAAAAGGAGGAAGGAAACGGAACGCCTTGAATCGCAGGATGTGAACAGAAGGAGGCCTGTAGAGCGCGAATGAGCGCGCAAGGATCGTGGGAAGGCCGATTGTTCGGTCGCGGAAATGACGAAGCTCTAATAACTCTGCTTAGTGTTTACACCGGTGCCGTCTGGATACACGGCGGAATTACTTTTTCGATCCGGCATGGCGGCAGCGTAATTGCACGACGAGGAGGTGGAATGTCAGGCAGGCTAGGCCGGGCCAGGCCAGGCTAGGCCAGGGTGAACCCGAAGAGGGAAATGAATTCCTCGCAGCGCGTGAATTTTCGCGCGTTCATCGCTGAACCTTCGTAGCAGGCCGTTGATATCGGACGGAAATTGTTCCGGCAAGGTGAAACGCTGGAAAGCGGTTTTCCAGCTGGAAAACGTGTATCGCGCGGAGATGAGAATTCCTGCGGTTTATTCCCGAGATGTTTGTTCGGGAGCGATCGGGTGTGAGCGGTGAGATTGATCGACGCGTTGTAACGAAATATTGAACTTCTGTTAATGCACGCCAGATGCTGAAGAGCTCCGCGTCCGTGAAATTCATGTTTCGGGCGGAAAATCGGGGGGTTTGGCCCATTGTGTTTAACTCCACGCAGCGACATGAATTTGAAGGCAACACCGTGTACACTACCGTCTATAAGTATCTGGACACCTAGCAAATTCAAATAAATAGCGTATTAATACTGTAATCATATTATTATTTTAGATTTCACGACTATTTGTTTAATGGAGTAGCCTACTACCCTCCATAAGTATCTGGATGCCTAGCAAATTCAAATAAATAACGTATTAATGCTGTAATCATATTATTATTTTAGATTTTACGACTATTTTGTTTAATGGGGTAGCCTACTACCCTCCATACGAATCTGGACACCTAGCAAATTCAAATAAATAGCGTATTAATGCTGTAATCATATTATTGTTTTAGATTTCACGACTATTTGTTTAATGGAGTAGCCTACTACCCTCCATAAGAATCTGGACACCTAGCAAATTCAAATAAATAGCGTATTAATGCTGTAATCATATTATTATTTTAGATTTTACGACTATTTTGTTTAATGGGGTAGCCTACTACCCTCCATACGAATCTGGACACCTAGCAAATTCAAATAAGTAGCGTATGAATGCCATAATCATATAAGTATTATTATTTTGAATTTCGCTACTATTTGATTAATGGAGTAGCCTACTTTGGCCTACACTATAATAGCAGGCACGTTTGCATGAACTCTTACATTATAAATAATATATAATACAATGAAAATGATTGGTAAAGTTTGTATTTTACATATTTATTGTATTTGTAACACATCTGATAAGTGGAACTTATAAATCATTTTTGCAATCCAAAGAAAGTAAATTTCGCGTAATGATGCATAGGAAAATAATGATGCAAATACAACAGAAAAAAAATGTTAGATAGAGAATTCATAAATAATTTTTACAGTGGAATAATATTTTAATTTGTCAGTTTAACTTGCTTTAGAGTTGGAATGGCTTCCTACGCTCGTAAGGAAAGTTCCCTTGTAGAGGTATCTGTTTCAGAGATCCTACTATGTCTCACAATCAGGCAAGCAGTATATCACCAGTTATACGAAATACTTGAACACCTGGATTTATGGGCCGTGTCTCGGAAAGACTTAAATAACAATGCTGCTTCGCGTTTATGGTAACCAGGATGTTGACCCAAAGTGTAGAAATATACCGAAAATTGTCGACATTCCTTCTGTGTAGATTGTCAGATAATTGTGATAATTTCCTTTCATTTCGTATCGTTTGAATAATTAAACAGAGAAATTTCACGTTTCTACAGTACTGACAGATACATGTATTTGTATTTATTTATTTATGTTTGTATTTCTCACATTTTGTAAATATATTTTATTTTAATCTAAACATTGTAAACTTTAGATAAATTTAAATTCAAATATCAGCTCTCATATAAGAAATTGATAAGAAAGTGATTTTCTTATGGAACGTAAATTGCAAATTTGAGAGTTTGCAATTTAAAGTTAATAATACTTGTAGATTGCGATACGTAGTCGTCAATTAAGAGTCGGAATCATAAACCAATTTTGTATCTTTTATGTAATTTTATATTTTATCATTTCAAATCTTATTTACACATTCAGAATTATATTTCTTTTTTTTATTTTACAGTATCCTTCCAATAGTCGATACATTCAAAATTTGACGATTTTCATTCCCTAAATGTGATGTGGTATTGAATTAAATTTTGTAACATGAACCGTACAATTTTGCAACATTTCGAGCTACAAAGGTACCGAAAGAAACGCGTTGGCTGGAAAATTTCGGAAATAGAATCAGATAAAGAGAAACGAAAGGTTGACGGCCTCGAAATTGGCAGCTTGTTGTTGCGAAGCTCCAGGTGTTAGGTCTGTTTCTGAAAACCCACAACCTACGAGCGTGTATGGCAATGACTGGTGTTCGAATAAAAAAGCAAAGGAGAAATTGGTTTTAGCAGACATTTGATCGTGTACTGAATTTTTACAAAATGGAAAAATGTATTTCTACAATTTTTATTTGGCACCTCAATTGTTTCCGTAGTTCAAAGGTTTTGCCATGTCATTGTTTGAGCAAACATTTTTTTTCATATGAATTTGTCAAGAAATAAATAAATGAATATACTGTTTCCCTCTGTTAAAGTATTCTGATGTTTGTGTTCATTTTTTAAAAGAATATATTTGTCATAGAACAATCTAAAATTAATTACATTTTGTACCCAATAAAAAATCCGAGAATAATGTTACTGTGATATTTTTGGAAAATTTTTAAAATTTTTGAAGAAGTTTCGTGACATTTCAGTTTTCGGAAAAAAGAAATTTCCTTATTCCACGTTATTAATTTTAAAATAATTTATTTTCAAAATTAGCATTCCGTGTTTCCATAGCGTCGAAGCGAAACAGTAATTTAATTACGTAGCAATGAAAACAGAGATTTAATTAAATTTTTAATTTCTAAGGAAATCTTCAATTTAACTTGCAATTTCGAAATTCCTGAATAAAAATGTACTGCAATGAAATCTGTTGGCAATTTAATTAAATTGCCCTTTAATGGAACATACTACCGTCAATTTTAATTAAACAAATATCTCCTGGTACGTTAAAAAGGAATTCACAGAAACATTCTTTGACAAATAATTTCTACCTACAAATTAGATTTACAAAGAGACAATAATAAAATCATGAAAGAATTTTCTATATGTCTCAAACTATTTTCACGCTGCGCCATACTACTTCAGTAATAATAACTAGACTATGTTTATGCAATTTAATATGTCCAAATCGGTGCATGATAGACACTTAATACCTTACAAATAAAAATTACGCATTTTGCATGTATCAAGGAACAAATGCAGTCTTGTTAAAGTTTCATTTATTTAATTGTATTAACAGAGGCAATATAGAAGTTAAAAAACGTATATTTGCATAAACATTCTCAGTCTAATAAAAACAATAATACATCTTTATCACACCTCAAATACATATTCCAAATAAAGAAAAGAAATTAATCAATACAAAAAAATAAGACAACTGCAAGAACTGAGGTACAGTAGCATTCCATTATAAATCTAACCTAATTCGTATATAAAATTGCATCATAACTATTTAATGAATCACTTACAACTAGAAGCTTCTACATCATTTTTTCCTAATTCTAACACACAGAATGTACAAATTGGCACAGTTTGTTCATTTAATTGGAGAACACCCTGTACGTCCTATCAGCAACAATTTTCCTCCGGCTCGAAGCAACCCCCGGCAGCCCCCCTCGCACTTTTCTACTCCGTCACGTGTTTCGTCGCAATTTCCGTTCCCATCTATCTCAGGTATTCCCAATTTTTCTCCGGCTTGTCTCGTATTTCCTTCTGTCTGAAAATCCAATTTGATACGTCCAGTATCCAGAAATCCGATTTCACGCATTCACTGGCTGAAACTAAATGTACAGACCCTCATTACGTGTCATTCGCAGTTCCGCCGTTGAACAAACGAAAGCCACTCGTTGCCGATCATAAAAGACGCATCCGATCGTCCCCGGTTATCCGAAATCTCCTCGGATCCCGTTGAATATCGTCCCCATTGAATTTATTGTTCCCCCCCCAGTCTTCCATCGACTTTCTTCGCCCGATCGGTTTCGATTCACCTTGGATCAATTGCAAGGAACGAGTCACAACGTTTCCAGCACTTGGGACTGTCATACGGACGCGGAGTCTGAACGCTTCAAGGTCACCTTTCAGTTTCGTTAACCCTCTATAACGCCATGTGATTTATGAGGAAACCTTGGAGGCTTGTAGAGTAGCCGAAAATGAGACATGTATTTTTGTTTAGCTGCGGATTCTCAAGTTTAAGGGGTGATACAACCCCTTGTAAGGTGGCACCCTCGAAGCTGTCTCGAAGACTATTAAATATAAAAATATACTTTCAGTTGCAAAGGTGTATGGTTTTTTATGTACAATAATTTTGGGAAAACGATTTTCTGAGGAATTAGAAAATTTGGAAAATAATGGGGTAGGTAGGTATATATTAAAGTTTACCCCGTTGGTGATAATAACTAGATTGCGGTTGTTTATGCAAATATACATTTTCAGAGTTCAATATTTCCTATGTTACTGCAGTTAAATAAATGAAGCTTTAATGAGACTGCACTTGCTGCTTGAAATGTTCAAAATATGTACTTATATTTTGTTAAGTTATTGTCTGTCCATCATTAACCAATCCGGATCTATTAAATAATATAAACATCCGCAGTCTAATAATAGCTCAAAATGATGTATATTTAATTCAGAATTCCAGGATGTGCTGGAAGATATAAATTTCATACATGGAATTTGAGATATTGAAAATAGTAGCATAACTATGATGCATAGTCCTATGTAGCTTATATGATGAGGAAAAGTGTGAGGTGTTTGTAAGTCTTATTTTATTTCTTTATCAGTATGTACAGTTCGTGGGTACAAGACCATAATTAGACAACTCGACTTTTAGTGGTAAAGCTAGGTGACTCGCCATTTCATTAATTATAACCAATTAATAAGTTAAATTTTTATAAAAAATCGTTCTTACATATCCATTGTAGCCTCTTCAACTAGATTTATTAAACAACTGAACTGTATAATACATTTCTGCTGACAAATTAACACGCTGACGGCGAAAGTGAAAACAGCCACTCCTAGCCAGACACGATACTAATTCCTCTTTTCAGTATAAATCATGAATGACAAAAATATTGAAGTATTCAGTATTATACAGGCGTTCCTATATTAGTGTTGCAATCTTCAATTTGCTCAAATAATAGTAAAAATCAATAGTTATTTAATTAATTAAAATATGAGACGCCGGTCACTGGTGGCCCCCATAGCAGTCAACATGTTAACCAATCAACGTGGTAATTCCAAAACAATATATTTTCAGTTACTTAGTTACAGTAGTGATGTATCATTTTCATCGTACGTAACAAAATTCCCGTCATAGAAGGTTAAAGAGTATTCACTGTACATTGTAAACGATGTCAATTATTTTTTAAATTTCCTTCTAATTTATGGAATGGTTCGAAGCAGAATTTTGTAAAAGTTATAATTTTATTTTAGAATATAAAATACATAGTGGTATATCATTTAATACATAGTGTCACTAATGATAATGGTAGCTTCTAAGTCATGTATGAAGGTTAATTTTTGGATGATCGGTGATTAGAAAATCGACGTTCTACTGTATGTTCTATTTCACTGAAAAAATCAGATTCTACATTTCTGACCTATTCTTCCACCTAGAATCATCTTCCATCCAATCGTATTACTCATCCAAGAAACAATATTTCTCCAACTTCGATGAAGCCTCCCTTAAGAGATTAAGCGACTTCAGCAAACGAAACAACCCAACAAAAATCGATCTCGAACGGTCCAATTTCAGCGCAGCCAACAGTCCTACGCCACGTTTACAACACACGGCCGCTCTCGCTCCTCCGTCAGATTTAGTCCGCTCGAAAGCTCCCTTGGAAGCGTTGTAAACCCTGTCTCGAAGTTGCAACCTTAACAACCTTCTTTCCTCACCTCTCTTCCAGTCCATCAAGCCGGGTGGGCGTCTTCCGGACCACGACAGATCCAGTTTGAGAAGTTGCAGTAACTTCTGGGTTCCCGAGTCACGGAGATCCGGGGACAGAGGCGCGGGCGTCGTTTATCATATTGCCGCGATCGCTTCGGGACGCGTTTTCACGCTGCCTTGCCCGGGATTATTCAATCTGGCCGGAATGTCCGCGCCGGGAGCGCCGGGAGAAAGGCTTTCGAGGAATTGAATGCTTTTCAGAAAGGTGAAATGAGACATCCGAAGCGAGATCCGCTATCGGGGATTCACTGTCAGGATGAAATCCGAATTTCCGCGAGGAACGCGCGTTTGATCGCTTTTTGGCGATGACGCGCCTCCGCCATCATGGTCCCTCCGTTTATTTCGTTTCTTTTTTTTTCGCATGGAGAACAGCAGAAATGGGAATTCTGACGATAATTGATCGATGAACCTGCTTGAGAGCGATCCTACTCTACTGTGATTGGGGGCGAATTATACAGGTACTCCTCGAGTTACACGGTGAATTGGTTCCGAGTAAGTCAAAGCTGTGTTAGTCGACACTCAGTCATACACCTTTTTCACACTTTCTTAGAATTTGTATTTCCCTTATCAGGGCCAGTTGCATGTGTAGCATATGCAATAATGTTAGGGTATTTTTTTTCAACTTTCTCATTAAATAATATGTTTTTCTTTTAAATACAAATTGGTGGAAACCGTGTAACTCAAGTACCGTGTTAGTCGAGGAATGCCGCAATCTTTTTCAGTGCAACTCGAGAATCATGTAACTCAAGTGCCGTGTAACTCGAGGGTTACCTGTACATTGTTCAAAACTAGTGGAGGCTCGGGATTTTCAATAACTTTAGATTATTTATTAAATACCAGCGATGAAACAGAAATATGTGCATACTCTATGGAAACGTTTGCAAATTTATGGAAAAATATTGGATAAAATATGAAATGAATATTTCTCCGATTCACCGTATGATGAACATAATCTGATTAATCAAATGGTTTGTTAGAAATCGGTCAATGGAGTCAGGATAAAATTAAGAGACACGTTCCTTGACGGTACTGGAATAAGTGCTGAATGGTCCAAAAAAGGACTGTAACCAGGAGGCATGCTCGCCTTTCCCACTCCGTGGCCAGATCCTTTAGGAACAATGTCCCTTTCCTTGAGAAATTAGCAGTTCGACATCGGGTCGCCTGCGACCCTTAAAACTCTCTCTCATGCCTCTTTCAAACAAACAGCCTATGACACCCGATAGCCATACGACTTCGAGTCGATGGCTAGCGTCTGGTGCCCACCCATCAAGCCATAATCTCAACATACGGACACAAACAGTCCTCAATCCAGTCATAAATAAGGCTAAAGCAACATAGCGTCGAGCTATCTTGTTTGATGATGGCTGTCACGTACGTGTGACCTAATTTACTCGAATAATATGCATGCGAAACACATAGGTCAGCGTATCATAGAGAAAAATAAGTAGTTGAGTATTATTATCAGTGATGGCCACCAGAGTTGCGGCCTTCCCTCACTCTAGGTCCATTCCCCTCTTTTCAGTTCCCTCCTCGTCTCAGATTACAGCCCATATGAGGGGAATGGACCTAGAGTGGGGGAAGGCCTTTGCTCTCATGGCCATCACTGGTCCAATCTAAGTATCCCTCTAATAAACTGTCAGAAACGCTTCTACAGAACCAGGTACACTTGGACCTCGATCATCCTAACCTCTAATTAGTAACAGTACAACTGAAACTATAATCATTGTAAAATCAAGTACACAATGAGATGAACGATCACTTCAGCTTGCAACTGTTGCATAATCGAACTTCATCGATTCTCTTGCGATTCCGACATCTAAATTCCGGTTTCGTTCGTCCCAACGAAGACAATCGAATTTTTTCGCCGATGCCTTCCTCTCGCGGTGCTCGCCACTGATACGTCGACAGAATGAAACTATTAATCAGTATTCTTCGCGGAGAATTTGCCGCGTTGATTACCCGCTCCGTCTACCGGCGAAAAACTCGGACGCGCCGCGTCACGATTTATCCCCGTAATTTCGAGTCCTGGCAATTACAAACAGAGATTTATAAACATAAGCCGGTATCGCGTATTTCTGCATCGCGACGTCGCTGACGCGTTTCCCCGGGAAAAATCAACATTCGCGATGCAACGACGCTTTGGAGAGACGCATGGTCGCCGGTGCGAGCGGATTTCCGCTCGTATTTGCGACAGTCCACCGATCTTCGTTGAAGATCATGAGAATTCTTATGGTCCCTTCATATTTGCAGACATTGAATGTGTTACAGATCTGTACCTGAATGAAACAAGGGCCATTGTTCAATTTGTAATTTTTTGGGAAAAGGCGCAGATTGACCCTTTTTATTGTAACTCACTGATTCGTTGAAGATCATGAGAATTCTTATGGTCACTTCATATCTGCAGACATTGAATGTGTTAGAAGACATATCTGAACCTTAATAGAAAAAGAGCCAATGTCCAGTTTGTAATTTCTTGGGAAAAGGTGCACATTGACCCTCTTCATTGGCTTTTTATTGGCCTCTTGAGAATGTATCTAATTTTGCTTGCAACAGTAGAAGAACAGTGGCCCTTTTATCTATGATAACGTTCACGATTCTTATGTGAATTGTGCATAAAACTCAAATAAACATTGGCCTCATTTCTATCAAGATACGGATGCGTTCCCCTTCCATTTTTCCCTTTTTATTCTCTTTTTCTTCTTTTCAATACACAGCAAAATTTTTTTTTGTTCTTTTCTAGTCTTCCCAATCCAGTAATAATGCAATCACGGACATGCCGTCGCAAGATGAATGTTGAAACATTTCGTAACAATAAATATCCTGACGTCACGACACGATCCTCTGTGCAAGCTAGTAGTAGCTTTATTTTTATTGAGTAGAGTCATAAATAATTTCCGACATACAATAAATTATTTGTTTTTGAAAAATGAAGCAGCTTATACAGGTTGCAGATTGTTGCGTCATATTAAAAGGTAAGCATCTCTGTAACAGATACACGCTGCAAAAGCAACTGCAATCATGCTTGAATAAATACTCCAATAAATTTGAGAAGACAAATCGGAAGTTATTTATGACTCCATGCAATATACAGGGTGATTCTGGAATCTGGACCAGGCTATAGCTCTGTTCCAGGTGAAGTTAGAAAAAAATCATAGAACATTTTGCACTGTTTATCTCTATAATTCGAGTGTATGATTTTTCTCACAAATGCATCAGTGCAGTTGCAAAATGCAGTTGCACTTCTTTTTTAAAAGGAACACTACGATCTTCTTTGCATAAATTGATTCCTCGTGACATTCTGAGTATGAAAGGTATAAGGTAAGGCAGTGATGGTCACCGGAGCCACGGTGTTCCCCCACTCTAGGTCCACTCCCCTCGTTTCAATCCCCTCCTCGTTCCCCCTCGGTCGATCGTTGTCCCAGATTACAGACTATATGAGGAGAATGGGCCTAGAGTGGGGGAAAGTCGCAGCTCCAGTGGCCATCACTGAGGTAAGATCATTGAAAACACAATACTTTACAAAATAACCTTTTCCCGAAAATATGCAAACTGGACATTGGCCCTTTTTCTTCAAAAGTACAGATATGTCCCCTAATCTCTAACACATTCAATATATGTATATATGAGTGAACCCTCATGCTCAGAAACGATGCTGGAGCTCTTCGGAAGGATCAAGGATTCGTTTAGTTTTATTAGTCATTTTTTCACAGTGTTTGAACAGAAACGTTTCGTATTTCATTCGGATGGCCGCTCTCCCCGCAAAAGATAATTAAACAAACGCGTTGCGGTGGTATTAACGGGCATCGTGGTTATCGTTCGTAAAATCAAATTTACACGAAACGGCGTAACGAAAAACGACGAAATAAAAGGAGGATTCTTCCCGATAAGGGAGGTTCTTCTTGATAAGCAACGTTTTAGCAAGAATGTTTTATTGCGTGATGGTATCGAGGTGGAATAGCTGTACTGAAATTTTAACGTCGAGCAAATATTCTTTCTCTGTTTTGTATTGTCCGCCCTCGATATCTGTGCTATTGTTTATAAAATTAGAAGGCGATACACATGTCATAATGTAAGTACTATTATTAAAAAGTTAGAATTGCTTACTGTGAATTACTTGTGACGCAAAAACGTAATAAGAGCAACCATTATAGAGACATTTTAATTTTAATTTAATATATTGCAACTTTACTTGAATTTTTTAAATTGTTTTTTGTGAGAATTCAAGACTCACAGTAGAAACTTCAAAACACAATTACATGATTCGAATATTCCCCGTATAATCCTCATATCATCGTGGAGTGAAAATTCGCCCATTTTCTATTTCTAGATACAAGTTTCAAACAAGTTTCGCTTGGAACATGCGAGCGCACACTGGTAGACGATTCAGTATTATTTCTGAAAAAATCAAGGTCTATTTACACATGTAGTAACTGCAAAATATAGTGTCGTAAATTGAATAAATAAAACTAATGTTTAATTAAACATAATGGACCAGTAACATTAATTTAAAGGTAAAAGGAAAGTGGGTGAAATAACACTCATGACCTTTTGTGAAACTATTTTTAGGAGCGGATGAGGGTTAAGAAATTTACACTAAATAACAATTACTATGGAAACTTAATTAGTGTATGATTCAATTTATTAAATCTAGAAGAAAAATAAGTTAACTTCCTTTCAGTTTGCATGAACCCTCATAAATTTACAGATATTAACACGTTGAATGCCACAGTGAAAACAGCCATACCTGGTCAGACATGACATAATATACTGTTTTTAATATAAACCCTAAATAGTCGGTTATTCAGTCGTGTTTTCATGTTGTTACGTTAGTGTTACAGCATGAAAATTGCTCCGAATTGTGTAATAATAAATAATTATTTAATGAAATTAAATTTAAAGTGCCGTTCAACTGTGACCCTCCAGGCACTCAACGCGTTAAAAGGACAAAAAGAAATATAAACAAAATTCCAAAATATCCGAGAAAACTGCACATATGTGACCATTAACCCTTTTAGTACCTTACAAGTTTTCATGCACTTCCCAGAAATACTTTGGAAAATATGCATTTTGAAGACATTTATTGAAATTAACATATTTTTCTTAAAAATAAAGACATCTTCACGCTTTTTTTGTATTTCTTCTAAAATGTGTGTAGTTTTATAAAAGGAAAAGCAAAAAATTATTTTCTATAAATTAAAGCCTGTAATCAATGTTGAGAAAAATTTGAAAAAAATGAAAAGCTGAAATATCGGCTCAGAGGATTTCTCGGGAAACCCGCGGAGCTGATACATCGGCTCTGAGGTACTAAGAGGGTTAATACTTATATCCTCCTCAACAATATTTATATCAAAAACAAGAATTGAGCACGCTCATATGAGCAGCTCAGGAGCCAAACTGATCAACTCCATAAATAAGAAAAAAATGAAAAGTAGAGAAAAGTAAGAATGTTACAAACCTTCATGTACTCGGGTAATGGAATTGAGAAATTGACTAAAAATTGACTCGATCAGTTTGGCTTCTTAGCGTTTCATATGACTCAGTGCCTCTCAGAAGATGAATCAATATTTCAGGTCCATATTTCGAAATAGAATTTCGAAAGAAGCTAATAAATTCGAAAAAGAAGTGAATAACGCAGACAATAATTTTCCAGTTGCCTGGGAACGGGGTGCAGCGGTGGAGGGAAAAAAAGGTGGACGTCTCCCGTTCAGGTGCACGAGATTAATTGCATCTCGTGTCGGGGCGCGCGATTCATTGTGCGACGCTGAATAATTTCTCGCATCTATGCGGCTATGCAAATGGAACGCGTACCCGATCCAAACTGTTCGAAAGTAATTCGCCAATAAGAATAACAGTTCGACGGGGATATCGAAAGCACGCCATCGGCGAGAGTCCCGCAATTTGCATTTCTGATATGTCCGCGGTACACGGTGTTCAGTATGAAAAAATGAATAAATAACATAAAACAGATGAGAAATTGGAAACGTTTACCCCCTCCTCGACGGAATGTTTTATAGTAACCAGGCTCGAGAGTGGATGCGTTCTTGGATGATGGACGGTCGAACGGAGCAGCTAGGAATGCAGTGATTTCAAGCATGAGAATGAATGATAATAACTAGACTACGGATGTTTATGAAAATATACATTTTCAGATTCCTTTATTTCCTATGTTAATGCAGTTAAATCAATGAAACTTCAATAGAACTGCATTTGCTCCTTGGAGTGTTCAAAATATATGATTTCTGTTTTGCTAAGTTATTAAATGTCCATCATTCACAAATTTGGATATCTTAAATTGCATAAACATCCGCAGCCTAATAATAACTGAGTTTATTATATAAATAGTTGGCATACAGTGCTGGTTACTTGAATAGGCTCTTCGGATTTCTTTGTCAAGTTGTACATATCATGACAAGTACAAAAATTTCTTATTTTCTATTGAATTTTTAGTTATTGTATATTTGTTACGAAATTGGAGAACATTTATATTTATTAAGTTTTTTTTCAGTGCAATGCTTGTAACAATGTGCTTTTCTAATGCAATTTGTATGGATAGCATAGCTATTGTGAAATTTTCTTCATTAAGTTATGTGTAGATAATTGTGACAAGTAAATATGAATTATTTTGCTCTTAATTTGTATTTATTATAAACGTAACAGCACATCAAATAATATTTGTAATTTAATAATTTTTTTTCAGTAAAATACACGTAACAATGAGTCCTTGAATTGTAGTTCGTAAGGATAGACTTGCCACTGTGAAATTTGAAAACATGCACACACTTTTTATTTACTTTTTTGATGAATAATATTTTTCCTTTTATAGATTCGATATTAAATTATATAATTTTATATATTCGATGAGGAGTCGAGTGATACATTAAACTAAGTATTTCATTATTGCAATATGTACAATGTCAATTATTAAATTATTTTTATTCACTTTAGTACCACTTTAAACGTTTTAAATTAACACAAAATTTAATTCGAAGTCACAGATACATCCTAGTTTATCAATAAATTAGAATTCCTCTAGAGACTTTTCTTTTAACACTTCGACTGCCATGTCACATATTACTGGATGACATCTTTTGTTAGACTCAGTCATTGTTTATTTGATCATGTTTAATATTCAAAATTACATGTAGTGGGATCTACTAAAACAGGTAAAAAAATTGCGAAACTCAATAATATTATTGATTGAAATGAATAATATTCATTATATATAAACATGTAGAAAGTTTGCCATTTTTAAGTAATACAGCATGGCAGTCAGCGTTAATATAAAAATTAATTTTCTGATATTCCATAGATTACTAAAACCAAACAAAAAATCTTTCCATGTATTTCTTCGCCATTAATCGAAAAAAGAAGTTTTTAAAGGGGTCATTTTCTGGCTGGACCGTATTTCTTATTTAAAGGATGCTCCAGTCGGCTACATTACTGTACTCGCTCCCAATATGACCGTTTCGGGCCACAATAAACGGCCTTTTTCATACTTTCGCCGTTTTCGGTTGCATTCTTAGCCGCGTGCAGTGTATCCAATTTTCGCAGGATGCGCGGCGACCTCATTCGAGCTAAAATTCTCGCGCAAACATCGTCGAATATGAGGGAAGGGAACAGAGGCGAAAAAATGGCCAACGACTCCGAAATGAAATGTGCAACGACCGTTCTTCGGTCATACGTCCGTAACACGTTGTACGGCGAACTTATTTTGTTTGTCCACGGGAAAAGTGAAATTTTTACCCCGGAGGTTGCATATTAACACTTCGTCGTAAATATTTGGCGAACGCTGAGTACCTTTGGCCATTTCCGCAGGGAACTCTTGACACTCTGATGACCACTGCCACGTATATGTGATGTAACCGATTCGAATGATACGTGTGTAAGAGGAATAAAATACTGAATTATTTTGTATATACGATAAGGAAACCTTTGCAAATTTATGCAAAAGTACTGAATAAAATATTAAATGAATATTTATTCAATTCACGGAATGATGAATACGATTCAAAGGTTTGATGATGGCTGTGACGTAGATGTGACCTAATTTATTTGAATAACACGCATGTGAATAATACCTGTTACTGGAAAAAATAAGTAGTTAAGTATTTATATCACTAATGGCCGCCGGAGCTGTGGCCTTCCCCCACTCTAGGTCTATTCCCCTCGTTTCAGTTTCCTCCTCCTTCCCCCTCAGTCCATCGTCGCCCTAGGTCACAGCCCATATGAGGGGAATGGACTTAGAGTGGGGGAAGGCTGCAGCTCCAGTAACCATCACTGATTCATACACTCAAAATTGTAAACTGTTCGATTTAAATCGAATAACGTAGCATATTTTATTATTTAACTGAAGCATTCTAAAAATGGCCTAGGTAACAAGTTTTCGTAAAATATTTGCAGCCGTCAGGGTATCAAGAAAAAATCATTTTGCATTATTTTGTTTCTGTTCAATATTCTGCAACTTCCACTTTATTAATACTTAAATAAAGGCCAAATGAATAAAATCATACGTACGTGAAAATGCTAATGTTACGCTAATGTACAGGATGTTTTAGAAATATACGTCAGGATTTGACTGACTTAAATAGAATTCACGAAAACGAATAAAAAGGATTCAATAAAGAAAGGAATCTAACCTGAATAAACATTTCAGTAGAAATAAACATTTAATGATCAACGACAACCTTCTGCTATTTTTCTCTTCAGGGATAACTTTATTGAGACAGCAAACAAAATAATATGAGTTAATGGTTGTCAAATAAAAAAATGAAATATTTGTGCACCATAATGTTCGATTATATTATTGTTATCGATGTTTTAGTTTAAAAAAATATATATTTGAATATCCCTGAAGCGCGTGTATAAATATTCTTAATTGCATTTGGAAACACTATCTGCTAAAACGTCAAAAAAATGTATAAAGATCTGAACGAGAACGATGTATAGTTTATCCGTAAGTAATGTAAAATTATTTCTCTGTTCTACTTACAGCGACATGCTTGCCTTTACAGAAATTAAGGTTACACAACTCGCGAAAAATCGCAACAATGCCGATGTTCGTAAAAGATAAAAATACGAGCAGACGTAAAACTGAAAGATAGCAGGATATTTTCTGTTGCGTAAAATAGCTATGACAAAGCTTCTTTTACACGATCTCTCGTATTTATCACACAAAACATTTCCTCCATTTTTAACATTCCAAAGACAGATTGTTTGCCACGTTCGCAAGATTTTGCGTTGGATATAAAAAATCCCCTTTGCAGAAAAATGAAAGCATTGAAAAGTTGGAAAAAACGTATCTGATTGCCTGATTTTTAATAGAAGTCGTCGAGTATATTATGGAAACCTTTATTAAAATAAATAATAAGATGTTTGTACAAAACACAGTTTTGAAGCATATATAGGACAGAATACAATTTCAAAAATTCATTCATTCGACAATAAGAACGTAACAAAATATCGAGGTCTAATTTGTTTAAATATGAGGCTCAATCAGTAATAGAGTAATTCTAAAGTTTTTCACGCCAACGTATCTTTGTCTATTGTCAGCTGAGGTGTTTTAAATTTCGCGCCAAACAAGCGGCACTTTATGTAAAAAGTCCATTGTGTTCCGTTTAACGGGAGGGAAACGAGAAGAGACTAGAAAGGTCTATGGAGTGCTTATGCTAAAGTACTTCTACTGGCA
This sequence comes from Macropis europaea, assembly GCA_916610135.2. Lineage (NCBI taxonomy): Eukaryota > Metazoa > Arthropoda > Insecta > Hymenoptera > Melittidae > Macropis > Macropis europaea. Next base: position 9,358,044 of record OU744353.1, read on the forward strand.
CGTGGCCAAACTCTGATGGCGGCTATTGTTTTTCCACCGAACGAATCGATGCCTACTCGAACATCGTGAAATTCTGAACGGTCCACTAAAACCCGACAGAACTCCAGCTGATAAACAATCACCGATTACAACTGTTTCTTACGAGGTATTTTAAATAATAAAAATATAGTTCTGAAGGGTTCAATTTTTTTTAATACAATTTTATTATAGGATTATTTGTCAATACTGATGAATTTAAGTCATTTAAAAACAGCTGACGAATCAACTTATCCACCTACAAAATTGTTTATTGGAAATAAAACTTTGTGATAATAATTACAATGGGAAATGAGTCTTATAGTGTCCACTATTGGTACATTTAGTCTAATAGGGTGTTAAACCGTTTATAGAGGGTATGATGGAAAATAAACTGCAATTTTTTCACCGCATTGTTTTTATGAATATTGTATTTATTTTGTTGACTTGCAAATTGCTGAATCGTTTTTATTGCCCAATATATATATATATATAATTGTTGTTGAACGAAATAAAGGTAAAATTTATTTACAATATGAATGCATAGTCGTTACGTACATAAAAATTTGAGAAATATTCAAAACTTTGCCAGAAAAATAATCTACGCTCATGTGGCGATTAATATTTCAATTAAATTTCAAAATGTGTTCAATATGAATTCATAGTTGCTAAGCAAAAATATAAAATTTTGAGAAATATTGAGAAGTGTATTAGAAAAATGATCTACGCTTATGTGAAGATTAATATTTCAATTAAATTTCAAAATATATTCAATATAAGTTCATAGTTTCTAAGGAAAAATGTAAAAATTTGAGAAATATTCTAAAATCTATTAAAAAAATGATCTACGCTTATGTGGCGATTAATATTTGAATTAAAATTGAATTCTATTATTTTTCCGCCTCACAGCCAACAAAAATGACAATATTCGACTTGAATTTCACCATTTCAGTTTCTTAAACAATTTGCATGAATTATCGTTAGAAATTAGATCGTGTTTTAACCTATCGAAGTTAAGTAAAATGAAATGTCTGTAGGTGCATTTCAGAATCAATTTTCCTCGTTACAGTAAATTCTCGTGTCGCTCAACCTTTTTATCACTTACGACATTCACGAGCTCATGAAAAAATGATAAACACGGTGCCCGTGTCCGCTGTAATTTATGATCGATGAAATGACCTTGAACGGCCAGTACTTCGCGCCTCCACTTTATAATAGTGGCGAGCGGTTAATAAGGAGTGAAATTCGCACGCGAAGATGGAGGAATTGACGAGTTAATGTCGTGAATCATTTATCGACGGTATATTATTTTCCATTCCTCGTTTCGTATGCTTGCGTGTCTTTCGTTAAGACGACAAAACGTCGATACGTGCGGTATTGTTACGAACTTCCAACTGTATAGGTCTGTTCGGTTTCCAGGTCGATAGCCTCTCGTTGCACGAAAGAAATGCGTGACCACATAGTTGGGAATAATTAAATAGATGATAGGCGTCATTATACACTTCTTACAATGGTATACCTTGTTAAAAACATTTTCTCCGGTTTATGAAGTGCTGGCAATTTTCTGTACTGAAAACAACACCTGAAATTTATATTATACAGTTTTCTTGACAAGTAGAAGCTGTTATTTCTTCAATCGTTTTATTTTCTCATTCGAGCACTATCATTGAACACTGTTACGCAGAAAATTCTATGGAATTCCCTTTCAATAGGCAAATTTTACGAGCTTGTTCAGAATATAATATATACAGGATGTTAAGAAAATGGTCTAGGACTTTAACGACCGTAAATGTCTAGCGAAAATTATTTGTCGTTGCCATTTTTCCAAGGCTATAGTTGCGTACCAACATATTCTGCGTTTCTTTTCATTGTTGAATTCTGGAAGAAATGATCAGTCTAAATTTCCATGAAGACATAAAGTTACAGAAATTTAAATTATATAAACAAAATCAATGCGTAAAAATGTCGTTCTACGTATAAAAAAAATATTAGTACAAAAAAATTAGAATGTATTTTTCATTATTAAATTCTAAGAAATATTAGTGGTCTAAATTTCTATAAACACAAAAAACTACAGAAATTTAAATTATATAAATAAAATTAAGGGATACAAATCTCTTTTTATAGTGTAATATTTCTTTCTTACGTATACCCGTGGAACATACTAACAAAGTTTAGTCAGAAAAAGTTGGAACACCCTATACATAAAATAATATCAGTACACAAGAATTTGAATGAGTTCTTCGTTATTAAATTTTATATAAAATTGGTCGAAATTTCTATAACACAAAAACATCTTTCTTATGTATAAAAAATTGATAGGTATGTGCATATAGTTATTTATTCTACACAAGCATTGTTCAAATGAATGAAACCACGTCGACGTGACAGTGGCCATCAGAGAGTTAAGGTCAAACAGTAATTGTGAAATGGAGGAAAGTACTTCTACTTTTAAATATTATCAGGAAAAAATTCCTAATAAACATTTGTCAAAAAATTAATATTGTCAGAGTTATAAACACTTCTTCGTTTTGCTTCTCGGCGAAGCACTGAAGCTTTGTGCTTTATTCATGGAGCTTCAGCTGATTTTGCACTCAGCATTCGACGACATTTAAATAGGATCTTCGGTGAAAGATGGATTGAACTGAATGGACCAGTCTCAAGGCCACCTCGATCTCCTGATTTAAATCCCCTGGACCCTGTTTTATACAGATTGCTCGAAGCATGGTATACTTTTCACCCGTAAATGCTATAGGCGAATTATATTCGAGAATACAATCTGCCTGTCAAATATTAGGTGTCTGCAAAAGTTTTACCCGTTTGTTTGTTAGGGAAGAAAAACTTCATTGTTTTACATATTCACCATTATTATATTCTATGGCTTCTTGCCAGCTTTATGGTAGTAGATAATTGAATTCCCCTACCGCAGAACTTATCTGTTTTCAGATCTGAAAAGCTCCTGTAATGCAGTTCCGGTATCTTCAACTTCATCGAAGGTTTCCCCAGCGAAGTTGTTCCGTAAAGTTCGAAAAACGTGGTAGTCTGCAGGTACAAGGTCTGGGGAACAGGAGGGGTGTGGTATAACATTTTCTATCCAGTGTCCAATCATTTTCTCTCAATGGAAAAATCTGTATGGAGCAGTGATGGCCGCTGGAGCTGCGGTCTTCCCCCGCTCTAGGCCCATTCCCCTCATGTAGGCTGTGGTCTAGGACGACGGTAGACTGAGAGGGGGCGAGGAGTGACTTCGAGGGGTTTGAAACGAGGGGAGTGGACCTAGAGTTGAGGAAGGCCCTAGCTCTGGTGGTCATCACTGGTATGGGGTCATCATAGTGAAAGAAGACGTCTTTACGTCTGCTGGACGCTTAGACTTCAATTATTTTCCAGCCTTTCCAATTGTACGAGTTCAGTGTGTTACATTAGGTCAGTATAGTGGTAGCTCTGTTAGATATAGCTTGTATCAAGTTTCCAATAAAGCCTCTTCATCAGAACTTGGTGGTCTGAATATTATCCTGTGCAATCGGCAGTCCATTACAGAGCCTTTCCAATTGTTGACGAATGAGCAACACCTACATGCTTGGTGTCCTTTTATAGCCTATTCCTCGAAGCATTTTGCTCATCACATCGCCATGAGTTATAGCACTTAATTACTTAAATTCTTTAATTCGAATTTGCATCACCAGAAATGGGTAGACCTTTTGCACGCGCCTGATAGTTAGAACACAGTCCGGAATTTTTTAGCCCTTAAGTGGATTATTGAGACGGTAGCAGCCCTGTGCGCCTTCAAACTAACAATTGTTTAATTTTTACCGAATACAGAAAATGGAAATCAATATTCCTTACAGCATTCGAAGCATAATGAGATAATAGAGGATTACATAAATCTTCAAATAATTATATCAATACATGTTAAAGAATTATTAGTTTGAAGTTGCACAGAGCTGCGACGGCCCCTATAATCCACTTAAAGGTTAAAGAGTCCATAATTCTGTGGTACGAAAATGGAAGCGTGGAAATGGACAGACGACACGTAAAAAACCTTTTGTGAACTATGGAGTTTTCAGAATCCTTTTTCTTCTTTCAGAGGCAGAAACGTAAGATAATCCGTCGCTGTTGGAAGCTAACGAGTCTCCAGCTTTAACCAAAACGAAGAATCGTTTATAACTCCGACAATATTAATTTTTCTACCAACGTTCATCAGGACTTTTTTCCTCCATTTCGTCCTTACAGCCCTGTTTCACCAGCCCGTATATTTCAGTCAAAAAACACGCAGTCAGGAGCGGAAACAAAAGCTCGAGAGAAGCGTGTTCTCGTGAAGCTTTTCATGCGTGCGGTATAGATGTTAATAATTACATCTATACTATGGGCCGTAAAAACGAATCCAAAAGCTGACTGCGGGCGTAACGGAAAAGCTCATCGCGGTTCGAACTTTCCGACGTAGAATCGCGGGGTAACGCATTGTTGAAATAATTTCGTCGAATGGATGCTGCGTACGGGGAACATTTTTAATCGCGTTAATCAAACATCAGGGCGGGTTCGAGCGGGTATTTCGGTTTCTGATGCGAGCGCGCCGACTAATGGAACGAGAAGCGAGCCTGACAGCAAACATTAACGGCCATTTACATTTCAATGGGAACGATGGAACCGTTCCTTTAATTTTCGACCCTCCACCGAGCTGCACGGGCGGAAGTTTGCAACTGATACTCGGCCAACCCTCCGGAGCCCCCACTTCAAATAATACGTCGATACATAGAGATACCTCGCGTGGAATTATAGTACAGCGCGGTCGGACAATACCGCAAATCATCAAAGTTAAAGCAAACGATACTTCGTGGGATCTCTGCAAACAATGCAAACAAAGCGCATGGATCTGCTGGTCAACGCCTTCTGTATCGACAGAGCTACACTTGGCCGCAAAAGTATCTCGACAGTTGGCAGGAATTGCGAAACTTGATTTATTTAGCTGTTATGCCTGTGTGCTGTTCGATCGCTCACGGGGTGTGTGTGTCCCGAGAAAGTGATCTGGGTCCTTGTTCCGATCAGAGAAATTGGGTTGACAAATGACGATCGTTGTTAAACCTTTGAACTCCTTTGTCGAGTGTGACCGGGCATAGATTTTATTCAGAGATACTTCTATGTCGAGTCTCACTCGACATTTTTAAATTGCCAGTTTAAATATGTATAATATTTCGCAATATTTTTTCTTTACCACAAACATCAGAAATTCCACAAATATCAGATCTTAGCAAAGTTCCAATGCTATTTTCAATACAATTAGTCAAAAAAATTGTTTAAATTGGTTTCTATCAACCAACTATCTTTTGCAGAATACTCCAAATAAAGCACTTAAAATACTAGGGAGTTATTGAAAAGAAAATTAAAAAAATTTGGAGTTCAAAGGGTTGATAGAATTATATGTTGACTTTCTTGCGAATACTGGTAAGCTTGATCAGGTCAGAGGTTGAGGAAAGATTGACTTTTTATCCCGTCTTGGGAAAACTCGAGAAAAACTCGTAGGAGGGAGAATCACTGAGACAGGGAAAACTGTTGGGGCGAAGTGGGGATGAACGCTTAAATGGTACTGTGTCGGGGGAACAAGGGTTGTACTATTTTATATACAATGAGTTAAATAATAATTATAATATGAACAGTGACAATGATGATGATTACAATGATAATAACAAGTAGCTGTGGTGGTCATGGTGGTACTGATAAGAGAAGCATTTACAATAATAATAATAACGCCACATACATTCATCGCCAACCTAAAACAACTCCAACTCCATCCAACAATACAACACGCAGTGCAAAAAGCGACCATCCTGAAGACATGCAAGCTGGTCAGAGGTTTCCCGAATGATTAATAAAACAGATTATGTCTTGACTAATGCCCGACATAAAAATGGACCCACTGGAGGTATTCCGAGAAAACGTATAAGTAAGAATAATAATTATAATAATAACAATATCGGGGGGAGATTGATTATAATAGTTTGATATAGGGTGAGTCGCCTAACTCGAGCAACTTCTGAATTACTGTGAAGTGATTGTTGTATGAAAATGCTTGGAAGACAAGCTGCGTGGTGTCAAGATGGATATACACTATAGTAGCACTGGCCTCATGCAGACATGAAGGTCATTTTGAGTCCTTTTTTTAGTCTGGAATTCGAGAGAGAATCCACTGTTGTGTAAAAAGTGGCACATGGGGCGGAAAGTCAATATTTATTAAGATATTTTTAGAATAATGTCTAATGTAAATGATTTTCAAACCCAACTCAACCTAATCTAGTTAAACATTCCACTATGGAGTTCGAAAGAATATTCTTCAATTTTTAGCACAATTATTTATTTATTTATTACCTGGTAACTAGATCCTTTTATATAACAAAGTAGTGACAAGGAATGTAGAATGAGTATTGATTAAAAGTTATAACAAAAATTATGCAACGAAGTATTAAGATTTATTTCTATTTTGTACTAATATTAAACTAAAATATATTATTAAGTAGTCGAACACTTGTGATGTACTACGAAAATATTTTTCTTCTACATAAATGTTGATTTGTTTTCAAGTTGTTATGTGACATTCTACAGTAAATTGATAAATATTTTTTAAAAGCATATTTGCTACTTTCAAGTGCTTTTCGAACTTTGATTCTCATGCTGACCGAATACTTTTCTGACTAACTGTTTGCAGTGCTGGTTTAGACTTGATTGCACGCTAAAAGCGGCCGCCATAACGCAATTCAGTGATACCGTATATACCGTTCACATAATGCGATCGCACGTTCAATCGATTTTCATATGAACCGTGGCAAGCGTCTTGTTAAATCGTGTGGAGGATATTAACCTCTTCAGGAATCACTTTATTCGTGTCGGGAAAACACTATACTTATAATATTACATAAATAGAAAATGCTATAGAAATTACACGAATTTATAGCCATTAAATGACATTCGTATTTAAACTATGCTGGGACGAATTTAAACAGGATGAATAAAAATTATGCTTATGTAGTATGAATTCAGACTTAATTAATTATATTTGAATTTAACGTCGTCAGGGATTCAGTTATTCAATTTATAAAAGAAAATAAATTTATAGAGCATGAATTCGTAGTTAATTAATATCAGTTGAATTTAACTTCGTGTGGAATGAATTGATTAGTCAAAAAATTTAATTTATACAGCATAAATTCATAGTTAATCAATAATATTTGAATTTAACGTCGTCAGGGATTAATTCATTCGATTTATAAAAAGAAATTAAATATGTAAAACATGAATTCGTAGCTAACTAATAATATTTGAATTTCACGCCGTCAGGGATGAATATATTCAAATTTGTAATAAAAATTACATTCAGCCAGCAGAAATTCGTAGTTAATTAATAATGTTTGAATTTAACCCTTTCAGAGATGAATTTGTTCAAGTTGTAAAAAATTATGTTTATACCACATAAATGTGTAGGCATTAAATAAGATATATTTAACCTATTAAAGGGTGTTCAAGTTGCAAGAAAATTACATTTCTGCAGCATCAACTCATAGTTATCAAATAATCTTTGAACTTGTCCATTGCGTTTATATTTATCAATATCAATTAAATTTTAAATTAAAAGCGTCATGACAATAGTAAAATCGTATTTATAATTTCAAAACTACACAATAAATTTTCTTTATCACTCATATTCCTATAATTCATCCCCTATCTCTCTTCATCTTATACCAGAAGCACACACCTGTACACTCACATTTCAACATCCCCTCCGACACAAAGAACATCACTCCAAATAAATACCCTAAATCATCCAATACCCTGTTCAACACCTACGAGCATACATTGCTAATTACTCCACTAATTCCCTCCAACCTCGATAAATTCATCCCCGAAGAGGCCAACTGACGGACTAATCAAAATATTGAATCCTGCAGCGTACAAACACGTGCTGGCTGGCGCACGCGTGCGCGTGCGCTCAGATCATGGTGTGGGTTGTGAGAAATTATTCAACGAGGTCTAACCGCCGGCTAATTGTCCGTAAACCCTTCTTAAGAGAGTCCCGGGGACGAATTTTGAATTTACTCGGCCACTCGTTTCGTGGTCCACAATGAGCGGTCATTGAGAATCGCCAGGATCGCTCGCCCGCCATCTGCCGTCATGCTGAAACGCCATCATGCTAATCTAGAGAGGCCTTGGGACGGTTGCAAAACAGAGGTTCGAGCTCGAGGGGCTTCTTCGTCGACACGGGGCGATTTCATCGGTGTGTACTCTAACGCACGTGGAAAGAACGTGGGGTGGGTTTCCGCGTGCGCTTTAACACGTTGACTGCCATGGGGGTCACCGATGATCAGCGCCGAAAATTTTACTCGATTATACAGGCTGCCCCAAAAGCTGGGGTCGAAGCTCAGGGGTATCGGAACAGACAATTCAATTGAATTTACTTTTTCCTTTGGGGTTGTACAGTCGTTTATCTTGGACCCAAGAGATGGCGTGTTAAGAGTTTGGCTCTTATTTTGCCCAACGAACTACTGTCTTTTCAAAACAAACAAAAAAGTCTTAGTAAATCAAAAGTGTTACAATAAAATTGTGTTCATTATAAGAAAAAGCTAACGTAGATACATGAAATGAGTATACTCGTGGTGATAAAGCAACCGAACTGTTAGATACGTGAGTTCTGCAACGGACGAAGAAAAAACGTGCGAAACCACATGGACAACACCGCACCCACACTAGTATGCTCTATACGCAAGTGATAAACTATTACTAAACAGGGTTATGATATCGATAAATGTTAACAAAAAGTCTTAATTGCTCGTAGACGACGCCCCACTTCTATTACATAAATAATGACGTGGAGTCTCAGAGACTCCGCTTAACACTTCAACTGCGGCTAACTGTGTCCTAGCCTCTCTAAAGAAGTTAAGCTCACGTTAACATCTATAATTTGTGGAATGTTGTACATCTATATCAGTTATCAGCAATTCAAATATATTTGTGCTTAGCCTTTGCTAAATGGCTTATGCACGTGCCGACGAAATTTCTTCGAAGGGAGAATTTAAACGGTGGTAAATGTCCTTAACCTGTTAACCAGATCGTTCTTTGTTTAGAACTGCCCATTGTTTGTAATTAAAAACGAATAAATATCAGGCAAACTGTCTTGCTCATCACAGAGACACTTTCAAATGACATGTTAAATCGTCCGTTATGGCAGGGCAATTTTCAGAGGACGAGTTAACTCGTCTTCCCCAGTTAACAGGTTAAGTAGACTTAGAAGGCCAATATATCGTAGGCTAGTGAATTTACCTCAAAATGAGCCACACACCTAGATGATCAAAAATATACAGTTCCGTTTAAAAAAACATCGATGACCTTGTAATCTTATAAAAAAGTGATCTCGAGAATAAATTTTGTCTACCTTCAGATGTGCCCTTTAAAATAGTGTAACTTTGTCCAAAGGTATTTTTTCATACGACCAAAAGTAACGGAGATATTTAGGTGTTCTCAGTTAAATGCACCACCGTGTATATAACATTGATTTTGACAGTATCCTGAGCAAATTTTACCTGCTGACGTGGAAGTTCATCCACCGAAAGCGCATCCTGTGTGTGTCGTTCACAAACTTTGAGGAACGAGTTAACTCGTCGTGTACACAGCAAATGCGAAATACCATAACTTGTGTCTTGTACAATTATGATGAGACTGCGGATGTTTACGCAACTTAATATATCCAACTTGGTGAATAATGCACATTTAATAACTGAGAAATGATATATTTTTCACATTTCAAGGAACAAATGCAGCCATGTTGCAGTTTCATCAATTTCATATACATCCGCAGTCCAATTATGACAATATGAAACTCGAAGACAGATGTTCTTCGATAAATAAACAAACGATTTAACTGAATAACAGAAAAGCGGATTTTTGGTTTCTGTTTTATTATATGCATGTGTGATCAAAGTGATGAAACAAATTAGGAATTACATTATTGATGTATTGGGTCGAGTTATAAATAACTTTCGATACATAATAAACATTATTCTTCCTAAAAAATGAAATAATTCACTTACTTAGACTATTAATATGTACTGATATTAGTTGGACACGCTGCAGAAGCAGTAAACAATTGTCTTTTAACAAATTAACTAATTTTAACTCGATAAAGTGGAAGTTATTTATGACTGAACCCAATGCATACAAAATTGACATTTTGTTGGGCAGTATGACATAATTTAAAGCAACGTTTGCTAAGTGAATTCTTCAATTAAAATTTACGCTCATTTTCACCTTCCAATAACGCTTACCTTCATGCGCCGGAACGTCATAAAGCGCTCTCTTCAACGCTACGCTTTAAGTCCGTATCGATTAACGATAAACACTGCACACGTTATCGCTCAACCACCAAAACCAAAGCGCTTCGATTGTAATATCGACTAAGATTACGGTACTACAATCGCCTAAACACTGCAGCCAATTTACCCATAATCCCCGATTACTCCGTTACCTACTGTTTCATCGAATGAAACGGTAGTGAACATATTTCCGAAAATGCTAAGATACAATCGCAATAAAATAACTATATCTCAGATTAATTTAAGCATTTCTTTGTTACTGAATAATACAGCACACTGTAATTCCCTTTTTCTGCACAGAGTGTTCACGAATTAAACATTAAGCGCTTAATCAATCAGTGATACGTTTGGCAGGCTTGTTATTGAATATTGTTATTGGAATATAATAATTATATAGTTAAATTCAAGTCGACCTCCATGGCAATTGTTATAGTAATAAACGCATTTCGAACAAGGCTAAATATAATTACACAATAGACAATCTATGTCCTTTAAAATTATAACAATATTATGTTTCTGTTTGCAATGAATCATTATATTATTAGTTTCTATAGAGTAAATATTGATTTAAAAAATGTGTCTCACGCAACAGTGAGCATGTTAATATGCGTATAATTTAACATTACAAACGTCTTACATAAAATTGAAAAATACCATGATTAACCCATTGTACTCCAAGCATTTTTTGATACGATTGACCAGCAGCTCCAACATACTTTTGTAGTGGAAATTTTTGAAAACCATAAGTTTTGATTTGAAAAGAAAAAATGATAAATGTTTATGAATTCATTTACATTGATTCTGATGAAATTCTAAAGTATCTGTCGAAGCAATTTCCAATGCTGGGCTGTGATGCAAATTACAAATGTTCCCATAGTGGAGCCAATGGAGTTATGGAATATATTATGAGTGTTCCATAACTGAGGCAATGGAGTGCAAAGGTTAACATATTGCCTCAAGATTTTTCTAACAATTCTGTGCAATAATGTTGACTATACCAGTCCTTGCACGTCGTGACAAGTAAAGAGCATCTATCAGTACACGCAATTTGTTTTAACAATCCCCTGAAAGTCAAATATACTGCAGTTTAAATTTTCAAAAAATTGACATACAAGTGGCTTCGCCTATTTAACAAACGGATCATATTGCGTCAGAAGTGTCACTTGTTATTTTAATGCAAGGTGTTAATAAACACATTTCGAACAAAGTTAATTAATGACGTTTCCTATCTTAAAACATCATCTCTTATATACAGGGTGTACCACGTAACTGGCGCCACGATTTTTCAGGCACTTAAATATTCCAAATAATTTTTTTTTCGGTAAAAAGTCAAGGTCACCTTGACTTTGTTAAATGGCACCATGCATATTTGACTTCATAGTATTGTAGATGATGTCAAGACGATTTCAACGACCTACTATACTAAGACCTTCAAATGACCTTGAAGTTAGAAATGCGGTGTCAATCAATGGAAACGTTATCGTGGAAAATTATTTTATCTGTATCAAATTACACGTCCGGATTGGTGTCCTTCACTATCTTGTCACTTGAAAATGTCTGCAATCGTTAGTTCGTATACGTCTGATAAGGTCATATTTCAAAAGGGCATTGCTCATTGCAAAGCCAGGAAGTCGCAGTAAAGCAACCGTAGCTCCCAGCAGATCCAAGCGTTCCAAATTACAAAGGGTAGCTAGAGGGGCGAGAAGAAGAAGTCCTTTGAGGGAATATTTACCGCTGAACTTCGCGGCAACCCCTTTTCTCTCAACTTCAATCCACCGGTTTAAATCCAGGAATCGTGTAGCGCGGTTGTAGCCTAGCAGGAAACACTCGTCGAAGGGGTGAAAACGCGAGGAAATTCAACGGTTCGGAATCCCCATATCTCCGGGGCTGCTTTTTCTTCCTCTTCGTAGACGGGTGCGCGGCATCTGGCGATAGTGCACCCCGAAGAAGCCCCCCTCGAGCAAGAATTCAAGGTTCCATCCGGACCCTGGGGTTATCCAGCCATCTTTCGCGCTTCTTCTCTCTTCCTCGGCCTGCTTTCCGGCTGGTTAACTGTCGCCCGGAAATACGAGGGCGTCGGTTCTTCGGCACAAACGGATTTCGACTGGGTGGCTCACCGGAAAACCGCTGAGATGCTTCGAAATTAACTATATCGAGCTGACATAACCTATTGTGTGACTGGTGAGAGTTGCTCGTGGACCGTGAATATTTATACGAGTATATGTTTTTATTCTTAACACTTACTTTTGTTACATAAACAGTGACGCAGTTTCTTAGAGACTCCTCTTAACACTTCAACTGTGGTTAACTGTTTCTTAGCCTCTCTAAACAAGTTAACCCCTTATCGCATAGAGCGCCATTTTTGGCACAAATTAAATTTTCATTCATTTTTTATCTAAAACATGCATCATAACCCTGCTGCGTGTTGCATCATATTTAATACACCATGGTGCTATGATTGTCAATACTAATCTATCTGTGTCTGGAAAGTTCAATTTTTGCGATTTATTTTCATTGTTGTATAGCTTATGCATCAACCGCTTTATTGTCGAGATTTCTACAACGAATTCCGAGACTTTATACGTTTTAAAGTGCCAAATAAAAATTATTAGAGTTGTTTACAGTGTCTGCAAATTACATAAAAAAGGTTTGTTTGAATTTTCATTCGTTAGTTTTAGGATAAATTGCTAATGCAGTTTTGTGCACAGACCGGTTATTGTAATAAATAACCGATTTAATATTAATACAAACTTTTTCAATATTCTTCCCATAAAAGATGCAGCTTCTTACATTTACTATACATGGTGTCCCATTTTAATCTATAAATGTGAATTACTGGTCAACTACCCGTTATATAAGAAATGGTTCAGAGAGGAAGTAAATGGTTTCAGGGGGTCATTATCTGGTGTAATTAATTTTTCTGTAGATGGACGCGCAGGGGACATATGAAGGTGACATACGTTTTTTTAAATGGAATCATATAATTTCTAATGCATTAGTGATGGAGCTCTTTATTTCCTACGAAAAAGTATTAAGGTATTTACATACGTCGAAAAACCATTAGTTTAGAAGATATTTTAGTCTCAGTATTGCAAAGTGGTACTAGTACACCTATCTGCACCTGCCCACTGTCAATTCAGAAAATGGTGCAGGTAGGTGTACCAGTAAAACTCTGAAATATTGTGATTAGAATATCTAAAGTAATGATTTTTCGACATAAAAAGCTTAATACAATTTCGTAGGAAATAATGAGCTGCATTGATTAGTGAATTAAAAATTAAACGATTCCATTTAAGAAAACGTATGTCACCTTCATACGACCTCTACGCGTCCATCTACAGAAAAACTAATTTCACCAGATTATGACCCCCCCGAAACCATTCACTTCCTACCTGAACTATTCTTTATATAACGGGTAGTTTAGCAGAAATTCGAATTTATAGATTAAAATCGGACACCCTATATTTCTTTCGCCTCTTTCCTGGTGTCGATTTCAGGACACCCAAATAAAGGTCAAGTCTCGCCCCTTGTTTCGCGTAACACGATCAGCTTGCATGTCCGATTTACCCCTTCTGCTAGGTGCAAGGACCGTCAGCGTTAAAATCCCGCCTTTAAATCGTACCCCACTGGCGAGGGGTACCGGAGGGTAGCAACGATGAAAGGGGTCGTTGAGTTTCGCTGATGAAATACAATGTGTGCTCTTAGCATGTATCAGGGGCTAAGTGCGTGGCAATAATACTGTACATCAGGGCAAGGTGTAAGGGCAATAAAGGGGGCGTAGTATTTTACTATGGCGTAATTTCGTCGGCGTTTCGTAAGACCCCGCGCCGGCGGAGCAAACACAGCCGAACCCGGCAGTTAATTATGGTTTTGCGTGAAATGGGAATTCAGATACGGTCTCCGCGATTAGGGGATCATAGCCTCGATAATTTTGCGGACGAAAAACGCCGCTACGTTTGCAGGATTTCGTGTACAGTGACGCTAGGACAGGATACTTGTTACTTTAATGAAAATAAATTGTTTTCGTGTGTCATAGTAAGTCTAAATATTTGGTGAAAGTATGTGAAGGTTTTTAGAATATGTTGGATAACGTAGTGAATTAACATTAGACGCAAATTAGAAAAAGGTGTGCGAAAATTAGAAACATACCTGAAGACATTCTGTTGGGAGATTGTAATATTAGAATATTGTGACAGGGACAATTGCTTAACTAATTACCAAGATGCTAAAATTAGTACAGACTGTAACTAAATAACCGAGGGTGCTTCGAATAATTTTAATTATTATTTTTAAGCAGTGACTTTTGATTATAAATCATTTTGAAGAGGATGTAATTTTGAGTATTTAATCCAGAGTCATAAAGATAATATGAATTGAAATTTTATTTTCTATAAACTTAAAAAATACTAAATTGTGAACCATTTATTTTTTTCGTGAGGTGTCTAATATTCTTTAACATGTTTTAACGATTCCATGCCATTTTTATAGTTCATCTGAAATTTAGTGAGTGTCCAAAGACTTTCGAACGATAGTACGTATCATTACGTATTTTTCGCGTTGATGCAGTTGCATTAAATGGAAGCAACAAATTAATGCAAAATTCCACGTAAAAATTCGATCACGATATTTTTCCATCAAATTCTGTATTAGTCGCTTGGAAAATTGTTGGACCGTTTCATTTCAATTCAGTACCTCGAAATGGAAAATACATTACACTTTAAAGGAAATTAATTTCCATTGAGAATGGATGGAAATAACGCTGATTTTGCAGCGATAATCTTTTTTTAATTACGCAGGGTGAAACGAAATTTCGTACGATGAAAAATTGTTGTAATTTTCTGCGCTGACCTACTAAAGCGATAAGCTTTTTTATTTCCGTTCACGTGTTTCTTTTTCGATATAAAGTTAAATATGTAGGACGATTCTGTTTTACGAAGATCCTTTTCGTGTTTCATGATGCTGACAACGTGACTGCGACACGAGGATCAGGCTTAAGGGGTTAAGGCATGGATCAAGGAAAGCGGACAGAACTTTACATAAGACCGCGCGAATAATCTAAGAAAAAAATGAATAAATACACGCGTATAATCGCTTTAATGCTTTATAAACGCGAATTAGTTGTTAATTGTTGCAAAAATTAATGATCATTTGATGAAACAAAATATTTGTAGAATCGTACACGAAAATGAATAACCTTTCAAACAGTGCACTATTAAAAAACATTTTATTTAATAGAAAACTTATTTTTCGTGACTGAAAATAAAAGTGTCAACTATTGGTACACTGTCAACTACTGGTACGTTTACCCTAGTTGCATTTGAAATAATTTTTTTACTAATATTATAGAATTATTTCAATACTTTAGTCTATATTACTATTTATTCAAAAATTTAATAATTGTTGTATTGCTGACCTCTTCAACCCTTTGACTGCTATGCGCGTCTATAGGCGCTTGGCAAAGCCGTTCACCGTGTACTACCAACGCCCATAGGCGTTCGATGGAACGTCTCACTGTGTACAATTGTAACTCAACCGCACGCAACGTTCGCCTTGTTTCCAAGTAGCCCGCAGTCAAAGGGTTGAACGATGAATTTATTAAAGTAGAATTTAAATTGTTTACTCAATATAAACTCAGGTCTATTAAACGAAAAATATTGAAAAAAGAAGAGGAAATTAACTTTATTTCTAACATTCTTCTTCCAAATATGATTATTTGAAATATGAAAATTTGCAATAGTCTTCATTTCGTTTAAAACATTTTCCTGTGGAACATCATTGTTCCTAAGCAAATGAATATACACAGAAAAATGCACAGGCAGCAATACTTGAATGTAAAACGAAGACAAACATACTCATATTCGGTATTAGTTTTGTTTCTTTTATATTAACCCCTTGAGATACAATTTGATTCGGACCATTTGTGCATGTGGATACAACGTAATTTTCTTACTCCTGTCGATGTAAACAAAGGTTGAAAAGGGAACAAGTCTCAGTTCTTAAATTAAATATTCTAATAAAATGAAAAGTATGTTTTCGCTCATATCTCCAGTTTATTACAAAGTATTATAGAAAATTGAAGTTCATTATGTTGATACGATGAGCCAAACTAGTCATTTGAGTCCAAGGGGTTAAAAAATACTTGAACTTATTTATATAAATATACTATTTATCATAGGGAACAAGTTTTAAATGAAATAAAAAAATTGGTTTGAATAAAAAATTAAATATTCTTCCAAATGGAACGAAAACTGAAACGAACCGCTAATCAGAAAACCGACGAGAAATCAAAATGCAACAAAATTGTCAGGGGTATCAAATTATTCCTGTACGCACAGTGCGAGCACTCGGTTTGTAATTGTTCCAGATTCCCGAAAAACAGCCGGCTAAATTCCGTGTGCGTAATTTCGAAAGGGCCATTATTTCCCCGAACTCATTTGCGCTACAATCAACAAGACAATCCTTTTCAGTCCACGCAATTATTTCGTTTCGTCCGGTGCTACCCCTTACGTTTCTCCCTGGCGAACAAAATTAATGGCTCGATTCCATGGGAAATTTTCGGAAAAATTCAAATCGACTTTCACGCGGACCCCAGATTCAACGCGACGTGTAACTCGTGACGTTTAAAGCACGAAACACACATGAATTTACACATAGACAATGTATCTACGCTCGGTTTAATCGCGTATCGAGAAACAAAAGTTAATGCCTGACTATTGAAAAAACGAAGAGAAGCCGCGTTTTTTCTTTTCTCCTTTTTTTATGGCTGGGACGAGATAAAGTAAAAATATTCCGACGGCATGCGACCGCGGTCAAAGGCTTTGAAGATAAAACTAACAAAAGAATATCTGATCCATTATTTTAATCTTTTTTTTTGTCTGTTACTTTGCCCAGCCTCCCGAATAACACGTACGTGTACTGTAACATTGTTCTCTGTTAAATTGTTGGTTGATTTATTGAAACGTAAACGCTGCCTGAACACTTTATTTCGTACCGGCAGCTTTTTGAGATCGGAAGGATTTTTACCTCCCTTTTTATTGGACAATTATTGTCATTTACAAAGGACCTTTGATAACTGGAATGTTCTGATTTTTCTTGCGACTTTGCTGGTTTATAGATATGTTTGACTCCATAGCTGTCGAATGATTCTTTTTCAGATTTGTATTTGGTTTTTGGGGCATGAAATCAACCCTTACAGAACATCGAACGTTAATATATTTCCATCAATAAAATTAAATAAAAATTCCACGGTTACTGTATGCTCTATTAGAATATTAAAAAATGCTGCTTCTCATTCATAATTTTGACACGTTATTATTCTTTTGCAACGACCAAAATGGAATTTATTAAAAGTGGAGAGGAAATGATTTACTCTTTCCACTTATGTTTATTTAATGTGGCATAAATATGACATCTGCGAATCGTATGACGAAATTTTCTTTTCCCTCGCTAAAGACCAGTGAGTATTGACTTGTATACGTAATTTGTTTATTATGTCATCATAAAGTTGACATAACTGTTAAATTGAAACATATTAAATAATATTTTTTGAACGAATCGAGTTCCATTTTATTTGTATGTCAAACGGTTAATAGTTTTATACTTATCGTTCAATACTCTTTCGAAGTACAAGTTCAGAACATATACACTCCATTTAAAAAATTCAGGATGGCCTTCATATCTCGATAAAAAAGTAAAATAAAGAAAAGCTAATTACTCTACTGCACGCCCCCCTTGATGGCATACAACTTTTGCTTGAAACATTTTTTTCATACAACAAACAGTTTACAAGTAACTCAAGGTGGTCGAGTTAGGTGACTCGCCCTGTATTTCCATAGAGAAAGGGAGGGGGTATGGATGAGTAGCCTTCACCACCTCTGCCCTTGATGACTAGGGGCAGAGTCAGGTTTGTAAAAGTCGTTTTATTAGGAAAATCTCGCTTTGGACATAGCCAAGAGTGGTCATCCGACTGCGGCACCACTGCAGCTTCAGGTGCCTCAGAATTTCTGCTCCCAGTCGGTAATAACTGGCAAAGTTAATTAAACTATAAATTCCTAATTAGAAAAGAGAGAACCGTCGTCAGAACGGGCAGTTCAGCGGGAAATTGTCGGCTCGAAAGGTGCCTCTTTGAGAAGGGGCGAAAAACAGGATGAACAGAGGGAATCGCGTGAAGATTGATTAGCAGCGTGAAACAGTGTTCGTTTCATTTTTTTTCGTCGGCCTTTGTCGCGCGTTTGCTCCGTCGAATGGAAACTTCTCTCGTCTCGTCTTGCCGAGTGTTCTCAGGTGCGTCTGTGGCCTTATGAATCCATCCATTGAATTTGGCCGTCGTTGCAGCCGACGTCGACGAGCACCGAGAGCTAGCACACAGGTGTGCCACCCTCTGTCTACACCCCTTTGTCTCGTTCGTCACGTCGACGATGTGTCTGGTTTATATTCGCTTAACCGATGTAATAATCTGCCCGCGAATAAAGTTATGCGCTCCGGATCGATAACCACCCTACCCCGCGGGCTTTAATGTAAATTAGAGAAATTTCTAAAGCCGCACGAGGAAAGTTGGAAGGAGACCTCCTGCTCGAGGAGTATACAGCAACCAGAGATTGTGTATTTTAGGAACACCGGTTGTTGCTTCGAAGATGGAATGATTATTTGTCTGGATTTTGTAAATGTTTGCTGGATGTGCTAGAGTAGAAGGTAATTGTAGAGACTTGATGTCTTCTTAATTGATCAATTAGGGATGTTTGACAGCATATGTAGGTGTGTTAGGTTTTAGAAACACTGCTTATTGTTCAGGAGACATAAAGAATGTTGTTTGCTTGGATTTAGTGAAAGTTTGATGGATGTGGTTGAATAGAAGGTAATTGTAGAGATTTGATGTCTTCTTACGTGATCAATTACGGATGTCCGACAGCATACGTAGGTGTGTTAGATTTTGGTAACACTGTTTATTGTTCAGAAGAGAAAAGAATGTTTGTTTGGACTTAGTGAATGTTTTGTGGGTGTTGTAGAGTACAGGATAACTGTGTAGACTAGATGTCTTCTTAGGTGAGACATTGGGGGAGTTTGGTAGCATAGTTAGGTGTGTAGGATTTTAGAAACATTGCTTATTGTTCAGAAGAAAAGATTGCATAGCTGTTTAGATTTAAAGCCACCCTCAGTGTTGACTTTGTTAGTGAATCATTCTAATATATTATTAGTAACTATTATTACAAAGTACTTGGGTCAACATCTACAATTTCGTGATATGAAATTTTATGAAACAACTTGATATCGTTTAAAATTATTAAAATATTTGAACAAAGTCTTGCATAACTTTGTCTGCACAAAAGGACAGCCAAAGTCTTTTTTAATTCATTAATTTCGCATCAACTACTAATATTGATTATCAGCAACAGGAAATGCAGAGGACTGTTCTAACTATAAATTAATCTTGTTTCCATCGAAGAGCTCGAATAATTTCTTGTTAAGTCTGTTACACAATGAGTCTAACATCCATAAGAAAATGTAGGAAGTAAAGAATATTATGTAGCAGGCAATGAGACACTAAACTCCCACTTAACAGAAGGAACTTATAAACCTGGTTTCAACCAGAATTTTCACAGACTCAGGAAGTTATTAATTTTGTTTGTAAAATATAAACGAACATTCGTCGCGATTTACGACGCAAGGCATTCGAGGAATGTTTTGCTTGGTATGTTTTCAGCAGGAACAATTAAACATAGTGGCTTTTCCATCTGCCGGACGTGTGTCAGTTTTTTCTTTGTCTGTTGTTGGTTTCTGTAACTGGAACCAGGTAACCGATAGGTTTTACGTGACAGAACTGTCATTTATCGACGATACTTTTTTGTCATCCGGACTCTGCACAATCGAAGTCCATTAGCTTTGTCTATTTGGTCTGTTTTTATGAAGTCCGTACTCACCCCGGTACCGATAATTTATTGCTCTGTTTGTGGAACCGCAGCTTCGATGGACTCGTCACTTTGAACTGACGGCGGTCGTATCTTTTTACCGGCTGATAGAAATTTTTTGCAACCCTGGCGAATATATTCTTTAAAATCATTTTAATATAACTAATACGTCGTAGTTCGTATTTTTATCAAACCATAATTGCAATTTTTAAAAATAAATATAAAATAAACTGGCACGTAATTATTTGAAAAGACATTAATTAATAAATTCTATGAGATATCATTAAAAGATATTCATTATTTCATTACTGATTTAATTAACTTCTTGACGTACAGTTTAATTCAGACTACGATACTATATTTAACAATAAAATAAACTAGAAATACTGCTTCCATTTACATATCACAACAGAAACTAACCTTCTTCATGTTTATTATAAAATTTCTGAACATTAAATCTAGTACCTCAAACGTTATAATGAGTGCAGCTCGTTATTGTCCACTTTGGCATCAGGTTACAATAACGAGGCAACTTGTTTTCTTTAAATTTAAATGAAACACGCGCAGTTATTAGGAATATTCAGTCAGTTAGCCATTATTGTTTAACCACTTGGCTTGGAATTTAATCAACGACTACGTGGACCATCAGCGTCTATTAAGTTATCAAAGAGAAAAGGTTAGACCACAAGTGGGACACGTGCAGTTCACTTTTAGCCCGAAGTAGCCATCATATGTGAGACATTCCAACCAAACTGGTTCATAGAGTCTTTTAAAATTATTGTGACTACAACTCATATGCTTTTCTTCTATATTCCATAGGACAGCAGGACAAACTTTCAAAAAATCTTTCAAACCGTAGAATGTTTAATAACATTTTCTAAAATGAGGTGGTCAGAAATGGTCCATCCGCAGTGCACACGCTCCTATACCCTCGCACATTCACTCAAACCCAATACACCTAACTCCATCACACATCATTCTGTACAACACACTCCTACACACTTTCAGATTCAACCCACCTTCAACAAGGTCAGCGAGAAAATTATTCTTCGAGCAATATCCCGTGTTGATTCGAAATTCGCGGATGGAAAAAATGGAAACGCTGGAGAACGAGTTCCCTCGATATTTGCCGGTGTAGCGGGCAAATATTAACCGCGGTGGAAACATTATTCGGTGCAGAAGTAGCGAAACGAAGGGTCGAGAAGGGTGTGAAAAGGGCCATTACGTTTTACCGCATCGGCGAAACAGCCGGCAGTCACTCTTGGCGGTTCGCGTGGACGTCGAGTAACAATGCATAACTGTATAAATGTCGCCTAACACTCGAACAATGCATGGATGTGGGGTAATTGCGCGAAATAGGTTCGCAACTACTGGCCCCTGCATCGGTCACCGGCGGAATAAAATCTGAAACAGAGATTCCGCTCGTGCGCCACTAAATTAACAGGCAAACGATCTTCATCTGTTACAGAGGCTGACTGCAGTCTGTTTAAATTGAGCTGTTGGAATTCAGATTCGAGATTGAACTCGGTTTAATAAAAAAAACTGTTACACAAGCTTAACTCTTTGAACTCCTAATTTTTTTTCATTTTCTTTTCAATAACTCCCTATTATTTTGAGTGTTTTATTTGAAATGTACTTCAAAAGACAGTTGATTGATAGGAACCAATTGGGTACAAAGAATCATGTACCTGAACACTTCAAGGTACCTGTGAATAAAATCGATGTCGAGTCACACTCGACAAAGGAGTTCAAGGGGTTAACCCTTAGTCAAGGCTTACTATTACAAAGCTACCGACTTGGTCGCCGCAGATTTTAAAGAGCATGTTGATAGATCAAGTTATTGTCTCCCTCTGTGTATAGTTTCAGGAGTAGATGATCAATATTTTTGACGATATTTAATGCTTTAAGGTTCTTTCACTTGAAAGCAGCTGTCACAGTAGAGTAGATAACCTCTATTAGAATTTTAACATCAAGTACATATCATTTAAATTATCGAACGTCTACGCCCAAAACCATATACAGGTAGATTCATAATAACATGATTCTATTCTATATTTTAAGATCTAATATGATTCTACCACTTTGGTAGCTTTCCCTGTGAGAAGAACACACTGCGATTAACTAAACAAACTTAATGAAACAAATTTTATAAAAAGAATCGACCAGCACTGCGAATAGGAAGGAGTTGTATTCCATTATGACAACGTCCGACCACGTGTATAGTTGAGGACTCATTGTCAGTAGAAGTTGAGTAAACTAAGATGGGAAGTAACAAGTCATCCTCCACATGGTTCTGCTTCTGCACCGTCTGATTACTACCTGTTTAGATCGTTACGAAACTTTTTATCAGGAAATAATTCAACGGTAAACTTAAAATTCTTTTTGTTTTATAATTAAGAATCACTTCGAGACGCTGCAATTTCACTTCGTGTTTCAATTAAGGAATATGGAAACACTACTACACAAGTCTAATGTGTTATGTCATTCAATTGGAAGAAACAAAGACGGCTGACTCTTAGACTCATGAAGCGATTTAATTTTTAACGCAGCCGATTACAGAAGTTTGTACAAACCTAATATTTTAGTTACATTGAAAGCTCTACTTACGTTGTTTGTACTATCTGTGTAAATGTAACATCGTTCAATTAAAAGAAAAAGAGACTGCTGATTCTTACATACTTGAAGGGACCTAATTTCTGACGCAGCCGATTGCAGAAGTGTGCACCAACTTAATATTTTAGTTACATTGAAAGCTCTACTTACAGTGCCTGTACTATCTGTGTAAATGTAATATTGTTCAATTAAAAGAAAAAAAGACTGATTCTTACACTCATGAAGCGATTTAATTTTTAACGCAGTCGATTGCAGAAGTTTGCACCAATCTAATATTTTTGTTACATTAAAAGCTCTACTTATAGTGCCTGTACTATCTGTTTAAGTGTAATATCGTTCAATTAAAAGAAAAAAAGACGACTGATTCTTACACTCATGAAGCGATTTAATTTTTAACGCAGTCGATTGCAGAAGTTTGCACCAACCTGATATTTCAGTTACATTGAAAGCTCTACTTACGATGCTCATACTATCTGTGTAAATGTAATATTGTTCAATTAAAAGGAAAAAAGACGACTGATTTTTACATACTTGAAGGGACCTAATTTCTGATGCAGCCGATTGTAAAAGTTTGCACCAACCTGATATTTCAGTTACATTGAAAGCTCTACTTACGATGCTCATACTATCTGTGTAAATGTAATATTGTTCAATTAAAATAAAAAAGGATGACTGACTCTTACATACTTAATATATTCTAATTTCTAATGCACCCAATGGCAGAAGTATGAATTTTTCACAAACTAGCGGTCGATCGAATCCGCAAGCTGTGCTTGGCTCGAGTGTCGCGCAGATTGAACCGCGAAAGGGTTAATCCGTAAAAGCCGCACCGGTGTCGCGATTCACCGAGACAATCGGTCAGCAGAATGACATTATCGCTCGCATTAATCAATCTTTAATTATCTGGTTGCATTGTCTGTCCGCCGTGGAAACGTTCCCCGTCATTGCCTCGAATCGTGTTCAATTACAATAAATACGGCCGTTTCGCAGCCATAATCGACGGCGTATCGATTTCCACTTACGATTCTTAAACAACGGAGGAGCACGTAATAGCCGCTTTAATTAATTTTCATTTGTAGCTTTAATAAATACGTACGCGACCGGAGGAGTTTCAGCAAAAACGGCGCCAGGGCAAATCGAACAACGGAATCCGCTCGCGCTTCGAGCCAAGTATAATTTATTCATGAATAGTTAACGATTTTTCTGTTTAAACGCCAACTACGGGGGCAGACCGAAGATAAAAATACGTTAAAATCCTTGAACATATTTTCGGTTTTAAAATTTAATTCAGTTGATCGTTTGCTGACACGGCGTTCATGGACGTGTGTTTGGACAGTAGAAGCTCGATAGTTGCAGTCTCGATACTTGCAAGCTCGTCTCTGTTGCATACCGCCAATACATGCCGAAGATGGTCGCCTAGTTACGGATAAACAAAATGAAAAGCGATAGTAGAAACGGTTCTTGCAACATTAATTGCATGAATGTGGTGCTTGCGTGCATTTTCAGCCCCGTTATCCTGCAAGCATTGAGCTTTTATTGCTTCCATCTACTGGTAGAACGTAGTATCACAGTTTTGTGAAGAAATCCTGAGACACCGTATACGGAATAAATTGGGAATATTTTAGGGGTGGCTTCAACACACGAAAACAATAAAAGAAAGTTCATATAAATATATGTCCTATTTGACTTTGCGAATTTTGTACCGCAATAATTCTTTCCTTAGATGGACGTAGTGTCACTCAGTTCCTCCCAACTGTTTAGAAACAGAACTCGGTATCCACCGCACAACATTGTCGTCTAATTCTCTAAACACTACTCTTAGTATCTTATGAGTAGTAGTAGTATTGTACGAGTCACAAGAGCATTACGTGTCAAGATTGTTTAAATACGTCGTGTGTGAACAGTGTGAAGTGAAAATGCCAAGTTATTCTAATCAAGAAATGGCAGACATGCGCCTAATGTATGGGCTTGCCCAGTGTAGTGACAGACAGTCATTGGTAAGACGTCTGCAGGCTTGTATTCAGATGCGAGGAGATCATTTTGAACACATCTTATGGAAGTAAGCAGATACAGTTTGTTGAAAATCAAATTTGCTATAACTCGAAAACAAAATCAAATAGAGCTATGTTTATATGAACTTTTTTATCGATCAGATGTGCTGAAGTCACCTCTAAAATATTCCCTACTTATTATGGGACACGCTGTATATAGAGTGGGTCATTTAAATGGGAACATCGAAATGTCTTTGTTAGATTTGAAGATTGGTACAAGTGGAAAACGATGTCCAGCACACCTTGCCTTGGCCAGTTATTAGCGAACGGTCCTAATTGTTTCATTACATCTGCGTACCACATGGACCGAATGTCATCATGGTTCGAGGGAGGTTGATTCCTGGAAACCAGACAAGCCTGGGAATTACCTAATTTTAGGAATTCTCCAGGTGACTCAGCGACCAGCAACCCTCTGCCCTAAACTGAGAACTCGCAACCCGAACGTTCGTGTATCCCTTCAACCAATCAACAATTAGCAACAAAAGCCGCTAATAAAGGCTACACCCAGACCATAACGAAAATATGAACAAACTAAAAGAACGAAATCAGTTCTTACACACTAGGCACACTGGCAGTGTCTAGGTTAGACTCTACTAACAAGGGAAACTACCGAAGTGGTCGTCTCAGCTTTTAATAAGCTTTTGTGTGTCGATAGATCATGTTACTACAAGACTCCCTATATATGGTTTTAGGCAAAGATGGTCAATAGTTCAAAAGATACTTAATGCAAACGGAAACTCAGTGTAGCAACCTAACGCCTAGCCAAAGCTGTTCCACTTGCAAACACCTCTTGCAGTAAGTTAAACTATCGACTGTCTACGCCCAAAACCATAGGAAGACAGAGAGCTTCGTAATAACATGATCTATTAACATGCAAGGGTACATTAAAATCTGAGATGACCACCTCGGTAGCTTTCCTTGTAAGAGTAACGTTCAATATGAAAATAAAATACAAACTCACCTGGCAAATAATTCCTTATTTGCTAAAGCCTGAACCACCCAAAGACTGCGTGGTACAAACCGATACCGTACATGGAACTAGTCAAAATTGAGATGCAGAGTTGTTAGACAAAATAGTGGAAACATAGCTTATAAGTCATCTGAGCCAGATATCCTCCTCCAGCTTCTCTAAAAGAACTTGAAGAGTTTCTGGATGAAGAATGGTGTAATATTCCATTAAACATTATTCAGGATTTGTATGATTCTATTCTCAGGAGAATTCAGGCTGTATTAGACGCCAATGGTGATCCAGCACGATACTAATAAAGTAAGGGGCGTTTCCATTATTTCATCCAACCCCTGTACACTTGTCCTCTTCCATGCCGTCTGCAAAAAGACCTACATTTTCCTTAATGTTCAAACAAATCCAGTTAATTTGTTATGCATCACTGTCACTCCACTAGGAGATCTATCTTTGTCCATAACAGGATCACCTGAACTAACTTTGCAAACAGCAGAGAAGTCAGTCCTGAATCCACAGCCGGCTCGGCCCGACCTATAGCAAGCGACTATCCGGGCTATTCCCACGAGTATTGAACTTGCAGCCACAGTTCTGTCTTCAATAAATTATTCCGCCAGTCAAGCAAGATTAATTAGGCGCGTGTACGGTCTACCCACGCAGAAATGAGTAACTCGCAGGGGAAGGCCGAGTGTTTTACGTTTTCGTGAACTTGCGTCTCCGTTGTGCCGCCCTGGGCTTTACGAGCTTTTCTGCGCCCACGTTGCATGCATTCGACGCGATTTACGATCGACAGAGACACTCGTGACCGTAAGGCCGCAATTCTGCTCGTATTAACTTTTTACCGAAATACGAGTTCTCTCGTCTCCGTACCTTATTTACGTTTTAATTCATTTCACGGAGCCTATCCCGATTTCACGGTAGGCTAACTCCTAGGCCATAACTCACCGCGTTCCGTTCGGCAGAGCAATTCCGTATGTACCTTCTACACTTGCAGGATAGCCGTGAAATAAATTTGTAAATGTGTTAGACGGAGGATTTTTATGCAATTATACCTCTTATACTTTATCGTGGAAGAACACGTGAAACTGTTCGAAAAATATACTGGGTGACCCATTTAAATCGATCCACTCGAATATCTTCGAAACTGTTGACGATACTAAAAAATGTTTCAGACAAAAGTTAAATGGTTTCTGGGGACACATTATTTGGTGTGAATAGGTTTGTTCTATGTGGACAGGCAGAGGACATATGAAGGTCAACTTTGTTTTTTTAAATAGAATTATATGTTTTTTAATACACTAATAGATGCATCTTGTCATTCTTTAGACAAAAGTACTAAGCCACTTATGGCGACAAATCATGAATTTAGAAGATATTCTAATTTTAGTATTGGGAAATAGTATACAATTTCGGTGTAATATATACTGAAATTAAAATATTTTCTAAACTAATGATTTTTCGCCATAAGTGGCTTAGTACTTTTGTGTAAGGAATGACAAGCTGCATCGATTAGTGCATTAAACAAATATATGATTCTATTTGAAAAAAGAAGCTTGACCTTCAGATGTCCTCTAGGCGTCCACATAGAAACAACTTACTTATATCAGATAATGTACCCCCTGAAACTATTTAACTTTTGTCTGAAACATTTTTTAGTATCATCGACAGATTCGAAGATATTCGAGTGGGTCGATTTAAATGAGTCATCCTGTATATTGATAATTTGTTTTATGGTACTTATTTTAGAAGATGTGCATTGCAAATTGCATAAACATCTGCAGACTAGTTATGAGAAAGAATGAATCTATCACGTTCATACAAAAGTGTGCAATCATTTCCTGATCAAAGTATAACAAATTGGGAGGATCCTGGAATTCTGTTCTTCAACACATACAAGGAAGTGAGCTGAAAATCATTTTCATACATATTCATTAAAAAGTGACTTAAAACTATTAGGTCAACCCATAAATAATGTGAATTTTCTTTCACATTTTGACCATGTTTTCCACTTAAATAATTTTGGCAGACCCCTAAACAGGTGGTAGTCAGTTGGTGCAACGTCTGTACAATATGCTGGATGAATCATTATTTCCTAACCAAATTTCCCTAATTTCTAGACAGATATAGAAGACTAATGGCTTTGATTATATTCTTGTATTTCACCTTCCAAAAATACGAAAGGAAATTCGCATGACTTATTGGATGACTTAATATTTCATCGCAGTAACTGGTTTACCCAACGGAGTCAGCTAAAAAAGGCTGCAATCCGGAGGGAAAGCCAAACGGTACAGTCTGCTATCGGGATAACTCGATTGAAATTTTCCCTTCAGCGAAACCTACGTCGCGTTTGCTTTTCATCCCGTACACCAGCCTCTAATTTAACCGGAACAGAATGCAAGACGCGCGTGCACGGAGCTGCGACGCGCCGGAGCGAAATAGATCACGAAACGAGCTCCCCCGTTCCGGAAATCAAATTCTCGAACACCGCTACACCGTTTCGCGATTTTCTGAGACGTGCGCCTCCCATCGTCTTTAACCCTTCAGTCGAGACAGCTCCCTTCTACCCTGCACCGTCTGCTGTGGCCTGGCCAGGCTAACTTGAACGTCAGAACTTTGTAGAGGCTCTAAAGGAGTCCTTGCTAACCAGGAAGCTTCAGTATTGCACAATGTGCCGTCTAAATCGAGGGACCACCCACTGATGTAGGAAATAATGACGCTGGATGTAGGCTTATTAATTTCTTCTATTACTGCCGGTAACCTGACTGTCAGCCAGTTCGTGTTCAGACCAATTGCTGATTATAGTGTCTGTGTGCGATGACTAGAACTAAACTTTCACGAGTCCTGAACTGAGCAGATTGCTAATTGGTTTCTTAACCCTTAGAAGACTGCGAGCGGATATATACGCTCAGCAAAAACGGTCGCTGTGGCCTGAGGGCGCCTTTATCCGTTCAGAATGATACGTTCGCTATGGCTTAATGGCGGATGTATGCGCTCAGTAATTATCATTTCGATTTACTACGACATAAAAATTTTTCTGCGCTGCTTCTTCTGTTTCTTTCTTCTTTTGCCTGTGCTCAACTATGTATCGCGCAAGCGTTCAATGGGTTAAGATCGAACGGAAAGTTCCAGCCAGATCGTTTGCTATTTTTAAATAAGCATCGGCTGTATGGAGTGTTCAGGTGGGTTCCATTCTATACTCTTAGGATTAAAAACGTTTGAGATTCGCATATCCCTTTGCAGTAGGACTCTTAGAGCTAGATGTCCTTGGAAGGAAGCTGACGATGCCTTCTGAAGCTTGATGGTGGATGAGACACTTGGCAAAAGAGTGGAACTCATTCTCCAGGTTAGAGTGCTTGCTACATGTCCCATGAATTGTTACTTGGTACTCTGACCCTTTAGAAATGTGACCATGTCACATGTCACGTTGACTGCCAAGGTGGTTACTGATGACTGGCACCTTAAATTTTATTTAATTAAATAACTATTGATTTTTACTATATTCTGAATAAATTTAACGTTGCAACACTAATATAGGTAAGCATGTGCAATACTGAATATTTAAACATTTTTTCCTTTCCCATTTATATAGAAAAAAAGGAATTTATATTGTGTCTGACTAGCGATGGCTATTTTCACTGTGGCAGTCAACGTGTTAAGCACCAGTTGGGCAATCCATAAACTAACCTACTCTACGTGACTTATTACTAGACTGTTAATGTCTGTGCAATTTAATATATCCAAAATGGTGAATGATGGACATCTAATAACTTAGCAAGATCAAAATTACACATTTGAAACGTTTCAAGGAGTAAATGCAGTCTTGTTGGAGTTTCATTTATTTAGCTATATTCACACAGGAAACATAGAAGTTTAGAAATGTATGTTTGCATAAATATACCCAGTTTACCTATTACTCATCTCGAAACCTGGACTGAGGACCAGTTTAGACTAATCTCTGCGACCGTGTCATAAAGTTTCTCTATTGTACTCCCTAACAAAAATAATGATCACGACTTGCAGGAGAGCAATCTGAAATATCCAAACAAATCTTGACCTCGATATTGAAAATTTAATTTGTTTAAAAATTCTAAGTATTCTATTTGTCAAGATCACAGCAATCATTGGTTCATAATTCTATCGCTGAGATGTTGTTTTTGAGAACAATCTGCGAGCCAGGTACGCAGGGCAAACTCAACCCTTTGACTGCAGCACACTCCCAATGGAAATCATTCGCTGTTTGCGGAATAATAATAACTGAATAACAACGGTTGATACCTTTTATACATTTCTTTAATCATGCTTTGTTTTCTTTCTCTAGTAAACTCTACATTCATTTGTATACTCTTTCAATGGTTACTTGTTATTTATTTTTATTCTCTAACCCGACTCTGAGCTTTTATGCACTATTAGGAAGTGACACCTAGTTTTCCAGGTTACTATAGTGACTATTCGTACGTAAGAAGCTACTTTCACATGACGTACATACATATATATACTCCTTTCACAGTCAAAGGGTTAATTAACAAATGTGAGGACCCTAGAAATCGGACTATCGTTAAAAAAGTCAACTTTCTAGAGTCCTATAGTCAATAGCAATTGGCGTATCACAAATTCTCAGTTTAGCTCATGGGGTGAATGTCCCTAAGTATGCAATCTTAGGCCCAGAGTTCTTGAACCATCCAGTTCATCAAGATGCAGCTCATACTTGGCATGATAGGCAGGAGTTTTAAATTCAAGCCAAGACGTGAATTATAAAATAAGAAGCTTTCACCCTCTTGAAGTTTGCTCACCCATTCACCTAAATCACTCATGCTTCCTTAAATCAATGTTATATTTAAGGACCATCGAGCCAGAGACGTTCTAGCAGACGCATACAGCAGAGACATGGTGCAGCCAAAAACCCTGATTAGGTAGGGGAGTTTTCACCGCGTGTTAAAGGGCAGCTTATAACATCGACCCAAAAGCTTCAAAGCAGAAACATTTATTTCTCTTCGAAATCCATTCAGC
Organism: Macropis europaea; assembly: GCA_916610135.2. Lineage (NCBI taxonomy): Eukaryota > Metazoa > Arthropoda > Insecta > Hymenoptera > Melittidae > Macropis > Macropis europaea. The sequence continues at coordinate 9,388,945 of OU744353.1, forward strand.
CGTATGTTAAACATCAAAATAGCGCACAAAATCCAGAAGGTAGCTTAATCAAAATTGCAATCGCCAAACGTCGTGGAATAATTAACCGGCCGTGCTTTTGATATGCCGTTTGCGGCAAATGAAATTTTCTTTCACACGTTTTAGACGATTTTCCTGGTTGGCCAGAGAGTCGAAACCGCGAAACAACGACGAAATAGAGGGTAAAAATTTTAGAACAAAGAAACGAGCTGGAGGAGCTGACGAGCAAAAGGGTTAATCGAAAGTTGTTAACTCCCCGACAGGGAGATATTCATTAATCCCGAAACACGAGCTTTCGGGAGTTTTACGACTGTGAAACTAATTACGACACGTTCCGTAGTTCGTTGCGAGTCTGTTTCGAAAAGATACCGTGCGGAAGCGCGCGGTATCGTTGAAAATGTTGTTTACTGCTAAATATTTTCCAGGGAACGCGTGAGTTGCTCGAGAATTTACGGCCAATATCAAAGCGCTGCAATTATGCAGGGAAACAAATATGAATGTGCCGAAGTGCAGGATTCGTTTAATTAATTGCTGCGAAACGTACGATCTGACTTTTAAAATTTATATCAGACGAAACAAAATAGTTGCTAACCTCTGTTATATTTCAGATTAAATTAATGCAACATAAAATGAAATTACACTTACAGTTGTAATTGTTTATAGAAATACTGATCTGCAAAGTTGGTTTACTTAATTGTTATAAAATTTATAATATTCCGTAACTCCAATTTTAAATCGAATAAAATCAAATAATTATTAATTCTCATTATACTTCAAATAAAATTAATGTCAGAGTGGTGCAAAATAAAATTGTACTAGATTAATATGAAAAATTATAACTATTCGCAAAAACGAACATTAAAATACTACCATACGAATATTAAAATTTACATCAAATAAAATAATTGTCAATCCCTACTATATTTAAAATAAAATTAATGTCACTGTGATATAAACTATAACCATACAAAATTGTAATTATTTATAAGAACACATGCGAAGAGTTGTTTGCCGAATTGTTATAAAACTTATAATTTTCCGTAATTCCATTTCGACATCGAGTGTAATCAATTGCATACTTTTATTAAAATATACATAAATTAATATAACAGCTATATTACAGAAAACTGCACCATGTAATAATTAAACATGTCCGCCCTTAACATAATGTTCTTGTAAGAACTCAGTTCGACTATGGAACGCGTTAAAAAACGTATAAACGAAAACTGAGCGTCTGTAAACGGAATCAGGAAGTTTGAGGTTATGTCACGTCGACAAGCAACCATCGAAGGACCGCAGCCACTGTTTGCCTCTGAAAAACGTTCTTAATACTCTTATCAGTTCCCCAGCAGACTGGAAAAAGTTTTATAGATTCCTTTTCATTGTCGCAACGAGCTTCGACAAATATTACGCCACGAATTGGTTAACGCGATGTCTCAGTTATTCCGAGTTTCAATTAACTAGTTCTTTTTTTCGCCCGGTTTTATCTGGCCGAAGCCAGACTCCATTTCTAGGCCGGCGATTGTCTCATTGAACTCGCATTCCACATTGTTCTTTCGTTTATATTTTTAGAATCGGTGCGCCTGTTACAGGTTATGTTCGAACCCCCTCCGCTTCGAACGCCGGGAAAAATTTCAAAGCTGAAGCGGTTCTACGAGTATGACAAACTCTGCACGACGTCGCGCTGAAAATACTGGAACCTTCAGGAATCAAGATACACCAGCACATCAGCCAGAGATGATATTTTCAGTGAATTTTTTCCTTGGCCGCGGAAACGGCTGATTTTTAAATTCACGCTTGGGAAAAAAAGCAGACGACGCGATGGACGGGCCGGCGTGTCCCGAAATAAAATCAACGAGACTACGATGACATTTTCGTTGAGAAGCTAAAAACTGCGGACGAATTGCTTAAATTTCTCCGATTACCTAACGGCACAAACATTTTTTCTATTGTCCTTATTTTCTCGTCGCTCGACCGTGCAAAAACTGCTCGCCAGGTGTTTCGAATTAAACGCTACCGAACTGGCAAGCTCGTCGACGTCGAAAAAACGACGACGACAACGGCAACGCGTCGTGTATTACACGATCTCTGGAAATTAATTAAAGCGATACACAACTAGAATGAGATAATTACGGCGTAGATGGGGGAAAAACACGATTCTACGCCGATAATCCGTGCCTGGAGGGGATTCCACGCGTTCCAACCCCTCCACCGCATTTCCCCTACGTTGTTTACCCCCACTCCGCCGCGTATTTCGTGGTACTTTTTCCCCTCCCCTAGCTGCGAGCGTTATTTCGCTAATCCGAATGCACGAGAACCGGTTAAACTTCGAAAACCAGGTAAATATGAATTACTCGGCCAAGAGTTCTTGTCTACTTGATGAATGTGGACACGACACTGTAATAATGCACGGACAGGGTAAGGCTGAATCATGAGTTGTCGGGTTTTTATTTTTTACGATCTGTGATTGAAGATAATTATTCTAGACGTGGACGAACAAACTTGAAAAGGACACTTGAAGTGATTGTGAAAAATATTAAGGCATTGGTTAATTTTGAAGATTGTTTTATGCGGTTATTAATTGTAAGTGTAAAATGTACAGGTTGGTAGAACTGTTTGAATAAAAGAAAGGAAAAATTGTGAGTGGATAAAATTTGTTTCAGAAAATTCAGATAACCTTGAGTATTGTGAAAACTAGTCAGGCACAATATAATATGTTGTTGTAATTTTTGTAAAATTGAAAGAAATGTATGTTACTTTGTTCGAAAAATAAACAACTTTGAATTGATCTTGACCATGTGTTCGAGAAAAAAATTCTTTATTGTATCGTTCTCATGTTTTAAAATAAAGATAATTAGGTATTCGATTTCTGGTGGATCACCCGGTATATGTCCAACAAGCTGTTCTCGAGCGTCTGACTAAACACGGAATTTTCTACTGCGGCATGGTATGAGTTAACAGACGTTTGCACATTAAACTTCCGATATTTAATTTCTAAGCTTGGAATTAAAACTCTTCAAGATACAAAAATGTTCATAATATCCTGAAGATGCAACAACTATCAACAAATCATGATTCTATTAAAAATACACGTTGAAGTTACATAAACTTTTGAATATTCTCAACTGTCGAGATAATAATTCTCTTACGAGTTTCTTCAGTTTCTAAACAACTTCTACGAACCTCTATAGTTTCTGCCTAACATTTAGTATAATTCTGTAGCAATAGCTCACAAGGAAAGAGAGACTGTTCCAGACAAATCGCAGAATTAAACAAAAATACTAACAAGCAGAGAATGAGAGAAAAATATACAATCAGAGAAAATGTAGAACGATGAAAATGATAGGCAAGAAAATGTCTTATATAAGAGACATTTCGACTACATGGTTCAATTTCTCTATTAATTGCGCCATAATTCGAATTTCGCTTTCGATGGAACGCGTCACCGAGTCGACGACCGCGACAATCGATCTGTCCACGATTATTAATAATTTGCGGTTCTACAATATATTAATCACACCTTTAATAGCTAAATTTAAGCTACAGGTGTCAATTATTTATTATCTTAATCTCAAAACCAGAAACACTTTATAATTTCAAATTAATATTGACTTTTCCGACTGTAACAGTAAAATAGACATTTCATGTCGTTTCAAATATACAGCGAAAGTTTAATATTAATAATAACCCTTTGAACTCCTTTATGGAGTGTGACTCGACATCGATTTTATTCACAGGTACTCCTATATCGAGTCACACTCGACATTTTTAAATTGCCAGTTTAAATACGTATTATATTTCGCAATATTTCTTTTTTACCTGGATAAGCAATATTACATGTACATGACTCTTTTTTGTAACAAAAAAAGTCCTTGAAGTGTTCAAGTACATGATTGTTCGTACCTAATTTGTTCCTATCAACCAACTGTTTTTTGAAGTACATTTGAAATAAAACACTTAATATAATAGGGAATTATTGAAAAGAAAACTAAAAAAATGCGGAGTTCAAAGGATTAACCCTTTGATTGCGGGCGACTTGGAAACCGCAGTCGTACACAAGGAGCCATTGCACCGAACGTCTATAGGCGTTAACAGTTCATAGTGAGCGGAACGATTAATAAAAAAGTATATAAAATCCTTCAATAATTGAAATCAAAGAGCCAGACCATGTAAAATACGAATTAACTTCATCGCAGCTTGATGTTTCGATTCAGACTATTCCGTGCAAAAAGGAACACACACCTAAGCAACTCCTTCGGGCGAAAGCCGCTTGTCAAAGGAATTAAGTATTTTTCTACGCTGTCAGAACTGAATGGAAAGCTTTGCTCGGTCCTCTATAAAATGTGCACCGGCTTTCTCGGCAAAGAAACGAGTTACGAAGTAAATATACAACGCGCGTTCACGTGCTTTTCTTTGGCCTATAATCGTATAAGCGTTTCGCGATGCGGCCTCGAAAGCGGTGAAATTACTTTATTGTAATGCCGGCGACAAAGGAAATGAACGTGCAGTATATTTCCCCGTTTGTCAATTAAAGTTTCATTCCCGCGCCGTGCATGCTCGACGATCGAAGAAAAATTTTCGAGGAGAAATTTCTATAGCCTGCCCGGCTTCGTTGTTTCTTCATAAAGCATTCTGCGCGGTGAATTTACCGGTGCACGTAATTTTTTAACATACACGTTTCTATGAAACATATTCGTTGTTCAAACACGTAGAAATTTATACGTACTTTTTTAAATGTCGTTCCGCGTGATATGATACGTTTTGTGATTCCGTGCAAATTTGTTTTTGTGTGATGTGATAAATTGATTTATTTCTATGTATGATAAATATTAGTGTCGTTACATTTTTAGGGGAATAAAAAATAGTCACATTTTTATGTATTGCTTCAAACACTTTAAAATAGTGTTTTAATATTTGATAACGAATAAGAAGATGAATATTTGTAGAATACTCACGGAACGATAAGAGAAAATTAACTGTTATCTTACTGAAGCTATGGTTTGCCGAAAATAGTACTATGTACATAAATCTCAATTTTTGCAAACAGGAATAGTATGTATTGTCAATATTCTTTTACAGTTAAAATTATGCTATTAATGCCTGTGTATTCTACCATGTTATTGAGAAAAACCTGTCTGTTTCGACGTAATGGGTAAATTGTTAAAAAACGTTAAAAATATTATTTCGAGCGATAACATGACTACGATCAACATAAATCTCTTCTTAATAAAAATTAGTATCGTGGGAAGAGCAAACTTGTTATGGCTTTCCTCAAGCATTCTTTAAATAATTTGTTAATAAATTCCTAGAGAATATTTATATGACATTTGTTCTCATTTTTAGTTTCAGAATATTCTGAAAAACTTTCCAAAGAAGTTTCTCAGCCACCCAGACGTAGGTTACAAACTATGTCTGACGCTGGACCGTCCGATTCTCCTTGCCCCTCGTGTTCTATTACATTTCACTTCTACCATGTTCCACTCGCATACGTCAATCATATTTTCCCAGGTCCAGTTGTAACTTTTGACATATGTATTATCCCGAATGTCGTTGCAAGTTTCGAAAAAACTTTTGAACGATGCAAAGTTAAAATTTTATTTAAGGTCCTCGAGCTGTGTCACTGTATAGTCTGGTACGAAATACTTACAATTCTTTTGCATAATATACTTTTGCAAATTATTAGAAACATACTGTCACCGTCAAACTCCCAACCCCCTCAAAGCTACCCTTTTCTATTCCATATAATTTTTAAAATACAAGGGTTTCAGTAAGTAAAGACTGTTTAGCTTTAAAAGATTAAGAAAACATTTTATTATTTACTTTTATATATTTTTGAAGCACATAGTACCGTAATCTATTTTTCCACACAATCACTTCATACATTTAAGTATTTCTCATAACTGTTCTTTAACATTTTAAGCATTTATCAGAACCTTAAAATCCCGTTCCTATAGTCGTCCATCGTCAGTCCATTTAAACAATTCTTGACTGCAAGCTGCAATTCGTCATCGCCTCTAAAACATTTTCCACTCAGGATCTCCTTAGATAGATTAAGTACCTAGATTAAGGTACTGTGTGTTTAAAATAATATAAAATTGAATAATAAAATGTTTTCTTAATTGTTAAAGCTAAACGGTCTTTACTATTTGGATTATCTTCGTATATGCAATTATAAATTAAATAGGACACCCTGTACTTTTAGAGATATTCCAACGAAATTATTAGAATCTCAAAATCGCAGAGCAAAAAATAAAATTCTCACAGGCGACAATAAAGTCCGCCGTTACTAAAGTTCTCGCTGGAGCAATTCCGCGCAAGATGGCGCGGCAATCTGGAGCAAGAAATCGGGCCACCATCAATTTGTAACGTCGGTTAAATACGAGCAGTTTAATGATCCAAAATGCTAATGACGGCTGGCGTGGTTCTCGAGATAAGATCGATATTTCAAAGTCCAGCCAGCATTTAAGAGCCGACCTGGGTGCTCGTCCGCAGAAATGACGTAACTTTCATCAGCTGCTAAACTACGTTAGGCCATTATGATCGCGCAGTCCGTCCTCCGGACCGAAATACGTTTGTTCGTGACCGTTCAGCGTTATTTATCCCGAAGTTAAGCGCAAAGAACTTCTGGAAATCTAATTTTTCGAGTTCATGAAGAATCTGGGTAGGTCAGGCAACAAGGTATGAATTAAGAACGCTATGATATCGCTGGTAAACTGATGTACAGAATGTTTCATTTAACGCGGTCACCTGTGGCATCTTTGTTTAACGTGAGAACCACTGGCTCTCACAGCATTGAAAATGGCTTTCCCATTTTAGTTGATAAGAATCTTTTGTTCGAATGTTTTTATATGCAAATATGTTCACTACCACTCAAAAGTGTTCGCCCAGCCACTGTTACAGCAAATATAGTGAAAGCAACATGTATTGGCTGTATCGATTAAATATTGCAGAAGCAGTTGAATATAGATCTGATTTTTGGAAAAAGTAACAAACATTTGCTATAATAAAAGTATAAAATGTATATACATAGGTGGACAAATATTTTTGAGCGGTAGTGTATATAGTAATAGTAAGAAATTTTATTAATAAAGCCGTTTGCAGGTCTACAAAAAAATTGCATTTATATTTTTCCTTCTGTTTTGTATGAAGCAAATTTATAGCTAATTATTTTTTTATTTAATATTCAGTATATAGTTAAGTAATGCGATAAATGCGTTCGTCAGGTTTTTCCTTCTCTTGCGCATTCCTACTTTTATTATTTTACGAGTTGCTCAATCACCTGTGATTTGTTATAAAAACAGAGGGAAACAATTATGTAAAACTGCGTACCTAATTTGAAAGATTGTTACATCTTAGAAATGCAATTAAATCGGCCAGTACGTTTCAGTATAATTGTAAGAGCTTATTACTGTGTTTATTGTAGTAAATAAACAGTATATTACAGTAAACAAATTAGAAAATACGTACCAGCTGTTGACTGATCGCTGAAGTTAAGCTACTTTAAACAGGGTCAGTATTAAGGTGGGTGACCGTCTTCAATGCTTCCATGTTGCTGTTGACAACTATAGTGTTTTGGAACCCAACTGAAGCTGTACATACCCCAGCTAGAATACCCACAGCAGCGGATGCTGGCTTACACGAAAAGAGGAAGAAGTTAAGCTACTCTGGACACGGTTAGCGTTAAGATGGGTGACCGTCTCTCTTGCCTCTGTGTTGTTGTTGACACATGGCGGTAGTTCAGAACCCAACAGAAACTGACGTCACCTTGTTTGCCTTGTCCCTATCACCCTAAGCGTCTCAAACACTTTTCAAACCATTAAAATAACGTAAAATGTTTTGTGATTTGATATAAGTAAAATGAAAAAAGCTTTAATTGAGCAAAATAAAAGAATGTAAAATATTTTGTAATTGTCATTAATATTTATTATCACTATTGCTACCTATATTACTGTTAGTGTTACTATTACATTTTGGGCCACTTAAAGATTTGAGTTTTGAGGCATAAATTATGTTAAGAAATTGACGATACGACTGTTATCATGATTGCAATTCAACAGTCCTCCTCATTTCTTTATAAATTCATTTTTTCACTTAGAATCGTCGCCTTAGAGGATGTGCTACTTTCGAAAAATTTTGTAGAAACTGAACTAGTATACTTCTATTTTTATTTCATCATTGCGATATTTCGCTCAAATTTTTCTAAGGTCAATGCTTACTAAATTAAATTCTTCTAGCGTTGAAGTGTAATTGAACAATTTAAAGCTTGGATATCGTTTTCTGGTGGATCTTAAGGGTACGTTCGAGTCGACGATGTTTCAAAATCGAAAACAAGGACGAAAAAAGATTTCATACTACGATAATCATCAGGATTACAATTTAACAGTTTTTCTACTTCTCTATAAATGTATTTTATAATTCCAATTTATTTTTCGCATAGAATCGCCTACTTAGAGGTTATACTACTTTTTTCAGAAAGTTTGTATAAACTCGAAGAGCAAACTTCTACTTTTATACTATCATTGCGGTATTAAATTTACTGAAATTTTTCTACAAATCCGAAGTTACTACATTAAATTCTTCTCGCGTTGAAGTGTCATTGAACAATTTAAAGCTTGGATATCGTTTTCTGGCGGATTGTAAGGTTCCGTTCGATCCGACGGCGTACCGAAATCGGAAAATAGGGGCGGAAAAAACAGTTGACGGTACCATTATCATCGCGATTGCAGTTTAACGGTTCGCTTCGTAGGAAATTCTCAGATTCCACGGGATCACGGAGCTTTTGAGAAAAGCAGGGACGCGCGGGATCGCGGAATAACAAAGGAATCGGATCGCGGGGTGCGCTCTCGTGTCGAAAAATGGGAAAGGGGTAGGAAAGGCGGAGGGTTCGAATCCAATATCGGCGAAGCAGGCTGCCTCGAATTTGCCTGGTTCTTTTCCTTTTCGCGCGCACGCTGATCTTCTTATACCTCGGTTTCTTATTTATTTGCAAAATCGTTCAATCGATCCTCCCCGACTGTCACTGCTAGTTTTTTCTCATTTTCGCTGAGAAATTTAATAGCGTCGCAGAGTGTTTGATGTAAAATCCTTCGAACAACGGAATTTTACTTAAGGAAAATAAGACGAACACCGAAGATGATAATATCTGAATTGATACCATTGAACATATTATTCCGTCGAATATTTCCTGGAACTGTATTAATACTATAAAACTTATAATACTTACTCAAGATGTATCCGTACTTCTTAGATAAAAATCTATGAAAAATTTGACAAATCTAATAAAATGATTTAATATAAAAATGTTAAATAAAATAGACGTGTGTTTATAATATTAGGTATTATATCTCTGACAATAATACTTGAGCTTCTTTTTAACCTCTCCAGGGACTTATTAACACTATACCAATTACAATACTTACTCAGTATGCATTTATATCAATAATTAATTATTATTATATATATATTCATAATTCATTTAATTCAAAAATGTGAAACAAAGTAGGGATGTGTTTATAATATTAGGTATTATATTTAATTTAAAACGAAGCAGGGGTGTGTTTATAGTATTAGATATTGTATTTAATTTAAAACAAAGTGGGAGTGTGTTTATACAAGTAATATTAGGTATTATATGTTCTTGAACAATACTTGAAGTTTTTAACCTTCCTTAGGATTTTAGTACCGTTCTAAAAATAATTATATTTGTTCAGGATGAATATACAGCAATTCGACAATAAATAAAAAATTATACTTACACTGAAAAATAATATTATCAAATTTCATTTGCAACGTATTTATAATGAGTAATTCTGTTACAAGTCGAGGTTCTACTGTGTATTAAATTTCGTTTGAATACAGTCTGCTGGAAATACGTCATAACACATGAAAGTAGGGCATAATTCCCGTGACCTCCATTAAAAGTTGTATAAATTTATGTAAACGAGTTTTCGAAAGGGTAGTCGTTTTGAATTCACATTTTACTCTCTTCTGCTCTGCTGTTTCAGTCTCACGTCCGTTGTTTGTACTATACGTTACAAATTACATGTATTATTTTCGTTCAATTAATTAAACATGTTTTATTTAAACCATGTTTCTTCGTATACAGTAATAGACCTCCGTTACAGTTTACGTATACGGTTAATTTCTTTTGAATAGAATTTTTAAGTATAACGCATAATTTAATAATAAAAAGAAACGTATGAATTGTTGTATTCGCGAGGAGAATCGTTAAACTGACGTTCGAAAACAGAGAGCGAACAGCACGAACAATATTCGAATCAATAACACATTTCACCACAAAGTTGGTTTACCTTCAACTCATGATAGATAGGGGTAGGGTGCGTTCTATATACGGTAGTTAACCGAACTTCCCTAATCTTCAAACTAATTTTGAGTTTAATCCATGACCGCGAATATTCAGTTTAGCAGGAATGGGTAATGCTACGTGTTTGTTAAAACGTATTAAAATTATACGGATACGTCGATGGAAACTTTTGCAATCCTCTTAAATCCGGGAACGATTCACTAATTAGAGGAAAAACCTTTTCGTTCGATGTTCTGATTATAAATCATGTGAGAATTTATTTCTCTTTTTCGTCAGCACATAAAATATACATAGAGTGTACAAAAAATTGTCAAAGATTTCAAGGCAGAATTTTCACGTTAAATTGCTGTAAATTTAGTTTGACTTCGAAATTAAAGATTCTTTTTTATTCGGTAAAAAGATCAAAATTTTAAGCCACATTTTTGTGATGAGCCGATTTGGGTCAGAAAAAGTAAGTAAAATTTTTGTTTACTCCCAGTCTGACAGAATGTTATTCACAGCTTCTGAACAAATGTCAGATTTTACTTTGACAAAATTATTTATTTCATTTTATTTTTCGTTTTTGTAGCATGTTTTGTTAAACTTTGTTGAACTTTTATTAACATACCCAAATATCTGAAAAAAGCACATTTAAAATCATGACAAAAATGAAAGTACATTGTTTAAACATTCACAGAACAAAATACAGTTCTGTCAAAATTTCAGTCCTCTAATAGCAGCAATATAGATAATATTCAACATTAAAAATCCACAGTCTACTTATAATTATTATTATTTGTACTGTAAATAATGTCGACTTCTAAGATTGCTGGCAACTAAAATAGAAAATAATCAGTATTCCCGCTAATAAACAAAATCATATAAAGTGTAACGTCTGAACATCCTTCACCAATTTCAGTATTTTTTAAAAATTCTCCGTATCAGTCAGTGAATCTAAAACTGGCCCAATATATTTATTTCTGTGTAATTAGCTCCGCGCTGAACATCCACCTAAAAAAATAATCTATTTTACCCAATTCGCGGATATTTTCAAACGGAGCGTAGCGAGCGATTCAGTGCGATGCCGAAGTGGGAAACCACTTAAGCGTTAATTGCACGTTAATGAAGATTGCGCGCTGCATTAGCACATTGTAAAGTTATCCCGCAGTTTAGAATCAGCTCGGAGCTTTGCAATTGCGTTCTGGCCTCAGAGAAAAAAAAAATCAATTGTCCAGTTCACGGTGCTCGTCCCACGGTATCTTCTCGCGATATTTCAATTTCCACGTTTTCCCCGTGGAACCGCCGCGTTCCGCTTATGCCGGAATCAAGATCATCCTTTCGGACGAAATTTCGTGAAGCTTTTCGAGCTTGCACACCGTCCAGGGAGTCCTTCCAAAACTGCAAATTGCGAGGGGAAATAGGGCAATATATCCGTGCGGAAAATTGTTAAAATCGTGGAGAAGAATTATGTGACAGAATAATTCCATTATTGAGTTGAGTCATAAATAACTTCCGACATATAACAGATTTTTTTCTGTTTTTAGAAACTGAAATAGTTTATTTGGGTTACTGACTTTTGCTGCATGTTTGAAGGGTAGATTCCCTAAAAGGTAGAAGCAATAATAATTACCCTTTAGTGAATTATTAATAAATTTCAGAAGTCCAAGTGGAAGCTTTTCGTGACTTAATTTAACATATTTTTTGTTCACAGTTTGTTTAGGTATTGATTTTGCGGAAGCAACGCAAAATTTAAAGAGACGAATCAAAAGTTATGTGTGACTCAACCTAACATCGTTATTAGTATAGTGTTAGTAGAAGTTGGAAAGTGCTTAAACGGTTGCATTTTTAACGATGTACAGGGATTTTAATGGATAGAATGTTGTATTAAATAAAATTTGTTAAATAAATATCAGAGTATTAAATAATGTTCTATTTAATAAATAGGTGTAATTCTAGTTAGTACATACAATTTTGCTTAATAATTTTATTTAATAGATAAGCAGCACAAATTTTGGGGATGAACATAACTGATTTTTGAAAATGAGACAATTTACGTTATCGAGATATTTATTTTCAGTGTGGAAACGTGATCACTTTGCAGTGTTCTTTTAATTTTTTAGTGGAACTTTATTTCTCGATTAATGGCAAGGTTCGAAATACAACCGGCGTTTCGAAATATTAATCTTTGAATAAGCAAATTTTTTAAAATGTTTTAGCATATTGTAATTCGAGTTACGATAAATGGAAGCTAATTAGCTAGTCTTTACAATTAATTATAACTTTCCCAGTGTCCATCGCGAGTATTGCTTGTATGTCTTCCGCCCGTGCGCAAGTTGTTCAACTTTATTGCAAATTTTCAGTTAATTGATTAGTATTGAGTTACAAAATTAACGAAGTCGTAGTATCTATTACTCTGACACCAAATGATGATATTTCGATATAGACAACATGATATAATACACTCCAGTAATTTATCACCAAACTAGACTCGAAATAGTCGATTTTAGCAAAAAAGACTGTTAAATGACAATTTTAACTGATTATTCATCGATTATTGCTGAAAAGCGTGAATATTAACGTATTTCGCTCGAAATGTTAACATTTCGATACAAACAGCATGCAATAATACATTGCACTGATTCTTCATCAAATCAGTCTCAAAATAGTCGATTTCAGCAAGATAGACCATCAAACAACAATTTTAACTGACTATTCATCGATTACTGCTGAAACGCGTGAATTTTAATGTAATTCACTCGAAATTGTTGATATTTCGACAGAAACAGCATGCAATAATACATTGCACTAATTTTCCATTAAATTAGTCTCAAAATATTCGATTTCAGTAATATAAACCATCAAACGACAATATGAACTGATTATATTCATCAATTCATACTGAAACGTCTGAATTCTAATGCATTTCATCTAAAACTGCTGATATTTCAATATAGACAACATGCCATAATACATGGCATTGATTTTTCATGAAATCAGACTAAAAATAGCCGCTTTCGGCAAGATAAACCATTAAACGACAATTTTAACTGATTATATTCATCAATTCATACTGAAACGTTTGAATTCTAATGTATTTCATCTAAAACTGCTGACATTTCAATATAGACAACATGCCATAACACATGGCATTGATTTTTCATTATATCAGACTAAAAATAGCCGCCTTCGGCAAGATAAACCATCAAACGACAATTTTAACTGATTATAATCATCAATTCATACTGAAACGTTTGAATTCTAATGTATTTCATCTAAAACTGCTGACATTTCAATATAGACAACATGCCATAACACATGGCATTGATTTTTCATTAAATCAGACTAAAAATAACCGCTTTCGGCAAGATAAACCATCAAACGACAATTTTAACTGATTATTCAACGAATTGTGCTAAAACGCGTGAATTCTAACGTATTCCACTCGAAATTGTTGATATTTCAACAGAAACAACAGTAAAATGCAATTCTCACTACTCCCAACCGCTCATTTGTACCAAGAAAGCTACTTCCGCAGCGTGAGAGCGTCCTACGAGACGATGCAGTGACATTTATTTTTCGCACGCGACGAGTCCACGATATCGGACCCACGGATGGACGAAACGTTGCGGGTGGCTTTGATTTCAGTCCGTCGTATCAAAAACTCTTCGTGGAGGGACAGGGGGAGAGACAGAGATGGCATTTGGACGAGCGCAGCCAGGCGAGGCATCGACCCTGTCTCGAGTTTAGACGAACAATGCGCTTGCGTCGCACGGAAATTTCTCTGGAAACTTTTAGATCCTCCGAAGAGCACGCGATAATCGTGTATCGGAATATAGTGAGTCTTTTACCTTGAAATGCACCGATTCGAAGGGAAATTTTGGACGTCGACGTCCGAAAATACGACGAAACGCTGTTGTGGCCAAGAAAACCATTCTTGCCTCCGTCTTTCCTCGTTTGGAACATATTTTTTTATTATTTATTTTTACTAATTGCTTTTAGTGGTTTAGTGGACACTGTTGCAGGGAGAAAAGTACGTGTAAAGTATAATTGTTCGATTAATAGAAATTGTAAGTTACTGCCCAATTCAGGGGTAAATACATACGTACATAAAATTCAAAAGTTCAAAATAATCTTAAAAAATTTGGTTGATGTAAGCAATCTGAAGTGTGTTATTATATTATAATTTAATATTAAAGTTCATAATAATAAACTGTGTGATTAATAAGTATATTTCACAGTAACTATAGACTGAAGGGATAAGACTGTATGTATACATGGTGTCCCAGTTCTTCAGGTAAGCCTATGATTAATTAGAAACAAAATAACGTTTGAATGCGACGATCCAATATAATTCAAAATAATATACTACGTCTCGATAAAGTATTTGTTTACGATCATTTGTTCAGTTATAAATTATTTAATACATTGATATCGTCGTGGACAAATTTCTATTCAACACAAGTTATAGTACATTGTTGCTATCCTCTTCTTCCGTCCGTACATATTACCAAAAATCGTCCCACATGATTTTCATTTATAAAATCGTATTAAAGCGGTAATGTATGATAAAAATACTTGAAATAATTGCCATTTAAGAGTCACTATCATACACTGAGTGTGAGACTCAAACATTGTGCAAAATACCCCAGAACAAGAAACGTTTTCCCTTTTCCTTAGAAAATTGCATTCAGGTAATTCACATGTACTCTTATAAAATGTACAAAATTTTAGACAATGTACGATTGTTTTATACATTTATAGACAATTTGTAGAATCTTACAATTTTTATTTAACTCATAAATAAAGCTAGAATGGTATTTTCTACATATACAGTCCTTCGTCTACATGAAAATCTTCGTAATGTAATAATTAGCCTGCGAATGTTTATGCAATTTAACATATCCAAATGGCTGAAAATCGCACATTTAAAACCATGAAGAAATAAAAAATGCATTTCGTAAATATTCGCAGAACAAAATACAGTTTTGTCAAAGTTCCGTTTCTATAACAGCGATAATATAGAAAATATTGAACTCTGAAAATAAATATTTGCATACACATTAACTAGTCTAGCAATAATTTATCTGTTTTATCTAATTAAATTCGAACTGTAATTAAATCGTACAGATTCGATCAAGCCGATTAACTAATAGTGTCAAGTCGATTTTACTTAAAATTCGTATAAAAATCAACAGATTTCACATTCTCTGTTTACACTAATACTACGTAAATTTGGCTTGTAAATATTAAAAAACGATTGCAATCACTTTATTCAATCAGAGCCGATGATGTTGCAGTGTTTTACACACATTTTTAATTAAATCGAAGAATTCGCCGTACTCAGCAGGGAAATTGGTTTGAAATGTTTATTGGATCTTCCCGGGGGACCCGGATAAGCGTCTTTTCTGCTCGGAACGCACGTTTCAGAGGGAATTTTTACGCGCAGACAAGCCGGGATCCAAACATTCCCTTGGCCAAGAAACATTTTCTTCCCTTCACTTCTTTCCTGTCTTTTACCCTTTTCCCCGGAAAAAAGCGCGTCGTTGGAAGAGAAACGAATTTGTGAAATTTGCATGTGCATCTGCTCTCTCTTTCTCTCATCTCGTTGCCGTTTCGCTGTGTACAACTGAAAAGGATTTCACCTTTTGTTGCCGTTCTTAAGATTCCGCGACGACGGCGAAACACAAAACAATAAAAATGCTCAAGGTTGAAAACTCGTCAAGGCATTTCAGAAATGTCACAGAGAGAAGACGGGAATTTTTTTTTTAAAATTCCATTTAGAATGTGAGACCTTGCTGATGATATTTTTGTAATTTAAATGAAAAACTGGTGTCTGAACATTATAAAGCTGACGTCTTTTATCTCAGAAATTTATTTTAAATGCTGTTTGAAATTATGTTTGTAAACTTCTGTTTCATTAACACGTTGAGCACCGTGAGGGTCACCGGTGACCTCGAATTTTCTTTTATTAAACGATTAAGAATTTTCATAGTATTTTCGAGCAATATTAATATTGTAATAATAGTATAAGGTGATATCTACGCGTTCAAAAAGTAAAATACTCCAATAAAGTGGTATACAATGCTCTTCACAGTCATACGTCTTCATTGTATGTTAACAGGTTCGCTGCCAATCAGTCAGGTAATAATAACTATTTATTATTACACAATTCTGAGCAATTTTCAAATTAGAATATTCATTTAAGAACATAGAAACGTGACTGAATAACCGAACATTTCTTTCCTTTACGATTTATATTAAAAACAGTAAATTATGTCGCGTCTGACTAGGTATGGCTGTTTTCACTGCGATATTCCACGTGTTAACATGCAGTAGAAACTGTCGTGCCCAGTCAGACAATATATCATGCGGTATTCTAAATATAAATCACAAAGGAAAAATATATTTTATTATTTGAACATACGGTAATTACCTTCTATTATTCTTACATTATTGAAGCTGTTTGACATTTTATAAGTATTACTAACTATTTAACTAAATCAAATTAGAGGCGAAGGTGACTCCTAAGGCAGTGAACGTGTTAACACTTTAATGCACGATTTTTTCAAAGCTTCTGATACTATAAATACGAGGCCAAGTTCGCAATGTTGTATTTTTGCAGCAGTACTCATTATAGGGTTAATAAAAAGTTATTGCCATGCGTCTGACCAGTGACTGGATTTTCTACTGCGGCGCTCCGCGTGTTTTGCTTGAGGTACCAGTGACGTTTTCACGATCACAAGGAGCATTACACTACGAATCACCCGGTATATCAAGAAAAATAAACTTCTACCCCCGCCCGGTAACATTAACGAAAGGTTTCGCGAACAATGCGAGCAATCAGTTTCATTTCTCGCGGCGAAGCGTGGAAAAACCGAGCGCCCGGCGAAACCCCGAAGGAGCTGGTCCTTTTTTTTCTCTCCTTCCGTTCCAAGTTGTTCGGTGCTTAAGCGACCCGGTATGCCGAGAGGAGGCCACAGGAGGGAATTTTCGTTCGTTACAAGCCGGCGTCTCGCTTTAATAACAATTTTATTACGGACAAAAGTTTGCCCCGCGGGCTTTTATTTCGCGGCTCTGCCCGCCGCGGCTCGGTGGCCGTCGACACGCGTAACTCGCAATAATCATATCGTAAATAAACTCATTTGCAAGTGAATTCTTTTCCTTTTGCGGCCACTATCGCTATCTCGCGCTCGTATTGCTGTTCGCCGACCACCGCTGGTAAACAACTTCATTTATTGTCCGTAAAAACAGATATTACCCCGGAGAAAGGGCGGCCAAGGATTTTCTTGGAAAAAATGAGTATCTCTCATTGGCTGGGCACTGTGACTTTACTGTGACTTGGCTTTTCTATTAGAGCTACTTTTATTTGCTTATTTATTAATACTGTGAACGGGATGGTCCTTTGTACATGTTACAGTGAAAGCTATGCCCTATGGCATGCAGTCCTATCAACGGTGGCGTAATGAAAGGATTAAAAAAGCTTGGAGAATTTGAGAGCATAGAGAACTTACATAGGGGAACAAAAAATGTCTAATCAAAATAGCTCCTAAAATTGACACTTTAACCCTTTGGACTCCTATTTTTTTAAAATTTTTTTTTCAATAACTCCCTACTATATTAAGTTTTTTATTTGGAATGTACTTCAAAAGACAGTTGGTTGATAGGAAACCAAATTAAACAATTTTTTTTATTAATTAAATTGAAAATAGTATTGGAACTTTGCTAAGATCTTATATTTGTGTTAAAAAAAAGTATTGCGAAATATAATACATATTTAAACTGGCAATTTAAAAGTTTCGAGTGTGACTCGACACAGTGGTACCTGTGAATAAAATCGATCTCGACTCACACTCGACAGAGGAGTTCAAAGGGTTAAGTGCTATAGACAATAAAATCTGTTCTATGTATTGCTCCTACTCGTGCGGGAAACGCCTATAGGCGTTCAGATAACGTACTCATTAAGCACACCGAGCAACCTTCCGCACGTAGCGTTCGAACCTACATTTTCTGAACAATTTTTTCCATCTCACCGAGTACATTTTCCAGCAAACGGCCTGCAGAAACAACCAAAACGAGACTTCGCTAATTTTATTACCATCAGACTGTTCCACGAGCGCTGGTCAATATTAAATTACCAGTTTCGGCTTTACAGATGAAATTATTCACGCTAATTGAATTAATTTTCTTTCACCTGTTAATTGAGTTTCGCTGTAACATATCATTTCCTGTGTTCGACGACACGGAATTCGCATTCGATGACAACAAAAGCGTATCTTCGGGCGGGCCCGAACTGCAACGCTTGACGCACAACACAGGATAACTCGCATAAATTGTCCACCCTGAATAACTTCTAAAGTATGTGTTCTACAAAAAAGTGCTTTATATCGAAATTGCACGGTATCGAAGGGAACGTATGACGCTGAAACGATTTTTTTTAAATAACCTACTTGTTCACGGTATATCAAGGTGACCTTGAATTTTTTAAGTGGAGCGTGTATCTTTTTGTATCAAAATTTTAAAAAACAGTGAATTCTCTGTGATAAAGTATTAAGTTCTGCTTATCCTAAACCTAATAATTATCGGGATATTTGCAAAAACGTTGTTCATGGTCTCACTACTTAGGTTTGTTACAGTAGGTGCTCAAAGTGACGGCGGTTGGCTTCCATACACCTGTGCAACATGTTAACTAAGGACAAAAACTGTCCACTTCTCTTGCATTTTATACTTTTATTTCAATTTTAAAACAAAGTTTATTACCTTCACCGTACGCTGCACATATTTTTTGTCGGATTTGCCACCTATAACGCTTTTACCTTTACGATAATAATATAACATAATATGGCGAACATTCGTCTTTTTATCTTCCATCTTTAACCCTTTATAACAAGTAATAAGGTCTATTAATCTTGATACTTCGTTGTCTATGAGACGCACTAATACGTAAACTTTTAGGTTACTTATGCATTTGCAAAAACAAAAGAAAGTGTTCACGCTTAAAGCGACGTCAAGGGGACTAGGCAGTCAAAAAATGCGTTTTTTTATTGTATTTTCCGAAAGTGCTATCTTTCCCGAGTAAAATGCCGTTCGAATCATGTTAAAATTCGCAAAATTAAGGATCTGACAGTTGAAAAGTTCGATCGCGAGGTATGTAGTAGTTATCGTCTTCCAAAACTTTAAACGCGTTTTTCTCGAAATCATATTTTCTCTCCGTTTTGCAGTGATTGCGAAAAAACGGAGGTTCAAATCGATTTGAAAAAAATTGAGCAAATGTAAAACATGTCTAGGTGTGGCCTGAACCTGCGTAAAAGTTTGCAAAAACTCTTGTTTTATCAAAACAAATATATAAAAGCTTCTCGTTTAATGAAAAATCGCGGTTTTTTAACTTTACTGCCGCCATTTTCACAATTTTGATTTTTTTTCGTTTTCAATAGATTCAGTGCAGATTAGGGGGCTTTAGAATGCCCAATTTTCCATAATATTTCATAATTCAATTCTTTATGGCGAGAATCACTGCAAAACCACGACTCCAGAAAAAGCGCCTACACATCAGTCGACTGTAAAACCATCATACATAAGTATATGTTATTCAAAAAAATATTTTTGTACAGTTCACAGTGTTAATAAACATTACCTAAAAGTACTAGTCCCAATATGTATTCATTTACTTGTAATTAATTCTCAAAAGAAGTTACATTTTGACCAAATCCGACTGCCTAGTCGCCTCAATGTCACCGACTGCCAAAAAGGAGGAAACTTTTTGGCCAGCCCAATATAATACATACTTTGGAAGTTATTAGGGGTGGACAGGCTATGTGACTCGCCCTGTACACCTGTCGTTGAAATTCATTTGAATACGAAGAAACGGGATTTCTGGTTCACGGCGTTTCGAAGGATAAATCGTTTTGTACGCGGCTTTTTTGCTGGCGGAGCGAAGGGGAGGAAAGCTCGTCGCGCTGTTCGCCGGAACTACCGGACGTAACATTTTTGTCGGATTCATTTTCGAGGAGGATGGAAAGGCGGGTTAATCGCGGCGCCCGCTGGCTTTGCGGCGCTCGTTCCTTCGGGCTCTTTACGTTGTCGCGGTCCACCTGCTATTTGCTCAACCAACTCCTGTTGTTCCCATAGTAAATTGAGAATTCTCCCGTCCACGCCGAAAGAACTTCGGATTAACCGCGTGTAACGACCGTGTTCCCCGGGCTCGCCACCTTCTATTCTTTCGTCAGAGGAAACTTTCGAAGGAAATTTCCTTGAGATCGTGTTCAGTTTCCACGCCTTTTATGCTTATACTGTGCAGGATGTTTCAAAATTGAGTGTGCTTTCTAATGAAATGGGGTGAATATTATAGAAATTGTTAGAGTGTATTGTTGCTGGTTTATTTTTATGCTAATGGATACTGCTGAACACTTTGTGTCATGAGACTGGTTAACACTTTCAATGTGTGCAATTTAATATGTTTAACATTTTTTATTTTCAGTGGCATACAAAAGTTTTCGGACACTTTTTATTTCCAGTCGTGCTTTGAACAATTCATAGTAAATTTAGATTTATGTACATATTAAAAATGAAAAGAAGGATCATGCAATCTGTCTTTGTCTTTTGTTTGACCTATTTTTTAACATAATATCAGGTTAAAACACAGTTTATTTATCATGAACAACAGTAAGGATACAAAATGTATTGTCCGGAAACTTTTGCAGGCTACTGTATATGGAACAGAATGTAATAGAAATATGGTGGCTTAGATAATTATTTATAAATACTTATTATGGTGGTTTTTAGAGATTGTTATAGTTGAAACACGAAGTATTGACCATTCAAGGTCACCTGTTCTACCCTGAATTGCACTGGACACAGCCACCATTTATATAGTAATTTTAACACATTCCCTGCCACGTATACCGTTTTTGGTACAAGCATCAATTTTAATTTTATCACATAACTACCAACTGTTATGATATTTTTAGTAACGTTCACTAAATTAAAATGATAGTAGAAATAGAAAATGGAGTATCAAATAGGTACGTATTTGTACAATCCACCACGTGTATTAATAAATAGCCATTTTCGCGTGTCTGTATAGTTACGAAACTTTCTACTGTGGCTGAGAACATGTTAACTGTACTCGTTAATGTCATACATTATTTAAGTAGTTTCGAGAAAGGGAAATTATGTTAGTAAAGGGAAATTTAATTAATTCAATTATTTATTTCTGTATTATAGATACCGATCTGTGAATAATAATAAATATTATACTGTTGAGAAATTTAGTAAAAGCGGAGCTGAACAGTTTGGCTTCTGAGCGGCTCATCTACGGCTCAAAATAATTAAAAGATCGTAGACTTTTATAATTTATTCTTGATTCAGGTATTAAATAATATAAAAGATCCAAACATTGAATAAGAATATTAGAATAAATACACAATATTTCTTTCATTACTTATATTTGATAAATTGTTCAATGTAATTCTGAGTCTCTAATTGTTTTAAACAGTACATTATTATAACCTACGTATCTACAATTATTCCAAACAAAATTGAATTTTTATATTTTTAATAATGCAAAAAGGCAGACCACAAAATGCGTTAATAATTATTAATTAATTTTAACAGTCGATAGATAAAGTTCGTTACAACCGAGATGAAGATTATTATAACACCCTTCGTTTTTTTTGTTAGAAGCATTGTTGTAAAGCCTTTCTAGGACATGCTCAGATAAAAATAATCTTTTTCTTTTTCTTTTCTTATTTATAACTTTGTTGAGAGAAATGGAACGTACTATATTAAGCTTGTTACCTGTAGGGAAATTCTTAAATGCGTGACGATACTTCAAGGGATAAATCTGGATCATAAGATAAAAACGTACTATGGAAATACAAAATAACTGTAGTGGTGTTACGTTGTTGTTTGATATCTTTTTTTCTTTACGATTTATACAGAAACTGATAAATTATATCGTGTCTGATTAGGTATGGCTGTTTTCACTGTGCCACTCAACGTGTTAATTGTCAATTTATATCCGATAGTTTCACGTTATATAATTGTTTATAGACATGAACTTAAAATTGAGTTACAGAGGGTTAATTGGTTAGCAAAATTTACCAGGCCTCAGATTTTGTTTCAAGGGAGAATATCAAATTTACACGTTGAATGCCGTGGGGGTAACCGATGACTGGCGCCTCAGATTTAATTTAATTCAGTAATTATTGATTTTCACAAAATTCTGAACGAACTTCATACTGAAACAATAATATAGCGATAGAAGAACACGATTGAGTACTCAAATCTCTTTTTCTTTACGGTTTATATAAAAACCAGTAAATTATATCATGTCTGATTGGGTATGGCTGTTTCCACTGTGCCACTCGACGTGTTAATTGACAATTTAAACCCCATAGTTTCGCGTTATATCATTGTTTATTTGACACCAGAGAAAAATTAAGTTATAGGAGGCTAATTAATTAGGAAAATGTGCCAGGCTTCAGAGTTCGTTTCAAGGGAGAATATTGAATTACCAGTCAATTAATTAACGTATCTCGTTCACGGCGGTTCTCTCGATTTCATCGAAGAATATCCATTGTGGCCGGTATAAAGCGTTCGGTAATCGCACTGTTGTCGATAAACCATGCTTCGACGTGCGTTCGCGCGTAGGAAATATCTTGTCAGAGGGAGAAAAAGGAGGAAGAAAAAAAAATGGATCCTTTCAATGGGCGCAGTGTACGCGCCGGTTCGCTTTCATTTCTCCGCTAATAACGAACGCGTGTATGCGCGCTTGCAAGCTCGTTCGTCCTGCTGATCAAATAGCGTGCCTCTAAATATGCACCGACCCCTGGGGATGTATATTAGGCTGGCTAATAAATTCACGGACAACCAGGTAACTTTAATAACGTTTGAAGCGCTGCGAGCGTTCTTCAATTATATTTTCACGTAATTAACGGTAATTATACGCTGAATGCATTGAAAACTGCTGGCGAAAAAATGGATAATCGCTTCTGATATCACGGAAAATATTAGGTTATTCCAAGATTCGTTTCCTATTTCATGAAGCACGTGTTAAATAAATATAAATATATTATTCGATTTTGTTTCGGAAAAACTGTAGGGAGCTTGTGGCTGAGGGACTACTTTGTTTAGAAATTTTCGATGAAAATTTTGGGATTTCATAGCGAGGACTTGTTGCTCATAATCTTGTGAGCAATGTTATGTTGTGTTGGTATTGTTCGAATTATTTCTGAAACATTTTTTCGTGTCAGCAAGGGGCTTTGTTTCTGAAGGAACTCCCGGTATATTATCTAAAATGCTTTGGACAATTTAGGATAATAGTTTTCGTATTTGTAACAAAAGAAGTAAAAATTAATTTGGAACACCCTACAGCATGTATCTGTTGGGTTAGATTGAGTTTCGAAGTAACCTAAATCAATTTTGTTTTAATTTAGAATATGTTAGAGCACACATAAATCTTGAAACATTCTAAATTAATATTTAAACAATTTATAACATCACATAATAAAGGTGAACATCAAAACATCCGGAATCAATGTGTTTCGTTTACAAAAAATGAATATCACGATACCCTGAGTCAATTGTTGTTTAAATTTCCAATATGTTAGAGCAAAATTAAGCAATGAAATACTGTAAATCAACATTTACAAAATTTACACAAATACATTGTAAAAATGAATTTCAAAACACTCTAAATCAATATTTAAAAAATTTATGACATCCCGCAGTACATATAAACACAGAAACAAACTAAATCAATCTTTCGTTTAATTTATAGAGTAAACATAAACCCCAAAGCACTTTAAATCAATTTTATTAACCAACAATATGTTGAAGTAAAATTAAGTTTCCAAACACTCCAAAACAACATTTAAAAAATTGATAACATTCCATAGTAGAAATAACCCTCCACACAATGAATCAGTTTCATTAATCAACAATAAGTTAAAGTAAAATTCAACCTCGAAATACCCCAAATCAATATTTAAAAAATTAATAACAGCGCATAGTACAATATAAACATCGAACCACTCTAAATCAATTTTTTGTTTAATTCATACATCAGATTAAAATTGAACTTTGAAGCACCCAAAATAAATTTTTTTAATTTACAGAATGTTCAACTAAAATTAAACCTTGAAGTGCACCAAATCAACATTTAAAAAATTCCTAACGTCACATACTAAAAATAAACATCTTCATTACCCTGAATCAATTTTTCAATTCCCTCCACAACACATACTCGATACATGTCCCACTTTCAACCCAATTGTGCCCTATCAAACTTGTTACCCTCCAACTATTCATTCCTAAAATAAAATCACAGCCCTCCTTAATCGCAGGAATCACAGAATATCGATGGCCGATTGATATGCAACGCTCTGTAACGCAATTAATTCACTTGTTACCCAAATTTTGTGGCCCGAGACGGGTGGGGGGTATTAAATTTGACTTGGTGGAGGTTCACGGTTTGGCCTGTTCAATTATTCCGGGCAGTCGGGAGACAGAAGTTCGCAATTCGGAAGGACAAAAATGAAAGATTGATAGATCGGGTCGGATAATGCGGGGTGGAGGGGTGAAGTTGGGTCAAAGTGAATATCGATCAGTCAGCCGGTTTCCTTATTAACCCAATTAATCGCACGGCTTCGGTCGAAATGCAAATCTTGTCACCGTTCCAAGTGAAACAGGTCGATGGAAATTGCGCCCGGCCGAATAAATCAGATCCAGCCGAGGAAAGAGAATTTTTTTCACCCCCATACGGATTTCTTGGCTCACCTGAAACAGAAACGAAATGGTGTCGTTAGCAACATTTTCCAAAACAGAAACAGAAATGTGATTTTAATAAGATTTTAAAAACTTCTTACTGTCTCATTGTCAGATACTAAGTTTTTTAACACGTTGACCCCCACGTGTACCGCCACGTGCCAATTTTAATTTAGTCAATGAACTGATTAGCCTAACGAAATTTTGAGATACACCTATTCTATAATGATGGCACAAAGTAAGAAGTATATTATAATACTAAATAAATATTTATGTATTCAACGATGCATGTTAATAAAAAGGTATTTTCGCGTGTCTGACTTGTTGCAGGATTTTCCACTGCGATGGTCAACGTGTCAGATAAATTAAGTGTATGTACTTTATTATAGTTGAGACATGGCAATTAGGCAGTCCTACTTTACTACCATGGTGATAAACGGCGATCGATGCCTCAAATGTTATTTAATTTAATGATTGTTGAGTTTTACTATATTTTGAACAAATTTAATATCGTAACAGTAATTTAGTACGCATGTACAACACTGAATACTTAAATATTTTTTGTCTTTGCGATTTATGTAGAATAGAGGAAATTATGTTGTGTCTGACTAGCGTTGACTGTTTTCACTGCGGCAATCAACGTGTTTATGCTATCTACAATTTTTATTACATTATATTATGCTTTATTTGTTTGTTTGTTTTAGTCATATAGTTGCTGTGGCCCTTTTTGAAGGGAGAAAAATAGAAGGGTATGCAATAGAGAAAAGAATGAGCTGGAGATGTCTCATTTAAGTGTCTCTGCTATAGTAAGCACAGATGAATTCTAAATTATTATGTAAGTAAAAATGTATAAATGAAGAGTATGAAATAATAACAATTTGACAGCATTTGTTTAACATAGAACATCCCGAAAAATGCAAAGAAGTAATGATCAAAGGAGAAAATATTATTTTAGTTATCCAATAGTTAACATTGACTAGTATAATCTAAATTACTACTTAACAAAATTAGGGAAAATTAGTTGAGAATTAATTTTAATAATACTTTTACTTCAAATATGGAACTTGAATGTTGCGAACGTCATATATTTGCAATATCAAAAATATTGCAAAACATTAAATTTGTTAATGATTGATGGAGCTGCTCGAGTATATAATTTTGCAATTATTCTTAGCAATGCAAAATTCTCTGTAGAATACAATATTATAATTATTTGTAAGTTAGGCCTGAGATATTACATATGTAACAAATGTTCCGCATGAAAGAATACAAAATGGTCGACAGTGACTTTTCAGTTGACCTGATATTTACAAATAAATAAAATAAAGTTTATTCATATGAACGGTTTCGAAAATTCTTACTATTCATTAGCACAGATGTTCATGAAAATATTTCATACCTCTCATGGATATCGAGAGAATAATGCGGAAAGTATCTGAAAAGCCGCACGCATGGTTTGCGTTTTAAAATGAACAATTCATAGAGCTTTCAAGTGCGGCAGGGAAGCCCGCAAAAATTCGAAACCGTAAATGGACCAAGTGTAAAGAAGATCTGAAATACGCGGACGCATTGTTAAAATATTTACATGAAAATGCGAATTAACCAGAGACAAAGGAGACATATATGAAAAAAGAACAGGAAGAAATACTTTCAATTTGTTTTATTATTTACTGCAGACGGTTGTTAAATTTTATGTAATGTTTAACCCTTTTAGTATCGACCAGCGATATATCGTAGTGCGTGAATTATTATTTATTTATCTCTTGAAATACTTGTGACGTTGTTATAAATAATTGAATACTCGTTGTTTATGTTTTATAGTACCTGTTCTATGTCAAACTATGTCAGAGTGACGATGTTTTTTATTTATAAATGCTGTTTATAAAAAATGACCAACTTTTCGAATTATCTTTATAATTTTAAATAAATATTATTCATATAATTTTCAGCAGATATTCAAATACTTTAGTCATTAAATCACTGTCTCTTTAGTTCTGAACATGTTCCCTTTTAAATTTTGTAATTATTATTTAAAACTAAATTTTTATAATTTTTTTCTCAAGCCTTACCAAAGTACATCAGTTTGACTCGGCACTTTTCGTTCAGGTTCAACATTTTAGGTCGGCACTAAAAGGGTTAAAGACTGTCGTATCGAAAGAGAGTGCCACCGCTGGCGGCTTAAATATTTCTCTAAAGCTATTCGTGTTCAAATAAATAAAACCAAAATTTAAATGTCACCCATACATGGGTGATGTGGCAGTCAAAGTGTTAACAGGCATCGCGGCTATCACTCACAGAATCAACCCTTTTCAACACCATGCATGTAAATAAAAAGCGCAAGTAGAATCGCGATCCCCGCTGCTGGAAATCCTAAACTCGGACGGGTGCTTATCGTATTTCATCGAGGGGACCAGCCTGTTTTCCTTTGCTTGCGTACCGCGAGCTTTTCGTTTTTTAACCGTACGCTTTGCTTGCAGATCGATACAGAGGCCAGAGATACACGAACGAAAAGAAAGCGTCCGTTTCGCAAGCCGCACCCACGACTCGGCCTCGTGTTTCACGACCGTCTCCTTTTCCCTATCCTCTCGCCCCCTCTCTTCTACTTTCGGCGCTTTTATTAACCCTTTGATATGAGACCCGATCTACAGTTTGAATTTGGTGATCTGTCGAAAAATTCGTAGACGCGTTCTACGGGACAACATTAAAATAAAAAGAGTTCGAACAGGTATACGGTGACAATTTTGACCAACAGCTTGCTTCGCAATTTGAAATTAATAAACATACAAGGTGTTTGTTCTAACGTCTCGCACGATTTTTCAGCCACTTGCAACGATGTAATAAGAGGAAGGTATTAATCAAAATTAATCTGTGTTGAGTGGACAAAATATAAAGATAATAAGCATTTCAAAAATTCCTTTCTTTCCAAGTATACATAAAGTCACCTTGAGTTTTTTAAATGGAACACAGTATCAAGTTTACAGCAGTGGATGTAGCAATACTGTACTGAGTGGACAACATATAACGAACATATTTAAACATTCCAAAAATACTGTTTTCCTAATCAACCCCAGATCACCTCGAGTTTTATAGATGGAGCACAATACATAGTTTACAACAGTGGAAGTAGCGATAGTTGTCTTTTTAGCTGAATATAGTTTTGTAATAAGCATAAAACATGCTTGGAAACGCACGTTATTTTATAATGCTCTGGTCTAATACTGTAATATAATCAACGAAGGCTAAATACAAAAGACTACATTTTATTTGAAAAGCGTAATGACAAAATGATAATCGTTTCCAGGTATATTCTATGCTTATGTCAGATACGGCGTCTGGAGCTGCGGCCTTCCCCCACTCTAGCTCCATTCCCCTCATCTGGAACGATGACGGATCGAGGAGGAACGAGGAGGGAACTGAAACTAGGGGAGTGGACCTAGAGTGGGGGAAGGCCGCAGCTCCGATGGCCATCACTGACTTATGTTGACAAGTATTACTATGTCCACTGCTCTAAACTTGCTACTGTGTGAACAAAAGTGTCATGTATAGTACTTGCTGAATTTGGCTCAATGTTTTAGACATTATGGTGGAAAAAAAATTATATAGTTTCCGTGACTACTACTATGAAAAATTTGAAACTTAATTACTACTTGCTAGTAGTCCCTGGGACACACTCCTGAAATTTACAATAGAAGTCACATTTTGCATAAACAAAAACTTATAACCTTAAATGAACTGAATTAACAATAAAAGTAAACGAGATATTATTAAAGGCATTTTGGACAAATTGTATTTTTGAAGCGCTGGATCCGTGGCATCCGATAATGGTAGTTACGGGTTAAATAACTCAAAGTGACCTTGGGTTTACTAGGAAAAAAAGTATTTTCAAAATCTTTATTATCGTTACATCTTGTCCACTCAGTACAGATAAATTTTGGTTTATAAATTCTTTATTACATTGTTGGAAGTGGCAGAAAAATCGTGTGAAACGTTACAGTGACCAGCCTATACACTCATTTCGCAGTGAAAGACTTAATTATTAAATACAATTATGTCAATTCCCCAATGATAAACTTGTAACTGTTAAAAGACACCAAAGATGTATAAGGAGGAAAGTTTTTAAAGAAAAGTAACAGTATCGCATGAAGAAATGATTTTGGGACCCAAGTTTACTATGACAGTATTTTCTTGTTGCTTTGGAGACGCAGAGTGCTCTGGAAATTGTTTGATAAGACTTCAGTATCATCCTGTATAACCGATTCAGTTTCTAGTCGACATCTCTGGCCCGTGCAGTTTTCAACTGTCGCTCCCGGCTCCTCTATCGCGTTCTCAAAGCTCTGTGAATTTTTTAAGCACGGACCATTCCCCGCCCTTCGCTCCGCCTTTGCTCCCTTTTTCGCTATCGTTCTCCTTTTCGTCTTTATCCAGTTGCCAGTAAATACTTGAACGCGACAAATGGAAACATGTAACCCGATTCTATGGATTTTTTGTGTTTCGAAACGAGTAACCGGTGAGAAATATTTTATTGCCACACGATTGCATTTGGTTGGCGTACGTGAAGAATTCAATAATAAAATAAACCGCCATATTTTTTTAGAAAAAGTTATGTGTCCAGTCTCTTATCTGTCCAAATTACTGATTTCTGCAATTGATAAATTTGCCGAATTTTTCCATTTGAAACGCGAAGAAGAAGAGATCTCATGAAAAGAATAATTACAAGATTGAATTTCACTTCGTACCTTCTTTTGTTTGCTTTCTCAATCTTCTTCTAAAAAATTAAATTAAGGAGAGAACACTTTCTACGAAATATTACTTCAAATACAGTGACTCACGAAATTGTTCAAATACTTTCATAATTACTTTTCTGTCTTAATTCTAGTGCAAGCAACCAACCACAAATTTTTCAAGCGTATTTAAAATGTTATTTATTAGAGGTGCCATATCCTTGCTTTAAATAACACTGCTTTAAAAAAGTGTTAAATAGAAGAATATTGAAGTAACATAATGATGTGAACGAATAGGTGAGTCACTGTATCTACTTCTTGTTTCAATTTGAAATCAAATTTACCCAGGTCTGTACTATTGGGTCGAGTCGTAAACAATTTTCGATTTGTCTCCTTAAATTTGTTGATGATTTATTAACCCTTTGACTACTATCAGCACTATAAACACTTGAAAAGGCCCACTGTGTACAGTCACCACACATGGGCGTTCAATACAATAGCTCACTATGTGCTACTGATCTCGAGCCGCATGTAGCAATCACCTTGTTTCCAAGTAGCCCACAAGCAAAGGGTTTGAGCAGTGATGGTCACGGGAGCTGTAGCCTTCCCCCACTCTACGGCCATTCCCCTCGTTTCAGCTCCCTCCTCCTTCCCCTCAGTCCATCGTCGTCTCAGATCACAGCCTCTATGAGGGGAATGGAACCAGAGTGGGGGGAGACAGGTATTCTCGTGGTCATCACTGGTTCAGAGGATGATTATTGTTGCTTCTGCAGCATGTCTACGTTTCAAGGAGTCTTACATTGTACATGAAGCCAAAATCAGTAGCCCAGCTAAACTACGTTAATGTTTAACGCATTGCCGCAAAGGACGGCTATAGCAGTCATCTTGTAGCAACAAAGGAACATTTAAACAAAAAAGTGTATTTCTATGGCTGATCTAGAAACAAAATTTGCGTCGTTGGGTTAAAAAGGAAGGAATCTGTTGTGTGTCGGAGGTTATTTATGACTCAACCCGATAACAATGAGTTAGTCTGAATCGTACTGTTTCCTCAATTCCGTCTGGCATCATTTGACACGTATTATCGGGCAAAGTAGTAAACAAAAGCATCAGGAGGGCCTCAATAAAATTGTGTTGATGATCAAAGAAGTATTCAGTTTGTGACGTTTCACTGTGAATCGAGTGGCAATGGAAAACAAGGCACGGCAAGTGTTCCGTAATGCGGAACTCCACAAAGCCCGAATTATCTCGCACGCCGAATCACTTTGCGCGAGCGTTTACAAGCGGAAATACAGTCGGACACTTAGAATAGCGTTTGATGTTTAAGCAGTCACTCGTAATTGCCTTGTGCTGTCAACAAAACGTTTGATCCTATCGGGGCCCGGTAATTGAAAAAGGCACAGTTTCCGCTTGGTAAAGCGCCCACAGAAAGTGTTTCAAAGCGAGCGAAGCTCATTTTCTTCGTCACTTACCCCAACGATGTTTAACAATTTCCCCCTCGTCCAACGAAACCAAATGGACTAGTGACTTACACGAGAGCTTTATTGATTCTAGACTGTCTCTGCCATTTCACGCGCGGGAAGGGCAAAAAGATCTCGTGAAACGTCTCGAGTTTTTGTCGGGGAATTTTATCTTATTTTTCTTGGCGGTTCTAGGATTTCGGAATTTCTCGTTTTCGAGGATTGAATACTTTCGATCGCAACACTTTCGATATTCTATTAGTAATCTTCAGTTTGTTATTATTCTGTGGTGATGTGTTAACGCTTTTAATTGCAGCAAGTTTGATATTCTATAAATAATCTTCAATTTTAATTTTGTATTTTATTCCACTAGCTATTTTTAGCAAGGAGTTAACACTTTCAACTGTAACAGTTTTGATATTATACTAATAGTCTTCATTTTTAATTTCACATAAAATTTTTAATTAATTTTAATTTCATGAAAATCAAATAGTTAGTAATTTTACAACACCAATCATTAATTGTTTATTTGTACCACCAAATTCCTATATTTCATATTAGGTAAACATAGAAAATCATCTGTTGTACTAACATGTATTGTTTGGTGTCCACTTTATTCAAAACTCAAAGTACTACTAGAAAAGGTTCAGCAAATTTTTACAATTTTTATTTTTGTCCTAATTTTCTATCGATCTTCAGAAGTCTTAATATGAAAAATCTACAAAACACTCAGAATTGTTACCGGCCTATTTTTCTGTAACATATATTTCAAATAATGTAATTTCAAAAGTATCCAAGCTTGATCGTCTTAAATACAAAATTAAAGAAATAATAGAAATATATTTCAAAAATGAAAGTATCAAAGGACAAAATAGCATACTTTAAATAAAATTTTAATTTCATTTTAACTGTCGTCTTCACAACTTAATTTACCTCTTGGTATCATACTGACACAATGGTAAAGATCAATATAATCAAAAGATAAATAGCTAAATTTGCAAATTCTTTACTTGAAAATAAAAAAATGAAATTTCTATACATTCAGGCATAAGACTGATAGCATCATTAACAAATAATAGAGGGATGTGCAAGTTACAAAAATGTATAAAATTGACGCAAGGGACGAGGGTTAAAAATGTCCAAGTGTACAATAAAAGGCATATGATCCCCTAATTCTTTCGATCAGTCCATAAAGAACAGGCTATAAAAATCTATGAAACTCCATTTCTGACGCCTTCGCCCAGTAAAGTGGAAAAAACACGTCAACATCTTGATGAACGAATTAAAACGACCGCTTTTAAAATGTTATTGCCATAGCCGAGCGTAATGTGGAGAAACGTTTCCTGTCAACTTCAGTAAATTCCGCGTTATAGAGGCGAGGGTCGGTGTACGCGAAATAACACGGAAACGAGAAATTTTAACGCTTACAAGCTTTTCGATTTCCAGCCCTCGATTGTAACGTCAATCTCCCAGATTCCCATTGGAATGCAATCGGTGGTGCGACAGCGTGATTTTCACGTTTTAATTGCGGTCACCCGATGTATTTCGAAATCGGTCATTCACGCGAGAAACACGACGACGATGATACGCCGCCCTTCGACCCTACTGTTACGTAATTACGGCACATTAGCTGTCTCGTGAAATCAATTTGCGACCAACATTGTTGTTACTATCACCGCCCTTGCAAACGTTACCGTTTGGACCATTACTTTTGAGGTTATGTCGCGCGAACGTTGCCGTTCGGCCGATTACTGTTGAGGTTACGTCGCTCGAACGTTGTCGTTCGGCTGATCACTTTTAGGGTTATGCCGTGCGGACATTGTCGTTCGGTTGATCATTTTCGAAATTATGTTGCTCAGACGGTACGGTTCGGTTGGTTATTTTTTAAATTATGTCGTGTGGTGGATTACTTATGAGGTTATGTCACGCAAATGTTTGGTTGATTATTTTTGAGGTCATGTCGTTTGGTTGAATAGATTTGATGTAATGTTGTTTGGTTGATTACTTCTGAGGTCATATCAGGCAAATGTTGTTGTTTCGATGATTACATTTCAGGTAATGTTGTTTGTTTGATTACATTTCAGGTAATGCTGTTTGGTCAATTACTTTTGAGGCCATGCCATGCAAATGTTGTTGTTAGGTTGATTGCTTTTGAGGTCATGTCGCTTGGTTGATTACTTGTGAGGTCATGTCACGCAAACGTTGTTTGATTAATTACTTTTGAAGTTATGTGGTTCGGTTGATTATTTCTGAGGTCTTGTCACAAAAACGTTGTTATTTGGTTGATTACTTTCAAGGCAATGTCGTTTGGCTGATAACTTATGAGGTCATGTGACGCAAACGTTGTTGTTTGGTTGATTACTTTCGTGGTAATGTCGTTTTCTTGATTCCGTTGAGGTCATGTCACGCAAACGTTGTTGTTTTGTTGGGTACTCTTGAGGTAATGTCGTTTGGTTGATTACTTCTGAGGTCATATCACGCAAACGATGTTGTTTGGTTGATTACTTTTGAGGTAATGTCTTTTGGTTGATAACTTCTGAGGTCGTATCACGCAAACGATGTTGTTTGGTTGATTACTTTTGAGGTAATGTCGTGGATGAGTATTTCTAGGGTCATGCCACGCAAATGTTGTTGTTTGGTTGACTACTTTTGAAATTACGTGGTTCAGTCGACTTCTTCTTCGATTACATCCTGCGAATGTACTCCTTCAATGGATTCCTTTTAAGACGACATCACCTGAACGTCGCAGATTGGTTGAGTACTTTTGAGGCGATATCCCGCGAACGTTGTCATTTGTTTGATTACTTTTGAGGCCATGCTACGCGAACATTGTCGTTTGGTTGATTACTTTTGAGGTCATGTCACGGAAACATTATCGCTTTATTGATTAGTCTGGAAGTTATATTGTTGGAACGATGTCGTTCGGTCGATTACTTTCCAGGTTACGTCACCTGAACGTTGTCGTTGGGTTGATCACTTCTGAGGTTATGTCTCTCGAACGTTGTCATTCGACGGATAACTTTTGTGATCACATCGCGTGAACATTCATTGTTACATGGGTCTTTTAGAACTTGTGAACAATTTCACGACTGCTTGGGAAATTCAAAATACTTTAACAAGTTACTTTAATTATGAATCCAGCCCACATCTGCACACTTTTGTCCGCAAACAATGAACCAAATGTGTAAAAACAGTTTGCAAACATTCCTTTAAAGGCATTCAAACATACACAAAACACAGAGCATTTGTGTAAACGTTTTCAAACAAACGTTTGCAAACAACTTGTATACATTTCATTCATTGTTTGCGGGTAACAGTACATAGGTATGGACCAAAGCTCAAGTTTAAACGTTCAACATACACAAACAAACTGGCATTTCTGTCTTCAGAAACTTCCCTTCTGTTACGTTGCAGCGTTTCTCGGTAACCCTAATCTATGTCAGACAACGTCGTTTAGAAAATTCTAACAATGATGTACAGTTTAATCACTCCGTAGCATCATTCCACGATCATAAACGCACCTTCAGCCGTACATCCCGGGCTACCTGGTGCTGGTGAGAATCAATTTACCCGGGCGTAATGCGGCTCGATAAATTTCCCTCGGCTAGCTGGGAACTAATTTACCAGTTACATCGGTGAATCGACGCCGGGGGGGAAATAAAGCGGGTTTTTCCGTGGAAAACGAAGCCGGGACGCGTGCGGGACGGCTGACAGAAGGAAACGCGTCCCGGGGACAGCGTAGACGAAACGCAATGAATTCATTTCCATCGAACGACGCGACACGGCACGGTTTCAGGTCCTCTCCGATTAATTACGTGGCACCGATGGAAAGCGAGATTGCAGCGGCCTGAAAAGCGGCCATGAGTATTCTATCAGTGATGTAGCTCTTTAACTCTACGCTGCAGCAAGTATTTGTTACGCCGAACAATCGCCTCTCAGTGAAATTTAGAGTGCTCTGGGCTTTTTTGTCCCTGATCACGCGAATTTTCGATTGTTTGAATTTTACAAATGAAAGTTAGCTTAGGGCCCTTTGTATCTTCGTTTGGATTGTTAACACATTCACTGGCGTGGTGGTCACCGGCGACCGACGCATAGAATTTTATTTAATTAAATAATTACCGATTTCATTACAATTTTGAATAGAATTAATATTGTAACAAGAATAGAAGATCAAAACAGCATATTTCAGTTGTTATATATTTTTTTTTCTTCGAGATCTGTGTTTGAAATGGAATATTACAGTATGTCTGACCAGGAATGGGAGTTTTCACTGTGGCAGCCAACATGTTAATACTTTGATTGCCACGTGACCCATATGTAGGTGACACTTAAATTCAATAATTATTTATTTGATTATGTATGGTATGAATAAATATATTATACTTAATAAAGTTTAATAGAACCAGTATAAAATTATGAAAGTTACTAATATTATTGATTAAACTGGGTACAATTTCAGGTTATATTTATTTCGTATAAAAATGTACAAAGTGTACAAATGTACACCTTGAGTGCTGCAGTGAAAAATTCCATACCTAGTCGGACACCTTATAATTTCTTGCTTTGAATGTAAATGCTAAAGTAAAAGAGTTTCTAACCATTCAATCGAGTAATTTGTATTTTATATTATTGTAGTAATATCAATAACTTTTGGAATTTTACAAGATATAATAGTTATTTAGTGAGTAAATTTGTGAAGCTGGGCATTGGTAACCCCACAGCATTCAACATGTTAATTATTTATAATAGTGCTGGAGTGTATACTTCGTTTTCTATTTTTAATGTAGTATCGGATAGCAAGTATTTGTTATAAGCTGCAACTGAAAGGAGAATTTTTCCAACCATTAAAAAGTACGTCAGTTGTTCCAATTCTTTAAAGAAATAATACTACTTACAACAGTATTATAACTGAAGTTTGTCGTCGCTAATAACCACTTGCAGTTGACGCGACGTAAAGAGAGGAAAATGGGAAAAAAAGTATTTGTTGTACCGGAAAACTGGATCTCAGTGAAATTTAGAGTGTTCTGTGTTTTTTGTCTCGGCCTACACGAATTTTCGATTGTTTGAATTTTAGAAGGGAATGGAAAAACTGCATAGGATGCCCTGAGGTCACTGCCGTTTGAAATTTCATCTGAACTATTGAGTGTTGCTAACAGCGCTGGAAAAAACGTCTTTTTCTATTTTGGATGCAGCATTGAATAGTATACCAATTTTATAGTTTGTCTTTTAAAGGTGATTTCAAGATTAACTTGATCTTTTTTAATGGAATAGTATACTTTTTTGTTAATATCATATTGGATAAAAAAAAAAGAGTTCAGTGAATCTTATAATGTGTCCTTGAGATAATTGAATGTCGGACAATAGAAATTTGAGGTTAGTTAAATGAAACAGATATAATTTCAATGGCCCTCTACAATTTTACGCTGCGGTATTCGAAATTTGAATAATAGAATTTTGAAGCTTATGTAGTAAATGTTCAATTGTTCGAACTTTAGTTATTTCATGGTTAAATAATAGGAGGTTCTTAAATTCTTGTTTTTTATACAGCAAGGTATTAACGAAGACTACCATTTTATTGAAAAAAAAAAAAAAGTTTTTGTTCTTTAAACGACCTTTAAAAAACAATTTGAAAATATTGTTTTCATAGCATCAGATTCTACGCAAAATTGATAAAATAGATAAAACCCGCCCTGTACCATTATTCGAAAAAATCTGTAGTTCACATAATATTTTAAACAGTACACATTATGCTATTGTCGAAAAAAATATTATGAAATTCTGAAGAGGTATAAAAGAAAATATTCTTTGCATATTACGATATAGATATATAATTCTATATATAATTGTATAAAAGAATGTACCCTTGCATGACAGTTTATAGAGGGTGTTCCAATTTAAACGATCAAATCCTGCCAGTGTATTCTCTGAATGAAACTAACATTAAAATGTCATATAAACATATGTAGGTGAATAAAGCTTCATTCAAAAGCCATAGCAAAATTTCAAAAACAAAAAAAAGACCGTTAATTGCGTGACAGAGAAATCGAATTTAATTACTACATCTTTCGCAATATAATATAAACTGTAAGTTCTTCCAATTATTTAGTTTATTATTCTAAATTATTTATAATCTATTTGGATTAAAAATTCTATAATACTGTAAGTTCAACTGTTTCTTGAACACTTAATTGTTTATAATTTATAGGAACTACCGAAATAGTTTCGATTCTATTACCAACTGAAACTTGCGCTGAATGCAATTTTACAGCATGAAACTTTCCCATTTGCAGATCTACGAACGTCTGCGAACAAAATTTTCCATTTCCCTGCGCATCCGCAAACGCATCATTTGTGGAAGACCAAGCATTCGAATTAAACAATTTATTACGAGCGGCCGCTATCGATTATTGATTAACGCTACGGTTAGCCCGTGTGCCTGTATCACGGTGCTGATCAATTGTGCACACCGCCACGGAATTGAACAAACAAACGTAACTAAATGTGTTTGATTGAATTAGGTTGCGAGAGAGGCAGTTCTTAAGCGTCGAAATTTTCTCTTCAATCGATCGATCCTTCTTCACAAGCTTTCCAACTCCTTCCCCGACCGTTCCGATTTCTTCTCCCCTGTTGAACTATCAACTTGTCCAAACAACAAACTTTCACAATACGTGTATTTTTGACTCTGACGACTGTAAACGTCTGTTTTCCAAACGAGTGTACAAGACGGTGGAAACGTTTTTTTTTCTCGATGTTTTCCAGACTGGTCGTGGGTCATACACGCAGTTGAAAACTGACTTTCCACTTATAACGCAATCTGGAATTTCTTCAATCCATTTTTGTTTATACAGGTGACTTCTTAAGCAAAGGTAATAATTGGAAATTGTTTGCATGGTGCTTTGGTTTCGAGAATGTCGAAGTTCAATGTCTATAGGGTAGGTGTGTAAATGAGAATAAATTTTTGTTTATATTATATGCAACAATCTAGGTGACGCTTTTAATAATATATCGATTGATATAACCTTAACGAATCTCTAAGCATTTTTTTTAAATTCGTTATCGTTGAAATTATTAATTCGTTTGAATGTAACTGTATAAGCATATTATAGCAAGCACTAAACACATAGTATGCAGGGTGATCCATTTAATTTAACAACCTTGAATATTTCCATTGTTCTTGAAGATATAAAAATATATCTCAAGAAATATTACGATCGCTAAAAAATTTATTCTCAATGTCGTATTGTTTGAAGATTTTAAGGTCATCGATCTTTTTTTTGAGTAAGAATACATATTTTTATCGGTATGATCTCACAGTTATTGTCAAGACAAATTCGAAGACCTGATAAGGGTGACCTTTGTATGATCTTGTGCAATTAGACTGTTTTCTTAATTAGACTATTTTCTTCAAGGCAGATCGTTTAAAAAATGTAAAAACTTTACAAAAAAGTCCAGCTAACTTCACAATTCATTTACTGAATTGCAAATTATGTAAAAATCCTATACGACCATAATGTTCATTCAATGAATCATATTTTAATAAAACGCTTACCGAGTAATCAAAATTGATCTTCTCAACAATGAAACTTCACACAAAAGCAAATTATTCTGCATTCTTGACATAATTCTGCATGAATAATTAAATCGTCGATAATTGTAATATGCAAAATTTTACCATTGCATAAAATTTAATAAAATGAAAACGCCATTTGAAGATGAAGAACTTGAAGGTTTCAAGGATCTACTGTACAAGAATACAGTGATAATTGCACTAATTACTAGACTGGTTTTATTTATGCAATTTAATCTACCCAAATCGGTGCAAAATGGATATTTACAAACTTGCAATTAGCAAGATAAAAATTACATATTTTGCACATTTCGGGGAGCTAAAAATGTGTAAGTTGCATAAACATTCACAATTTACTGATTTCTAGAATACCCTCCAACCCTAGGGCGTGTAAACAACACAATAATCAGTCCAAAATAATTATCCATTCAAAACACAATCGTTTACCCTTCCATTTCTTCATCAACCACAATTGAATACACACAGCCTAATAAACTGCGGCAATCAAATTCCATCATACACCCTGTGAGACCTAAAGATTCAACAATAACACGAGACTCCGTTACAAATTCAACATGCCAAAATTCCAAACCTGGAAGGGACACCCGTACAGGTCCAGGCGTCCAACCTCTCTCGCAGGGCATTTCTGCTGAAAAACAAGCATCCGCTATCGATACCGCGGGATGGAGCAATTTTTAATATCCACATCCCAGCAACGGCGGGGCATCATCGACATGATCGATTTTTCATGATCGAAGGAATAGGACGGTCGATCGAGCCGGTCTAAAACAAGCAGGCCGAAAGCTAACACGGAGCTTTTTACGGGCGGAGGGCTCGCGGATCGATAACGACTGTTTTATATCGACAACGAGGAGGCTGCCGTCCAGGAATCATTTGTCAACGTCCAATCAACGTCGTGCAGAGATAAGCGAACGAGACGTGAAAAAAGGACGTCAGAGGAAAAAGTGACCCGGGGGGTGGGCCGGCTCCTTCCACGTTTTTTCTCCCCTCACGCGTCTGCTTCTTTAAAAGGAACCACCCCACCTTTCTGTTTGTTCTTTACCAGTCAGATTGCTCCCTTCTGATCTCCCTGAGACGTTACACGGCTAATCTCGGCGTCGTTCCGCCTGGACGAGCCGGGTGTCACTCTGCACGTCGACCCTGGACCGTTAGGACACCGTTATCAGCAGATCTCCTCGATAAAACCCGTTCCGGTCGATTCGTGGCAGAGAACTTCAATCGACTTGGTACGTGTCCCCCTGGTCAACGAGATAACTTCCCGTGTGTTCTTTTTTCTATTGACTCCGGATTTCGCGATCGTTCACGCGGAATCTAAACGATTTAGGTTTAGTCGCAGGGTACAGGGTGAGGGAGGGTTTTTAGAGTACGAGGATTTCGGTGTAATGCCGGTGGAAGATTTGAGGATGTTTGATTGAAGTTTGTGCAATTTTTGGAATGATTTAAGCCATGGATTCCTAAATAGCTGGAGCCCACTTTTTGACACTATATGAGTTAGTGGTATGGGAAGATCCTTAGGATTGGAGGAATTTGGGATAGTACTCATAAAAGATTGGAGGATGTTTGTGCAAATTTTTAAATAATTCAAGCTATGAATTCCTAAATAGCTATAATTCGCTTTTTGACACTATGTGAGTTAGTGTTGTGGCAAAATCCGTAGCATTGGAGGAATTTTGGATAATACTGGTAGAAGATTTGAGGATGTTTACTAAAGTTTGTGGAAATTTTGAAATGATTCTAGCCATGAATCCCTAAATAGTTGAAGTTCACTTTTTGAAAGTCTATGAGTTATTGGTATGGAGTTGATAGGACAAGAAGTTAACGATTACGTGAAAAATTAAGAGGAGGTGACTGCGAAGTTCAGTATAGATCTCTAGAATAGCTCTATAACTAGAAATACAATGTACTACTCAAAACAATTAGAGGTTCATTATTTTGAATCACCTTAGGTGATCTGTCAAATATTAGTAATGAAGAAAATATAGAATATCGGACTTTACAACATTTGCACTCAATGTTTACTCTATACAGTATTTGGAAGGTTCATAGTATTTAACAGTTTAACACACTATGGCAGATTCCCGATCACACGTGAAATTTTCTTTAATTAAATAATTATTAATTTTGACGACATTCTAAGCAAATTTTACATTGCAATACTCACATAGGGAAGCATACACATGACTGAATACTTAAACATTTTTTTACTCTGTGATTTATTAATGAAAACAGCAATTTAGATTGTGTCTGATTAGGAGTGGCTGTTTCCACTGTGCCAGTCAACGTGTTAATGAACAATGGACTGT
This sequence comes from Macropis europaea, assembly GCA_916610135.2. Taxonomy (NCBI): domain Eukaryota; kingdom Metazoa; phylum Arthropoda; class Insecta; order Hymenoptera; family Melittidae; genus Macropis; species Macropis europaea. Next base: position 9,430,098 of record OU744353.1, read on the forward strand.
TTCAGTGTGTGATCTTCTAACTATTTTGAGCAGTGTAATAACGAAGATACTAAAGATTATAATGTATATTGTGTAATACAAAATATATACATTTTTTTTCATTCTTTTGAGGCAATTTATATTACTGAATGCATCCATCACGACCGGAAGCCTGATGCTTTTTCTTATTCTGTTTCGCTTAAGACATTCTCGCCTCGTTTTGACTTTGTCGTTAATGTGACACGATACGCTTAACTTCGTCCACGTGTTACAAAGTTATCGTACATTAAGGACATTCAGAAGAGAAAGTCGAAATATCGATTTCGAATTATGCGAAAGAAGTTTATACGCAATTTTCTATCAATTTTTTCACTTCCCATATAATAACTTTCGCCATAAAAATTGATAATAGATCCTCAACCTTCCATTCATTTTTTTTATACAGAGTACCTAATGTTAACTGTTTATGTTTAGGATGAAATAAATGAATTTTCTACGTGGAAGCATGAAATTATATTTTATTGGTTGTAATTAGAAGAATTGGGCCACTAGTTTGTTAACAAGTTCATTTAATAGTTAGAAACACCAAACAATATTGGGTATTCTAATTATGAAACAATAATTTTCATTAATTTTTTTTGCTTAAGAATTTAATAGAAAAAATAATTTTAAACAGGTCACCTCATGTACGAAAATAGCCATAACCCTGGCTCTCGTAACTTTTGTATACATTATACTAAGTGGATTTATTATCCCTGGCAATGAAAATAAATTAAAAATGAAGTGTAATAGTGGAAACACATCTAAAAATATAAAAATGTATAAGTACTTTTATTTATTATCAAAACATATGGAAATTATAAATAAATAAAAGATAAAATAAGACACCTTCTGCGCCTTCCACATAATTCGACTGTCTTTCATTATCGTACGTGCGTTCCATTTCATTAATTAAATACGAATCCGTTGGAAATCACCCCATGGCGTTTCACAAATATAATCATGTAATATAAATTATTTCGTGTCTCTGTGAAAATAATGTCATTTTCAGGAAAAGACTTTACTGTGCGAATCTAAATAAACAAATAAAAAATAAAGCAGCCTCTGCCCTCTCCATAAAAAATAGAAGAAATTAATATAACCAAGTCTTTAAAAACGTATCCATTTTGAATATATATATATTTCAACTGTCCTCTGCGCAATACATTCCACCCATTTTGTTAATTAATCCATTGACTGCGGAATGCTTCAAAGCTAAACACACTCTGTGGATGGAATTTTCTTGACATACTGCATACCATATTGTGTTTTAGTCTCGTTGAATGGATTCGAAATCAAACACAAACAAACTAAACGGAGTCTCGATTATTGAACTGATGAAGCAATTTATCAAATAATGAAAGCATGTAATGAAATTCGCCAGACACATGTATACAACCATAGCACCCAATCCAGCACATTCAAACAAACCAAAACTTTTCATACTCACTCCAAGAGCTCTCAAACACAACTATCACACATCACAAACGAATTCGTGTCTATGTTAACCGACTGATTATTAAAAAAAGACATAATACAATTATCATTGATCATAAATTCCACAAATTCAGTGGCACTCAATCAAACACACTCAAACGAACCATAACTCTTTATACTCACTTCAAGAGCTCTCTCAAACACAACTATCACACATCACAAACGAATTCGTGTCTACGTTAACCGAATGATTATTAAAAAAAGACATAATACAATTATCATTGATCATAAATTCCACAAATTCAGTGGCACTCAATCAAACATACTCAAACGAACCAAAACTCTTCATACTCACTCCAAGAGCTCCCTCAAACACATCCATCACACGTCAAAAATGAATTCTTGTCTACGTTAACCGAATGATTATTAAAAAAAGACATAATACAATTATCATTGATTATAAATTCCACAAATTCAGTAGCCACATCGCCCTAAAGTCTGGAAGCTCATACATCATCAAACTTTCCCCGCACGTGCGCATAATCACTCTTCCTCGTCTTGGTTGTTTTACGTTTCTATTTAGTTGGTCCCGAGCCGGGGGATACACAAAAGGAGAGCTCAGCCGCGTAAGTAACGACCAGCGGTACCGAAAAAAATTTATTCGAAAAATATGTACATGAGCGGGTAAAAGCTGAACGGAAGCCGCGCGGAGTAACCGGAGCCGGCAAGGGGGTGAAATACGCGAGGCAGTTCATAGGAAACTGCGAGTAAAGTAGTCCACGAACGTAACGGCTGGAAAAAGAAGGTCTTCTTAGGGTTCGTGAGGAAAATGTAGCGTGATCCGCTTAAATCGAGATGAACCGTGTTGCACTACCTCCAACCCTTCGTTTTTGCCCTAACGAGGCACATCAACGCGTGAAGAATTTAACCCGTTCAGACCTGAAACTAACCTTTTCCAAATTTTATGAATTTCAGGTTCTTAATCGAATTAAGGGGGGTTGAAAATCGTCTGAAGAATACGAAAAAAAATTTCTTGTAAGGGTTGCTGGGGATCACACCTATGTATGGCACAGGAGGCTCATGGATACTCAAAAGTTAACTCTTTGTAATCGGAATTTTCTTACGTATGACGAAAATGATAGATCAGGTAAATGATAAAGACAAATGATAAAATATGTATCGCAGTATATAAACATTAATAAATATAATAATAAACGAACAGACTCCTTGGTGACAGTATAGTCGTAGGATATAATTTAGGAACATAAAAAAGCGACTGAATACCCGAATATTTTTTTCCTTTACGATTTATATTAAAAACAGTAAATTATATTATGTCTGACTGGGTATGGCTGTTTTCACTGCAGAATTCAACTGGTTAAGTAGAATTATGACACAAATGAGCTGTATAGTACAATACTGCTAACAAATTAATCAATTAACGTGGTAAAACGTATCTTAAGACAATAAATTTTCATTTCGCTAATACATTGAAATAATAAAATATATGACCAAATTCAATAGAAATTTTACAGTATCAATGGAAGAATGTTTGGACACAGTAAAATTGAAAGTGAAATATGAATGATACAGAGAATCCAACGAACGAAAAATTATAGTATAATAATAACAAGGGCGGCAATAGTACGAATACTCTCAAATCTTGAGTTACAACGAAGAATAAACAATTTGAATAAATCTTGGTGTTTCGTCTGTTCAGATTAATATAATTGAAAATATGTTATGGTGGTGATAATAATAAACACACATAATTAAAATTATTTTATGAAGCCCTGAACGTTACTAAATTGACTGAAAAGCATCGCACAAAAACATTTGTTATGCAAATGCAGTGAAGACAGAAAACAGAGATAAGTTCAGCCAGAATCCAGAAGGCACCATGCGGAGCATAGTTTTCATATGAAAATTTCAGCCCCCTTATGAATTCTAATCATAGAATACACGCTGGTTCCCACACAAAGAGCGGAAGTCGCGGATGAATGTTTATATACGAAAAAAGGGAATTTTTAATGACGTATTCAGAATTTCAAAGAACCTTTAAATTCATTCCCACGAACAGCCAAGACTCCTTCGGTTCTCACAAGCGTAAATATTAATTATTATACTCGGTGCATGGTGCTTGAAACTTCATTACACCATTGACAGCACTTCGTTAACGAACGAAACTTCTTCGCACGAGACTATCTTCAGTTGAACGCTTTTCTTCATCTTAATATTCATTTTCCCTCGAGGTAAAGGATGATTATAAGTTATATTAAAATTGAAAATTCAGTTCCAACATCTTCTTATATATAGAATAATAATTTGAAAATTCAGTTTCGTTAATATTTATGAAGAAATATAGTTTAATATTTATGTGCGATAGGGTGTATTTTCATGTCCTGAAAGGGTTGAAGCTGTCTGCAAGTAGAGTTGTCCCTCATTTTCTGTAATCTGTTAAATGGCACAGTGAAAACTGATAAACCTAGTCAGACATATTGTGATTACTGTTCAGTGTTCTTTGATATCAATTTATAAATTGAACAGAACCATTCCAATTTTATTCAATTATTATTGTATTTACTAATAGATCAATGTTGATGTACCTACATGTATAGCACATGCAATTTCATATTTGTAATATGAGCGAAACAGGTACAGGAGTCACACCCAGTCAGACACATTACAATTATTGTTCAATGTATTTTCATGGTATCAATTATTAAATTGACGATTACCATTACTTTTATTTTCAATTATTGCTACATATATTAAAAATGTCAGTGGAATAGCCAGACACGCTATAATTACTGTCAACTGGTTTTTAGTATCCATATTTAAACTGAATAGCACCATTTCATTATTTATGTTCTAATGTTACTATATTTAGTCTTAAGATAATTTTGTTAAATCTATACATACATAGAATTTCATGTACATACATATGTAGCATAAGTGCCACAAGGGAAAATTGTCAAACCCAGTCAGACACATTATAATTATTGTTCAATGTCTGTTCATGGAATCAGTTACTAAATTGAAGATTACCATTACTTTTATGTTCAATTACTACTACCTATACTCATAAAGTAATCTTGTTGTGCTTATGTATGGACACAATACCCTACACATAGTATAAATGTCAGTGGAAACTGACACTACATATTATTAGTCACACAATAATGTTGTTGCACCTACATACGTAAAATTTTATATATGTAGCACAAGTGCCACAGTAGAAACTGTCACACCTGGTCAGACATATTATAAGTACTGTTTAGTATTCTTTTATATCAATTTACAAATTAAGTATCCCCATTGATTGTGCGTCAATTATTACTACATTTACTGATGAAACAATTTTGTTATAGCTACATATACACATACAGAATTTTATATAGAGGGTGCAACATTTAAAATTGTACTATAAAGATTACCACCCATCAAGATGATTCTGAAGGTCATTCCAACACCATCAGTGTTTCATAGTAAGTTCTTCAAGCTCATTAGTATCGTCCTTTAATTACAAATTTCCTATTCTTTATTTATACTATTATTTATACGAAAATACACGATTAGGTGTCTGCTGCTGACATAAAAAGCATTCAAAATTAACATCCACATACTTGTTGCTATTTATAATTATATAACAATATTAATTATTACCATTGTACTGTTACTTGCAACTATTATTACGATTATTATTCCAACTCCAAAACCTTTAAAACATTAATCAGTTAAGAATAGGAAGTTGCCATGTTAAACATGTTGCATAACTGATTTCACTTATTAAAATTCCAAGCGCGGGGTAATCTCCACTGGAGATTGCCACCGGTACACACTCTTTTGCTCCGCACAATTTAACTGGACGATTACGCGATCATTACGAAATTTTCACTTCGTTTGCCCGGAATAGCAACTTCCGCGCAGCCATAATCGACGAAAAAAGGCTCCCGCGTAAATTCGCCGAAATCGCCGCGAAGATACGATCCCGTATAAGCTGTATCGAAAAACTTTTCCGGAACTACAAGCGTTCGCTAGAAACACGGAAACGTAGAATAATCAAAGCGTTAACAGTATTCGTTTATATTACGTTTCGAGCGCTAAATAACAAATAACACCGAGAAGTTCGCAAACAACTTGTTTATTGTACGTCGATTTCATGTAACGTGCTTTCTATTTCATACCGTTATTTGATACATTGATCTTTGGTTATTTTGCAAACATCGAACATTTAAATTTGCTGGAACAGTCTTACCGTGATGTTATTTAATGTAAGTATAACATTTTTGTTTTATTTGACAAATAGCATGCATCAATTTGTGCAGCAAACATGACAATCATATAATGAAGATAAATGTTAAACGTTATTGCGATTATTATTATTAACGGGAAAGTACAAATTCTGATATAAACAGTGAATGTGTACAATGATAATATTAATAATAATGGTAATGTAAGATCTGAAGTAACAGATAATAAGTAATATTCCACTCGCGTGGTGATTAAAATATTATAATGAAATGACACAGAATTTCTAAGCGTGACACTATAGGATAAAAAACGTATTTTTACTGATCGACGTAGAAATCTAACCTAAAAAATCAAGGTAGTAGATAATAAATAGTACTGCATTCGCATGGGCATTAAAATACTGTGATGAAACGGCGAAAAATTTGCAAACGTGACGCTTTGTACGAAAAACACCGAGTTTTCCTGGATCCAGAGCTATACCTAACCTAAAACTTCAAGATAATATATGATAAATAACATTCCACTAGCATTATCATTAAAACAGTATAATGGAATAAGGAAGAATACGCAAGCCTGAATGCTTGAAATCAAAGGCTAAAGATAACCTTAAAATCCAAAAGAATAGACAATAATTAATATTCCTACCGCATCATCATTGAAACGCCATAACGGAATGACGAAGGAAATCCAAATATAACTCTGCTGGGTAAAAGAAACATATTTTCGCTGCTCGACAGACAAACCTAACCTAAAAATTCGAGATAATAGATAAAAAATAATATTCCAGTGGCGTCATCATTAAAACACCATAATGAAATAACGAAGAATTCGCAAGCATGATTTCTTTCATGAAAAACACCACGTTTTCTTCGATCCAAGGCTAAACCTAACCTAAAAATTCGAGATAATAGATAAAAAGTAACATTCCACTGGCATCATCATTAAAACGCCATAACGGAATAACAAAGAGTTCGCAAGCCCAACTCTTTCCATGTAAAACACCGCGTTTTCCTCGATCCAGGGCTAAACCTAACCTAAAAATTCTGAATAACAGATGAAAAATAACATTCCAGTGGCATTATCATTAAAACGCCATAACGGAATAACAAAGAGTTCGCAAGCCCAACTCTGTCCATGAAAAGCACCGCGTTTTCCTCGATCCAAGGCTAAACCTAACCTAAAAATTCGACATAACAGATGAAAAATAACATTCCAATGGCATTATCATTAAAACACCATAACGGAATAGCGAAGAACTCGCAAGCGTGACTCTTTGCATGAAAAACACCGCATTTCCCGCGATCAAAGGAACGATCCTGAAACGCGTAATTCTTTTGGAAGTCGGTAACGTGATACGGGCGAACGGCTCTCGGTCCCGGGGCTCGTTTTCCCTCGGAAACGCGGGCGCGCGAATTCGTTATACTTCTTTTCAAAGCGGATCGGAATGTAAAAATACCCGGCCAGGATAGGGGAATTCGCGAGCGGACACACGAGGAGGAGAGAAAGCGGCCTTTATTGTCGCCCATAAAAATTCGCACGTGAATCGATCCGACGTCGAAACTGCCGTTACCAGTCGCCAGTTTAACGGGAGGTGTCGATTCCCATGCCCGAGGAACTGACACACACAAGCAGATTCGCAAACAAAATATCTTTCGTCTTTGTGTGCAGCGCTTCTCACGCTGCAATTACGTCGCTTTTTATAATTACAATTCGCATGAATTGAGAAAGAAACCACGGACCGGCTCGTAAGGTTCCCGTCATGTTATTACTGCGGTGTGGGACCAATATGGCGCTGGGATACTCGATGGAGAACAAACTGTTTTTTCTTCCTGCGGAAATATAACTGTGAATGATAGCAGGGATGTTATTTGTCGTTTGTTTAATGATCAGATTGTTCTTTATGGGGCTGTATAATTTTTGGTACTATTTCCTATGTTTCTGAATTTGTTAAATTTTGTTTAGGCTTGTCTGAGGGTTTTAGGAAGATTTATTGTCTGTAGACTACTAACCATAGGTCTGAGTATTGTTTGTACATATTTTTGTATTATTTTTTTATTTAATAGTCCATTATAATTGAAAAATGTAAGGCACTGTAATAGATATTATTATTATTGCTTCTTATCTGCATTCTATAATGAGTTCGCCTCTTCGTCGACTCTTAAGGCAAGCAGGGATTACGATGGGGGTATTACTACTCCCGTCTACATAGGGTTTATTATTATTATCATTTGAATAAAATAAATGTTGAAACCGATTGTAATATGAATTCGAATTTTTCAAGCTACTCGACCATTCAGTTAGTTTCAGATTTTTGCAATACTAAAATATCAAAAACAACCTGAAATATTACTGAAGAAACTAAACCTCTACAAAATTGGTCCACTTGTATAAAATAATTAAATTCTGGATACACTATACGTAGGAATATACTACTCAAAACAGTTAGAATTTGAAGATCTCCAAGAACATTCAATAACAACCTGTTCAATACCAATAATGTCTAAAACTATACTGTATCAATATTATAACAGTTTTATTCAGTATTCACGTTGTATAATATTTAGAACTTGCATGCCATTTCACGTGTTAATAAACGTTAAACAATTTAAGTCAGTGTTGGCCACAAGAGCACCAGCCTTCCCCCACTCTAAAGCTTCCTCGTTCCATATGAGGGTAATGGGCTTAGAGTGGGGGAAGGCTGGAGCTCCATACGAGGGGAATGGACCTGAAATGGGGGAAAACCGGAACTCTCGCGGCCATCACTGACGCAACCTGATCTTCTGATCATTTTGAGCGGTGTAGTATTCCACAAAGCTATAATTAAATCAAAAGATTTATCACGTGTCAGAGTTATTTTCCTGAAAATACATACAAATAGAACTGAGCATACTTCGATGATTAATTTGAGCTGCTAATTGTAGTGGTACAAGTCTTCGGTTTATAGTGCGTCCACGGAAATATCGTAACGCCTGCACGATTCCTTTTGCGAGCGTGTCTGACTGCATAAGTTCACCGTGAAAAATTGTAACTTATTTGCCGGTAACGATCGGTGGAGCAATTAAACCGGCACAGTTGAATGAATTAATAAGATCGGCGTGAATGGTAGCGGCGTTAGCCGTTTTACAGTTACGCTGAGAAATAAGCTCGGCGCCGTGGAAAATGGGAGGAAGGCGGAATAAATAAATCGCGAGGCTAACAAGAAAGCGGAAGAGTACAAGCTCCTAAGCTTTACGAACGGTTCACCCGTGGACTCGGTGATTTGAGAAATAACGAGACCCCATCAATTTATTTCTCAAGAAAATCGAAAGGGACGCACGCCGACGCCGTCGTGAAATTTATTAACGTCGCTTCGCTAGTACACCAAACATTTTTTCCCATTTCGCGAACTTTTATCTCCGGCCCGGCTCCGTCGAACGAAAATTGAACGCCGTGTTACATGATTCGACGATAGAGAGAGGGAGAGAAAGAGAGAGAAAGAGAGAGAGAGAGAGAGAGAGAGAGAGAGCGAGAGAGAGAGAGAGAGAGAGACTAAAAAGTGAAGTATAAAAAAAAATCTGAAGAAGCAGCACCTTGTTAGTTAGAAATATGTTAACTCATAGACAGCGGATGGTGTGACAGTCGCACACGTGGGTCAAACTTGACCCATTAGTAAAATTTCTTTTGTACATATCTGCAAGCAAATTTTTTCGTTAACCTTTTATTTTATTGAATAGTTTAGCGTTTGAAATTATACTGGTATATAATAATTGAAAGGAGAACATTACAGATATGATTTCTTGAATACTTTTACGAACATATATTTATGTATATGTACATATGAGTAATTATTATTAATTTTGTATTATATTTTATTCACAGCTTAATATATTAGTTTGACCCTTACATTTTTAATGTTTAATTTTTGCGGGGAAACTGTGCCAGTACGACAAATAGAAATAACAAAAAAATTGTACATGAATAGATATCCACAGAGGATTTATGAATAAAAAATCTACGTGGTAGAACAAATAAATAGTTCTATCAATCAGTCTTTTATCGATCATTTTCAAACGAGACACTCATTTGAACAAGAAAATGAAACAAATATCGTACATGAAACAAATTCAGTGGTTAAAAGTTAATAAAATTTATTGATTACCCTCCAAACCCTATTATACTCAAGTTTTAATAAAACATTTATGGGCGTTTTTTTATACAACATTTTTTCCTTTTTCCCAGTTGCAGAACGACCTGACACCAACAGCCAATTTTATATAGTAGCTGATGCGACGTTAAACAATGAATAAAAAAAAAGCTTCTGCATAGAAACGTTCTCGTACACATTCGATACAGAGTTTATCGAGCGAGGGCACGAGTGACAAGAACAACATTAAAAACAGTGACAACAACAATGCAGCCGTCCACCCGAATTTTTATCTTCGCGCGCTGTGAAAAACGGGCCGGCGAATAATAATAGCGCGCGACCTGATGAAATACGGTACGACAGGTGCTGAAAATTTGTCATTCGATAAAAATTTTCTAGAAATTGCTGATGGAAATGCGATTTTATTTTTAATACACGGACCTGCTAAAGGATCGATCGCTCGAGGTACGATTTTAACCGGAAGCATTATAGCTGCATTTCTTTTCTTATTAAACGGATAAATTTGAAAGATTTCAACAGTATTATTATTATGGAATTTTATGCAAATATGCGTTTTCTGAAATCAGTGCTTCGGATAGAAATAGAGATAATTGTGTTCCGAAACTTACATGCTTAAAAAGTGGATTTTTATTTTCTTTAGGTTATTAAATGTGCTATCTTCTGTTTGGAGACTTTGAATCTTATAAACATTTTCATTTTAGTTATTGTTTCAATATGTTGCAATTGAAAGGAACTTTTCCTTTCGTGACATCTGGTTCCATTTCTAATGCATCTAAATTAATTATACATTGCAAGTGCATTGGAAAATAATAAAATGTGTTACCGGATTATCATATGGACATTTGTGGTTCTTTAAATAATGTCACATTTTTATTTAAACATTTTCTGTATATTCTAACAGTTCTTGTTCGATCAAGTTCTTCTATAAATCAGCAAATTAAAAGAAACAACTAAAATTGTTTAGTTACCAGAGTCTCCCTGTTTTAAATTTATTAATCTCTATCAACATTTATTTTAATAACACAATTATGTTGCGTTCTTTTTAGCAGTTCATCTTTATTCTCGTCAAACAATTGCAATAATCCAATAATAAAAACTCGTTATCTGACCGCATATTGTTATTTATTACAATAGTTACCACAACTCTATAGGTTTTAAAAATTTTTCTTTTAATCACCGTGCAGCATATTTTCGGTTTATTTTACCAGGAAGTAAATTTCACAGTAAATTACCACGTTCGTTTTACTACAAGTTCGTTTAACCAAACATGAACATTCCATACATGCACAAGCGCGAGCGGTAACTTTTTTGTCATGGGCGTTCTATTTTTGCTAAAAAAGAATTGATTCAAAAATGGAATGCCAGAATCGCGAAATTTGACAAAGTAGCCCGGCGCAGAACGGGCAAAAATGATTGTTTCGTCGGTGAGAAATTACTTTTAATTAAAACGAAATGACGCTTTCAGCTACACGGGAGATATTCTTCATAATATGTATATATCCAGCAGAGTAGATTTAATTTCATGCAGAAATTTCCTTTGTGACCATTTTCTGCAACATTAATAACATTTTCACGTGACACTGGATCTTTTTATGATTAGGCGTTAGCACTCTCATAATGTAAAACTTCTAAAGATTTCTCAAATTCTGCCCAGAACTTTCGAATACATAAACTTATTTATTATATCGCACATTCGATCTTAGAAATGGAAACTAATATATTAAACGTATCACTGTCATTACTTATTTATTAATTAATTATTTCTATATTGTTTTCCGGTATTCGGTTCCCAGAATTGTGCGTTATTGTACAAAAGTCGTGAGAGGTAACTAGAAGAATTACGTAATAATTATAACAGTTGAATAATACTCAACGGAAAAGTTGTGAATTGCATAACGAATAAAGTAATGCAATTATATTGTGTGGTAATTGAACCTATACTTCTTTAATTAGTAGCTGCGTTACGTTACTGATTCACGTGTAATGTTCTGTTTATTCATACTAACAATTGTGTGAGAAGAATATGAAGAAGCGCCCAGAATGACAAAGCACAATTTTGCATTAAATTGTTCGGTCTTCTAAAACTGATCGGTATTACTTTCTGTAGATTGTGAAATTTGAACTTTTATTTTGTAGACTATCATTGGCACGGTTGAGCGATTTTTAACATAGCCTCTAATTAAAAAATATTGATTTTTGAAGCGTATGAAAAGTTTTTTTATAAAATTGGTACTGTACACAGACTCTAATATTTTTTTAGGGGTGGTTCCAGATAAAACAAAATTCCTATGACACGTACAGTGATTCAAGAAACAGAACAAATGAATATGTGGCGGTACTTCCCGATCTCGCCGGCAGAGGGATCCGCAGCGTACGACTTTCTCGCAAGTCCTAGACCTCCCTGCGATGCGTGTACACAGGTTGTTTCTAATAATTGGTACGGGCTATAACTCTGTTCAATATGAAGTTAGAAAAAAATTGTAGATGAAAATGTTGCAGTGCAGAATACGCTCTAGCATAGTACTGTACAGTTTCTTTCACAGATGCATCGGTGCAGTTGCAAAATGCAATTGCACTTGTTTTTTTAAATGGGGCTCTACCATTTTTTTGCATAAATTGATTCCCTGTATTATTTTACGTATAAAAGGTCTAAGGTAAAGCCATTCAAAACACAATACTTTACGCGATATTTGATTTTTTATATAGTTTACTATGTTAATGTTAAATCATCTCGCTATTATTGTATTTACTAACATTGTACTTGCACACGCACAGTTTACGTTGCAAGTATCTCGTAAAGTATTGTGTTTCCAATATTACAGTGGCGGGGAACGTGTTAATTAACATTATTTCAGTGTATTGTTATTTGAAGCAAGGTTACAATACTTGTAAAAAAATTACATTTAATATACATCTTCAAAATTTCTACTGAGTATGAGTCAGTTGCAGGAAGAAAAGTAGTTATGGTACTATTTGACCAATTTCGTGAGCCACCATAAATAAATCAAACTTCACTACAAATTCTACAAATGTTAAAAAATCAGAACATTTGACGTATCAAAATTTCCTTGAAAACTTTATTCGATTTCATCGAACTCCATGAAAATTCGCAACAGCTTTCACGAATATTTTATTATTAGAAAAAAAAAAATACATTAACACAATATAATACAAACATGAGTTTAAAAGGACACTGAGAACAAATTAATACAATTAAAGCACAAATTCGTATACAAAATTTTTGTTTCTCGTTTTCACCCTTTCCTAACTTCAGCTCGTTCAACTGAGAATTTCGTTCATTCGCCAGGCATCGATACTAGCCAAAATCGATGCATTATCCCGGACAAATTCCTCCAAACAGTTCGAACGGCGAATTCGTGAAATATTATCGCGAAGCGATAGGGGAGGGGGGACGTTTCGCAGAGAAAACGAAAAACGAAATTCTCGAACTTCTCTAGCCTTTGAATCTTTTTTTCCTCCGCAAGCCGGCCGAGCATTTTGCGCTCAAAACTTCCTTCCCGTTCGCAAAATCGAACAGAAACACGATAAACTGACTGCGCTCTTTTTTTCCGCGGCGAACGGAACGTCGAACGGGAGTTTCGCGAAACATTCGACCCAGCGCGGTTCTCCATTTTTTTTTCCTCGCTTCGAAAACCGACAGAGAATTTTTAAAACACGTGTTCGCGGAAATTGCATCTTCAGCGGTTTAATTTTATAAAATAGCCCATGTCGAGGCACTTCAGAAACTAATTTCAACCGAACCGTGACCGGCAGCGGCGGAAAAGCGCGCTCTATTAAAAGAGGAGCCGGTTCATTTCAGGGAATCCCGAAAGAAAGAGACGTAAACTATTAACACACTTTTCTTCTTTGGTTGGCCGGGAGTAGCCGGTCGGCTCGTAAAGTAATTTGCGACGTTCTTCGCATTAAATGAAACTGATATTAAAGGAAAAACTTCAAAGGCGGCACGTCAAATACACCGAAACTTAATCAGTCCTTTTTCCCTTTTCGTTTCAATATTTTTGCTCGACGCCAGTGGCTCGCAAACTTCGTTCGAGAAACCCTTGCTCGGTTTTCTAAAAATTGCAGAATTTAGAGCTACATTTTATGGACAACCCTCGTCACCCTAATTTGAATAAGACGTTAACGCGTCGAGTTGCACAGTGAAAACAGCCATACCTGATCAGACACGATATAAATTTCTGTTTTTATTGTAAATCACAGAGGAAGAAAATGTTTAAGTATTCAATCGTACGCATGCCTTTCTGTGTTAATCTTGAATTTTTTATTTAATTAATTATCGAATTCTTATTAATTAATTTAATTAAATTAATTTTTTCATTTAATTAACACGTTGACTGTACAATACTCATATACGTGTTAATTATAAAAATAATAACGTATTATTTATGTTGTGCGTCGTAATTAATTATTTCGTTTGAAAGTCTTAAAATATGTTCATCTGAACTCTCAATGTCTCAATTCATACTTCTTTAACACGTTGAATGGCGAAGTGAAAACAACCATACCTTATCAGACACGATATAATTTACTATTTTTTATATAAATCCTAAATAAGAAAATATTTGAGTACTCAACCGTGTTGTTTTGTTTCTACATTATTGTTTAACAATCGTGTGACAATCAATACTTACAGTGACTCACGAAATTGTTAAAATATTTCCATAATTACTTTTCTTCCTTAATTCTAGTGCAACCACCCAACCATAAATTTTTCAAGCGTATTTAAAATATTATTTGTTAGAGCTACCGCGTTCTTGCTTCAAATAACACTGCCTTAAAAAAGTGTTAAATAGAAGAATATTAAAGTAACATAATCATGTGATCAATGTCGTGAGTCGCTGTATTTAACTAATCAATATATCAATAAAATAAATTAATAAACAAATATACGATTTTATATAACAATACTTTTTGTTTTAATGTAGTTGAAGAAATAGAACTTCGACAAAATTGTATTTTGTGTTTAAAATGTTACAAAATATATTTTTTAGTTTACTTACTTTGTAGCATGTAAATGTTGCAAATATATGAATACGTTAAATTGCATAAAGATCCGCAGTCTAATAATAGTAATAATACCAGTCGTGTCAGCAATAATATTATCACAGATATCAAATTGAAGGTAAAATACATTTTATATTTAAAAACAAATACAGGATCAAGAATTTGTAAATAAAACCGAAAAATATCTGTATTGTTACATTCCTGTTGACATAAGGGTTGCTCTCGGTCCAGACCGAAAAATACCATTGAGAACGAACGAATTGAGACGCATACGTCTTCCGGTGTCGTCTCTGGCTTCTTCTTCCCAAACGGAAAAGTTCGGATCGACACGACCTGGAGATATCTGGCTCGCGAGATCCAGCCGGGCTTTTTTGTCCTCGTTCTTCATTTTCGATTTCCGGCGGAGCTACTTCGCTCGCAATCTCTTGATTTCCGGTGTTCAGTCCCGTTTCTTCCGGAAGCTCCGTTCAAATTGTTTCTCCAATCAATTCGACCATCGAATCTCTCCTGTCCTCCGTACACATTGTTCTTCCCTCCGCCCTTACGCGTTTACGTAAAATCGAGAATCGAAAACGATTTTGATGAGATCCGACGGTAACAATGGCTTGCTGAATAATTAGACGAGTGTTTCGTATTGACTTTCGATATTAATTAAAAATACGATACTTTGAATGAAATAAACAGAAGATACTCGATACTTGTTTTGAAGTAAGAGGATACGGGCAATAGGAAATTGAATAGCGTGTACACTGTAATCTCGGTTTCAAAATATCAGTGATAATTAACTTGGAAGTAATATAAATAAAGACACTGATAATTCAGGTATACAGCTTTCAAGACTTTATAAAATGTCAGGATGATTCATGAGGAACTGACATTTAAAATAACTTCTGAGTCGTTGATGTTAGCACGTTGATTGCCCAATTAATTAAGTTAACTCGTATTGGGCAGTCCATGCGTTAACTAAATAATTATTAATTTTGAAAATATTCCCAGCGAATTTTACATTGCAATATTAACGCAAAAAGGCGTGCATATGATTGAGTACTTAAACATTTTCTTTCCCTGAGAATTTACAATCAATACAGGAGTGTTTGTGGTGTCTGATCAGGAATGGCTGTTTCCGCTATAGCAACCGACTGATTATGAGTTTCGAGGATTTTGTATAACGAAGAAATTTCATTTTTTTGCAGCTCAAATTTATGAAGATTTTACAGCTATCTCGAGATCACCAAATTGCACTGTGAAGCACGAATTATAGTTCAGGTAGTACTCAACAAATTAAACGAAAAATGTCTAATGAATATGGGTCGAAAATTGAACATCGACCGAGCTGTAAATAATTTGGTGTTGCAAAAACTCTTCAGAAAACTATTTGTAACTCGAATCATATTGAGTTTCTGACCTTTGTTTATTCGTCATACTTCGTTTAATTTTTTAAGTACTATCTACTTCGTAATTCATACTGCATAGTGTACTTTGAAAATTTGAAGGCTATCAGTAAATCTTCCAAAATATGAACAGTATAAAAAATTTACTGTCCTCATCGTATGAAGCCCTCTAAACGCAATATATTTAATCCAACAATCTTTTTTCTAATATGAACGAGACGAAAGTTACCTTCAATAATAGTTAACTTGAAATATTATCATTATCGAATAAATAATATCATATAAACACAGGCCCATAAGCAACATATTAACAAGTTTAATTAATAATATTTATGTAATTTCCTCATAAACCCGTCAACTGCTGTTTGAAATAATACATTAGTTAAAAACAAACAGAATTTACATGAAACTGATCAAATAGATGAAACTGGTCTGACATAAATAATCGAAATTTTGAAGTGAAACAGTAATAGCAGGTGATGAATATGATTTTCAACAATCCGAAACACTAAATCGTACGTCCCACTCAACTGACTCGATAAATACACTGCCTGAACGCCTATGGGCGTTCTCCGCTCGAACTTTTAACTGCCTCTAGAATTCACGAACTTAATTTTGGAACCTACATCGATTGGACACTTTTTATTCCCTTTTACAAGTATTATAACCTCTCAGAATCTTCATACTATTTTGCATACTATTTTATAAAGAAACAGTCGAAGTCACAAAATTGCAACTATCCAGGAAATCGAAAACGATACACAGCTACCTACTCCTAAGATCCAAAAAATTAATTAATTTTTAGGGCCTATGTCGATTGGACACTTTTTACTCCCCTTTGCACGTATTACACCCACTCAAAATCTTCAACCCATTGTCACACTATTTTGAATAGAAACAGCCGAAGTCACAAAATTGCAGCTACCCAGGAAATCGAAAACGAAGAAAGGTGTGAACAAGGTAAGGGCAGACATCCCTGGTCGCGTCGACTCGAACTTTTCCATCGGGGAGGAAGAAACAAGGGAGACACCGGAAGACGTCCGCGTCCGGATGCGTTCATTTTCAGCGATGTCGGGCGAGGAATCGGTGGCAAAAGGGATCGTCGGTGGAAATGACACGGTTACCTTTTTCCACGGCACGGTATCTGAATCCAGCCTTCTGAGCCGCGAAATTCAAACGGACGTGGCATGTGTCACCGGTGTTATAGCCTCGAGCAAAATTCTCGTTGGCCGGCGAACCGGGAATAAAATACACGGGTCCCTGTGTCGGAATTTTTTTCCGGTTCGCCGCTAATGCGTTTCAAAAGATACCAGCGTTTTCGAATCGTTCGCAACTCTGCATGTTCATCTTTAGGATAGTTTCTTGGATTCATTCCTGACCTTCTTTCTATTGTTGCTTCTCCTGATACTGTCGTGCGTTCAAGAAATGAGAATCGTCGCGAACGCTCTCAGAATTGGGCTCTCTCGTAATTACTCTGTCGGCTCTCCGGTACTCTGACTGTTTCTTTTTTTAGGAATTTCATCCGGAGGGACGTTTACAAAATAATAATAATATTTAATTGCTGAAACTTTACACTGGATATTAGAAGAAGAGGTATCTCGCATGAACACTTCAGAAGAAATTTTTCAATTTAACGATATTAGAGACGCTGCAATCAAATCAACCCCTTGATTGCTATGGGCGCTTTACAAAAGCGCTCACCGTGTACTGCCAACGCCTATAGGCGTTCAGTGCAATAGCTCGCTATGTACTACTGCAACACGGCAGCACGCAACATTGGCCTAGTTTCTAAGTAGCCGCAGTCAAATTAACAAAGTATACAAAAGTAAGAGAATATACAGTGTTTGGAAATGTTTCAAGAATAGAACGATCATATACCAGGTTGGTGGAAAATGAATGGTCATTAAACAGCCTTTGAGTCATCAAGAATAATTATGTGATCCACCCCAAGTTGCAGTGCATATTCTCAAGATGATTGTCTTGGTTACTATACAATTATTATTCTTCAGGCATCTTTATCTACTGTTACTTTGCGTTCTCAATTATTTATTGTTGTCCTATTAATAAATTTATCATATTATTTATTACCATCACATGATGTTATCGTTCATCCCTACGTCTCCGCCTCACAATTAACACGTTGACTGCCACAGTGAAAACAGCCAGTTCTAGTCAGACGCCCTTAAATTTCTGTGTTCTATACGAATCACGAAGGAAAGATACGTTTAATTACTTAATATTGTACATGCTCGCATATATTAGTGTTGCAATGTTAAACTTGTTCTGAATATAATAAAATTGATAGATATTTAAGTAAATAAAATTTGAAGCGACGGTCACCAGTGACCACCATGGCAGTCAACGTATTAAAAATAACTGAACTCGTTAACACTTTGACCGCCATGTCATCCATATATGGGCGACACTGAAATTCAGTTATTATTTATTTCATCATTTCTGGTATTTATAAATTTATTTACTAATGTTTAATAGTATCAATAAAAAGATTATGAATATTCCTAATATTCTTGACTAAAAAGATTTTAACTCGAGATTATATTTTCTTTGTACAGAAATTTAGAAAGTCGTCCATCTTCATCCAATAGGTTGTGGCAGTCAACGTGTTAATAAATGAAACATTAAAATAAAAAAAACTCTGTTTTTAATTTTTATAAATTTGAAATTACTGTGAAAAACATTAACAAAAAGAAGACTAATGAGAGGAACCCTTTATCTCATCATTTCTAGTATTCATAAATTTATTTACAAATGTTTAATAGTACTAATACAAAAATTATGAATATTCCTAATATTCTTGACTAAAAAGATTTTCACTCGAGATTATAGTTTCTTTGTATAGAAATTTAGATAGATGGCCATTTTCAACCAATACAGTGTAGGAGTCAACTTGTTAACTCGTGTACGTTCGACGAAGTGATATTTAAAACCTGCGTTACTCGTGGAATCACCTGATAAGTGTAATGCAACAGCCTGCTTTGAAGGAGGGCGCCGGGGGAGGGTTGGCGACGGCGTGGGGTGGTCGAATGAAAGAAGGGTGAAAGGGACGACGGCGTTCCGAGCTTGTACGTTAGAAAAGGCTCGCCTTTTCTCTCGCATCGGAATCCGTGTAATTTTCTTGCGCATCCCCGAACCTGCTGCGTCCGCGTTTTCAAATTGAAAACAGACCGCGGGATGCTGCGACTCGCGATAGAAATGCGACCGTTTCTTATGTATCTCCGTCTATCTCTGCGGACGCGCATTGTGGACGCTGCGGAAGGAAAGAGAGCACGCTCCGAGGAACAATAAAATCGGAAGCGTGGAAAACAAGCGGAGTGTGCCGAACGAAATTCGGTCGAGGCGAATGACAAACAACGCCGCGGTTTGGTCATCGTGTCTGAAGTGTCAGGATGCTTCATGAGCTGTGGAATTTTCAGAAGTAACCGCAAGCATGAATTCAGAATCGCAGTCAATGTGGTATCGATTTTTCGATTAGTCTTGACGCGTGGAGTGTGCTGTGTCAGGTATTGCTTTTATCAGAGTTAGCTATCGATCGATTAGAATTTTTAACACGTTGACTTCGAATTTTGTTTCATTATATAACTATTACAATAATTCTTACACAATCTTGAGATAACATTAATATTTTAATAATAGTATAATGTGATACCTAAGCGTTCAAGGAGTAAAATATTCCTTTCTGCCAAGATTTATGCTTAAAATAGAACATTATATTGTGTCTGGCTAGGTATGGCAGGTTTCACTGTAACATGTAACGTGTTAATTTGACAGACTGATTAACACGTTGAGCGTCGCAGTGGAAAATGCCGTGTCTAGTCAGACGCGCGAAAATATATTTTTATTAATATGTATCGTTGAATATATAAATGTTCATTTATTTGACAACATTCTTGTTATTCTGTAGTATCATTGTAACAAAGATGCATAAATGAAAATTGGTACGTGGGTCATCAGTGGTACACGTAGCGCTAGGATAAAAAGAATTAGTCGACAAAAATCGCGATTGATGAAATTAGCCGACTACTGCTAATTGTAAACATTAATCATTAATCATCAATTATAAGGTTTTAATCTAAATTTAATTACTATGAAGATTCTATTTTATGCATGCTTCTTGTGAATTACGCACGTCAGAATTATTTTAACCACGCTTATCAGTATGATCAATTTTTAAATTGTTGTAAGGAGATAAGGAAAATATGTTTCAATAAAAACATGTTTATTTATAATAGTTTTACATTTATACCAGAGATGGCCATCCGGAGCCACGCCTGGCTCCCCACCTTCACTCTGCGTCCATTCCCCTCACGTAATAAGAAAGTTAAGATGTAATCTTTAGATGAAACTAGACAATTATTCTTATTACGTCACTGTTTCTTCTTGAGAAGTTGTACTTACTGACAATCACTAATGTTTTCGACGTTATACCCAGAACACAAACCACGTGAGGGGAATGGACACAGAGTGGGGGTAGGTTGGAGCCAGGCCTTGCTCCGAATGGCCATCTCTGATTTATACTATACTTTTGAAACATATGACCATAAATGCTCTATTTAAGAATTCTAACAACAATATGCGATAACGAAAAAAGTGAAAACGAATTACAGAATGAAAATATTTCAACGATATTTATTTAATTCATTAATGAAGCCATGGTTTACTATTTCAGACCACTCGAAATCTGAACAATTACTGTTAAATTAATTAAATTAAACTAAATTTGATATACAAATTCGTACATTATGAAACCAGACAGCAACAGCGAGCGATTACTAAACGCTACATTAATCATCTTTTAATAGCAAACATGATTCCGTAACCAAATTTGCTGAACTTCACCCAACTGTCCTTACGCTCTGACATTGTTACACTAAAGTGATCACGTACTTTTTTCTACGCCGAAGACAAACGAAAACTTGTCAACTTTTCCAACGATATTGTTTAACTTCTCCAATTACTAATCTAACTTCCTGCATTATGTTTACACTCGCTGAATTTCGGAGGAGAATATCCAGCGAACTTCGTCCGTTGGGATGACGTTAAAAGTTTTCAAAGTATCGGCGACTTTCTGATTTCGTGAATATGTTGACCGGCTCTGTGGGAAGGGTAATTCGTGAAATATGAAGGAAATAGGAGAGACGAATGACTCCATTTGCTATAGAAAATCTCCCCCAAAACATGCGATCTTTCAAACCCACGGACAGGCTGGATCGTGACAAATCACGGTTGATCTTCAAAAAATAAGACCGACAAATGTTAAGTAAAAATCATGTTAGAAATTTGTAGGATCAGTACATCAGTCTCTTCAGATATTAATTCATTAAAAGTGAACAAAAATATATTGTGTTGAGTGATAAATAAATTCCAATTTGTCTTTTTAAATTTACTGATGATTTATTAAAAAATGATTATTGTTGTTTCGAGTATGAAGCAGAAATCAGTAACCCAGATAAACCGTATGAATTTTTAAAAATAAAAATTTGTGTTACGTGTCAGAAGTTATTTATGAATAGACCTCGGATTTTTATGCAATTTCGCCCATTCAAATATTTGAAAAATGCATATTTAAAACCGTGAAAAAATAAAATGTACATTTTTAAACATTCACAGAAGGAAATACAGTTTTATCAGAGTTTCATATCTCTAACAGGAATAACATAAAAAATACTGAAATTTAAAAATGTATATCTGCGTAAACATCAACATTTATACAATATAAATACATATCAATTTAAACACAAGAGAAGCAACAATTCTTTACTAAATTCCAAAAACAAAAACAATAATATAATCGTCAGCAATATCCAAATGAAAAAGAATTAAAGATTCACAAACGTGTCCCTGGCAGACAGCAATCTTTAACTTGTTAAATCTCCTTCGATCGTTAACCATCGTCTTGTAATTTAATTATCTTCTCTTTTTAATTGAATTTTCCACCCTCCTGTTCGCCTCTCCAAGTCCTCCCTATTATTTGCTATTAAGCTAACAGAAAGAACATCCGAAATACTGAACATTGACAATGTATATCTGCATAAACATCAATATTTATACAATATAAATACACATCAATTTAAACACAAGAGAAGCAACAATTCTTTACTAAATTCCAAAATCAAAACAATAATGTAATCGTCAACAGTATCTAAATGAAGAAGAATTAAAGGTACCCAAACGTGTCAATTAATTAAAGGTGTCCCTTGCAGACAGCAATCTTTAACTTGTTAAATCTCCTTCGATAGTTAACCATCGTCCTGTAATTTAATTATCTTCTCTTTTTAATTGAATTTTCCACCCTCCTGTTCGCCTGTAGAAGTCCTCCCCTATTATTTGTTATTCAGTCGATCAGAAAAAGAAAACGTGGCTGCCGGGAAATCCGCCGATCGGGACACCGTATCCCCGTTCCCGGGAATAAATGAAAAAATTTCCATCAAAATGAACAGGAAGCCGTTTTTGCCGGCAGAACATTTTCTTACGGCTGCATGAAGACCCCGCGACTTAATGATTAAAATAACTCGGTGGACGGCCGCCACGAAAGTTTAAATGTACTGGATATAAAATGTATCATCAGCGTGATTAATGTCCTCGCTGGCTGTATCTCGCGCACAATTGCTGCGGATCGTTAGCCGCTCTTGAAAATCTCCGACGAAGGTACAGTTGTTTTATCATTCAACGCCCATATCGTTAGCTCCGCCGCTCCAACGCGCCGCATCTCCCCCTTGGAACAGCTTTTCTAATTTCTACGTATTAAGCTCATACTCCAAACGTTCGCGACGCTCTTTGCGGAAATAGTCGAAGCAACCACGAATCGCAACTGCAAGGTCTTGTTATTTGTTCATTTCGAAATTTATTACAGAATTCATAAGAGAGTTTTTCATCGGAGCGCGCGAGTGTAAATAGCAACGTCGAAGGAGAGAGTATCTTTTTGATGTAAAAATTAATATTTGCCGTATACTTCCATGGTGAATGCGGTTTCTGTTGTAAAAGAACTGTACGGACTTTTTCAAACTTTCAATTAGAAGTAGGAAGTTGAAAATATTCAGACATTTCTGTTTGAAGTATAAAATATGAAGCAGAGAGTAGAGGAGAAATTGGGTACTGCTGTACTAGACTAAGTAAACTGTGAGTTATGAAATGTAATATTAAGTTTCCTTTTTATAATATGAGAAAATGAAAGACCTTGCTTGCACAGGTTGTTCATTTCAACGAATTCAGGTCTGTAAAATATTGAAAAATCCTATTGGGTCCCCTAATTTTAACATATTCATCGTTCACTGATTCATATGTGGCTTAAGATAATATTGAAATCTACTACTTGATTAGCCTTTTTCAGTTTTCAAATCTCTCTAATGCCTCCAAATTATTAAATACAGCTTTTCATATAGCATAAACACAATGAAACATAAGCACAGTCACTTGGTCCACGTGTAACTTCCAAAACCATTAAGAATTAAGTGTCTCTAATTACGTCGCCCTATTAATTCAGATATTGTAAGATCCACCATACCAGAAGCCATAAATGTTTCACAACTTTCTCCAGGATTCACTGAATTTCGTCTACCAATGAAAACACAGTCCTTCAGAGGCTGTCTCATCCAGAGAACAGTTAGTTCTCAGGCAAAAGGCATAGCTAAAAGAGTGCGCGTGTGAACAACCGCTGAAACAGGGAGCCAAGACAAAAGGAGATGAAAGGGGTTAGCCCACACGGGATGGTGCTCCTCCCAACCCCTTTCAATGCAGTTATACTTCACAGTTATTACTGACACAGGCTGCCAGGTGTATCTCAACATTTCAGCAGCATTGCAGCCAGCTTCATCAGGTTTCAAAGACGCGGTGATAATGGAGCGCATCTTTGGGTTACTGTCTGTTTGTGCGAGAGGTTAGTGTTAAGCTCAGCGATCACCGGCGTTGTCACTCTGGCTGAAACTTTATTTGGTAGCCTGTGTCTCTGTTGAGATTATTCGACAGCTCTATGATCACGATCGATTCTCGATACGTTCAGAAGAATGCCTAGCACCATTCCTCGAAGGTAACCTTGTAACCCTGTGTTCTATGCTCAGCTACCGCCTGACTGCACGTAGTCTGACACACCTCTCATGCTTTGTCAGCCGTGTGCTAACGTGTCTTCCAGTTTCACGGATGTATACCTTTCCGCATGAGCAGAGTATTTTGTTGATCCTCGACGTGGATTGTTGCGGGTGTGGGTCTCCGGGAAGGAGTATTTGTCCAATCTTTGTTTGTGGTTTGAATACTGTTCTAATATTGGCTCTGCCGAGAATTCTGCTGCTGGACACGGTCTGCAGTTATACTTTCTTGGAACGTGTACCAGAAACCAGGGACTGATGGTGTTGGTACCGGCGGAGGTGTGTATTGATCGGTGGGTGGCAGAGCGGCACGCTTCTTCTTCCACCTTCGTGTAATCCTTCTTTTCCCTTTGTCTCTTCGTTTCCCGCGACTGGCCACGTTTCCATGTCATTCCGTGACCGTTGGTCTCGTTCCTAATTAACTTCAGGGGAATTCGTTGATTAGGAATGACGGGGTTTCCAGGGAAATTGGGACACGAGTTGACGGTTCCGGGGCAAGTGCCTCGCTTCTCACGGTACTCTCACCGGAAGACGTCCCAGTCTTCTTCACTCTGATCTCATTCACAGGCTGATGCGACGCTGAGCTGACTGTCGTCCTAAAATTCTGTCGCGAGCCTTGTAAACGATCAATCCTGTGGTACCGGGTGTGTACGTGAGTTCCAGCTGCATAATGAACGGTCTGTACCAGTTAACCTCTTCAGGGATACTTCTTTTGTGTTGACATTCAGTTTCTGGTGAGGTCTGACTATTTCTGGGACTGATACATATATGTAGACTATTTTGATTTAAATATAAGAATTTTTAGCAAAGATACAAACATTATGTGATCTAAAATGGACACATACATGTTTGAACATTCTTTGTTACAGATTGTATACTACAGTATGTATAGGTAGATTCAGAAATTGCTGTTTCAACCCTGAATATATCGGAGAAAAGTTAAAATATCTTTCTAATTGTTTAATACAGTATCCTTGTATTTCATCACATTAATGAGCTTATTGTTAGTGAAATATCAATTAATCAGACAATAATAAGAGAGCTCGTCACTTATTGTTTAAAAATACTGAGGCCAAAAACTTGTGAATGTCAATACGAATATTATAAAATGAGTAACTATAGAGAGACTTTAATCTTAATTAGTGGTTGTACCTATTACTGTAATTTCTTTAGGTGACTGTCACGCAACAGACACTGCATTTTAGTCTGTACACATGAGGAACGACCTTGCAAGACCTAATTCCTCTGCACCTTCTTGTAGAATTTCTTTTTCAATAATTGCGAACCTGATGAAGCTAATTATTGTTTAAACAAAACCTAGCTAGGGTGAGTTGATTTTGCCACATGTCATCCACAGGATAGGCCAGATCAAAGATCAGTTTCAATGAGACAGTCTACATTTTAGTCTGAACAAATTAGAATCGACCATTAAGGGCTTAGTATCTCAACATCATCCTATATAAATTCTATTTCAATTAATTGCAAAGTTAAGGAGGCTAACTATTGTTTAAACAAGACCTAATCAGGATGTGTTGATTCAGCTAAATATCTTGCAACAGACACTCTGCATTTTAGTCTGAACAAACCAAAAAAGGATCTTGTAAGATCTAGTTTCTCTTCACCTTCTTGCCTAATTCCTTTTTTAATTAATGGTGAAGTTGATGAGGCTAACTATTGTTTAAACAAGATTTAGTCAAAATGTGTTGATTTAGCTCAATATACATAGCAACATACACTCTGTATTTTAGTCTGAACACAGAAGAAACAACCTTGGAGGACCTAGTTTCTTCTCACCTTCTTGTCTAATTTGGTTTTTAATTAATTGCGAAGTTGATGAGATTAACTATTATTTAAGCAAGACTCAGCCAGGGTGCGCTGACGCAGCCGAATGTCGAGCACCAGGATAGGGCAGATTAAAGCGTTACACCGGTCCTGGCCCGACGTAACAGGTGAATTTACGGCGCCACTGACTTTTATTGCGCGCACTACATATCTCCCTGTTTCCCCTTGCAATTTCTCTATAATTTCCCTACGCGATTCGCTGCTTGCTCCCGAGACGTATTTCCCGGGTCGATAACCAACGACCTCTGATTTTAATGAAATTTCTTAAGGCACGTAGAACGGTTCGTGATTCGATGGGAAAAGGAACTTTAAGAGCGTGTCATGTATACTTGATCGGCCCTCGAGCTGCGGCGCACGATAAAACTATCTTGATTCTGCGTGGACCAGCTCCAACTCTGCCCTCCCTGCTATTGTAACGATGTTCTCCACTCACGACCGCCAGGATGCAAGTTTATTTCATACTGCAGCGAGCTTCAGCTCATTCCTTCAGGGATGAATGCGATTTCTAGTTGGAAATATAATGATTTAATTTGTTTTATAATTACATTCATTCAGTATGACATAAATAGGACATCTGCCAATCAGATGATATTAGTGTTGTTGGACAATTTCGTGATGAATTCGTTACATCACTGTCAAGCATATTTGAATTTATACAGAGAAATACAGTAACTCACGAAAATGATCAAAGGAGCACGCTATTTACATTTTCTTTTATTTAGCATTTGATTAGGGCATTAACAGTAGAAGCAAGGTTATATTTGTGAGAAATTACATTTTGCATACGCCTGTACACCTTGTAATTAGTCAATTGTTCTAGAATTAACGAAGAAAGGTAATAATGGAAATGTTTGATCAATTTCATGATGCACTAGGGAAGGTAAGAGTACAATGCCATAACGGGTAGCAGAATAAACCTCTTATCAGATTTTAAAGTGCTGTGCTCAATTCCACTACTTGAAATCCACCACAGTTATTTTCAGCAGGTTTCAAGCTTTCAGTTTGTATGAGTGCTATTCAGTAGTACTCTTATATTATAATCTTCCTATATCTTCTGAATCAGTCCTTCCAAATGCACCAACCCAATAGAAGTCAAGGAGTTGCCTGTTCACTCAACTCTTCAGGGTGACCAGAATCTTTGCAGAAGTCTATACAAGTGCTCATTTCCTAGATCCGGCAAATGGCGTGCCAGATGGCGAAGCGTTGACGACGTTTCGCGGGTTAACACCTGACCAACCGAGGAAAACGCGCCCGTGGTAAAGCAACGTCCGAGAAAAGTGGCCCGCGCCCAATCCATTTCACAGGTCGTCTCCCGAACACCTTCTCCGAGTGTCGTTTTCCCGTATCTACGCGTCCCGAACGTATCGAGTAAACTTTCCCCGGGCGACCAACTCGCCGAAAAACGAGGAAAAACGACCGGGGAAAAATATCGCCCCGGGCTCCACGTCGCGTCGAACACGAACAGAGAATTTCGAACGCGACGCCGTCTGCATGCTGAAGCAATTTCGCTTTCGAACAATTTTTGGCAATTAACAATGTTGCTCGTTTGGAGGTTAGGTCGGTACACTGCTGACGCAATCCCACTTTGGAACCATTTTTGGCGATTAACAACGTTGTTAATTTGGAGGTTATGTTGGGTTAGTACTGAAGCAATTTCACTTTGGAACTATTCTTGGCAATTAACAACGTTGCTAATTTGGAGGTCAGATTCAGTTAGGTTGAGTGCTGGAGTAATTTCGCTTTCGAACAATTTTTGGCAATTAAGAACGTTGCTAATTTGGAGGTCAAGTTGGGTTAGTACTGAAGCAATTTCACTTTAGAACAATTTTTGACAATTAACAACGTTGCTATTTGGAAGTGAGATTCAGTTAGGTTGAGTAGGGTCAGTGTTGAGGTAATTTCGCTTTGGAACGGTTTTTGGCAATCATCAACGTTGATAATTTGAAGGTCAGACTAAATTATATTGGGTATGTTTAGGTTAGGTTAAGTTATAGTGGTTCGAAAGCCACCTGAAACTGTAAATCTCCTGCTCACATGACCATGTCGGTCGATGCTGTGTTACATGGGAAAAAGAAAGTTTAGGTTAGGTTGAGTTGGGTTTTTATCGACACACTGTTGCACCTAGACTCCTTTACTAATTTCATGGTTTTCGTTCATTGCTTTCTTTTCTTGTTTCTTCTCTGCTTATCTTTAATATGCGCACAGGGTCGGCGCAATAAAGATGTGCTTATTATTATTACTGCTCATATTTCTTTCTACCAGGCAGCCCGAATGCCATATTCACTGAATGCATTCGCTGTGATTTCTCTCTGTTTCCATTTTTCCGTCAGAGTGACTCAGGAAATTGATCGAGTGGATGTGTTGTTTCAATTTTCGTCCATTTTGTGCCGTTTTACGACATTGTTGGTTGCATGAAGGTTGTAATATCTGTGAGAAAATATGTTTCAAAAATAGCTACAATATGATATGGCTTGAAAAGAAAATATAAAATATTCACAAAAAAATATGGGAAGCAAGTGGAAAATTATAAATATGTGGGTATTGTATAGAAATGTGCATAGAGTTATGCCAATATAACAATTAATTAGATTCTTCCTTATTTCACTAAAATAGATGATTACTTTAGGGACACCCTGTATTTTATCCATATCATGAGTATTTTTATTGTTAGTGGTATTTTCTTAAAGACATTTTCTGAAATGATATTTTTTTTTAATATAAATTAAAGATCATGGCGACGTTACTCAACAAAGTAGAATATTATTTTACCCCCTCGGGTTTACTATTATTATTATTATAGTGAAAGTGTATTTTCAGCTGAAGTCGAAGGCAATTAATTTGCTTCCGACTAATTTACGACTCATTTAATGACTCAATTGGGCTTATCGAATTTTTAACACAGTATTCACGGTATTCACTGGGTGAAATAGAAATATTTTTGCAGAATTTGTTATAGACATAAAAGTAACTTTTCCGAAAATTCTGCAATATTCCTATATTTTATGTTCTCTTCAATACCAAAAACAGTTTCTGTCTGTGACTGTAGGGAAAAGGTGATTGAAACATTTTGTTGAATTTCAGCGGAGGCTAAAGTACACCTGAAATGCGGAACGTTAATAAAAAAGTTCCTATTGAACTATGAGGTCAACGGTCGTTCAAATTCATAACTTTCATATAAAACGCGTATCAACATTCACTGAGCGCACTACAAAATTTACTGCAAATTGAAATAGCTGTTTCAAGTACAATACAAATTGTATTTTATTAATAAATTGTTCAGTGAAATTATGTGTGTTTGCTTTCCGTAGAATTTTTCAAATTCTCCCCAATAATTATTAAAATTTAAATGTTTACTTTACTGGTTGACAAATAACAATCATCACAAAATCAAATTTTGCGTAATCAAATAACTGCTAATTTTAATATTAAAGTCGAAATAAAAAAAGACAATACGTACACCCCCCTCCATAAGTTACAAAAGACTAATTTCAGCTTTACGTTTAAATTCAAACTATGAAACACCTGTAATATTAAATTAAATAATTATTTACAGATTATTTACACAGAATACAATGTCTAGATATTAAAATATATTGATTATTACATGCACAAAGTATAAACATTCTGCCCAGAGTCGCTGCAAAAGTGTCCACAGATCAGAAAGTCGAAAGAAAAGTTGCCTAAATTTAATGCTTGATTGAAAAACTGGACTTAAAACGTACTAAAATTATTTCAAGTTTTTGTTTTATACTAATCATAACAAAATATCAAACACATCATTAAAAATATATTCTGTAAACAGAAATGTCTTAAAAAAAACCTTTCATATCGAAATGAGTAACCGAATCTACATAGTAAATTTTATTAAAACTTGTACTGTGTCTCAGACTTATGCACATGATCAAATAATTGAATATTATTCACACTAATCATCTATTAAAAATACTAACATGGCCTATACATTAATTTAAATTATTCTACCAAAACCCTTTTTACAATTCCAAGTTTCTCAACGCGTTCTCTACCATGTCACTCATGCATGAGTGACAGAGTTGTTTTCCGACATACCGTGTCACTCATAAAATTGTTTATGTCTCGAAAGTAACTGCAGCTTCTATTCCATATCTCTAGAAAGCCATTGGCCCCCATCTCTCGAAATCTCAAAAGGCAGCGCAGTAAAAAGCGTGACTTAGTAAAAATACAAAAAACTGTGTCATTCTAAAAGTTTGTTTAAAATGGTCCGATGCAGAATGCGTTAAAACACTTTTTCTCCGTTCGCTAAAAATTCATGGCACGGGAATGCCGGGTTCCTCGAGGCGTCTCCTCGATTTCCAATTATTCATAGCTCGCAACGATTCCTTTCCGTCCTCCTGCTACCCCGGAGACATTCTGTTCTCCCTTTGACTAGCTCCTAGGCGAAGCGGAACAAAACAGAACGTTAAACTCGACCGTCTCCATCTCCCTCTATTTGTTCCGTGTGCTGTATGTTATTTCTACAGTTCGACTATCGAACAAAAGGCGCGGAAAACGGGGCAGCAATTCAGCTCCCCCGCACGCCCCCCGTGCCGTTTTCCGTTTTCCTCTTCGAGTGCCTTCGGGACAGCTTAAATCGGGCCGCCTGCAATAAACGGGCCGGTCTCTTTGGTGCTGTCTCTCCTGCGCTACCGCCAAAATCTCCAGACGCATACTAACTTTGCCAAATCTAAAAGAAATTATACAAGATGCTCCAGGAATTGTGGTACAACTAGGAAGATCGTCAGTTCTCCCAAGGGCGCACCGAAATTGATGTGGAAATTTTTAAACTCCCCGGAGGGAGGATTGTAATAAAATTGAGGGGTTCGTAAGGAAAACAACCCTTGTCAAAGTTTACGACGACACCATAACTTCGGGACTTTGTAGTTTAACTACAGATGATTTAAATAATACATAGTAAATGTAATATATAGACTGTGGATGTTTATGAAATTTAACATACCGAAACACGTACAAAATGCAGATTTATAAAGGCAAGGGAAATAGAAACATACTTTGTGAATATTTAAGGGATATGCAGTTTGGTCAATGTATAGTATCATCAGCCACATTAACAGAAATAATATTGAAACCTGAATGTGTAAATTTGCATTAACATCTACAGTCTAGTAGTAATTACATTGATACAGTTCTTCTGCGATATGATTACAGATAACACCCCCAGAAACTGTGTAATATGATAAATATTTTGTTTCTAAAAACTGAACATTATTCAACGAAAATTAAAGATGATGGAGTATTTTTTTGCTGTCCGGAAAAAAGGCAGAAATTGACAAGGGTAGTTTTTGTTATGAACCCTTCAATGCAAATAATATATTAATATATAATAGATTCAGAAGAATGTCAATCGAAAATTACTTAATTTATTCTCCAGTTCAAAATATTGGAAATTATTGACAATGCATGTAATTGAATGATAGCAGCCAGAGCTGCAGCCTTCCCCCACTTTAGGTCCCTTCCCCTCATTTCAGTTTCCCCTGTTCGCTCCTCGTCACCCCTCAAACCATCGTCCTCCCAGATCACAGCAATATGAGGGGAAGGGATCTAGATTGGGGGAAGGCCGCAGCTCCGGTGGCCATCACTGATGTAATTTAAAAGAAAGTCCAAGAAACATGGAAGAGTGTGGCAATTTTCTATTAGGAATCTCTGTTACTAGATTTTGTATTTTCAGAATTTTGCTGCAACTTTTAAATGAATGTTTTGGTCCCATATTTATAGAATATTTTCATCTTATTTTCGTTTACAGAGCACACTGGAATATTTAATTTAAAGACACCCTGTGTAGCATGCACTAGGTAATATAATTTAAATTCCTCGTATAATTAATTCTTTAATCGTTTTTGTTGCAATATTATCTTACACTTTAAGCAAAAATAAATTTACTATTAATTTACACTATCCCTCAATTTTACTATGGGGTTGAAATTGGGAAGGGAAAGAACTTCAAGATTTTTAATTCCTTATTTTCTTGAGCTTGTGTTAAATACATTTTACATGATTTTGATAAATATTTGGGATCATTGTCATTTATGAAAATGAAATTTTCATAAAATTAGCATCAGTTTTGATACTTTAGAGTGGTAGTGAATACCAAGGCACCCTTGATCACCCTGAAGATTCGTCTAATCCGTTTTCACTTCATTCCTCCGGCCACTTTGTTATTCATAAAAGTATGAATTTTCCCCAGCACCCTATGTCCCTCATTCTCCCTTTTTTTTACAACTTCCTCGCTCCTGAATCTCCATTTCAAGAAAATTACGACTTCCCCGGCGACATTCTGCTGGGCGTCGGGTATAAAGAATTTCAATTTTTAGGGTTGAAAGAGATATGCAAATTAACAGTATAAACTGAGTTAATTGCTGCTCGCGGAATTATTAATACTGTATTGCACATCCAAATATTCGTTCCGAGTAGGCACTTGTGGAAGATCAACCCATCATTATTCTGTTTTCCACCGATATTATTTGATTTGATTTTACACACATACGTGAATATTTCAAATTGCATTTTGCAAAATAATTAATTATGTATTGAATTTCTGTAATTGTGTTAAACTTTCATTAGCAGTATCTCGTTACAAATTTTTGTGTTTATTCTTGATTATTTAAAATAGTCAAAAAATTCCATTTTCATAGTATCATGGTATTTTTACATTCCATAGAAATTAAATAAAGAATAATATTCAAATTTAAATTATTATTTTAAAATAAAATAGAATTTCAATTTCTTGGTTATACATGATGTACGAAGTATTTTATAGCTGACCGTTGTTCATTGTTTTTGTTAGTTTATTATTTATTGTATTATTTGTCAACTGCTACATACGTTTATTAACAACATCTGTATTGCATTATACTGTAGACTTGCAGTGATTTATTTAATAATTTTGATTCTTTCAAGAAAAGTGATGATTGATGAATTATTTTCATATTTCTAAAATTTTTTAGACTTCTATATAATTTCCATTTTACAAATTTGTATGTAATATAAGTATTACATTCGATAAGTTAAAAAATTTCAGAACTATAACAGCAGACGTAGATTTTCAATTGGTCAGGAATAAAATAAAAATAACAATACACTAAATACAAATATACAAATAATATGTTAGATTGTTGCGTATGAAATGTCTCTCCAATGATTAATTAAAATACTATACCTTTTATAGTAACACAGTCAATTCGATCAAAGTGATAATCATTAGTATAAATATCATTTTCGAAAAACTCTGTACTTTTGGAACCGAACTGCTTTACGTTTCATATGCGCCACCCTAATTTTTTAATAATCATTGCGATAGTACTCAAGGTTAAGTCTGATAACAGTATCTTCACTGAATCCCATCCATCGAACATTTATTTATAAAAAAACGTGTTGGTTTTAACTTCAAGGAAATTTTTGCACTTTCAGTAAAAGTGATTTTGTGATCTTTTCATAATAAAAAAGAGGATTAATGGAAGCTTACAGGACCGCGAAATAGAAGGTTCCAAAGAGGATCTTAGTACGCTTTCACAGGCGAGCATTAAGCAACAATACGACGAACAACAAAATTCATTTCTGGCGGAATCAAATTAGCGCAGTAACACGGGACAAAGTAGACGTTAATCCGTTAATTTAGAAGCTGGCTCGGAGACGAGGAAATTAGGTTACCCTTTCACTGATATTTTTATGCAATTAACGCGTGCCCTCGTGTTCGTTACCAGCCGAAACGAGCCGCCTCGATTAAAAGTCCGTCGCGTTTTCGCGTTACCTTAAACTCGAATTTCTTCTGTCCCCCAGAATATCATGGTAAGAAATATTTTCTGGAAGGTTTCCAAAAGTTTCAGCTTTGGTAGTATTAGTATTAACAGTGAAATATACTAAATAAATCGAATAGCATCAATGCTCAGAAAATTAATGAAAGAATGTAATAGGGGGTGAATTATCAGGTTATAATGTTAATAAAAAAGATTTTCTGGAAGGTTACCAAAAGTCTCAGCCCTGGAAATATTATTATTAACAGTGAAATATACTAAATAAATCGAATAGCAACAGTGCTCAGAAAATTAATGAAAGAATGCAATAGGGGGTGAATTATCAGGTTATAACGTTAATAAAAAAGATTTTCTGGAAGGTTACCAAAAGTCTCAGCCCTGGAAATATTATTATTAACAGTGAAATATACTAAATAAATCGAATAGCAACAATGCTCAGAAAATTAATGGAACAATGCAATAGGGGGTGAATTATCAGGTTATAACGTTAATAAAAAAGATTTTCTGGAAGGTTACCAAAAGTCTCAGCCCTGGAAATATTATTATTAACAGTGAAATATACTAAATAAACCGAATAGCAACAATGCTCAGAAAATTAATGAAAGAATGCAATAGGGGGTGAATTATCAGGTTATACTATTAATAAGAAAGATTTTCTGGAAGGTTTTAAAAAATCTCAACTCTAGAAATGTTGCTATTAACAGTGAAGTAAACTAAATAAATCGATTAGAGTAATGAAAGAATGCAATAGGGGGTGAATTATGAGGTTATACCTATATGGACTAGGCTTAAAGTGTTGTGTAATTAACACGTTAGCTACCACAGTGAAACAGTCATTTCTGATCAGACACGACATAAATTGCTGTTTTTATTAAAAATCACAAAGGAAAAAAGTGTTTAATTATTCAATCGTGTGTATGGCTTCTTATGTGAGTGTTGCAATGTAAAATTCCCTTAAAATATCATCAAAGTTCATAATTATTTAATTAACGAAAATTTAACGTGTTGGTCACCAGTGACTCCCATGACAGTGAACGTGTTAACGCGCAGTGAAAAATCCCTTAGCTAGTCAGACACGTGAAAATGGCTTTTCATTAACATATATCGTTGAATATATAAATATTTGTCTGTTTGATAATAAATTTCTTACTTTAAACTTACTCAAAATTTCATAGGATAGATCAGTTATTTAATGAAATTAAAATTGATACGTGGCCCACCGAGGTTCACCGTGTTAAATAAAATAGTCCCAACAAAAAGTAACACACAACAAAAATATAATGTTCATCCCCTAAAATCATCTTCTGTCATCCTTTTCCTGACATCATTATCAAAGCGATAAAATAAACAATGCCAAGGCGTCCAGTGACGTCATCAGCTTCCCTGTGCAAGCAATGTTCTGTCGCCCGAAAATTTATATTAGATTTCACGCAGGGAGGCAATCCACTTTGCAAAAAGTCCATTGATCCATGATCGTGTTTCATCGTCCTTTCAGACGACGCATAAGTTACCCTGGACAATAGCCATTGAAATGTTTCCGGTGCAATTGGAAATCGCGCAACGACACGCGATTCGTTGCACCGCGCTGCGTGACCCATTAAGACTGAAAACTCAAACAAACGCAAAAAAAAAAACAAGAAAAACGAACGAACGAAAAAGAGAGAGAAAAAAATGGAGGGATTCGTAATCTCTGGAGCAGACGGTGCGTATTGTTTTCTCTTTTTTTATTTCAGCGTAGCGTTGCGATAAATATCGCAACTGTCGCGACATCGAGGGCCTCGAGACAACGTAACCGTATTCCTCGATATTTCACGCGGCTCGCACACGGAAGGAGGAGGAAAAAAGAAACATTCAGCGCGCGGAAAAATTAAGCTGCTTCCGGCCTGGATGGAATTAATTTTCCGGGCCGCGTCGCAATTAAAAGCTCTTTCACCTTCGACAACGCGGCCGTAAACTTGCGGATTCATAAACGGGTCGCGGCCGCCAGCCGCTTTCGAATTTGTTTTAATAAAATCATACCCCTCTCTCTTCCCTTTCGTTGAGATAATATCACTTCCGCTCCCATCGAATTTCAATGATTCTCCGCCCACACGCTGACTCTTTAATTAATTTCTTCGCCCAAAGGAAGGGACGGTCGATTTTTAGTTAATTCGTGGAAGTTTTCGATGTACTTTGATGAAGCTTTAAAGGGCTGATTCATGAGATGCACTGTTTAAAGTTAT
This sequence comes from Macropis europaea, assembly GCA_916610135.2. Taxonomy (NCBI): domain Eukaryota; kingdom Metazoa; phylum Arthropoda; class Insecta; order Hymenoptera; family Melittidae; genus Macropis; species Macropis europaea. The sequence continues at coordinate 9,466,317 of OU744353.1, forward strand.
TACAGGGTTGCATGCTTGAATGGTTTGAATCGTTAAGTAGTATGAAGGGTTCGAATGGTATGGAAAGTAAATACAATGAAAACGTTATGATAGATAGATAGAACTCGACGGACTAAATAAATAATATCAGATAAACATGGGTGGAGAAATCAATAGTCGAGCTCTAAATAATTTAGTGTTGCCAAAATGTATTTAATAAATTGTTTACAAGTCAAATAATACCGATTGTTCGGCCTGTGTTTGTTAGACATTTTTATTCAGTTTTATTAACACTGCGTACGCTATGAGTTTTAAATATTTTTTTAACACCGTGTATAATGTTAATAATAATAATTGCAAATACGCAGGTTGTTAAAAAAATTATTCAAGACTTTTGTATTTGACGAACTAAATAAAAAATGTCGAATAAATGTAGGTCGAAAAATCAATATTAGCCAAACTTTAAATAATTTAGTGTTTAAAAACTTGTATAAAAAATTGTTTATAACTCGAATGATATTGATTTTTCGACCCGTGTTTGTTATACATTTTCTATTCAGTTCTATAAGTACTATCTTCCCTATCTTTTTAATTAATTATTTACTCAACGATAGGGATGTTCAATTTTTAGTTGACTTGGGTAAATTTTTAATACTAATGTAGCTTCATGAGGCTTTATATTCGACGCTTGAAATTAGATTGTGTGTTTCTACAACCAACCAATGAAAGACATTGTACACTGCTCAAACTAATTAGGAGACCGTGTACTTGATTTATTTAAGTCGTTAAATACTATAAAAGATCCAACCACTATACACAGTAAACGTACAATAAAAATGTTATAATATTTCTCTTACTATTGGTACTTGATAAATTGATAAACATGAATGAGAATTCTAAGATTTCAGTGCTTCTGAGTTACTATACATATTATGTAGTATTGTGGAATGTTTATAATGTACTGCGAGTATACCATGTAACTCTTTTCTAACTTTTACATCGCCCTTGAAAGTACTTACTGCACTATTTAAAAATCTGTTCGTGCAAGCGGCAACTTTTATCGTTACTCCCCCGTTAACTTTTTTCAAGGTCTGAGCTTCACTCAAGCGAACTTTCCGTAATTCTCACAAATTGCAAGTGAAAACAGAAAACTATTTACATACAATAAATCTGTAACACAGACGAATTATTCTGATTTTTACCTATGCGTTATGGAAAATATTTAACAAATATAAAGTATTTTCATTTTTAAATAAAAAGTCTGCTAATAGATTATAAGAATAATATATTCTGATATTTATATTTGCAGAACCGAGAAGCTCAGATAATCCTCATAATTACTATACAATGTAAAAATAGTTAACTACTTTACCCAGCTGACGTTGCATCGAAGAAGTGGAAAGTTTTTCTGCAAGCTTACCTGAAAAGAAAAAAATTAATTTGAAAATGCATTGTTATATGATTTTCTAGAATTATGTTAAATGAATTATTAATTCTATATGTTGATTTTGTAAGCAGCACTTTATTGCTAACATGTAGACTGCCTCAGTGAAAATTCCCATACTTGGTCAGACACACTATAATGTGCCATTTCAAATAGAAATCATGAAGGAAAGAAATATAGAAAGTATTCAAATGCACAGTCTTGACTGCTATTCTTATTGCAATATTAATTCTATTTCGAATTTGAATGAAACCGGTAATTATTTAATTAAATAAAATTTCATGAATCGGCTACCAGTGATCATGAACATGTCACACCATGTCCACCAATGAACATGTTGATACAACTTATTTCCTTTTAGAAACAAGGGACGAAAAAATCAAGATTTCAATTATTGGATTATTTGAACCACTTCAGTATTCTAGAAGTACCCCAAGTTCACTTTTTCGTTAGTGATTCTAAATAATAAAGAAACTGAAAACTGAAGGAATAGATAAACAAGTAATACATCATTTGCATCCATCATAAACACAGTACAATAACGTAATGAAGATAAATTATCCCTAGAATTTACGAAAATTCATTTACAATGTTTAATTACATCGCGGAGTTAAAAAATTACCAGAACTATAACATTCAAAATTCAAATGTAAATAATTTTAATAAAAATTATTTCAACAATCTAAGTAAATGTTTCCAGACCAAAAGGTTCCAGGATTGCGAATTTATTTCCCACCCAGTATATTATAATCACTAACACGTTGAATACTACAATGCATACAGCCATACCGAACCAGACACATACTATAATTCGTTGTTTCTAACATAAATCACAAAATAACAAAATTTGTAATTATTTAATCTTGTAACTTGTAGTTTATATTATTATTACAATATCGATACTTTTCCAAATTTTATAAAGATCAATCGTTACTTAATTAAATTAAATCTACGGCGCGGGTTTATCTATCGAACAAAATTTCATACATTCTCAACCCTTCATTCACTCCCAAATTCCTTACTTTCACTCGACCAATCATTCATCACCCCGCACATAATCACTCCAAATCGAAAGCACCCTCTCCATTCAATACAAACCTTCTTTCACACAAAATCAATCCAACATTCCGGAAGAACAGGCCGTAACAGAATCTGCTCGCGCAAGGAATCCGGAAAATCCGTTCGACGAAACTCGCGGAAATCCGTTCGATGGAAAAGAACAGTCTAACGTTATCGAAACTTAAACTCGATGAACATACTTTTTTCCCGGTACGAAACCGTGATCCCTTAAAGCCGTTGTTCGAAGCATCGTGTCCCGGGGCCAAAAGAAATCTCGTGCCATGGTAATTAATTTACCATCCACCGAAAGTTCTACCTTGTTAAAGGGGCGGTGCAGGGGGTGCGGATGGAGAAAGAGGGACGGAGATGGTAAGTACGTGTCGTCTGCATCCCCCAGGTACATTCTTTGCCGGCGATCGGACGTCGACCCAGCTGCCAGCTAAAGTTTCACTTTAATCCAGAATTCTCGCAGTATTTCCCGATTCCCCTAGGGTGCAGCGGCGGAACGAAGAAGCATGAACACGTGAACAGGAAGAAGAAGAAGAAGAAGAGGAAGACGAAGGAGGAGAAGGGTGAACGTTAGATAATAGAAGGAACGAGGAGGAGCGTCTTGACGCGGAAGCTCAAACGGTCAAGTGGAAAAGCAATCGGATCAGACCGATAAAAGCGCAACGAAGCTCGCGAGAGCCACCCCTAATTAATCGTCGCTAATGCCTCCATCTTGTCGCAGCTCTCGCGTTATGACGTATCGGAGTGTCTCGGACGGAACGGGTCTCTTCTCCTTCTTTCCCCGAGATCCTCTTCCGTTTTTGTCGAGTGAAATTCGCGACATCTTTATCTTTCGGTCTCCACGCCTCCGTGTAGACGTACGAGTCGCTGTACAAACTTCTTTCGCCGAAGCGGTTTGTCATTTTTCTTTGGCCGAGCTTCAGCCCAGTGTCTTTCGAGTCCGACGGTCTGATCGAATCTCTGAACAGTGGCTAGGACGATCCTTCCCCCGCTCGTTCCTCTTCAAATATGTTTTGTTTCGGACCCTTTGTCCGCTAATCGCTTGCTGAGACAATATGACGACCCGGCGTCCGGCTCGATTCTTCGACGAGGAACCGCTCGAATACAGTCGAACGATTCTTTTGAAGGAAATCGGTTCCGACCGTGGCAAATACTAATAAATACTGGCTGGGAATTGCAAGAGCAGTGTACAGAGGGAGAATGGTGAAATTGTTCGTCTATAGCTTGAAGAATTTTCTGAAATGCTGCAGGGGAAAATTGTACTGAATGGGAGTGAGTTATTATGAGTGTGTAAGCCTGAGGTTATACAGGATGTTCCAGTTTTTTTCGATCAAACTTTGTCAGTATATTTTATGGGTACAAAGAAGAAGAAAACATTATATACAGGTAGGTCGTTTGAAGCTTTATAAAAATGTTATAACAGAAACAACTTTGTTAAAAATGTTGTAAGAAAATATATAAATATGTGGATACTGTCATACAAAGTAGAGTATTAGTTGCTTGTAAATAGGAGAGATGGGAACACATACAGATGCAAATATCACTGATCTATTCCCACTTCGTATCATAGTAATGGCAAGCCCGTTGTCGTTCTCATCATATTTCGTATTTTTGTTATAACTTCCTAATAAGGCTGCAAACGACATATCTGTATACAGTACTTTTTTTTTATTTATACCCGTAAAATATACGTACAAAGTTTGGCCAGAAAAAACTGCGACACTCTGTACTTCCTTATAACATTTTAATACAGTTATTTTTGTTATAACTTTTTTCTAAAGCTTCTAACGGCCTACCTGTATATAATGTTTTCTTCTTCTTTGTACCCATAAAATATACTGACAAAGTTTGATCGGAGAAAACTGGGAGACCCTGTATATGTTTCACGATTCTATGGTACAATTTTTAATTTACTGAAGTTGGAGAAACTGATTTAATATTCTCATATTATATCGAGTCGCGCGGATGGAAATGAGTGTTTATAAAGCGTGTAACATTCAGGATAGAATTATTTAAATATTTCATGAGATATTTTTCCATTTAGTGAACTTGGAAAAATTGACTTAATATTCTTTAATTGTACAGAGTCATTTGTAAATGCATGAAAATACTGTAGTATGAAGCAAGTAGAAAATCATGTTTAAACACACGTTATGCGTGCTATGGTTTCTGAGTTCTGAACGATTAACACGTTGAAAACATTAGTAGATAAAATTGACAAACCAACGGAGTGCCTGAGAGGCATATTTGGAGTGGAACGCTTGCCATATTCTGTGCCTGACTGGCATACTTGGAGTGCAAAGGGTTAGCCCTCAAGGTCTTTGGGTCGAAAATGCCCCGAATGTACGGAACTCATACTCTCAACTATATAATGTAATGAGAGGAGTACGGAACATAGGAACAACCAGTCGCGTGTATTATAATGTCATAATTGCGAAAGATTTTAAATAAATGAACATGCGATGGGTCAGGAAAGACTCGAAGACCGCACTAGGGTTAAGAATACTCGCGTGGGAGGATAAGGGAACGGGACAACCTGTGTATATTTCTATTTCTGAGATCTGTATCAGTTTTATGGTCTCTTTCAACAGACGCTTCAACGGCAGGACATAGAATTCAAAGGACGTGTTGCGAACGAAATTACGCGGCAACAATAGCCGGCGCACCGTTCTGTGACTACTGACACGAAAAGTCACCGATCATGCCGTCGTTTCCTCCTTTCCATTGAACTTCTTTCAAACGCACCGACACTTTTTGCTGCTTAAGTGTTTGGCCTGACAAATGTACTCTCACAATCTGTACGAGCGATATGATACTCGAATCTTATTCTCTCTAGGGACAATTGAAACCATTTCACAGTTGAATTCATCAGAATCGACCGGTTCGCCGGTGCTGAATTTATTTCACGTCTCCATCGACGAATTCCCTTTGATATTTTGTCATTTTACGTCTGAGTTTTGTATGATTTCTTGTCCATCCGAATTTTGAAAGAGTAACTTCAATTTTCTTTTGTATTTTATGACTTGAAGTTTTCTTACTTTTTTAATTATTGTTTACTAGGTTGTTTTATTGATATTTTTTTATAATGGAACTTGAAACGAAAGTGTAATGGGATTCAGTTGTAAGTGATGAAGAAATTGAGTGAAGTTTGATTTTGGATTTTAAAATTGTTCTGTCGATGTAGAAGTAGAATTAATGGACAAAGTTTGAATCAGTTTCATTCTGAATTCGTGTATAACACATGTGTGTGTTGTAGTTATTGATAAAGTGAAAATAAGCAGGAAAATAGGCAGGAAACACGTTTATTATTAAAATAGTTCTTGTTAATATTGGTGATACGCCCGTGCCACTATAATAGCTGTTAGCAGACTAGAATTTTCCACTTTGCCCGAGGATCGTTCGGAGTGAACCGTGAAGAACTTTACAACAGCGTTCTTGTGTTAATAACAAAGTTAATAAAAGTTCAAAGCAGAGTTAATAACATCTATTAACTTGTATCGAATTATAACATTAATTTTGAAACCTGCTCATGCAAATTTTCAAATTTGTCATGGTCCAAGGACACCATTTACCAGGTCCCTGGAGGCAAATTAATAATTACAATTATAATTAGATGCACAATGAGAAATATTACATAAACAATTCATGGAATGCTATAATTAAATTTTGCCACGATTATTTCATAATTACTCATCCATCGTAAATCTGCACGAAACGCCGCAACTCAAATTTACTTTTGCTGACACTGCTTGCTCAAAAAAGCCACCCAAGTGGAAATGCAAATATTATTAGAATTTAACTGAAAATAGAAGAAATGCATAAGTGACAACATTAAGAGTACCAGTCTTTACGGTAATCAGACCGAATTCATTTTAATAGCCAATAAAAACTGTAATGGAAATTCACATTTAGTTCACAGAAATATTATTAAAAATGATAATTTTACATACAATGTATATAACAATAAAGATGCTTGATCATCTTAAAGCAACATATACAAATGTATATGTAAATGAAGATCCATAATCATCCCCCTAAAAAATCAAGTGGTTCACCGAGCCTACTAACACGTTGAACGCCACAGTGAAAACGGCCATACCTAATCAGACACGATATAAGTTACTATATTTTATATAAATCATAAAAAAAAAACATTTCAGTACTTGATCGTGTTCTTCTATTTCCACATTATTGTTTCAGTATGAAGCTTGCTCAGATTTTACGACAATCAATAATTATTTAATTTAATTAAATCTGAGGTATCAGTCAACGGTGACTGACGCGGCGTTCAACCTATTAATTTATATTCTTATTACAAGTTAATCACCCCTAGAACTCACATATACTGTAGAAGCAGCAAAACATTATCTTTTACTAAACTTAACAATACAAATATGAAATTATTTATAACACAACCCAAAGGATCACAGTTCCTAACAACTCACCCAGTACAGAACGTTCCACAGTACCCCTAATTCCCCCCACACCTCATACACATATCCATCATCCCCTTCACCCAATCCAACACTTAAAAAAATCCTCCCACCTCCACCTAATCCTTCTCGTTCCACCTCCGCAATCTCGAATAAAAACAAAATGTATAATCGTGTGGAATCATTCACGCGAGCAGGCTATTCTCTGGGCCGTCTCTAACTCAGCGTAATACGGGGAACAAAGAGCTGTCCGGTGGCGGGCAGCATTATTAAAGACCGTTTGTCTCGATATCGTGAAAAGGACGGGCGCAGGGTGCGAGCAGGTGCTCTTTCTTTCACCGGTTACATTCGCGAGAGGGCAGCGTCGAAAACGAGGGGGTTTGCACGACAGCCACGCCTAGTTTGCCACCTATGGCGCCAGGGTCCGCAGTCGCACGTAAATCGCGGCGTCGTCTAATTCCAAATAATTCTCGCGCCCATTTCCTCCACCCCCTAAATGCTCTTACTTCGCCGCACAGTGGAATGGCTCTGACTGGCTGGCTGGTTGGTTGGCTGGTTCTCTCTGGCTCGAGGTGCTCTGTGCAGATGCTGCAAATCACCCAGACAAAACAGTCGTCGCCCCATAAAGTTTGCTTCGTGCCACGCCGCGTTCGAGAGCGTGCAACCGCTCGTTCTCACCCTTCGCTCGTCTTTTTCCCTCCGGGAGTGTGTTCCTCCCTCGATACACCTCGCGGTACACGCGTTTGCTCGATCTGAACGCTGGAAAACTGTCGACGTTCGTCCATCAGCGCTCTGGACACCGAGTTTGATGTAAATAGCTGAAGGGTTAGATCCTTGGGGCTTTACTGTCCTGGTTGCTATGATGATAGTTGCGAGAGGCTTTCGGGTGTAAGCCGTGGACTTTCGAATGTTCAGACGATTCTCCAGTATTGTAGGTAGCTTCGTCAGGGTCTACAGATGATGACGTGTGTGTGGAGTTGCTCTGTTTAAGTGAACCGTGTTCACGTTGCGGTTTATTGTAGGAAAAGGGTCGCTGAATCTTTGCACTATTTCAAGGTATGCAGAGTGTTTATAGAAGTATGGTACTAGCAGAAGACTAGACGTAGCTAGGCCAGATTGTAGCGTAGAGGGAGGACAAGGCAGTTAGAGGGTCTTGAACGTGGACTTCACATTGTTGCGGTATCCTAATCTGGACTTTGTTAGGCAGAGCCATAACTACCACCCTTGGACTGATAGCTCGAAAACGTTCTAGGATTTATTTTTTTAGAATTCTAGGAACTTTCGAGTAGACAATGGTGAACCGCCAACTGGAAGAGAACGAATTTTCCAATCAATCATCCATCATCTCCTATGCATCAGATGCAAATAGGAAGTTTAGTTGATACTGTTCGAGACAGTTACAATTCGCAGAGCAACAGCTAAGCTACAATTCTGCTATCTACCTTATTGTTAGACTGTTGTTAGAAAACAGATTATGTTCAGTAGACTCTGCTGTTTTTCAATCATCCAAACTATTGCTCCAAGAGTCCATCCAGGCTTTCGTAATTTTAATAGACCATGAAATGATGTGCAGGGCCAGCAAATGCGTGACGTAACAGTCAATAGGGTTGCTAATATTAATCCTAAGTGCTGAGCCTATTGACGTTTGAGTGACGTAATTACTAATACATAGAGTGTTTAACTCTCATCCTGATCGCCAGTTTCAGACAGTTTGCTTTGCAAATGTCCTTCAGAAGTACCAAACCAGCATCCCATAAAACATCCGTGGTTTCACAAATATCTAGTTCAGCTGAGGTAACTTCGCTGTGGGAGTCTTACGGCTAGCCTGGGGATCCGCAAACCTTTGCCAAGGAACAATCAACGAAACGAGTTCCATGGGGGCGGTTAATCAAGCGCCACGAAATAACGTAACGATGCATAATTTCGTGGGGACGGATAAACAGGGTACGTCCCAGCCAGCCTCGTTCGGATTCTGTTCGTAGCGACACGCTTCGAAGCCCGACCCACCGCGAGGAACAACCCCCCAAAGCTGCGCGCACTCGGGGGTGTTTAATCGTGAAACGCGATAATTAACCGTTGAAAATGCGGTTAACTGTTCCGTTTGCACGAACGCGTTACTACTGCAACCGAGTTTCGTTGCGAGGGATCAGTGACACCTTCGACGAGTAGAGAGTGCTATGGTACCGTCTGGTGTCCTTAAGACTCTGTCAGACTGAAGGACCTATGGAAAAATTGGATCCTGCGAAAATAATTACCCTTTATTGAGCATAGCGCCCTTCAAAGAAGAATATTACCTAATTCTGTTAGATGCAGTAGTAGGGAGTGCTATGGTACTGCTTGGTATCTTTAAGACTATGTTAGACTGAGCAAGATGTGCCACAGACTGAATCCTCCGGAAAGTATTACCCTATATTGGGTATAGTGTCTTTCATAGGAGAAAATTAACTAATTCTCTTAGATGCGATAGTAGAAAATATTAATATAGAGTGCTATGGTACTGCCTGGTGTCCTTAAGACTCTGTCAGACAGAGGGAGATGTGCCACAGACTGGATCCTCTTAACAGGATTACCCTATGTTGGGCATAGTGTTCTTCAAAGAAGAATATTACCTAATTTTGTTACATGCAGTAATAGAAAATGTTATTTAGTATAAAATGGCTCTGAATTTGTGTATCAAGGATGTATGATTAACCTAAACGACAGAAAGACATATGAGTACGCTTAGTTAGGTTTTTTCGAGTGATCTTGAGCAGACTAACTTGAATAACCTTGCTATAATTTTATTTCAATCATCAATTTTGTCAAGAACGTAAATTAAAGAATTTTATAGTAATTGTAATTAAACGTAAAAATAAATAGTGAGTTTGGTATCTTAAAGAATGTTAGCCACATTTAATTCCTTCTAAAAGTTCAGGATACTTATTACATTCTTGTGAACGCTGTAGAAGTTTGTAATTTCAAAAGAAAATTATTAATAAAATAGTTTCGCGCTCCAATTATATGTTTCCAAAGGCTGAATACTAGACGCTGGTGTTTGAATTTATGTCGCAACATTTGATAACAATACTTCAGCCATTTCCTCGATCATTATCGAAACTCTTCCGGTAATTTCAACTAAATTTCTGCTGTTCAGGAACACTAACCGGGGCGCCCGTTTAACCCAAAATCCATTTTCGCTTTACAACTAATTAGACCGAAAACTATGCTCCCTAAAGTACATGTATCCTTATTGACATCCAAAATTTTAATTACACCAGAAAGCTGTAATTTCACCAGCGAGGTCAACCGTTCGTGTGTGAAACAATTTTAACAAATTTCAGTAAATTAAATTGAAAGTTCTGTTGTCTCATCGTTTCTAATGAATATCAGATTGATGGAAAATCAAATATTTTGAAAAGAATGTTTTAACAAAGATTTTAGGGGATCTCGAAAAGTGTTATGCAAATTCAACACTTACCAATTGAAATAATATGTTTTTAAACGAAAAGCTCTAGCAAAAATATTTCATATTGTATGATATATGGCAGAGATTTAACAAAACTATAATCACTTGTTATTCGAATTTAACAACGATATTTTGCGAAACACTTGATTATCATCGAGTAGCAATTTCATAACTGATCTAAAATTATTTTTCCGTTTGCATTGAGTGTTCACAAAAAGTTTGTTAAAATATATTCTTCTATTTTAACTATTTCATTGCGAAAGACGTATACGCCCTGGAAAAGCCATGCCATATGTACGAACGGTCAGTATAGTGGCTTGGAGAACTATTTGTTACTTCAAAATAATATATGAAATCCCAGAGTCCTGTTAGGATATAAAAATGAGTACTAAACAACAATTGAAAGTATACAAATAAATATTAACCCAAGTGTTTATTAAGACAAGAAGACAAATCCTAATAAGAAGAATAAATAAAATGAATCGACCGTTGTTGTTCAACTATTGAAACCAAAGGGTTGATCCCATGAAATTCTGTATAATATGATAATAAATGATTTCCATAACCTTCCAAATAATATTTATCTGACATTGAAACGAACTGGCAGAGTGACATTGAAATTCAAATTAATTTTCCATTTGAGAGGATGCGATCTAATCTCGATACGCGAAGCAACGAGGTCGAGGCAGTTTCTGTCGCGTAGAAAGAAATTGCAGGACGAATAAGGGATCTGTGAAATTGCTCGTAATCCAATTCCTTCATTCGATTCGTGATCTACATTTTGAAAAATACATACAACGAGCCGTCCTCGTCGACTTTGTATTCATAACGAGACGAAAGGAAAATGCAGACGACGATGCGCCGCGAAACTTGTTGTTCCGCTTTCCTTGCGCTGTAATGACGTTTCTGAACTTGATACAAGCTTTCCCTACGACTAACGCATTGCAAATGTCCCTGGGAAAATATTGTTCACCTTATGCGAAAATTGGCTACCATAATTCCGATCTAGCTGCGCCACAATGGGCTGTAGGAATTATTCAGTCTGTTATGCATAACGTGTTTGTATTATTACGGGGAAAATTCTGCAGAAAAGTGACTCCATAGCTGGGATTTGGTAATGTAGGAAACTTTCAGTAGTATAACTCAATGATACTGCGGCCTGTACACTGTAGACCTCCTCCATTATCGATTCATATCTCAGCGAGCACTGGACTTAGAAGAAAATTTTCTAATTCAGTCGTTTTCACGAGTACTTGAACGCTTTGACGACTGTAAACATTTTATGAAAATTAGTCGACTTGAATCCTTTTGCAAGGCTTTAATTAAGTAAAACAATATTCTACGTTATTCGTTTTGGGTCGATTATTTCACAAGTTTAACATTATAAGTGGTTGGCTACTTATTTTTATTCAATAAATTAATTCTAACTAATTGTAATAATACGTCCTAATGAATGTCCATCCCGTGCATCATAAAAGCTTCATGCCTCCTAAACTAACATCACAGAAACAAATGTTTGCAAATGCGAACATCCAGCCTGGAGCTGCGGTACTTCACATCTCGCATAAACAGGCTTTTTAAACTACAATAAACAAAAAGAAAACAATTTTCCCTCTTTGGTCACTGGTCTAAGAGAGAACATCCTAAATCACTTCACCTGGGCCAATCTAGACATAATACCTCACATGATCCTACTTCACTTTTTAACTTGAAATATCTGCTTCTTCAGTACAAACACTCTAATATATTTTCATAGAGAATGAAGAGCTAATTCTATCTCCTCTACCAGACAGTCTGAAAACAACTAATGACACCACATTATGACCCTCTCGAAAGCATTCAACTTTTGTGTCAAACGTTCGTCGATATTACTTATAGTACTGAAAATATTCGTGAGGATTTGTTTCAACGATACAGATAAACTGCTACTAACCCTCTATAGAAGCTGATGCTTTCACAAGAAAATTGTTCAGAATGAAATACAGTGGATTCCGCTTATTCGAGCCACCGGTTGATCGAGGTAGCTGTTCATTTGGGACGAAGCTCAAAGAACAGAACCTAATCGAATAAATACCACTCGTTTTCTTCACTAAATTGAGACAGCGTGACGCTTGTTTAGGGCAGACGACTGCAGTACTGTATGAGAAGATAGCAAGCGTTAATGTTCACTTATTTTTCCTAATACGTTGTGCATTTTGCTTTAATTAGATTTTTTAGGAGGACTTTAAAGTCAACGTGCGTATTCGCGGACAGTCCATTAATGATATTGATGGTCATTGACAAAGAATGAAAATATAAAGTCCTGCATGAAGAACATTTATATACATATTAGATATTTGGTTCTGATTTATTCTAAAAATATTTAAATAAACACTTCATTGCTCGTTTAAGCTATAGTTTGTTTATTTTATATCATGCTAACTACTGTATTTACCTATGTGATACTTCGCGTAAGTGAGACAACCACTTAATCAGGCCATAGGACGCTAGTCGCGATGTGTTCCAAATAACGGGAATCCACTGTATAAAATCTAAAATATCCTTGTGTATCTACTCGAGCACAGTTAAAAAATGGTCCCATCGTTCTCAGGATCAAGCAGCTGAGCCTGACATCGACAACATCTTTACTTGAAGAGACTCCCAATGATGACTCCTTACAGGATGCGCCAGCAACTCTCAACCCGCGGCCGATTGTGCACGCAACACTTCCCCCGGGCTGATTCCTCAAAAGAGCCGTACCCAAGGAGGCAGCTTCGATTCGGCAGAAAAATTTCCAAATCACCGTGAAGAACCGCAGACAGTCTTTTTGTCTGCAGTAAGGTCGAACGCCTGGTTGACACAGGGAGGAGGCAGACGAAAAGTCCGGAGTACAGGGAGGAACGAAAAGCTGGAATCCGAAGGGCGCGGACGCAAACACGGATAGATCAAGGGAAACGGCAGAGACGCGTGGTAGCGCAAGTGGAATGCATCGACCTGGAAAAGAAATGCGCTGTTTACATCACAGGTGAAGACAGGGACAGGTGGGCTGAACGCGGGGTGAAAGGCAGGCCGCTGTTTGTATCTGCTTGCCAGCAACCCTCCGCAACGCGCACGGCTGAAGCACCGCATACCTCCGGGGAGAATCCCCGTCGTTTGATCTTCCATGTCCAACAATGGCTGCCGCCTCGACGACTCGAATGGATTCTACATGTTATAACGCGTCCAACCGACAACGAGCCCGTCTCGTGGACGATCCACGGAACCTCTGTGCGCCCTGACGTTTCCCTGCCCTCTTTGTTGCCCGACGCTCCTCGTCCACCTGTGAACTTCACCAAACGGGTACACCTGTCCGGTAAATATCGCATTCGGTCCTCTGTGGATCCGTCGCTTTTGAGATTCAATAGTCCACCGCCAGCGGGAACGAGTATCGCTGGAAACGGCGACAGCAGACATGATACCACCCGGTCCGCGCACTTGGCCATCTCTGAGGGTGTACGCGACGGTACGGATAACTGCGGAATAGACAAACTGATGCGGAATCGTTGGCCAGACCGTGTCCTGTCGATATTCGTCAGGATCTCGGAGTATTTGCAGAATGTGCGATTTGTTTCCAAGGGGAAGACACGGATGGGGGAGTTTTAGATGATTGTTGGGTTAACACTAAGGCTACCATGTCCAATGACCGTTTTTAAATTTTTGATTAAAAATTGTGCATTCATTGCTGTCGCTTTCGTTACTTGACTTCACGACTTCTCCTATAATGGACAGTAGCACCTCGATTATCTGAACTCCAGTTACCCGGAAATTTATCATCCTATTTTAGTTGCAAGCTAACATTATCACTGGTGATACCGTATACTAAATTCTGTATCACTATATATTCTATATTTTAAAATAAAATTATTATCTTTATGCAAAACATAGTTACATAGTGACTACTGTTGCTACTTACAGTTCGGAAAATCGAGGTCCTACTGTATATATAATCAATTTTTGCCCGTACTGAATTGACTATTACCTGCTCTCAATTGGTAAATTTTTGTGCTAAATTGAGTATTACCTGCACTCAATTGCAAAAAATGTAACTTCTATTTAAAGACCGCTCATTTGACCGGTTCGGTAGAAATAGGTTTATATAAATAGTCGGTAGGATTAGTGTTAACCCCTTACCGCATGATTTTTTTTTCTTATGAGAAAAATATATTAAGCGTAAGAAGGTACATCTTTTGTGGGAAAAATATTGAAAAATTTGTTAACAATATTGAATCGTTTATTTATTATAAAACCGATATTATTAGAAACCTGTATTGGTAATTTATATTAAAACTAACGAATGAAAATTCAGACTAACCTTTTCTATATAAACTGCAGGGACTGCCAATTACTCTAATATTTTTTATTTGGTTTTTTAAAACGTATAAATTCATGGAATTCATTCAATAATCTCAATAATAAAGGGGTTCACGAATAAGCTATACAACAATATAAAGAAATCGCAAAAATGTAACTTTTTCGAACACAAATGGCAGATTATGCTTAAAAATCATAGCACCATAGTGTGTTAAATATGGTACAACACACAGCAGGGTTATGATGCATGTTTTGCATAAAAAATTAATGAAAATTTGGTTTAGTAAGGGGTTAACATGGGTGTTGATATAAGTATAGGAAGTATAGTGTTTCAACTGACATTCAAATGAATGAGATGTCTTTATTCTTCGTCTTTTCATAGCATAGTATTCAATTCTTTACATCCAAATCCAATTATTCACTTTCATTACGATTCCACTTTCTCCTTTAATTGTTTTTATCTTAAACATTACCTGCTGGGTTACGTATTGTTGAGACACAGATAACTTCCGATTTGTCTTGTGAAATTTATTAGCTAATTTATTAAAAGATAACGTCCTGCTGCTTCTGCAGCATATCTGAGATTCAGACATGACTACCTTCTAGTATGGATACAAATTTATAGTCTACATGAAGCATTTGGTTTTTTAGAAAGAATATGTATTATGTGTCGGAAGTTGTTTATGACTCAACCCAATAATTAATATTATACTCGTTGCCTGCTTAATCAAGAACTGTTTTACTACCGTTAACAGCACAGTAACTCAGAATATTACGTTTGAATTGTCTATAATTAATCTAGGATCTCCCTAGATCTTGGTATCCTACGTTGCACAGACTGTTCACTTTTTCTTTTATATCAGGTTGACAACTGAATTCGCAACCCTACAAAGTTTTCATGTGACAACATGTACAGTAGAACCTCGATTATCCGAACATCCATCATCCGAAAAAAAAATCATCCCATGTGTGTTACAATTTGAATATATCATTAGTGATATCATGACACTGTCTGCTTAATTGTACATTATTCTGTGTTTTATACTCTAAAATGCAGTTAATATTTCTATGCGAAATATAGTTGCAACGTGAGCCATTATGCTGCTAATTATGGTTCGGATAATCGAGGTCCTACTGTATTAAAATTCTTGTAATAACTTCGAATAACTTTCAAGTTACTTACACTTGAATTTTGAATGTCCTTTCGTAATAATTCTATTAATTTTTTGACTGTGTGATGGTAGAGTTGATGGAATTTGTGAGTCGTAGAAATTGAATGCAGCGCGAATTTAGTTGCGAATCTAATGTTATTTTTCTAAGCTGGTTGTATGCATTGTAGATAAATAATAATGTTGTAGAAATATTCATGTAACATTCGAGCGGGTCTTTCGAGCAGACAGATGCTCTGCGGAGAAAAACCGAGACCGCAAAAATAAATCGACGACGAAACGTGGTTGGCATGAGCAAAATGGCTTCACGAGGGAGTATTATGGCGGTCGCATAGATTTTGGAACGCCCGAAACCCTAAAATCGAGTCGGGATGAGTTTGGCACACAGACTCCGCATATGTTAATATCTGAAGGAGACTATCAGAGCTTTTATAGCTCGATAGCATTCTACCAGGAATCAAATCTCCAACGGACACGAAAGATGAGCTATTTAATCGTTGGTAAACTTTGAAACTGATTTAACCACAAAACTATATTTAGATTTCCATTTTCTGGTGTTTCCAGTCTTTTCCATTCCAAATTTACTCAGTACGATTGTCAAGGAATCGAAAAATTACAACTATAGCAACAAATCATCGATTCGGACGGAAAGAACTTTAATCAAAAATTATTAGAACGATTTTAATTCACGTTTTTGTGTAAAATATTTCGAAGCTCTTGAATTTAGTTGCCGAAATACTACATTGGTTGGCCTAATTTAACATGTTCGTTACCGCCTTATATTTATAAAATCGTCCACCACAGACAACCTTACATTGTTAGTAATTCTATTAAATGCAATATACCTTCTCATTGTGTATGCGTAAAATGTATTCAAAGGGTCAACAGAGTATTAAAATGATAATTTCATTTCAGAATATAAAGGGATTATTTGTCTTATCAGGGATAATTTGTAGAGTGGCTACAAAGGACGTAGAACATTCTAACTTTGCTTGAAAGGTAAAAACATACCGAACTCCAAATATTTCAAAATACCTTAAGAAATGAAAAAATGGTAGATAGGACAGTCTAACTAAGGAGGGCAGAATCTTCATTTCAGGGAAAATGTAGCAATTACCGCGAGCTTTAAAACCGTAGAATTCAATTCTCATAGTTGTCTATCGGATGCTTGTGAAACGAACGACCCTGTTCTTTCCACGGGAAAGGGCAGTAATCGGAAATGAGTCTCATAATGTCCCGGCATAAAAACGCGATAAACGGAGACGTGGACGAATGATCGACTGTCTGGCAGACAGCGGCGGACATCGATCGTACGAATATCCTTCCCGAGGAAAACGATCAAACGATCTGTGAAAAAGGTGCCACTGAAACGTTAGATATATGCTTCATTCCGTATGCTGGCCGTCGTGTGTACACACGTTGCCCCCGTGCCTTCAATCCTTCGACTGCATCTATCTTGCAAACGACTGCAGGATCTCCGAATCTCTGCCAGCAGAGGTTTTGTAACATTCATGATTCGAAAAGAAAGGAACCCGAATGATAAAGTTCGTTTCAAATATATAGGATGGTTTTGAAAAAGATGGTGTCGTTAAGAAAGGTTGCAGGAGAGCTGTTAGGCTGACACTTCGCAACCTATGAATGTTTCTATGTGACTTCTATTAGCAATTTTTGGAATAACTGTTTTTGATTAACCTGTACGCTGGGTGCTTAATTTCTTTGATTTACTGTTAGTCCAAGTGATGTTGAAAGTTATTCTGCAGTGTAAGGGTCGACACTGTTCTGTCACACATCTGGTGGATTGCCATTTGGTGTCCACTCTCTAACGGTGAAGGAGAATAAAATTAACACAAGTTTAGTAAGTGGTATTAATGTTAGACACTGGCTCAAAATAGTTCCTTTAACAGTATTTGTCTGATTAAATAAGTGTTTTCGATTTTACATTTATGTGGGAAGTCAAGAAAAATAGGGACTGCCGGCTTCTGGTCTCTGCGCTCGTAGAGCTACCTCATCCACTGCGCCACCGTCTGTCCACTGACAACCCTATTTCTACTGTTCCTCTTAATATTGGGTCTGGAGATCCCGATCCCACATTCTGAAGACATCCTGCACTTCCAATCTCAACGCGGTGAAGAATAAAATTAGAACAGGCAATCCGTTTGAATAGATCCGCCATTGAAACCAGTAATCGAGAAAACACGAGAAAAGGAACGATGATTTCAGTGATCATAAAACTACAGTAGCATCCGATCGCGTGTTACGCATGTTTCATTAAAACAGCAATCAAGAAGGTACCCTCTGCGAAGAATGATGCCTAGTACGTAAGTATAACGGCTGAAAAAACAGCCGCATGAACTATGCAAAGCTACTTCCGGCAATACAGAAGGCATTGTTCTGCAGTTAATTAGAGTGAAGTTGATGAAGGCCAATCGAGACGTTATCGATGAACCAAACCGGTGGAATATGTATGCCATCCGAAATCGCTGGCAACTTTGAACCACGGATGGAACAATGACGAAAGTTGTTCACCTTCGCTTATTTGGGGAGGTTAATCAAGCTCGATCTCGCTCGGACGTGAAACAATGGAAGGGAAATGAAACGTTACTGCTGCGACGACAGTTACACTTTAGAACAGAATAATGCAATAAGATTCAGAAGGATATCATCCAAGGTGTTTAAGTAGTACTGGAACTTCCAGAGACGTTCAAACGCTAAAACAGAAGCTGAGCTATGCTAAGTAATGGGGGAGTTGACTGAGCAATGGAAAGTTACATGAGTCTTAAGACACTGTCACTTATGTTCAAAATATATTTTACCAGGGTTACCGCAAAAGTCTAGGAAAATTATTCAGTGTGGTTGGAGGAGGTCAATGACATCGAAATCATGCGATGGACCCTTCAATCATCAGTTTGAATCTAATGGAGAAAATATAGAATGAACTGGATCAGAAAATAGGACAGTTCTGTCGATAATGAGAATTTAATTTGGGGCAGTGTCAAATTTGACGCGTGTCCTAACATTTATGGCGATGAGTCCACATGTAGGACACTTGTCCCCATAGTGGTTAGTCGATAAGGATCGCAACACCGATTGTGAGTGAACATGAGACTCCTTTGTGAAGTATTCGAAAGAATAGAACACAGCAGCGTGTCCTTGAATCCTCCAGCAATATCAAATGAACTGGTTCTAAAGATAGGACAGTTCTGTCGATGATAAAAATTGAATTCATGGCAATATCAGATGTGACGCTTGCTCTAACATTTATGAGTCCAGGTATGGAACAGAGCATGTCCTCGAATTCTCCAGCAACATCAAATTCAACGCCTTTCCAAACATTTATAGCGGTGAGACCACATGTCGAACAGAGCAAGTCCTCGAATCCTCCAGCAATATTAAATTTGACGTCTGTTCTAACATTTATGGCGATGAGTCCAGGTGCACGTCAATTGTCTTCATACTGGTTAGTAGACGAGAACCACAACATTGAGTGAACATAAAATTCCTTTGTGAACTATTCGAAACTATGGAGCAGGGCATGTCCTCTAATTCTCAAGTATTGTAAAGTGAACTGGACCAAATGATAGGACAGACCAGTCGACAATAACAATTCAATTTACGGCGACATTAGGTTCGACATGTGTCCTAACATTTATGGCGATGATTCCAGATGCACGTCAGTTGTTCTCAGAGTAGTTAGTCTACGAGTACTGCGAGTGAACATGAAACTCCTTGAAGTATTCGAAAGTATAGAGTACAGCCACGTGTCCTTAAATCCTGCAGCTTTATCAAATGAACTCGATCAAAAGATAGGACAGTCCAATCGACAATAACAATTTAATATACAGCGATGTCAGAGTTGACGCGTGTCCTAACATTTATGGCCGTGAGTCCAGGTGCACGTAAACTGTCTTCGCAACGGTTAGACGGCGGGAACCGCCTTCGAGAAGCAGATTTCTAAGTCCGGGGTAGCGCGCGATTCTAGCGGGACGAAAGTACGAAACCGCAAACACAATCCTTCAGGCAACACGAGCAACTATGTATGCAAGCTCTCCTACAGCTCTTGTCAACTCGGCCATTTATCGTGCCCTCCTTCCAGTGTACTCCGGACTCACCAACTAATAGAAGACACTCACGACGTCAGCACGGGCCAGAGAACTTGCTGCGAGCTTTACCAACGACCTCAAGGCCTTATCCGCCGTGTCTCGGCTTAACTTTTCCCGAGCACCGCTTCAACCATTCAAATTGTTTCTTTAGGGGTCGGGCCGCACAAGCACCGTGCGATAGAGAGATAATACCCTGATTCCTCGAGCGCCGCGTCAGTCAGGCGACGTGCAGAAGTTGCGAATTCTGCGGTGAATCGGGAAGAAGATGTCCAGTTGTTTGCCGAAGAATATTTCATCGCGTTATTTCGGGGTCTCTCCGGGTTTCAGTCCGTTTCTGTGTGGGGTGTTACGAACGCGATTGTGCTGTCACTTGGACCGTGACGAATTGTGCGCGTCGAGTGTTGTGTGAAGTATTGTCTGGGATGAATTTGAATGAGAGATGATTCTTTTTGAAATTCTTAATTATTTGAGGAGTATTGAATTTGTTGGATTGGCTCAATTTTTTTTGAATACGCGAATTTTCCTAACGTAGAGATCCTTTTATGGATCTGATATTGTGTGTAAAGTTGTCAAAATTGATGATGTATTTGCTTTTGTCACATCATGTTCAAAAATTATGTTTTTTTAGTGCTCAAATAAATCGGGTTAATTTGTTGTTGTTATTATTATTATTCACTTTCATGGGCCTCGCCCTGATAGATCATTCGCCCGGGTTAATTTGTTAATTTGTAGACCAGTCTTTGTGCATAAGGGGATCATTTAAACTAACAATATTGTTATGTAACTTCAGAGACACTGTATAGGTAGGGAGGTTCAAAGGTCCGTTCAATTTTTTTTTAGGTATGCGATTGTGATTTTGGTGGTGTGGAATTTAAAAAAACTAAATGGAGTTTTGAACCTCCCCTCGTATATGAGTATAGAGGGTGATCCATTATAAAGTATAAATGGATATATTTCTGCTATTTATGATAATATAATAGGGGTGGCTTATATAATGTGGTGACAAATTACTTTGATGAATTATGAATGATGGTTCAACGGATATATGAAGGTCATCTTTGTTCTTTTTAAGTAGTACCATATATTTGTTTATGCATTAACTCATCTTTTCATTCTCTGCAAAAAATCAAATACCTTTTATGTTCAATGAAGAACAGCACATCGATTAATGCGTCACAAAAATTTATGGTGCTATGTTCTCTGCTTTACAACATTAAATCGAAATATCTGCTAAATCAATGATTTTTCAGGAAAAATATCACAATACTTTTTTGTTACTATAAATGACTAGATAAAAATATATTCTGTGCGTTAGAAGCTTCGAGTAGTATTTTGCAAAATTAAAACGAGAATATCTTCCAAATTAATAGTTTTTCGACACAAATATTCTAATAACTTTTTATAAAAATAACAAGAATATATAGTTCCATTTAACAACGTAAATGACTATCATATCTCTGCTGTATGTTCCCCTTGAATCCATACAACTTTCGTAATCTATTTTTCACATCATTTTAAATTTCAGAAATATATCTATTTATAGATCATAATGGATCACCCTATATAAGTTTACTTTTATTTATAGCTGAAATATTGTCTACAAATACATAACACCTAATGGCCATATAAACAATTTCTGATTATCATTTGAATTTTCTTCTGTAGTAAATATAAATTTAGATTAAATAAATATAACTTTAATTCAACTTTATCAAACTCGTCCTCAAATTTAATTTCTTCTTTGAACATTAGCATAAGTCCTCCCATCAGTGCTCCACCGTGCTCCATAACATCTTATTCTAACACAGTAATTACAAATTTTAACCTCGATCATTCTGTAAAATGCCCTTCGACTGTCCACGATTCACCAAACTATATTCACCCCGTCGCACACAAGCAAAATCTTCCACGCGACACGATTTCTTGCAAAAATGAATTCGTTCTTTCCCCTTTGCACGCGGCATCCCGGCTGTATATTAAAACTCCTGATTAATATTAAAGAACTCGCGCGGAATCGCCTAAGACCCGAACGAGAAACTGTAACAAAAAGTACGGCCGAAGTTCCGGGCTCGTTGCAAGTCGCTGTAACTTCCAGGTGGACGGCGGAAAAAAGAAACCGGCGACTTTTAATAAATCATAATCGCTTCCGTAGCGAGTCGTCCATAATTAACCGGGGTAAAACGAACTGACGTGAACTCGTTCCACGAACGATACACCGGAGGCGTTAGATTCACCGGAAGTGTACGTAAAAGTTTGGAAAACTTTAAAAACAGATGGCTGGGACGGCACAGTCCAGCCACTGCAACTTCTTAAGGGAGGACATACACCTAGATATGGTAAAAAATTCGATTTTTTAACCCTTTGAAATTTATACTTCATAAAGCAGGTGAAAGAAGAAACAAGTTTTTGAAACGTTTAAAGTGCATCTGCAAGCCAAGGATTAACAAAAATGATACTAGTAATCTATATCGACTTCAATCATTAAACATAGCTTTATAAATAAATTAGACAAATATTATCGAACTACCCCCACATTGTAACATACTATTGCTACGCCCGGGGGTTGTCGTCGCATCACGTGTTCACTGGTAACTTTATTGAGAACATGAATAAGGATTTTCAGAGATTGTAATGGTGAGTCTATGAAATCGCGTCTGGTTCTCTTGACTGCCAATCAGACTCTGATTGATCTGTTGAATCAATATCGGCGATCGTTCCTTAACGATCGCCAGATCGAACGCTCGCTTCAGTTCGATCTCGTCGTGACTTCACGGTGTTCGCAACACTATTATAATATTTCACATGTTTCTTATACGTTATTGACAGAGCATTTATGAGCATACGTTTGTATAACACTTTTTACTTATTCCTATTAGTAGAACATAATGGTACAGTTTGTCGATAAAAACCTGGGCACCCAGTATATTCACATAATTAACCGTTTGAACTGCGAATTTTCTTTTATTTTTTTTTCAATAACTCCCTAATATTTCAAGTGTTTTATTTAAAATGTATTTCAAAAGACAGTTTGCTGATAGGAATCAATTGGGTACAAACAATCATCTAATTTGGTAAATTATTAAATATGCGCCATGCACCAATTTGGATATATTAAATTGCAGAAACATCCGCAGTCTACTCATTACAGTTCGGATAATCGAGGTCCTACTGTGTCTGCTAAAATGTCTAGGTCAACGATTTGTTCGTCTACGACAATTGTATACTGTAAGTAATGAGTGTAAACCAGTAATGGCCACGAGAGCTGCGGTCTTCCCCCACTCTAGGTCCATTCCCCTCGTTTCACTTCGCTCCTCGTTACCCTTCGACCAGTTGTCTTCCCAGATCACAGTCTATATGAGGGGAATGGACCTAGAGTGGGGGAAGACCGCAGCTCCGGTGGCGATCGCTGGTCTAAAGTCTCCTCTGCAAGTTTGACAGGATTAGGGTAACTAATAACTTCTGGTGTCGAACCGTGCGTGGTGAACAGAGTAGGAAATCAGTGCTATATTATCTATTAATGCAAACACACAGACCAATACACAAACTTAAAGATGTTCATATTTTGTAAAGTTACTTATTTTGAAAACCGAGTTCCATTCCTTTCAAATTCACCCAAACCCACTACAACACTGTACTTCCAAAAATTAACCATGCTCAAGTGTCTTCAACAAATGTTCAATCAGCTAGACTGAGGACACCACAGCTCTAGCTTCTCCAGTCTAGGAAACTGTACACAATCTTTGTCAGTGTACACGCTTGATCTAGACACGAAAGCATCGTGTGTACGTACTTTTAGAGGCACCCTGTAGGTGCTGCTGCTGGCTGCTTCCGCTGCGGAAAGAATCACGATAAAAAGCGACGAAATTGATGGCCCTCGTTACACCGGGCAACGTCATAACGCCGTGGAACACGAATTTTCGTCGTGCGGTACATTTGCCTCGTCGCGTTGCGCCACACGTTCCCAGCAAATGACACGAAATAATAATGGCCACGGAAGAATGAACCACGTATGAATTTTTATCGCTTTGTATCCCATTGTCCCGTATTTACAAGCCGTTGGATAAAATAAACGACGCTAAACGTATGACAAGCCGTATTTATTCGTTCGCCTTCCTTCCTTTATTACGTCACATCCGTTTCCTCCAATCACAATGTTTGACACTATCCAGCGATGGGCTGAATGTTCTGTGAGAGAAGGATGGTTGCTGTATCGTCGTTGCCTAATTGACACACGCCGATTCTTAGGCAATTTTGATGTAATGACAAAAATCGAAAAAATATTCGATGCGTGTATTTTTGGTGAACATCTATATTGAAGGGGTGAAGACAGCCCTCAAAGTTGGGGTTGAAATTGCTAATTTATCGAATGTCTGGGACACTATTAGGTGTAGGCAGAAAACAAAAATTAATTTTCACCGTTTAAGGACTATTAACAAGGTGTAATATAATTTACTTGCAACAATGTTATACAAATTTACGTTGAAAGTAATGGTATACCCAAAGAGGGACGGTGAGTAGGAAATTTGAGTATAATTCGCAACGTAACAATGTGTATAATGGCGGTGAAATTAAAAATTCTAATTTATATTAGAATATATATTAATTTACATTAAAATATTTCGTCTGGTTATATATTTTGCGTAGAAAATTGTTATATTCCCTTATTAGGTATGGTTAATGTCTTATTATGCCTAATTTATCAAATAAACTGTATTATAGTTATGTACAGCATGTACGATATAGTATGTATAATATTGACTGCTATCTGCTGGCTAGGACTCTATCCTTCTCGGATACAGGGGAGCTACTCTATCTGAGACAATTACATATGCGCATACATGACCAATAATCAAATTCAGTACCCTGAAAGCAGAATAATCAATCTTTAACAACAGAAATAGAAGCTTCTTCCGTAAAACAACCGCCTAGAAGCGAGAAAATCTCTCTATCAGCAAGTTAGCGTGCGCCAGTCCCCTTCGCCGGTTAAAAGAGGGGAATAAAATAATAACCTCGGCCAGAGCGCGGTTCTCCCGTGAAAATATTCAAAAAAAGGTCGCCAACGACGAAAATTTCAAGTCCAAGCCCGAGGATTTCCATTTTCCAGCCTCGCTGCGTCATTTCAGAGACAGAAACCGCGCGGTCGAGTGTCTTTAATTCCGGGGATCAGAATTAAACGGGATAAACAGGCGACCGTGGCGGGAGTCGATGAAAGTAACGCATAAAATCTTTATAAAACGGCGACGGTGGCGTCGGGTAGCTTTTGCACGCGTCAAATTAAACTAAACGACTCCCAACATACACAAGTTTCCTCCTATCCTCTCCACGCCCAGCTGTTGCCGTCTCTTTTCTCGCGGCCTCCTCTTTTTCTCTCGTTTCGCGGGCGAAACGCGTGCACAAACGCGGCCACACGGTCTCAAACGTGTTCGAACACGCTGAAACGGCCTCACACAGGCTCAAACAGGCGCCGCGCATCTTTGTGTCGCGTTTAACGAGATTGCTTTTAATATGCAGTATAGTATGATACCGAGTGCGCATCCCCCGGCGGGTTTATACTCCCCGTAACCGAAAAGCGATTCTTTCAGCAACCCTCTGCTATCGCTCGTCTACCGCACGGAATATAATCGGGCGCAGGCTGAAATCTTTCCGTTCGAGCGTGTTGAGCCCTGAAGATAGGTTTTGCCGCTGTTCGCAGTGTAGTCAGGCTTTGTGGCTGCACTATCTCTGGTCCAGCTTAATGTACCGAGTTGATGGAATTGAGGTACGCCAAACTGCATGAGTTTGGTTCCGGAGTTTATTTTAATCACTGTTGGGTGGGAGAGGGTGAAAGAATAGAGTTAGGGAGTATGTAGATATGTATTAGGTCATTCCGTAATATAGTTAAAACCAATTAGTCGTCTATATATGGTCCCTCATTTAATCCAACCTGTAGCCAACTTTCTACTAATTTTTCAATGCCCAGTTTGTAATTATTCCTTCACTTATTACTAAAGAAGGTTTTTGAGACACTTTTGACGTTGTTGGACAATGTGCTGGGTGAATCATTCTTTTCCAATCAAATCCTAATTTTTGTAGTGTCTGTCTTGCCACGTGTGAGCATGTGTTGTCCTAGTGAAAGAGGACTCCTCCTCTGTTGAGCAATCTTCAAAGAGTGATTCATCTAGCATATAGTCCAGCCATAGCACCAACAGACGAACTACCTAATTAGGAGTCTGCAAAATTATTTAAGTGGAAACAAATTGGCAAAATATGAAAGGTAAATCCCAGTACTCCTCCTCTGTTGGATAATCTTGAAATTAGAGGAATTTTTCAGACTTATATATTTCCTATGTTAATGCAGTTACATAAAGAAACTTCAGCAAGACTGCACTTGCTCCTTGAAATGTTCTAAATATATTATTCTTATTTTGCTAAGTTATTGAATATCCATCATGCACCGGATATATAAACTTACATAAATATTTAATCTAGTCATAAGTTAGCACTCGATAGCTGCAACCTGAAACCTGATAATTGCTCAAGGAACATGAGAGGTGCACCAGGTTAGGGTATAAAAGATCTTAGCCAAATGCAAGGATTTCTTTTCCCAAAATACAGGAAAACAGTAGAAATAATGGAGAACCCTAACAACATCAACAGGAACACGAGTTATTACCTTCACCTTATCTGAAGCATCCTCCTCTTGTTTTTTAATTAATCACCTGACCAACTGAACACCGACTGGGTAATCAATGATTCAGGACATGAACATAGATACTCTAAAAACGTGAAGATTCTGACGCACATCAGTATCAATTACAGTTAGGGTTGATTGCTAATTAATGATTATTTGCAAGGATGATCCAAAAATTCGAGCTGTAGGGTTCCTGAGGGTATCTAGGTGCATCTAGGATGACCTTCTCTAGCTAGCCCAGAGTTTCCTCTTTGCCCATAGCAGAACTGCTATTTGTTTTACCTAAAAATGTCCCAAAACGTTCGTGTCATCCTGTCCAGCTGTCGTAAATTAAACTACGGTGTTGGTTGCACGGCAGAGCAACAGAGTGAATGCAAACTGCACCGAGAAAACCGCTGGAAGCAACGGAACGTTGCCTGATGAACGTTCACGCGAGAGTAGGGTCGAAATGGAGAACGAGTTAGGGAAACGGTTCCTTTTTCGAAATTGTACGCCGACGGATAGTTTCGAGGAGTTTTGCTGAAGATACCGGAGTGGAACTGCGGGAAACTTTGCAACGTAAGGCAGAAGAAAGTTCGTTTCAACTGTTGCACTTAGCCCGCGCCGCTTATGAGATTTTCATCGTCTTGGATATGAAAGTTTGCCTAATAACGCCGGTCTTTGGCTTACTGGCGAGCCTAACCTCGAAATCCAATTTCTTTGTTTTCGCAGAGAACCGTTCTGAGTTTCGTGAATACTGATTTCGGCCACTATGAGAGACCGTCCTCTGGTTTTTCTTAACAGGTGCTATTTTCAGGGTTCAAGATCAGTGTTTTATAAGGTACAAATTAGGGGTAATGTTAAGACAGTAGAAGCAATTTTTCTTTTAAACTGTGTTTCTAATTGTTTACTTCTAGTTTAATTTTTTTTGGAAGATTTAAATTAATCATGGTTCAGTTCTATATTTAAACAAAATTTATGAGAAGAGGCCACAGTAATAGCGTAATCGATTTCAATGAAAGGTGAGTGAACATGCGTTTTAGTGTTTTTCTCAGTACAGATTATTTAAATAGATATTTAATTTTGCGGCCTTGACACAAGTAATGTACAGTTGGCCACATATATTATGGTCCACGTGACCTATTTATAGACCCACTGAAATTTAAATTAATGTTACCCTTTTTAAGTGAAACAATTAGTATCTTGCAAACAAATTAAATTTTTGATGTAGCTCGTGTTTTTAAAGTGAATTCTACAAAAGTGCAAAATGCCATACGTGTCTTTATACGTAACATGACACAACACGTTTTAGTCCACCATCTAGCACAGTGTTTCCCAACCTTTTTTGGATCATGCCCCACCTCAACGTCTCAAAGACTTTTATGCCCCCCTGGCATAATAGTCAACCAAGTTCTGAAAAAGTATAATACAAATAGGCACGACAAATAAAAAAACACGCCTGCTAGCATAAAAAACAATGGTGATTTTTTCACTATTTCGCTGATATTAATATTATAATAATAAAATTAAAATAAATATTCAAAATTGCCCTGATGAAACAGTGAGACACTGATCCAGCACCGTTTCGAAGTTCACAAAAATATACATCAGAGTAATCCTTTAAAAATCTGATGGCAACCGCCAAATCTTGAAACTTAAAAACAACAGAAAAAGATTGGACAGTATAATACATGCTCCCTTTCAAACTACCCAATATTTATATAAACCAATTCATAAAACAATGAATATTCATGAAGTTATTAAAACGGTTCCGGTCACGTGTTCCACTGTGTGTGAACCATAATACCGAGTTGATACTCGAAGATTTCTCAAAATTGCGTTGACCTACATCTGGTCCCCCCTCTTTCAACGTGCACATATATATTTGCATTGAAAAAACAGCCCGAGTGATTGCAGTTTTAATGCACAGCACCTCGTAGCGTCAGAGATCGCATAACCGTCTAGAATCCGCGCAGGGATGGCTCGAAAATTCCAGTCTTTTATCCGTGAATCTGGGAAGCTTTCCTCGACGAGATTTTTTCTGCCGATCGAACGGACGATCTACTTATGTTAAATATTCATAAACATTTCCTCCTTCGGTGTACCGTATCTGCGAAAGCGATCAGGATAGTAGCCGGGAGGTGAAGACTCAAAAATGTAACGAGAGAGACAATCTTATCTAAATTATAGCTGGGCTCGTCTCCGCGCCCCTTAATCCCTGCTGCCGTAATCGTTGCACACCCGATACATATTTTTTCCCCTCGCCCCTTTCAGCTTCGATACGTGATTACGTGACTTCCGTGCTTAATCAATACTACTCGCGGATCATGCTGAGTAATACGCCGCGAGTATGTAAATCAGTTTCCTGAAGGTAGATCTGACTGGAGGACTTGGAAAGATTAGCTCACTAGCCTGCAGACTGCTACCCTTTTTCAATAGAAATTAATTATGGTTTCTTTTTGGTTGATGCACGTGAAGAAGCATTATTCATGTAAAAGTATTTATTTTGTTATAAGACAGTAATTGTTTCGCTTAGAAAAGATAAGGCGATATGTAGATAAGGTTCATCTAAACTTGAATACTCCTTGATGGCACTCGTGGGCCATATCTATGCTTATGATTATGCTTGTACCTGAGGGGCACGTTTGGAACGCTAAAGGTTAAGGAATAGCTTCAAGACTTTAAGAGTATATGATACTTCTGAAGTGGAATAAAAATGTATGATCGATTTAGGTATCAGAAGTAATCATTTAAGATATATTTGACACTGTTTAAGACTTCCGGATGGAAGCTATGTACAGAAAGGAAATACTCCCAATGTTACATCAGCGTTGGAGCTAGCTCCATTAGGAACGTAAGGATGCACTGATACTGACGCACGTTCATGTTCCTGATGATTGATCAGCCAATCAGTTATAATTGGTCAGCTGATTAATTGAAAAACAGGAGCAGAGTGTTCTAAATAGGGTTAAGGTAATAACTCCTACCTCTGGTGATGATGTTGGGGTTCTCCATTATTTCTATTGTTTCTTCGTATTTTCTAGCGCTTGCAAACTACCTCCACGCTCTTATACTTGAAAGCAGCTGTTACAGTAGAGTAGATAGACCCTACCATAACGTTAATATTAAATATCTTTTAAACTATTGGTCTTCTACGGCCTAGACCACATATAGGGAGATCCGTAACAATATGATCTAATATGTAAAAACTTATTATGATTTAGTGCAACCACTTCGGTAGCTGTCCTTGTTGGTTGGACTTCAACTTACACTGCCGTCCATAAATATTAGGACACTTTACTTATTCAGATTATTGCAAAATTTTGGAAAAGATATTTAGAAGAGTTTCCAAGAATAATGAAACAAAAATCGTACACTAGCCCTCGCATCTATCTGACCTCAACCCAGTCGAGATAATATGAGATGAAGTGAACCAAAACAAACGACAAATCTGTCCAAACTCAACATCTGATTTGTGGAACCACTTGCAAGTTAGAATAAACTAAAATATTACTAGAAATTACTGAAAAATTTACAGCTAAAATGCTAAGATTTTAGCATTATGAAACAGAGTATTTCTTTTTTAAGTAATTTCTGTTGTGAGATTTGCAATGTGATATATAATGTATATTTTCTTTGCAGCATAAAGTATGAAATAGAACAATACGTTATCGAATCCTCTAATGATTTCATATCCTTATTCGATTTATTTCAAAATTGATAAGTGTCCTAATACTTATGAATGGGAGTGTAAGTCACAATCATTTGCACTCCCTTCTATGTAAAATATGATAAACCTTCAAGTGTTCATATCAGTTCACTGTCATGGAAGTCAGCAGTAACTCAGGCAATGAATTACATTTAAAGAATCCCCCAATTTTACATAATTCTACTATTGTATCCAATTTTTTAGATTACAGTGACAATGTAGAAGAACAAGTGAATCATGGAATAATACAAAATTTAGGATTATTAATATTGTGCATTATAACCTGTGTGTATAGGAAGATTCAAAACATGCAAAAACTGATGACTATCTGGGACGTCCACTTCACCAGCTTTCCCTGTAAGCTCCATTCAGTGCTGGTACCATGTTTTATTAAATATAATAAAAGCAATCTCAGCGGAATACATCATACTCTGACTGCTCTGTAGCAACCCAACTCCCCCTCTGGTTTTCTCAATCCTGCCCAACTTTCTCTTTCACTCCCTCCTCGACATTTCCACAGTCATTCACTCACATCCCTCCGTTGCATTTTCTTTCTCAGCCACGATATTCGTCTGTGCGATAGAGACATCAAAGAAGACCATCCCGGGTCGAATACTCGCAGCGACGCATTCCAGGGACGGCCACGTGGCTGCTGGTGGGAGAAACGCAACCGCCACGCTTCCAGCACCGGACGAGGGGAGCAAAAAGCGTGGCGTGGACGCGAGCAAGGAACCGGAGGCTCCGGGGGACCGGTGTCGGGGATAAGAGAAACAAGAGGAGGAGGCGAAGCCGCTAACC
Organism: Macropis europaea; assembly: GCA_916610135.2. NCBI lineage: Eukaryota > Metazoa > Arthropoda > Insecta > Hymenoptera > Melittidae > Macropis > Macropis europaea. Next base: position 9,497,440 of record OU744353.1, read on the forward strand.
GGAGGTAGAAAGCGAGATAAAAGAAGAAGCGAGCCGGTAGGCAGAGGGGGAGGCGGTGGCAGGCTTGTTTCGGCCTACCAGACACTGTGGGAAAGCATCTGAATGTGGATCGTCCACGTCCTCCGCCTCCTCGTCTTCGCGTCCTTTTCCTTCGACGGTCCGCTGCCAACGCGAGCCTGCCCCGGCATAATAATCGATCGAGTCTGGTCTAATTGGAAAACGCTGATGGCCTTCGACGTATCTGCCTTGCTCCTCGTCGCCGCCTCTGCTCGACGTGGCGCCTGTTTTTCCTTTTCCCGAATCCCTTCATGTATCCGTTTCACGGCCGTTCAGCCGTGAGCAGAGGCCTTCTGAAACGTTCTCTGACTCGTCAGGGGTCTGTTTCATCGGCCAGTGCCCTCCAGCCAACTCGATTCTCGTCGATTTTCCAAATTTCGAATGCCTCGAAGCGGCCGGACTGCGCCAGGGAAATAAAGAAGGACTGGTGATTTCGTGTCAGTGGGAGTTAGGCGACAACGCTTGTTTACCGCCCGGCGAACTTGCCACGGACAGAGTGCGTTTATTAATAAGTTGCTAATGGAATATACCGATGCCAGTTTAAGCGAGTTTTCGTGCGGAGCGACGGTGAAAGCGCTGAGTTTCCACGCGTTTTAGGGGAAGCCTGAAAAATTGTATGTGGCGTATTCAGGGGAAATTCAATTATAGTTTGTTATACGTAGGTGGTTGCTGTTTAGCATGATGTGAAGCATGATAGACTGGGTCTGTTTGACTATTACAACTTTACAGAACATAAGCAGAAGTGTTGTGGTGTTTAACCCCTTACCTTATGATTTTTTTAATAGGTATCTGCATTAAAGTTTATTGTTTGAATGCTCTAAGGGTGAAATCTGGGAAGAATATTAGTCAACATGTACATACAGGTTGCTTTAGATGGTCCTCTAACAGTTAGGGTTGTTATAATATACGATTTTCAAGAATTTATATTTCAGTGAAACTGATATTTATAATCTATAGATCATAATCTGCATCACGAGTGTGACTCGTTGTTATAAGGCAAGGATTTAAATATTCATATGGAAAATTTAAACCTGGTACGCTTTTCGTTGGAGAGAGAGATGTGATAATATTCAAAGAAAGGATTACACTATCTTCTAGGATTCCTAGAGGCTGCCTTTTATTCTTCGCGTGACTATCCAAGCTATTATCTAAAAAATATTCTTAAATATTAACAGCATGCTCTCCAGGTATGCATGAAGTCGTTCGAAAACTAAATTGTGCATAATAAACAACGTCAAAGATCAACGAGTCATTTTCTGATTCTAGAAGCTTATGATGCCACCCCTACTGCCCTGACATCAATATATTCCAAACTAGCCCATCTTTTTCTGTCTACCACGTTGTACCCTTAAGAAAAATCAGTTTATGTCAGTTGGATGAGCTCCCTTGTTAGTTGAACATTCGTGACACATATTACGCAACATGCAACTGGATCTGTGTCCAGTTTGGATAGCTGTGGTTCAAGCAGAGGCATTAATGAGATCGTGGAGATCTGAATGGTCGATCGATGAACGGCAGGCCAGGGAACTGGATTATAAATATGCCCCGCTAGCATGATCCAGTCGTCACGATATAAATACCTATAGGTACTGTCTGTCAGAGGGAACGAGTCTCCCAGGGATTTTTCACGCGGAAGAATTGCGAGAACCCGGTATGCAATTTCGCGTACTTCGAATAGCTACTTGATGTTAATTGATAAACGCGTTCGCTTTAAAACTACAGCTCCGTGAAGGTTATTGCTGATTCCGCTCTGATACCTAATACGCCAAGCAATTTACAGCTTCTAGCTGTGCTTAATACGCTTAGAAGACCTTTTAAGTGCTTCTACGGAAACTTTTCGACGAGGGATTATTTCGAGAGATTAACCAGACGGTAGAGATCGCTGACTGTAATTATACAGGGTGCTCTTCTAAGGCTGATTTTAGAGGAGAAAGGTCACATCGATACAGAGCGACTCAGGAAATTGATCGAGGTAATAAGGGACTCGAAATTTCTTCTGTTTAATCGTTTTTCAGGGTATTGATGATTTAAGGTGAATTGCAGTAGCTGTACCCAGTTACATTTCACCTATTAGATTTCTACTTATTGTTAATTGCAGTTTAGGTCCAAAGGGTAATTTCATGGCAGACAAAAATTCACCGGGGAAAGGTATTACGTATATTCAGGATTTATTGGAGATTAATTAGTTTTGTCTTTAGGTTTGAAGCTTCAATTGTAGGGCAACAGGAACCTATAGTTCAGATGTTGAAAATAGACACTTCAAGGTCACTTGTCATTCGCTCCAGTTTGAAAGTCGTATTGTTCCAGAAATCAGAATGAATGAAAAAGTCCCTCAGACGCCAAGTAAAGTACACTTGAGAAAATGAAGGGGGTGCCCAATCTCTGCTATAATAGTTGAGATTTGGTATGATATCCTATCTCGATAACCACTGTAAATCAATCCTAAGTTAATGTCACATTTTGCATGTAAAGGCATCCCCAGAGTCACCTAGTAATTTATATTTCCTCCAAGAGCGGCAATTACACCGGCACCTCCCTTATTGATGACTGATGAGCATTACCTTGAACCCATATCTAATAACATTGCGCTAAGGATCTGTGCCGTAAACTATAACATCCGCTTGAGGCACTAAAACGCATCCAGAATGGCATGGTGCGACAGTTATGGCTAATAATTATGTTTCAGAATTCCTTTTACGAACACCTCTTAATTGCGGACGAAAACTTAATCGATATGAAATTAAAGTATAAATTACTTCATGACCTGCTTCCTTTATGGCGATCACGCGAATCATTACACGACTCGCCCATCAAACTTGAAATTTCACAAGGACTGGTTAAAAAGCTCGTGCAGACAGCTTCATCCAACTTATAAAGTAAAATCAGAGTCTCGTTCAACAATAAATCCTCCTCTATCATTTTCGAAGGACATTCACATGCTGTTAACGGTGTTGTCAGATAGAAAACACCGGCTATCGTTTGACGACGCCTAGAATCCAATCTGACTGTGTGTAATTACTGTTATCCGCTATAATAAGTGCAGATATATGTAAAATATAGTTCCTAATGACGAAATAAGAGTATTGGGAAGCCTAGAAGACTATTAGGAGTCCAGAAACTGATCTGATTGTGTGTAATCACTATTATCTGCTATAATAAGTGTAAATTTATGTAGAACATAGTTTCTGATTACAAAATAAGAGAATTAGGAGACTACTAGGGCTCTAGGACTTCTCCTAACAGGCTTAAAACTGCCTACCCTGTAAACTATTCAGTTTAATGTATATTTTGACAGTTCATTGATAAGATTTATATATTTTTGCAAAGGAACAATTGCAATAAATAAAGTCCCAAAATACACTGGCTTTCGTCCTGTCGTCAAAGTTAGGCTACTCAAGGCATGGTCAACGCTAAAATGAGTGAGTCTTCAGAGCTACTATGTTGCTACGGATAGATTAGTGTTTCAACACCCACGTAAAACTGCAGATCTTCCGGTTAAATGACCATACCAGTCGATGCTAGGTTACATAAAAAGAAGAAGAAGATAAGCTACTTTGGTCCCATTCAGTGTTAAGAAGGATGCCCGCCTATAGAGCTTCTGTGTTGCTCTGGACATACGGTGGTTTAGACTCCACCGAAAACTGTAGGTCTTCTAACTAAAGTGCCCATAGCAGTCGATGCTAGGTGACATAAAACGGAGAAATAGTTAAGCTACTCTGGACACGGTCAGTGATAAGATAGGTGACCACCTCCAACGGTTCTGTGTTGCTGTTGATACACAGTGGCCCTGAATCCTGCTAAAACTGCAATTCCCTATCTACAGTCTGTAACACAGGAGCCTGTACCCCATACCTACGGAAAGAAACAACCTACTCTACAAAATTATTGCATAGTTGAAAACTGTATTTAAAATACCGTTACTTTTGTAGTTAATAATGAATCCAATCTCCTCCTTTGGCAATTACAGCTTCGCAACATCTTGGCATGCACCAAATTGTCTGCATGTGAAACAGATAATGATCGCCATATTTCTGGCCCCTACCAGTCGATGCTGGACAACATAAAAAGAAGAAAAAGAAGCTGACAAGCTCACAAATGAGTCCAACTCATCATCCAACCCCATCAATCGCTACAAATCAGTTACCTGATCGCTGAGACAATCGTCACCTCGAATGATCCTGTTCAATTTAGGATCAGAGCAACTTGTGCCTGGACATTGAAAATCCGCCGAATAGTGATGTTTCATGGCTCATTAGCCGAAATGAACAGAGCATTCGCCCTGGTCGATCGTCGAAAGCTATCGATCCGAAAGTTCTCGGCCAGAACGACCGCAAATTAACGTCGCGCTGAAGACGCGAGGAGAAAAGGGAGCGAGGTGTACACAATGGCGGCGGAGGGACGCGAGAAAACGATCCTCCACGCTGTTCGATTCTCGAGCGAGACAACCGGTAGACCTCGTGGAATTTCCATGACAGCCAATATCGTGTACTATTACCTGTAGACGGTGGACGATCGTTGATGAGCGCTTCCCTAGGAAGCTGCTCGAGGGCCGGGTGGAGGCGCGGCTAGCTGGCTTCCATTTTCAGAACAAAGGGAGGAAGGTATAGCTCGTCGAAGAGAGAAAGGATCGATTAAGTCGAGTGGATTCTACCGGCAGTTAACGAACAGAAACCGTACTCTATCTGACGTCCCTGTACATAGGAAAAGACGGGAGAGAACGAGAGCCAATAGAAGACTCCTTCAGCTTCTTGTTCGAATGCCTCCGCGAGTCTCCACTTCGTTTTTGCTCGCGAACTGTGCAATTTCCACTCGATCTTTGGCTACACTCCTCCCTTTGATCGGCTCGAGGAAAATTCATCAAAACGGCCCCGGATCGTGTTCACGGTCTCGAAACGGCGACCAATCCTTTTTCTTGCCTCTTGAATTCAGTTTGTCGTGTTGTAATGGCCCATGAAGCGATGTTGGAAGGAAATACACTACCATTCATAAGAATTAGAACACTTACTAAACTTGTGATCAATCTGAAGATGTTATGAAATCGTTGGAGGACTTGAATACACAGACTGGTAAGTTGGCAATGTGAAACTTCTTAGGTTGGTAGTCCTTGGTTATGAAATCGTTGGAGAACTTGAATACACATACTGTCAAGTTGGCAATCTGAACCTTCTTAAGTTGGTAGTCCTTGGTTATGAAATCGTTGGAGGACTTGAATACACATACTGTTAAGTTGGCAATCTGAATCTTCTTAGGTTGGTAGTCCTCGATTATGAAATTGTTGGAGGATTTGAATACACGCTTAGACTGTTAAGTTGGCAATCTGAACCTTCTTAAGTTGGTGGTCCTTGGTTATGAAATCGTTGGAGGATTTGAATACACGCTTAGACTGTTAAGTAGGCAATCTGAACCTTCTTAAGTTGGTGGTCCTTAGTTATGAAATCATTGGAGGATTTGAATACACATTTAGACTGTTAAGTTGGCAATATGAACCTTCTTAAGTTGGTAGTCCTTGGTTATGAAATTGTTGGAGGATTTGAATACACGCTTAGACTGTTAAGTTGGCAATCTGAACCTTCGTAAGTTGGTAGTCCTTGGTTATGAAATTGTTGGAGGATTTGTAGCCTTGCTAGGCAAATATTTCGTCCAAGTCTTCTCTTTTCTATCCATGATTTGTAATAACTATACTTGTTCATCATAATAAAACATTATCAAAAACTAAATACACTGAGACTCAACATAGACCACTAAAGTCATGTACATATATTACTATTGTCATGTCGCAGAGATTATGTTGTGACGTCAAGTTATAACAATTTTTGTCGACTGTTTATTGAAGTATGTAGTATAGCATTGCCTTGTGAAAGTATAACGCCTTTTTTGTTGGCAAACTCTGAACGTATTAATTTAATTGCTGTGTTTACTTGGTCCAACTGAAAAACAGTACTTATCCGAATTAAGCGTTCGATTATGTAACAGAAGCTCATAATAAATGCCCAACTTTTAGTTCCGTTAAATACAGAGCAGAAGTTAATTAACGCTATCAACTTTCCGACGAACCCAATACTTTTATAGGTTATGGGGTCTGTTTTCAGTGCGAAATAGGAACTTCGACGTATACATAGTAGCTTAACACGTTACCAACTATTGGAGTAGATTTACCATTTTTATAGTATTTTAATTTTTTAATTTAAAAATTGAATATTTAAATTGTTACATAATATTATTCTTTTAATTTTTTCTACAATGTCTGCGAAAAGTTTACAGCCAAAGAATGTTTGCGTTTGAAGTTAATTAATATAAATTTACTGCGCATGAAATTTGTTTACATTAATAGTCTTGTGGGCGAAAATTTTCAATAATAATGATATCATCAGAATTTTATTCATAATATATAATATTATAATTTTATTTTAGTGTGTTCATAATGGTTCAATTATAGTTTCGCTGGAAACATTTGGCTGTCACTTTATGTATTTTTATGTTAAATAATCATCCCGTTATAGTCTTCACAGATAGTATCTGAACATCAAGTGACACAAACCATCACAGAAAAGAAAAAGAATGATATTGACAATACTTAGTACAGTAATAAGTATAATAAAAAAAAAGTGGATTCTAACTTTATTTTATCGAGGAACCCTTGTACGAATTTTCAAAAATCGTGGAACCCACACCTGTATTTTACGGACAACCCTCGCCACCCGAATTTTAACAAAACATGAAATGGAACAAAAACTGTTTCAAAGAGAGAATTTATTCATATAATAAATGAAACACTAAAATGAAAAACTACTCTGTTTTTAATTGTTATAAACTTGCAATTGCTGTGAAAAAAATTAATAAATGGGAGACACTCGCGGAGTGTTCTAAAGTGTCCTTTACGATAATTTAATCAATTCTGGTACCAATTATTTTTTTTCTATATTTCCTGGGGTGCAAGGGCTGATAATTTTTTTCCAGCTCGTTGCAGTCGAATGTACCGTCAAATCTCGAAGCCGCAAAATGTTACGACCGACTTCTTGACCCTCTTAAGTGTCGAACGCCGTGAAATAGATTCCACAGCATCCCGTGAAGATAAATCCTTGATATTGACGTTTTCAGGATCGTAACCTTCCGCGGCGTTCGCTTCATAAAATGTTTACGCTTTGCGTAATATATAAACGCCGTACACTTCTGAAAATTTGAAGACCCTGCGGTATACGGCACCTAATAAAGCGCTAATATAATTTATCCTGACTGCCGTTTCGTATATCCACCGCACTATTTTTTATAGTCACAGATTTCGAGGCGCGAACTTTAAACTTTGATTTCTGCGATCTTTCTAGAATTTTACGCTCTGCTCTGATTGATACAACAATCTTGATATATTCTTCAAAATCCTGCAATTGTTCTTTTTATGTATAGAAATAAAATTTTTGAATTTTTTGGGATATTGAATTCCTGAATAAATTTAATAATATACAGAAATCGTTAATAATTGTAAAAAATAAAAATAAATATCACATACTTAATTCTAAAAGAAAAATTAGCCTAATCGATTTATTTGACAATTTTATGTCTATGGAGTGATTTATATAAAAAAAAACTGGAGACATTCTGCAAAATGTTTGTTCTCTAATTTTCTTATAGAGGAAATTGAAAGAAATCCTTGAATTGGTATACTAAATTACTGAATAAATTTAATCAATTATAGTAATCGCTAGTAATTCTAAGGATACAGCTTTCAATATTAGATTCGTGCAACTAAAATGTATTTTGAACACTATATTTCGCAGTATAACAATAGTAACTAAATATTATCCAACAGTGGAATGTTACATCGTAATAAAAATATCCTGTTAACAATTAAACAGGATCTTCTGTCCATCATAACTCTTTGTTTCACCATCACGAAAATTAAGAAAAATATAATTCGATCAACCCTCACATTTCGTTCAAAATAAAACTACATAAAAATTTGCATGTTTAGAACAAAATCTGCCACAACATTCTTCAAACCTTTCTTAAATACTTTCTGACTATTGTATATTACAAACAAAAAATGAAGTATTAAAGAGACAACCCCTAAATTTGTATTAATGAAATTGGATTCTAAAAATTATACAAACAACTTCATTTCTACGACTTTTGGTGACCTTACAGAACTTATTACTGTAAGTCGTTGCATTTGTCTTTAAGATAGCTATCTTGTACAGACAAATAAAATATAATATTCCATTTAAAAAAACAAAGTTTTCCTTCCAAACAGAATTAAACTGTTATTATTATACATTGGTCCCCACAAAACCATGCAACTTTCCTCAGAGCCATTTTTATAAAACTTCAATTACAGCAGAAATATTCCAAATAATAAGCTTGAGTATAAAATACACATTTCACGTACCAACCTTACCAATTATCACAGAAAAATTATACTAATCGTTCTACGAATTCCCTGTCGTGCCCTGATCGATAAACTCACCACGTTTCGAAGGCAGGGAAAGAAAGTTCACGTTCGAATCCTTTCGCCGTGTAACAATCGAAAACGTAATTGTTTCTCAGGGATTTAGCAATTAGAAGGGGAATACCTCTTAAGGACCAAATCGGTTTTTCCTTCAATGAAACGTCCATTAAGGATAGAAAAGCGGCCGACGATCGAGAAAAGCCCCGTTTCCAACGGAGGATCTCTTCAGCTAAAGCCCGCCAGGGCGTACGTGCACCTGGAAGAGCACACGCGGCGTTTGTATCTTCGCTCAAAAATACCACCTGTCGAGCAGCACCAGCCATCGAACGGCACGTACTCAAATAAATTTGTTCACGAGACACACGATATTCAGCGTAGCTGCGATATAATGAAACGCCGGCCGACAGCAGCGAGCATAATCAAATAGAGGACACGCACAGGTGTTTTATACAGACTGAACATGATAACAATAAAAAACACCGATGTGTTTTGCATTTGATTCGAGGCACGCGCTTTATATTTGCTTGGATCCTGCGGATCTGAACGACCGATGCAGTTTTTCTGATTTAGTTGGATCTCTTTTCAAACGAATTTATTCGAGAGGCTGAAAACTGTATTTATATTGGGTCGGTGGGAAAAATTTTTCGTTTTTTCATATTAAACAGAAAATATCTTGCTGGCAGTATTAAACATTGTAATATTAAAACTTATCCAAATGATGAAAAGGTTGATGAGAAAAGCTTCGACTATTATATGGAAATGCTAATGTATATTATATATCTTTTGAGAACTCTAATATTGAAAATGAAGCAGTTAGTAATATCAGTATGCTAAAAATTTCTAATTTATAATGAAGTAATCTTCTGTTTCATTTTTATATCCTAATTTCTTAATTATTCTAAAAGTTTCTGAAAGAGTGTCATTGTTAAATGCTTGTCTTTCTGAAAATTTAATGCAGTTTCAAATTATTTTTTATAGATACCTGGAAAAGCTAATGTCTAAATAAAGCAGATTCAAAATTTTATACAATCTTTAACAAATACTTATGCAATTTCCCAAAATTTAAAACATAATAAGTATATTCATTCACGCATAATAATATAGTGGCCTATAAAAGCTTCCATACTTTTGCAGCACACTTCAGAAGATAAAAATTGACAAACCTTTCAACAACACAAAATTAAACATAAAATAAACTTCATCTTTAATTAGCATACCCTGGGTGCGGATTTCCCAAGGTTTTTTGTTGTTTATACCTTGTATCTGGGTGAATTCTCTTTCGAGCGCCCGGGCGTCGAGCATTGCCACCTAGCGGTTATCCGTGAACTATACACCCGTAGACGGCTCGCCGACACGCCGACAAAAAATATTCCCACGTCCTTATTTCTCGATATATTACTTATTTCGTGATAAAATATAGCCTATCACTCTCTGGAAAATGTAAAGAACCTATTGTGAAAATTTCATAACAATCGATTTAGTAGTTTTTGAGATTTTTACGAACGAACAAACAAACTCTGTCTCTTTATTATAATAGTAGGAAAGATTTACAAATGCAAATTTCTCAATTTTTTCAAAATCAATTTATAATAATAAGAAAGATTTACAAATGCAAATTTCTCAATTATTTCAGAATCGGACGCAATGTTTCCACGCCACCGTGTGTATGAAACACAGCACGCCGGTCCTGAACCAGAAAGTGACCGACTTTAGTTTAACACGAGGACGAGTCAGTTTTCTCGGTAACCATAAAGTTGAGGCAATTTCGTACCGCCTTCATTTCCTTTCGTAATTACACTCAGCAAGTTCTTTCAAGCTGCGCACTTACATTTCACAGTGTTGCAGTAATTTCAGGACATATGGGACAGTTCCCCATAAAGAAACTTCGCCTGATTCCCCTTTCGTGCTCCGCAGGATTCACGCTAAATTGAAGGTTATTTAAGAGTGGAGGGGAGGCCGCGGGAATTTTTAAATTGCTACCCGCGTCTAGAGCAAGGATCACGGACTGCAGCTACGAGGTGAAAACACGGATTGCATATGATTGCAAGTTACGTTCAAGTTTTTCAATTCGAGAGACGTGTGGACAAATCAGAAAGCAGAGTACGTTTGCATAAAAAAAATTACAGAACAGAGAAACTGGTTGATAGATCCACCTGTTCGCCATTGGTGCTTAATGCATTTATTGAATTGATGGCACGGTAGGATCTCGATTATGCGAACGAATGACACATTGGAACTATGTTTTGCATGAAATTGATAATTCTATTTTAGAATGTAAAATGCATAAAATTGAATATGCAGAGTTACTAATTGTAATTTTAGCGTGTGACTGATATAAGGAGGCCAATTTTGGGATGATCCACGTTCGAATAATTAGGTTCTATCGTGTCACCGATCGATCGTATTTTGTAAAAACGATAAATCGATAAATCGGAGAGCGTGTAAAATTTAATTAGACACCTACAAACGTTTTTATTTTTGACTTATTTATTAAAGTGTAAATATGTACGCTGGTGATCTGGTTCAGTTTCCCTTTTATTGATCCAATTATATTGTTTCCTTTTAAAATTGAAATTGCCTGCTGTTTTTCATACGTGGTTGGAAAGCTAACTGTCTGGAGCAATAAATGTCACGTTACGTGGCTAATATAGGAAACCTTTATTACTTTCTGGTATTACTTAGTACGATGCAATAGAATGGTAAATAAATCGTTTAGCAATAAATTATCTTTGCAACAGTGTATTCAAATTTATTCAAAAACTATTTAGATCTGAAAATGTATATTTAGGACATGTTATTTGCTGCTGTAGTGCATTGCTTAATATAATCCAGTGCAATTATAAATAAATCATATAGAAATTATTTATCTTTGCAACAGTGTATTTAAATTAATTCAAAAATTATTTAGATTTTAAAGTATGTATATTTTGGGGGAATTTTATTTGTTGCTGTAGTGCATTGATTAACATACTGCAGTAGAATGATAAATAAATTATATACAAATTATTTATCTCTGCAACAGTGTATTTAAATTAATGAAAAAATCATTTAAACCCTACAGTATATTTTCTGAGATTTTATTTACCGTTTACTTATTGTCGTGTGAAATAAACACTTCTCAATTCTGAATCATATGGATTATTAAAAACTTGAGACTTCAGAGCACCTACATTTTACAGTTTTTTAATATCAGCATGCATACGTTTAAAGAAATTTTGAAACCAGCAGTCACCCTGAATACACGTACCAGTGAAAAAAGCCATGTCTAGTCAGACACGGTATAATATCTTCTTTTCAATACAAACTACGAAAAAAAGATTAAACTATCTGATAATACGATCGGTATATTATACAAATATTACAATATTACTGTAGCTCAACATTTCATAAAAATTAATATTTATTTATAATATTATTGTAGTGGACTATTATTTTTCTGTGCCTACACCGTTGCTCCTCATTGCTCAACTCCTCTTCTTCGGTACAAGTACCACTTTGCAAAACATACGATTTATTGAATTGTTCGACTGCGCAGTAAATACTGCTTCAATTGAATTTATCAAAACAGCATCGAATTTATATCAGAGACCCAGGTTTTCGCAGCATCTCGAGCAGAGGCATCAATCGTAACGGGACCCTGCATAATGCATTCCTGCCTCGATAAATATACTCGTTAAACTGGTATGCGTACTAGCATCGCATAATAATTTCCGGTTCTGTTACGCGAACGAGCCGAACAGTATTTAAAGTTTCGACCTGAGCGCGAAAATTTACAGTGCACACGGGATCGTATTCGATACGTGCTCAATCGCAGATACGTGTGTGTCTTAATATTTCGCGGGCAACAGATTGCTGGCTACGGAAAAACTGGAATATTAAAATATTCCGTGCCGTCTATAGGGTGTTCCGGAACTACACAGCTCCACAACTGCAAAATTACTCTTTTTCAGATGCTCCGTTTATTATTTTGTGTGCTAGATGAAATTTTTAATATTCGCTCTTGCGGATGTATGAATGAGTCTGTGATACGTGGTATAGTACAGGACTGTTTAATTTTTTCAGCTATTCTTTTTGTGTCTGGTGGCTATGAAGTCACGTTGAATAAATAGAAGTGAATGTGAGAAAGAATTATACGTGGACCCTGGTAGAAAGAGGGCCAATGTCCAATTTGCAATTTTTGGAAAAGGGGCAAATTGGTACCGTTTTATTGCGATACACATAACACATTCACTGTTCCATGGCACGACGCCTCTTTTAAAAATAATAAACCTTCAGTTTTGAATCTTTAAAACCAATGCTAAAAACCTATCACAGCATTGTTTTGCAGCTTGAATAAGTAAAAGCTGAAAATGAATAACAAACCAAAAACATTTTTCAATTATCAATATTCACGTGTTATGGGAAAATATTATACCTGCACTGTGAGGTATAATATAGGCTAATTAGTAGCCTGTAGATCTTTATGCAATTTAACACATGCACATTTTATAGAGTAAGTGAAATTTTGAAACATTTTTACAGCAAAATATAGTTCTGCCATAGTTACGTCTCATCAGTTACATGGAAATCAAAAATATCGAAGTCTAAAAATGTATATTTACATAAAAGTCTGCAGAGTACTCATTAGACAATACTTAATTCTTTATATTATTCTACAAAATAGAATGTTCACGAAAACGTCATTTAACCAATTTAATATTTAACTCTTTGGCCACCATGTCACCCATATGTGGGTGACACTTAAATTCAGTTATAATTTAGTTCATCGTTTCTAGTATCCATAAATTTATTTACTAATGTGTAATAGTAATAATAAAAACATTATGAATATTCCTAATATTCTTGATTAAAAAGATTTTAATTTGAAATTATATTTTCTTTGTATATAAATTTAGAAAGATGGCCATGTTCAACCAATACAGTATGGAAATCAACGTGTTAATAAATGAAACGTTAAAATAAAAAACAACTCTGTTTTTAATTGTTATGAATTTGAATTTACTGTGAAAAACAATTAACAAAAAGAAGACTAATGGGAAGAATCCATTATCTCATTATTTTTAGTATTCATACATTTATTTACTAATGTTTAATAGTAACAATAAAAAACTTATGAGTATTCCTAATATTCTCGATTAAAAAGATTTTAACTTGAGATTATGTTTTCTTTGTACAGAAATTTAGAAAGGTAGCCACTTTCAACCAATACAGGGTGGCAGTCAACGTGTTAATAAATTCTCTGTTTATCTTTTCCTGTTTTATTAATCATGGAAGTCTTGACCTATACCCATGAGATACCTTGCGCATAAAATCGACTGCTCACCTGTTCTCGAACTGAAAAACTCGATCGGGGCTCGTTATAAATATTTATATCGTTGTTTCGCCTAGGGTCACGATGAAACTAAAATAAACTCTCCTTCGGTTCGGCGTAATATAAATTACAGAGGCCAACCATCGTACGAGTTAAATTACCAACGATATGCAGAAATTTTTGTATGCATGAGCTCTTCCCTTTATTTCGCGATCGACGCACTCGCCGAGCGAAATTCGAACGAATTAAATTGAAATCGTCGAAGCAGCCAAAATAAAGAAGAGCGCGCGCGAGCGCGCAAGCTGCGAAATTTTTGCTGCGCTGGCTGAATTGAAAACTCTCGTCCTTCGACGAAGAGAAATCCTTTGTGCCTTCTTCTTTTTATGGCCCCAGCCGAACGATACTAGTTTTCGAAACGCACTTTCCAACGTACGCGACGAACATGACTGTTTTTCTTTTTTTTTTCATTCAGTTTTTTATCTGGAAAACCGGTACCACGTAAACGAAATTTCGTTACGACGTGCATACACGCGTGCACAGTGTCACCAAAAAAAGTACCCCGCAGCGATTCTCTTAGTTTTTGTAGTATTATTATTTTCTGAGAGTTTCTTATACTGTGCGTTCATTTTTCTGGGAGATAAAAATGGTATTCGATATTTACTGGGTAGGTATTATTCAGAAAATAGAATAAAAGTGTGTAGGGGGTATAGGTCGAGAATTTAGTATGTTTGGAATTATGAATGATTTTCTGCAGACAATATTTTTCATCCAATTTTTTATAGCTTGGGTAGTATTTATTATTCAACTCATGCTTACTAGATATTTATTTTCTGATGAGGTGTATATTGTCTGTCTACTAGGTTAGATACTCCGGATACTCTTTTGAACGTGCTGTGTATTTGCACGATTATTATTTTATGTTACCAGTTTACTTATTGTTAGTAAAGTATATTAAAAACATTTAGTAAACATGCATCGAACACTCAATATTATTTGTGTTATAAACAATTCTGTTTCCTACATAAAATTGTTTGCAGCCCAGATAATACTCATTTTTCGACCCATATTTATTTGGCATTGTTAATTAGTTTTTTTAGTACAGTGTTACAAAAAGCATGCAAAGCTTACAGCGTAGACGGTACTCAATAAATAAGTCAAAAAATGTTTAGTAAGGATAGGTATAAAAATTAATATTGTCCGAGTTATAAACAGTTTTCTGGACAGTTTTCTGGACAGTTTTTTCAATGCAAAAGTGATTGTAACTCGAATAATATTCATTTTTCAAACCATTTTTACCAGACATTTGTTATTTAATGCAGTAAGTACTATCTAACTTGTCAATCTACAAAATTTTGTTTAATACTTTGTAAGTTGAATGATTATTATTAATTTTGTTTAATACCTTGTAAGTTGTATGATTATTATTAGTACACTGTGTTAGAAAAGTATCCAAGACGTACAGGTAAAATATTATTCAAAGACTGGATAAAACATCTCTAGTTAACATAGATAAAGAAACAATATTATCTGAGTTGAAGACAAATTTTTAAGAAATTTTTGTTCAACACAAAATTGTTCATTCTTCAATCCACGTTTATTGGACTTTCTTTATTAAGTTTCTTGAGTACTGTCTACCCTACACATTTTGAAACACCCTCTATATTCACGTAGTTACTACATTACATGATTATCAACACTATACACCGCGTTAAAAAAAAAAGTATCCAGTACTTACACAGAAAATGGTATTCAACAAACTGGAAAACAGTTCTAAACAATTCCTTCTTCATCAAATACTTTGCAGTTCACTTAACATTCATTCGTCAATCCTCATGTGCCAGACATTTTATATTCCATTCGTCTTTCATCTACTTACTAAACAAAGGCTGCATCAATGCATCACCATAATTTCTTTCCTCCAGCATCATCTAAGAACCGTTACCCATCAATCATTCAGAAATTTTATAATCCAACCTCGTCGTTCACCGGCAGAAATTCCATTCAAATTCCTTCTAAAACCATTAAAAACCAAATCTGTCATCATCCTGGTCGTCATGCTCGACATCCGCATCGTCATTATCATCATTACACTCGCATTCCCGTCGCTGCGAGCGCGGAATGGCCGAAAAGGTGTGTTCCTGCGGCTCGTTCGCCGTTCCTGCGGCGGAAACGAGGAAACACGGCAGTTTGTAGAACGTACCGGCGAAAAAGAAACGTTTAGTTTTATGTGAAAAAAGTCTGCAGCCGGTCGCGTCTTCCGTTGTACGGTGAAGAGGACAAAGGGGACAAGAACGTTTCCGCCGGTCGGAATACGCGAATAGGTTAAGTTGGCCGTTTCGTGCAGCGTGAGATTGGGTTGATAGCCCCGGGGCCATCCACGGACGAGTTCCTCTGTCGAGGAATAGCTAGCGATGGGCATGAATCACCTGCTGAATTGCCATCCTTCCTACGGATCTAAATAATTGTCTCCGCGATATTTCGTCGACCTACCACCCGCCTGTAACCGATCAATTACGCTGCGGCAAATTGCAGGATGCTTTCTTGTCTTAGCACTTTTTTAGCATGCTGAAGACGAAAAAATTAATACTCCAGATTCAAAGTGCCGCCATATTTTTAATAATTAAGATTCTTATTTTATCTTCGTTCAGGCCGTAGCCACATTCATACTGATCAAGATGCTGCTTCATTTTTTTGTTTCGGATTAGCAGAATGGCCGGAATCGTGCCAGCCATAAGACACTTTTTTTTAAAGGGATTCCGTAAAACCGAGTATAACTGATGTAATTTTCATTATTTTTGCTTCGAGAAAATAATTTATATACTTTGAATATCAATAAATGTGTGTGCAAAAAAATTTATTCAAAAAGGCTTGTGGTTCCTTTGGAAAAAAATCCTAAAAATGACCTAATAAATGGCTTTTTAAACCAGAATACCCGCATGACACTGGAACCGCCAGGGCAGTCGAAATGTCTGGATTGGAATTTTACTGTTTGCGATTTGTTTTTAATAACTATTATGTTTATTTTGAATTGACTCTGAATAAAGCTAAAGAAAAATATATATTAATAGAAATTGTTTCCTTGGATTATGTGTTTTTTTTCTAATACGTGTCATTTTGATCGTTTCGATGAAACAGGTGCACGTTAATCGTCGGTAGATCTAGTGTTAATTTGATACTCGACGATTTCTGTGTACGACGTGCGAATGTATGTAATATGATTGCATTTGTTGGAATGTCATAGATATCCCACAAACAAAAACAGTAAAATACTTAGGAAGACACTTAGGCGGAAAACTCACCTGGAAATACCATATTAAAGCAATAACATAAAATATGAGGATAAGAAGAAGACAGATGTACCGGTTAACCAGTAGAAAATCCAAATTAAAAATTTACAAAACGATCATAAAACCTGTATGGACATACGGAATACCACTATGGGGAATGTTGGCAATGAGCCATATAGCTAAGTTAGAGACAATCCAATCACGAATACTCAGAACAGTAGTTAATGCCCCATGGTACATCAGAAATGAGGATCTATGTACAGACCTAAAAATCTCAACAGTTAAGGAAGAAATTAACAGGTATGCAAGGAAAATATAGAGGAAAACTTACAACACACTCAAACCAGCTAGCTGCAGAAGCATACAAAACCCACATAAAAAGAAGACTAAAAAGGGAAACATCCTATTCACTTAACCATATCACAATAACCAGATTTTTAGATGACATCTTGCTGAGGACAGTCATCCGCGTGATATTAAAGATAAACGCTACAGAAGTTTGCCAAATGTCCAGCTGGACAAATTGTAAAGTTTAAAATAAAGTAGATATATGCATGTAAAAAAGATGCTTTTCCCTGTGAATTTTTGGAACTCAGTTTCTGAGTGATCTGTGAGTTTTGCGACTGCAATATGATGTTGACATGCAGGAGATATGACTTTTAATTGAGTTTTTTGAAAATTGAAGGGGATTGAAAAAATCGATTGCAGGGTAGAGGTGCACCGATTGAATGTTGCGAAATGGAATGTTGGTGGGCGTTGTTATCTTTGTGTCGAGTAGTTGAAGAACGTCAAAGCTTCAAACATTGTATACTATGCGTTTTGCAGCCTGATGTCTTTGTTGGATTAAAATGAATGAATTAATAGTTGCTGCGTGTGGTGAAATTTCTGTCTTTTTGAATATCATCCATTTTTAGGTGACTTCCAATCTGTATAATTTTGTGTTCAATTTGAATTCTGCTATAATGTTTTTGCAGAAACTACTCTATACACTTTCAACTATTCTAATTATCCCTTAGCGATCAAAAGACCCCGCAGTAGGTACATCACAGTACAAGTGTGCTCCTTTCGACAATTAACTTCTAATTGGATTCAAAACACACTAAAATCGCTAGAACTTCATTTTGTGTTCATATTAATATTTCTATTATCCTCTCCAAACCACATTGTCTCTTCAAAGCAACGAAACTCTTCTTTATATTACAGAGAATTTTATTCCAATCCGAAAATAGAATTATCCGTATCAAGGTTTTCCTGAACACAGAAATCACACTAAACTCACGTCAAAATGCAAATCATTAACATTCTGAATTCAAACATCAGCAACTGCATAAATTGTATAATAGTTCAAAGGACTCGTACCATAATTTCAATATACACTCTTCTTCAAATTATAAAATCGAATAACGAACAAAATCAAATTCAACTGTCCCAAAATTCCCCCTGAAGAGGTCAAACATTTCAAAAACACCTGTCTGTATTCTTATCAGCTCTATCAGCTAGTTACGCCCCAACTATACCTACCAAACACCTTGCGCACCCCAATCATCAACACCAGTCCAACCTAATGCAAGTTAAATACCATGGTCAAACTAACATCGGTTCAAATCCTCTCAGTACACTTTTCGACGGTTGCCTCTGTTGTACAAACGGGCAAGTGAACCGAAAATGATCACTCGTCTCCGGCATGTTTATCCTCGTCAGTTTGAACCAGACGCTGAGGCAAACTCGAGGGACGTTCGATCTCATCGCTAGCGATCGGATGAATCGAGAAACGTGGGGATGACAGGCGATGTGAGAGTAGGTATGGCTCCACGGGGCGTGTGTGTGAGCGTGTGCGAGCGTGCGAGGGGAGAGGTAGATGATGAGCAACGGTGCAGCACGGGTGCAGGTGCATCGAGCCGGTCGCTCGACGTTCGCGTGGCGAGCGACAAAGACAGCCCAGCCCAGGGCTGTTCTTGCCGGACAAGGACGGAGGCGTCGTTGAAGGGAGACGAGTGGAAGCCGGTTTTGTCTGGCAGCAGCTTCTCCCACTTATCTCGCTGTTTTCTGCTCCTTTCTGCATGCTGCCAGCCTCGAAACCGCGACATCCTCCTCTCCTTCTACGCTTTTCACCCATCTCTCTCCCCTTCCCCGATCCTCGTCCCACCGCTTCATCCCTCTCTTTCTCATCGAGTCCTTTATGTCTGAGCTGCTGCATGTATCTTGATCGCCGGCCCTGCTCCCCCCTTTTATGCACGCGTTAGCAGACGCAAAGCGTGGTCAGTTTCAAGCCACTTTTATGGACTCCTTTGATGACTAGTTTGCACAGCCTACGAATATGCGTTCCCAGCAACCGGCACGGACCTTTCAGAGGCCGTTTCGATCGCATACGCGCGTTAGGGGATGTCGTTTCACCGGTTCCCCCGCAGCTCATCTCTGATCGATGGACTTTCAACTGAAGGCCCGAGTTCATACAGTCTGCATGGAATTATTCTGTTAGGTTGACTCGTTAATGAAGTTTCCAGATGCCGTCGTATAATTAAAAAGTGTGTTTATGAATCAAAGTGTACTGGGATGGTTTAGGATACTTTGGGGTATTTGCAGGTTTCTTGAAAAGGTCTGTATTCTTTGGAAGTGATGACTAGACTGCAGATGTTTATGCAAATATATGTTAATGAAACTTCAACAAGACTGCATCTGCTTCTTGAAATATTCAAAATATGTCATTATTATTTTGCTATGTTATTCAATTTCCATCATGCACCAATTTGGATATATTAAATTGCATAAACACCCGCAAGCTAGTGATGACTTTTTAAAAGATGTTCTTTCCTGCTGTTTTATACTGTCATTCTTGTCTCGTTAGGATAGTTAGAAATGCAGGATGTTATGTCACAGTATCTGTCAGCAGTTGTCTCTGATCGATGGACATCCAGCTGGAGACCCAAGTTAAAAATGTTCGGATGAAATTAATTTATTAGGTGGGTGCATAGGAAGTGGTTGATTCATTAATGAAACTTCCAGGTACTATTGTATAATTAAAAATTGAATTTTTTAATAAAAATAAACTGTACAGGCTTAAGACACTTTGCACAAGTGACATAGGGGTATTTATGACTTTCTAGAGAAGGTTTGTATGCTTTAAAAGTGATGTATTTGTTCACGTATTGGTCAGAATAATTTATCGGAGTCTCTACCTGTACCTCGTTTGTGTGAATACTTTAGATTGAAGTTGAAAGAGTTGAGAGTTCTTTAAATTTTTAACAATCTATATTAAACACAATGTGTGTGGTGGATTTTAAAAAAGTCATGGATATGGCCTTCAGGGTTCAACCTACACGTCATGATTGCAAAATTGATCTTTACTCCAAAAATAGAGATTCATTTTTACCCCTACGTAGTCTATTCATCAAGAGGATATAAAATTCTAGGGGGAGCCTTGTCGTAGATGAACTATCCTCTCAGAAAACAATGTTAAAATTTTTCCACAAATCAAAGTACGCATTCGCGATATGGTTGAAAGCTTCCAGTATTATTAGGTCCATAAGGGACAGTAAAAACACGATTTTTACATCTTGAACGCCACAGTGAAAACTGCCATACCCACTCAGACAAACTAGAATTGCCTATTTTAAATGCAAATCGCGAAGAGAACAAATATCAGGTATTATCACGTGTGTATATTCTTCCTATATGTTCTGTCTATAACTGCGTTTCAAAAACTTCACTCCAGGACCCACGCCACTCAGAGTTTCCCATGCCTAGATTACATCAGCAAATTTTTTGATAGGTCACCAGGTTCCTGTACAACCAGTTCCCTCATTTTCGTACTTTCAAGTGAGAAGTGAATTTTCCTTCCTCTACCATCATCCAACAAGGTCTTCTACCGCGTTTCAAATCCTGATCAGGTTCACCCGCTTTATAGGGACATCGTCAGCCGTGCATTTGACGCGAAAAGGCAACAGATTTTCCAATCAGAGTACCAACTGTCTTCTTCTCCGAGGACAGATTTCCAAGACACACGAGTAAGAGGATCTGCTCCCTTATCCTTCGTTGAACGCTTCAATGGAAATCGACGCGTCTTTCTTTCAGTTTTACTTCTGTATCAAACGCCACGTTTGATCAACCGGCGGGAAGAGATTCGAGGAGAAGCGACAGTTCCTTTTAGGAATAAAGCTAACAGAAATTTGCCAGTCGAAGCTGGAGGTGTTCTGTCGTAAAATACTTCAGGATTTGTGCAAAGTTTCAGTCGTGTAAGGCTCTTCTGCTGAACGACTCGATCCTGGGTTTCATTCCAAATTCGAAGACTGGAGCTGGAATTTTGGGAAAAATATGGAACCTTGTGAAACTACTTCGAGATTACTTGAGAAGACTGTCAGTGTCTCTGAGAGCCAGAAATGTAAATTATTGTTGAAATAATAAAATATAAATATAAGTAACTTAAAACAATATGATATAAATATAAATAATAGAACGTAATATAATATAAATGATGAAGTTAGTTCAAACAATTACAGTTAATTGTTTCTTGTCGATCTGTTACGATAAATGTATACACTTCATACGTCACTCCATGCATGCACATACTAATTTGATAAGCAAATGTATTCACAAGCAATAAAATTTACTCTTTTACTAGTAGAACTAATTACATACATTTATATATAAAGCCGACCTAACCCAACCTGTAAAGCGAATCTAATCCAACCTAAAAATGCATGACTGTAAAAAGGAGGTCATTCAAAGTTCCACCACAGTTCACCTTCTTGCAATAAGTAGACCAGTATTATTTATTGTAATTAAAGTATTATTATATTTTTCTAAAGATGTTTACCTATTTTGTTGAAAAAGATTAATATTTTGAATACGTATTTATTTTACTTTATCTAACTAAATGTTCGTAAATTTATTGAATAAAGTGTTATCAAGTTTTCACTTTTATTTTTTAAAGAAGCATCAGACCATTAGAATTTCGATATTATGCTTTTATTAATGTGCTATAGCAAATGTATGCATTGTATAGTAATTGAATACATTTACTAAAAGTAGTATAAATTTTTTTATTTAACTGATACTTTTGCTCGAATTTTACGTTTTTACAGATGCCTACATATCTTTACTTCTATTTTTGTATTATAATATTCATATATTTTATTCTATTGATTTATATTCATTTTGTTCAGTAAGAGTTTCTGTTGTATATATTTTGTTAGCTATATAAATTTCGTTATTTTCTATCTGGAATTCTGTCCTTCGTCTCTAAAATCACGTCTTCGTCTAGTCTTAGAGGTGTTAGTTAAATCCTAGCTATATTCGACGTGTTTAAATATTCAAATTTTTCTAACTTTTAGTGTACATCGATATAGAGTCTTTTTTCAAGTATTGAAAACGTTATGGACTTTTTGTTTGTTTGTTACTGTACGAGGGATTTCATGGGAGGATCGCAGAATGGAGTCGGGATCACGAAGTTCCTCAGCAGCAAGCAGATCCTAAATTCGTGTCGCCTTGTAAACAATTGGATGGCTGCCCCGGATCTCAAGTTTCCAAGTTTCCGAGCAGTCGTCCAGATGCTCGTGTACCTTGAAACTGACGATGATACAGACGTTTGCGACTTTCGGGCCACTTTCGCCGTGGAACGCTAGGTTGCTGGAAATTTCGAGCTTGCTACATTTATGCACATTGTGATCTTATCGTCGTATCCACTGGCAGACGAATGTTCAACCTTTCAATTTTAATACAAAACATTTTTAATATTTTCAAGGCCAATGGTGAACCATTTTAAAATCAGGAATTATTTTTTTTAATGGATACAATATTTAAATTTCGGTAAGTTCGATTGGTTTACCGTCTATGGTACAATTTAGGCTATCCCATTTGTTATTTTAGAAACAGTAGGCTGACTGAATAGTTTTATTGAATTTTTACAATGAGAAGTCTGCTTGTTATTATTAAAATTAATTTATTTCTTATTTTTCTGTATATTGTATCCATGTATAAGGTGTTCCAGAATAAGATTCATAAAATAATGTTAACCCTTAAAGGCTGTCATGGGTGAAATTTCTTTTAATGGGTGAAATTTCACCCCTGATAGCCTTTAATGTCAACGTGATTTTTTTTATGGTAGCTTTTAAGGGTTAAATAGGAGAAATATTTACCTCTTTTCACAATTTAACACAAGAATTTAAGAATGTAACAATATAAAAATTCAATCTTTATTATACGTTTTTAAAAGTCATTTCAAAGTCAACTTGTTTATTTTACACAGAAAAATATATTTATTGCTGATATTCACTTAGATGTGTCCTCTGTGTCTTTGAAAAAAAATAAAGGTCAAACAATCCAACACTGAAGTAAGCATAGGCTAGAGTATCCTGTGATGTATCCCAACAAATTCAAAAATTAAATTATTTTATATTTTATTTTAAACTTTACAATTTGTCCAGCTGGACATTTGGTCAATTTTGGAACGTTTAACTTCATTTTTAAAACGGTTATTTTGCAACTATATATTATTAACATTATTTCTTTCTTTTAATGGAATATTTTAGCCAGTGAAGTATCGACCTACAGTTAGAAGCATCCTATACACTGTCTTGGTACAGCAATACACCCCATTCATAACACCCACATAAAATAGAATGACAAATCTGGCCCCAGTTTATCAATCATTTCTCGAAAATCCTAATGGAGTTCCGCAATCCAATCCTAATGCATTTTTGCAATCAGCCAACTCAGAAGGAAGTGCACACTTACGGAAATATCCATTAACGTCGAAGAAGGTCTAGGTCTAGCAGCGAAACAGAAAGACTGATCGAACGGGGAAGCTATGATTCAGACGGACTGCCTTCGCCTCCGTTCCTCCATTAAATTTCCACCTGTTCCTCTAGGAATTCCAAATTCTCAACAACCACACTGTTTCAACTGTTCTTCAACTGTTTTCATCTGCTCTGTAGGATTATCATTCCGTTGCACCTTTCGTTACCACATCACGCGTCGAAATCTCTTTACCCGATGACGTCGGCGATGTTATTAAATAAATTTACTCTGCGATAACAGCAGCCGTGGTTCGTTTTAACATTCAAAGCACGGGGGCGTAAATAAGCGGAGGGTCGCTGTAAACGATGGCGAAATTCAAAAAAATAAACCCTTTGGAAAATGTTTCATCGAACTTCCGCGAAATCCTCTTTGACCGGTTTAAAGAGACGTCCAGTTCGCAACGGGACACGTTTTCGTTTTGCACAAACGAAAAAGAACATAAAACTCGTGTCGTTTAAACAGTTAGGAAGAAAGAGGAGAAAAAAACAGGCGGAGCTTTGAAACGAGCGGATTTTAACGAAAGGGTAACGTTACATGCAAACCGGGTGAACGTTAACTGTTTTCGACGTTGTCGAACGAAGTCAATTTAATCCCCCCTTCGATGGAATTAAGAAAAAGTCGCGTCTCGCGAGGGAAACGAGCGAAATTTCCCGACTACTTTCGCTAGTTTTCCTTGGAAAGCAATTCGAACCTCTCGCGGAAATGAACGGCGAAAGAAATCTGAAACGAGAACCGGAAATCTGTCGAAATACCTTGAAATAGGAGAATCGATGGCCGTGATAATTTGTTCGAGCGCCACGGGGGCAGAATTTTATCGAAAGGGGATCGTTAATCAGCTGAAAATACTAAATCCAGTCGTTCAGGTCGAGTCGAACTTATAATCGAATCGATTAACCTGAAAACAGTAATGCGAAAATTAAGAATAAAAGGAGACTGCGAAAAGCGCGAAAATAGAGATTTGAAGCGACTTCCGGTAAGCTTGAGGATTCTGGATAGGGCACGCGGAAACCGATGACCATTTTAACCCTCTGAACTCCTTTGTCGAGTGTGACTCGACATGGATTTTATTCAGAGGCACTAACGGCCCAAAAAGTAAAGGTAGCCATCCGCATATAGTTTCTAAAACTTTTCGGTTTTTTTATTTGAGATGAACCGTTTGGTCGGAAAGCTGTCAACCCGTCAACGGAGATTTTTTTGCAGCGCTAAGTTACTGTTCTTGTACAGCTTATAAATCTGACTTAAACAAATTTAAAAAAATTTTGTCTTATAATTTGAATATCCAGTAAAAAGTCCTGAAAGGTTCAAAAAGATTCATTAAGTAGTTTTCTTTTAATAAATTCTCGAAAGTACCTTTACTTTTTGGGCCATTACTCCGTTGTCCCCCCTTAACTATGTATTATATTTCGCAATACTTTCTTTTTACCTAAATAATCAATAGTAAATGTATATGACCCTTCTTTGTAACGAAAAAAGTCATTGAATTATTCAGATACATGATTGTTTGTACCTAATTAAGTCGAAAAAATCGATTTTTCAAAAATATTTCTATTTCTACATGATTTTCGTTTACCTATCTTTTGCTTGAAAATAGCAATTGCATTATAATTCAATTTTCCATGGTCCGTATACTCTTAGAAGAGAGTTTGACTCTTTCATATGTTGGTAGAAGTTCAGAAAAGTGCTTAGTGATTTCTATTATAATATCAAAATTTTGTGTGTTAAATGTATCGTTCGAACGATACGAGAGAAGAACGTAAGACTCAAAGGACGAAAAAATACTTCCAAAAGAAGAGGAAAGTATAAATTAATCAGTATCAAACTGAAAAAGAAGACACGAGTACCAGAACGTCTGCGATAAAATGAAAAACTCCAGATGATGTGCCTTTTCCACCGTTTTTTCAACAATATCTGAGTATGCAAAATGCAAGAAATACAATGGTGAAGTGATGTTTAGAACTGAA
Organism: Macropis europaea; assembly: GCA_916610135.2. NCBI lineage: Eukaryota > Metazoa > Arthropoda > Insecta > Hymenoptera > Melittidae > Macropis > Macropis europaea. Next base: position 9,523,291 of record OU744353.1, read on the forward strand.
AGTGTTCATGGATTTTTGTTAGTTTGAAAATACATAATGCTACGATGCAAGGTGTACGATCCCGTTTCCATTTCTTCTTGACTGTTTATTAAAAATGCATGTGAAATAAATCGGATATTGCTTTATGCGTCACACATTTTAATATTTTTAAATCTCCAGTGGCTATAATCGAATTCCTATACAATGTAAGAATATTAAACTACTTTACCCAATAGATGTTGCATCGAAGAAGTGGAAAGTTTTTCTGCAAGCTTACCTGAAAACAGAAAAATCAATTTGAAAATGCATTCTCATATAATGTTGGACAATTACGTTAAGTGGATTATTAATTGGATGTATTGATTTTGTAAGCAGTACTTTATTATTAACACGTTGACTGCCATAGTGTAAGCTTCTATGCCTAGTCAGACACGCTATAGTATTCGATCTCAAACACAAATCACGAAGAAAAAAAATGTGGAATTATTCGATTGCATGGTCTTGACCTTCTATTCTTATTACAATATTAATTTTATTTAAAATTTTAATCAAATTAGAAATTATTTAATTAAATCAGATTCAATGCGTCAGTCACTGGTAGCCGCCACGGCAGTCGTGCTAATTGAATAATTGCACGTTTTATTAAAATTTTAGATAGAATTAATGCTGCAATAAGAATAAAAGGTTAAGTTCATATTTATGGGGAATATTTTGGAGTATCTGGGCAGGTATGGCAGTTTTTACTGCGGCAGTCAACGTGAAAAGGGGCCTTTCACCTAACAAGATTATGAAGGGCCACATTTGGCTTTTTACATTTTCAAGCATTGTAAACCCTTCAGGGTGTACCCATGAAATGATTTTCTGAATTTCAAAAAATTGGCGACGTTATGAGCGTTTAAAAGAACACGCGAAACACATTTTTTCCTGCACGAGTTACGTGCGGTACACTTGATACGAAAAGAGCACAGTATTTCTCGACAAAAAAAAATTGTACGTATACTTCAATGTACGTATAATAAACGCTCTGAGTTTCATTTCAATAGCTCCAGCAGTTTTGCTGCAAAAAATTCCCAAAGAAACAGCTATTTTTTAGAGAGCTGTTGCCGCAGTGGAAACTACCGTACCTAGTCAGACGTGTTATGAAATGATTTTTTAGTACAGATAGTTAAGAATAAAAATAATGATCTATACGAATGTATAGTTATCATTTTCTACTGACATTTTCATATTGACATCGCTTAAAATTATATAAGAATTAATAATTATTTAATCCAGGAATATTTGCGTCGTCAACGCGTCAATTATTTTTATATTTCAATAAAATCGTAGAAACGGAACATCGAGAACAATTATTTTCTTTTTATATTTTTTATTTCTGGTTACGTTGCATCGCAGAATTATTGACAGCTTGATTTTCATTATATAATATTTCTATACGGCCGAAACAACGAGACATCGACGACAATTCGTTTCGTGTTATACAAATTCCTGAATTACATTTCTCATATTTTGTTACATTGAATCTCAAAAATATTGAAACATGATTATCAGTAGACTGCGGATGTTTATGCATATATGTGTTTTAAGACTTAAATATTATCTATTTTAATGTAAATGCCGAAATGAAACTGTGATACAACTATACTTTCCGCCTTAAATGTTATAAAATTTATTTCTTATTTTACTTACTGTATAGAATGTGCATCTTTCACGTATTTAAATATATTAAATTGCATAAAGATCCGCAGTCAATTTATCAGTTTAATGTATTATTATTATATTTTAATACAACAGAAGAAATGAGACGTCGAAAACAATTTACTTCGGCTTGCAAAAATTACTGAATTATATTTTTCACGTTTGATTACGTTGAATCTCAAAAATATTGATAACCTGATTTTCAGTTTAATGTATTACTTTTATATTTTAATACATCCGACAAAACGAGACCTCGAAAACAATTTGTTTGGACTTGCAAAGATTACTGAATTATATTCTTCACATTTGGTTACGTTAAATGTACAAATATTGACAGCCCGGTTTTCAGTTTCTCGTATTATTCCTAAAAAAGGCTGTTTGAAAATGCAGCAGGCTTCTGTGCGTATTTTCACCGAAATTACGCCGTAGGCAGGAACGCAGATTTACAAACTTATGGTATTTTATCAGAACGGTATAATGTAATAATTACATCCGATAACCGCGATTTAACGCTTATAGTGCATCCGGCATTAAATATGCATCGATAATGCCTTGCAACGAGTCTTGCTGCATTGTAATTAAAACCAGCATTGGGATTGTACGCGGTCGAATTCCACTGAAAACACTCCGTTCTATTTAAATTTCACATAATAATTAAACTTATTGTTCCGGCAACGTTCATTAAGCCTGATCCGTAAACCGTCAAACCTGATATTGTAATTGTCCCGGCCCATCAAATTACAGCGGTGGGATTTCTATGCAGCGGAACGCTGATATCCGTTCTGATATCGATATCGAAATCGACAGCCGTTGAGAATGTAACGAGAAAGGCCCGACAGATTGTGAAATTCCCAATGAATGTCCGACGTTGTGTAACCGTGTCAAGAATTGTTGTAAAGAGTCTCATTAAACTTATTCACGTTATTGCACATTTGTTTATAGAAATGTAGCTATACAGCATTCATTTCGCTTCAGGAGAAACTGTTAAATAAATTAGTTAATACATGTGAAATGTAATAATAGGAAGATTAGATACTTATTCAGTTTTTTAATATTTTAATTTTGAAAATATTGAGAAATAATATTTCTATATTATAATATTTAATATTTTAATTTTTAAGATATTAATAAATAATATTTGTACATTGACGACCGATGAGTAAACTACTAAAATCTACATACCAATATCACATAAATAACCAAATCCACTTTAAAATTCTTCAAATTAATCTAAAAAAATAATTACTCATTTACAATTTATTTAATGCATTTTTAACCACTTCAGAGATAAATTTATTAAATATGAAAGAAAATGATCTGTATTCAATGTTAAAATTAGAACTATGAATCAAGAAATAAAACACATAAGTCGTATCACATAAGTAACTAAATCCAATTTAAAATACTTCAAATTACTCTAAACATTAAAATGACTCATTTATAATTTAATTAATATCTATTTTACCTCCCCATGAGTGAATTTATTAAGTATAAAAGAAAATTGTCTGTCCTCAGTGTTAAAATCAAAATTATAAATAAAAAAATAGAAACCTAAAATTTTTCAACACTAAAACTATCAAGGCAATCAAAATGACTGGTCTGCAATTGTACTACATGCGATTTATTTTTGACGATTATTATGTTTACTTTATATTGACGCTGAATGAAGGTAATGAATAATATATACAAACATTGTTTCCTTGAATTACATATTTTTTCTAAAACGTGTCACGTGGATCGCTACGATGAAGTAGGTACACGCTAATGGTTGCTAGATCTACTGTTAAAATTCAAGTGACCATTAGGCATCTACGACATCGTCAACAATACAAAAATTTCAAAAAACCTAATTACTATAAATATAAATCGTAATACTCCAGAAGCTTCTAGTTTGAATAAAATTGATGCGAACACAGGAGACCCTGCATGAATTTTTAATACAGAATCACGGCGAAGGGACACCTGACAACATCTCAGACAAGTTACCGGTATCCAAAGAACCTACCGATCTGCCCAAAACCGTCAAATCGAGTATGGTTAAGCAGCATACCAAATAGATGTCTTACACGTATCATGGGCGTTCTGCATTTCTCGCGCGTACGATCAAACAAAAACCTCCAATTAAATGAAATTTATTACTGAGCCGTACAGCCTGATGTTCTTTCGACCGCAGCTCGTTGTCAGTTAAATGATAACATCAAAGCAGAAGAAACCGTCGATTGCTCGAAATGGACAGACCGATCGCGAACAACCTGACGCAACCGGTTGAGGGTTGAATCGCGGATTAAAGGGTTCTGACGTTGAATGCAGGGCTAGATTGAAGGCTAACCTGTTTAGGATCAAGTCTATGACCATTGAGAAGAAATTGATTTATTTTCCTAAAAATTGTATGACAGTCCCAGAAACAAGAAAATTAACACAAAATTTGAGTAATCCTGGACTGTGCCATAGATGGAACCCTGTGCTCGCGTCAGCACACTATTACTTTTCTGTCTGAACTCAAGTGCCATTAAGCAGTAGAAGCTGAAGTGATCAAGGTGTACTTGAAGTGTAATTTGTTAAAGCATCAATTACTGTAGTCATTTAGCCAGGAATCCTACAGTTTTAGGTAAATTCCACACCATCGCCAGCACTGGAGACAATCTTATCTTATGGTTGATCGTACCCAGCGCAGCCTAACTTAAATGTATTTAGCGTTTAAATATACACTGTCCTACCATTAAGATCTGTACACTGTCAGATCGTATGCAAAGTAGGAGTTAGTATACCATGCTGCTGGGTAATGAGGGAGTGGTTTGAGGACGTGGGTGTCGAAAAGTTGGATTGGCTAACTCAGAGCCCCGATCTGAATCTTATTGAACATTTTTTTGATGAACTGGAAAGTGAAGATCGTCCAGGGAACAAAGCTGACCTTCTGGCTGTTAGTGGAGGAACATTTCACCGGACATTTATAAAAAATTGATTAACAGTATGCCACGAAGACGGCTGATATAGGAGCCAGAGGTTTCAGCACAAAATATTAGAACTACAATGATAAATATGTTTTATCTAAACCCCAGGTGTCCGGATATTAACGGTAGGTCAGTGTGTATTGGTCCAAAATAATTTAGAGTGTGATCCCTCGATACAGAGGGAAGAAAATGTTATTAAAAGAATCATAAGGAAGAGAACATACAAAAATTTTCCACAGCTAGTGGATAGAGACCTAGAGACATCTCACTAGGTATTCTATTCCATCCTATCTCGACAGATAACACCACTGCTGTAATGACTGTAACTTATGGCTTATCTTACTACTATAATAAAGAGACAAGAGTTTGTTTGCCGTCCACGGGGGCATAGTTCACGCACAGCCGCTAGGTGGCAAAGTTCGGCGCTCGCGCGCTCGAAACAGACTTTGCCCGACAAGGAAGCCGCATCCAGGGCATGATAGTTTCTTTTATACAGTTATTGATGAAGCTCTTCGTTTTTTATAAAAACTATTAGGGTAATTGTGTCAGATAACTGATAGTTTTAGGAGATATCTTCATTTTAGCTTTGTAAATTACTATTTTTGGCTACAGTTGTAGTAACATTTAAATTTAAATATTTCTTAAATGAACAGTTCGTGCTGGTGAAACAATAAAGGCAAGCTGAATAATTTGATTCAAAATAAGCACGCGGCCAATCCCAAAATTTTGAAAAACAAAATTCCACGTACAACTGCACCCGCGTTGTTCAAGGGTCAACTGTATAATAATATTTGATTGAAACGAAAAAGTTAAACGTACACGCACTCGACTGTTTCTGAAGGACTGAACGGGAACATAATGCCTAACCTCTAGAAACTGGTCACGTTTCGAACTGACATGACGCGTGGTCTATCTCGAGGAGCTCACGGCACAGATGCTGGCAGGGTTCAGCTGCTACCGAGAAACGTAGCTTTCCTTATCCAGGTCGGGGCAACAGTGTTCGAACTCGCGAGCCGCATACTGGAACGAGCCGAATTCCCTCTGTAAACTCCTGAAAGCTCCGATAACTGGCCTGACTAATGTAATCGCGCGATCCTCGTGTAAACACGAACGAGCGTGGCTCGGGTTTTTTCCCCGAGAACGGCTTTTGCTCAATTTCGTCTACCCGTATGCTTCATACGTACAGTCGCCTGCGAAAGTATTAGGTCATCCCATAAGTAACGCCGTTCTTTTTGCTACGAACATACACTATCGTCCATAAGTATCCAGACACCTAGGAAGTTCAAATAAACAGCGCATTGACTCTATAATAATATAACAATGTTTTAATACAATTAATAGTAGCTGAACATTATTTGAGGGGGTGAAAGACATTGGTGTAAGTCAAATTTTTTAAGATATTGACTTGTGTGCATAGATATTATCTGTATATAATATCTCCTAAAGTATTGTGTTTTGAATGACCTTATATTATACCTTTCATAGGCAGAATGCTACGAGGAATCAATTCGTGCAAAAAAATCGTAGGGTTCCATTTAAAAAACAAGTGCAATTGCACTTTGCATCTGCACCGATGCACTTCTGTAAAAAATCGAAATATAAGATGATAGAGTTTGTGAAACAATGCAAAATGTTCCTCTACAATTTTTTTCTATTTTCAATAGGAATAGTACTATAGTCCGACCCAGTTACCAGGCTCACCCTGTATACATAGCAATTGAAAGTCAGGTGGGAACTTGTGAGAATGTCTTGTGCCACTGTCCCTCTACCGGCGAGTGTAGGAAGCTACCACACATTGCTTTCTAAGATCACATTTCTAGGATCAATGGGATGCATTATGTCACACTGTGTCATAGTAAACGCAAAGACAAATCAAACAACCTACAACGATATGATCTTGAATTTACCTTGACACAGAACAGTTGGTTTTTTGTTACAGAAGTCACCCTGTACAGGGTGAAACATTTAAAACAGATCACTCAAACAATTTTTTTAATTTTCTATATAAATAAGTAATTTAATTTTCACGATAAGTTGATAGAAAGAATGTTTCACATGAAAGTCATGTATACAATAAACAATTAAATTGAATATCTATTAAAGTAGTATAATATGAACCATAACTTAGACTAATGAATGGTGAAACAGGATAGGTAGACTAACAACATAATTTATTGCACTGTCCAAGCACTTCAGCGGGTGTAATCAATATTTTCAGAGTAAAAAATCGTTTAAAAAGCTTAAAAAAAAGTTTGCACCTCAGGAAGGAAAGCTGTAAATCGCATTTTACTCGCGGGGGCATTTCCTGACGGCGAAAGAAAGAGCAGAACCAGTTTCGAAGTATCTCAGCAATCCGATCACTTAGTTCTCGCTTAACCTTTGATGGAAAACGGTTTCAAGGCGGCCTAATTTTTGCAAAAAGCCAAGCTCTGCTGAAACAATGGCAGCTAATGCACGGGAAGCAGGAATCGAGAATGCAGTTCGACTGCATTCCAATATCTTTAGCACTTCGGCGGGAGTTCTTATCGACGCACGTGACAATGCGTTACGAGCATGTGCCACACGATTATCGGCTCGATTCTGATATACTAACCGATTTCCACAAAAATGTATTGCCAAGCGCATGTTATTTCCTTTTATGGGCGACAGTGAAATGGACTGCAACGCGGCGAGCCTCGAAATCACTGTTCCGTTGAGAGAGTATATTACTGTCAGCCGAAAGAAACATAAGTTTGCAACATTCTGCTCGAATTTTATTTTTTAATTGAAAGATTTATGGCTGCCTTAACTGCGTTGTGATTCATGGAAACGATAATTGACAGTAATTTTCATATTTTGATTGCATGTAATTAGAATGTACTCAGAATGTTTAGGCAATTTAGAGAAATGATAAATGAAATTTTTTTACATGAAAGGGAGAAAATACAGCATTGTCGAAGTTTCATTTGTTTAATTACATTAACCGAGAGAATGCTGAACTGTAAAAGTGTATAATTGTATAAACATTCGCAATTTATACAGCTGTATATCTTTAAAGAACTGTGTTACATTTTTTGTTGTGTCACGATAACAAATTTTCCAAAATTTGGTTCCGAACCTCTTCAAACACATAATTTCAAAAAGTAATGTGAAATTGAAACTAGAAGAGACAGAGAAAATTGGGTGAAAACGAATAATATTCATTCTGATTATAAATGTAGGAAATACAGAAATAAAAATTAATTAAACAGTATATCTCTCCTAAGACCTTATTCAAATACAATACACTGGCATTTGTATCATTATTCAGAATTACCAAAAATTATTCACAAGCTACTAGCGATGAAAATATTCACTGAATATTTTATAACAGAATAAAATATTTAAAACGTATGGAAATAAGTAATTTTCTTAATAAAAATATAAACAGAGACAAGTGACTGATTTTTCTCAAGTAGTAATGTAATAATAAACAAATAATATAACGAATTTAGCAGTACAACAACCATTATCGACAACGTTTAATTCAATATTAATAATCATTGATTCTGTCAATTATTCTCGTATGAAATTTACTATATAATACGATAATGAAGATATGACACAAATAATATAGTAATAAGCGTTTGTAATAATGAATAATGACAATCAATTCACTTAAAAGATAATTTTCAGAATAATACAATAAATATTATCGACAGCGATACAACGTTTAATGGACACTGTATATATAATCATGTTTCTCTCAGTTTTCTAACCCTTTCTTCAGTTTTGCGTTTTTCCTTTAGTAAGTCTGAATTTAAATTCAACAAACAAAATTAATGCATAAATTGTAAGACACAGTTAGCTAATACAGTTAACATTTGACATACCGTATATATAATATTTATTTAGTTATTTGTGTTTCAGTAAACCAACTGATAATGCAAAAATATGTATACCATTCCATTTTAAAAAAACTGAAGGGGTAGCTATCCCCACCCCCTGTATTGTGCACACGGTTACCTCATGTGACACACAAAGGGCTTCCTTCTACCTCAAAAAGGAAAAAAAATAGACTTGATCTCGACTTTCATTGTACAGTTTCCTCATACAATAAACAATTTTACTAGTTGACGAGACACTAAACAATAAATTAAAAAGTTTCTATATATAAATTTGGAAATATAAATATACAGATTCAAATGTATAAAATTTAGAAATATAAATACATAAATATAAATTTATAAAATCTGGAAATATAAATATACAAATATAAATTTATAAAATTTAGAAATATAAATCCACAAATATAAATTTATGAAACTTGGAAATATAAATTCATAAATACAAATATACAAATATAAATTCATAAATATAAATATACAAGTATAAATTCATAAATATAAATATACAAATATAAATGTATAAAATTGAGAAATATAAATTTAAATTTATTATTTACAAATATAGGTATATAATTTTAATTTAAGTTCGATAAATTCATTCCAAAAGAAGGTTACAAGTAAAATGTTATATAGAGCATCTAATATCAAATATCAGCATAAATAAAACGAGAAAAATAATTCGACAGTCCACTGACTTTACCGCATTCCACAGTTTCGTGTATTCAGCCAGTTCGTTTCTAATCGCACCTCTTAAATAAAATCTCGTTTGTACGTCTGTACAAATAATTTGTACGCAGGCGCCGGTGTCGTATTGCTTCGGTTAATTAATATTTTAGCAGGCTGTTTGGCAGCGTTTCAAAAATTCTACGCCGCTGCACAGAGGACGGGCATTGAATTCAAAACACGTTGGCACCGGCATATATATTTATCTTTCGCTTCATTTTTTCTTGCGCGATACCATGCGCTCGACATTCAATATTAAATTATATCGCATGCACGCGGTACATACCCGCGAGCATGTACAAGTATGTAGTTCCCCGTGTGACACATTCGCCGGCAAAACGATTGAGAATTTCCCATACAACGGGCGCAGCTGCCATTTACTCGAACGCAGGCTACAGAAATCGGTTACGTCGATCCTGCCACTGTATTTTGAAAAATGATTGTCTTTTATGGGTTCAACTCCTACGAGCATCAATTTAATCAGACTATACGATAGCAGTCTACTTGTGACTCCTATAAGCCTCTTATTGAATCCCATGACTTATAACGAGCCACCCTCATGACGTAGACTATGCTTTTGTGTTGGAAATACTGCACTCAGACTTGTAGTAATTTATAAAAATTAAGATAAAAGTTCTTTGGCTGTTGAAGGCAAATTGCACGTTTTGGAGTAAGTTTTCTCAGAGTTAAGTCAGTGTTGGTCACTGGAGCTCCGGCCTTCCCCCACTCTAAGTCCCATCCCCTCATATAGACTACGATGTGGGACGACGATCAGGCAAGGAGGGAACTGAAACGAGGGGAATGGACCTAGAGAGGGGAAAGGCCGTAGATACGGTGGCCATCAGTGTGTTAAATGGTTAATTACAGCGCACTTGGCGATTAATGAAATTGTAGAGCAGGTGGGTTAATAAGTAAAGTACTTTCCTTTCCTTCGATTCGTAGAAAATGAAGTTTGGTTCGCAGTAAAAGTGCAGATTAATTCGAATTGCGTATTTGTAATGATCACGATCTCTAACAGATTAGAAGACAGAACCTATAATTTAGAAGGTATTAAATTCGATATGAACTGTCTTAAAAAAGGTAGAGAATAATTTACCTTTCACGGAGTAATAAAACCTACACCATGTAATCATCCAGTGCTTCATGAATTTATGGCAACTGTTGGAACGTTGAAAAAGATTTCTAAGTGATTCACGACATGAAATGTAATTGCTATTAAGAGACCACCATAAATTCCATCGTGAAAAACAGACAGGTATTTATAATTCGTTGAATACCAGAAACGTAATTGTCTAAGATGATAGTTAAACGTTGAATTTCGAGAATTTAAAGCTCAGAACTATATTTTTACAAATGGAGAAGTTTGCTGGGCAACAGGTACAGTGATTCTGCTTAAAATTAGTATTTCTCTTGAAGTGTCGGTCATAGAAACGTGGACTCGAGTGACGAGAAAATGAACATATTTTTAACCCTCAGCTAGTATGGTAGATTTATATCACATAAGTGGTACACCAGTTAAGTACCTACAAGGGTTAAATACCTAAACGTCACACAGATATGGTGTGGAGTTTATACTGTCCAGATGTCCAGGTTCCTCCATTATAAAAATAAACTAACAATTATTTATCAGACAATCATAACTTCAAGTAATAGACAATCCAGAAGAAACTAGAATACCAAATTCAATGATAGAAGAGGGCATATTACAGTGTTCCACGGTTGGTTGGAAGAGGATTCGAGATCCAGAACTTCCAGCCAACCGAGATAGAGCAAGTTGTCACCTTCTTGGGCTACACTCGTGAATATTATACTCGAGAAGACGCTGACAACTTGCCCTTGGTTGGCTGGAACATCTCCGTCCCTAATGCTCTTCCAGCGAACCGTGGAACACTACATAAATTTCATATTAAAACAAACTGATCTACAGACTCAATTATTTGATCCTTTGAGGCCGACGAATGCATTTATGCGTTCAGAAAAATCATTCACCGTGTGCTACGCGTCACTGTACTGGTCCAGGCATAGTTGTTGATCATACGCTATGAACTTACGCACTCGGATGAATTACTTCAGCTCAGTTTACAGAAATATACATATTTCGTTATATACTTTGCAATTGTAGCGCACTAAAACGACTGAACAATCGATATCATACACATTATTATAACGAAATATTCGGTTTACCACGATGTTCCACCGTGGAAACGTTCAGCACATAAGCACGTTCTTTCTTGGTATTTTCAGGACTCAGAGTGTCAACTTTCTACCGACATCTCTCATGGATCATAGATCTCACACGCAGAATGTAGCCAGAAGATGGAAATTAGTTCACGAAACGGATCACCGACAGCGCAGAACTGCACGGCGGTGCATTCTCAGGAATCCGAGACAGCCTAGAACTAGGATCCAGCAATCCCTCTGCGAGGACCAGCGGTGCGTGGCCGGTCGGGCGACAGGGTGAGACGATCACGGAGTATTGTGTGACCGAGAATGAGAGAAGTCCCTTGAATTCTCATAAAGATCGATTGATCGGCGCCAGGATCGAGCAGGAGGATCGTGTTTTCACCGGGCGGACGGGTTCGAAGTTCCCTTTCTCACGGTAATACGAGAAGTGACCACGAGCGGCGTGTGTATGCGTCGACACGGCCGTGAAATCAATCGAATTCTCCCTGGCCACGAACATTTCCAACGTCAAAGTCTGTTTGTACGTATGTATGTCCGATCGATCAGGGGAACGCATCGACGCGGTTCGCGGTCGCGAGTTTTCGCTGGAACGATCATGGATCATGGGATGCGTTGATTCCCTCGCTTCCCAACCGAAACGGCCCTGCAAACGCATCAATGCGATATCTAACATTCGTTTCTGAGCTGGATTTCGTGGTAACGTTACACATGCCCCGCTACGACCGCACGCGTTTGCGATGGATTTAATGAATAATTCCTGGTTCGAGCTGGTTACATGGAATTCCGCGATAATCTCTGCACAGCTCCCTCGCACGAAAACATGGGTGAGGCATAAACCAACCAGAATAACGTGCATGAGGAGTGGTAGGAAAAGTTGTTGCACAGAGAAGTTGCATGGTTTCGAAGGGAGCTGGCGTGTAATAAGACACCCAGCCTGGTGTCACGTACTGGACCTGCTGATTAATACTTTATTTAAAGACTCATTGAGGGTTAGAGATGCGGCGTAAACAAACCAGAATCATGTGAATCAGAAACTGCTGACAAAATTACTGTATAGAGAAGTTGCATGAGTTTGAAGGAAGCTGGCGTGCAATACGATACCCCGTCTGGTGTAACGAACTAGACCTCCTGATTAATAGTTTATTTAAAGGCTCATTCAGGATTAGAGATGAGGCATAAACCAACCAGAATAACGTGAATCAGGAGTGGGAGGAAAACTTGTACAGTGAAGCTGAGTGATTTCGAGGGGGACTATCGTGTGTTGGGCGAGGGAACAGGACACCCCGTCAGGTGTAATATGCTAGACCTTATGATTAATAGTTTATTAAGGACTCGTTCATAGATAGGAGTGAGGCATAAACCAACCAGAATGATGTGAATCAGGGCTGCGAGAAAAATGGTTATGTAGAGAAGTTAGACCTGATTAATACATTATTTAGGTCTCGCTGAAAGATAGGGGTGAGGCATAAACCAAGCAGAGTAACTTGAATGAGGACTTTCAGGAAAAATTGTTGTACAGAGAAGTTGCATGGTTTCGAGGGGAGCTGGCGTGTAATAAGACACCCACTTTGGTGTCATGTACTGGGTCTGCTAATTAATACTTTATTTAAAGACTCATTCAGGGTTAGAGAAGAGGTATAAACTAACCAGGCTAACATAAATCAAGAGTTTCAGAGAAAATTGTTGTACAGAGAAGTTGCGTGGTTTCGAAGGGAGCTGACGTGTAATAAGACACCCAGTCAGGTGTAATGTACTGGACTTCCCAATTAACACTCTATTTAAAGACTTGTCCTAGCTTACAGATGAGGCATGAATTAATCAGAGTTTAGTAAATGAACACAATAAACAGAGTAACGTGAATGAGTTAAAAAAAAAAATTGTTACACAGAGAAGTTGTATGATTTCGTGGGGAGCTGTCGTGTGTTGGATAAGGGAGTAAGACACACACTCAGGTGTAATATACTGGACCTGCTGATTAATATTCTATTCAGGACTCGTTGAAGGATATGGGTACGACACAAACCAACCAGAGTAACGTGAATCAAGGGTTACAGGCAAAATTGTTGTACACAGAAGTTGCATGATTTCGAGAACTGTCGTGTGTTGTATAAGGGATGGAGACACCCAGCCAAGTGTAATATATTAGACTTCCTGACTAATAATTTATTTAGGACTCGTTCTAGGATAGGGGTGTGATACAAACTACATGAACTGTTATAAATACGTAAATGTATCTCGAAAATCGAAATAAAAAAGTTTTAAGGCTTGTTTTTTTTATTAATTAGATGTTCCAGTCCACTTATGCCAGACCATGTGACCAGTACAATGGATGTCCAGCTCATTCTACACAGAAGATGGCAACACTACTCAATAGAATTTTTCAAGATCAATGGATAGGTCTATCAGAGATGCAAAAGTAGTTTTCACGTTTTAACACCCTATTTATGCAGGTCAATTAAAAAGAAGCTTTATTAAACAATGGTTTAAAAATCTTTTGTTTCTGAGATAGAGCGATTGTTATAGTTGAGATCAGTAATGTTGACAGTTTGAACCTACTGAACTGTTTCCCTGTCATATCATTCGACTACCATCGCCTTAACAAGAGCATAAACGACTACAAATGTGGTGGTAATATTTATAATTTATAATTGTGGAAGTGACCTTGAACAGCATATACTACAAAGTTACTATATCAATTACAGGGTGATTCTTTATTTACTCTAATTAAAGAACATAACCGAAATTTAAATAAAATTAATCGTTTTTAAAAATCTTTCTAAAATAATAAAAATGAGTAAAATTATTCTATTAATTGACATTATAGATCCTAATGAAGATAATAAATTTTTAATTTTATCATAACAAAAAAATAGTTTAAATAAAACATTAATTTTGGAGATTAAAAATAATTTGAATCTAGAATACAAAATAAGGAAAGAGATGATATAAATATAGATGGTCCAAGGTCTCATTTTGGAACTGTAACAAATTATGTGAAATCTAAAATTCAGGAAGCTGGGTGCAAAGTTTTCCGAATTCTTCTCATCGCACACGGTGGAACTATGGAAACTGGCGAGGATTTGATTTTTCCCTAATACCTAAGAAGTTTTAATTCGACCTCGGAACATTCGTGGTACAGTTGATTGCTTGTCCATTCGATCGATTCGCTCGGAAGAAAGTTTAATACCGATGAAAGGCCAAACTCCACGGTCCCTGCACGAGCCCTCGACTCCGATCGATCGATAGATTAGAATTCCTGAATCAATTCAATTACGAAGATTCAAGGGAAAATTAGTTTGGATGTGCTGCTTCTATACGTGAAAATAACTGTGAACGAAGGCATAGTAGCACTTTTCCAGATACTGCGAATTTTTTAGCTTTCACAGATAAAACATTGCTTCAGCTGCAATATCTTTTTATTTTAAAACTGTGAAAGCTTATACGTGGGAGAATGAAAGAGAAAGATGAATAGAATATGGTACGGTGGAATCAAAATTAAACATTTCCTTAACAATGGGAAGTCAATTCACAGGTTGAATGTCTGTGCAGTAATAATAATTTCTGTATGATTATCTTTCAGAATATCGTGAAAATTCATATTTTCTTATGCATGAAATATTTTCCAATTGGATAGGACGATATCGTGGGTCCAGTACCATAACTACGTACCTGAAAATTTACTGTTTTGAAATAGCCATGTTAATTGTCTTTCAGCTTCCATTCTACTGACGATTCTTCCTGTCTACTTTTGAAAATGGCCAATAAGTGTGTCTGTAATCGTCTTTTATTTATACACTTTCAGCATTCAGAAGCTTGTTACTTGAACAATTTACTGGTGTAGATAACTCAAAATCTCTCAAATTTGACTACGTTTTGTAAACAACTGTATAATATTAATAATCGTAAAACAAAGATCATGTACTTATACTTGACGTTAAACAAACAAGACAGTATTCATCAAACTAAATAAGAAATGTCTAATAAACATGCCTCGAAAAATAAATATTATCCCAGCAATAAATAATACAGTTGTTAAAAAAATTCTTCAGAAAATATGTATCATGCAGACAATATTGAATTTTCAATCTATGTTCACTAGATATTCCTTATTTAGTGTTTTAAGCACTATCTACCCTCTAAATCCTGCACATTCTTTTTACCACCCTGTATAATATTAATAACCATGCAATTACACTTGACGTTAAAAAGAACATTCAAAACTTACAAAGTAGATAATAATCATCAAACTAAATAAAAAATATCTAACAAACAGACGTCAAAAAACGAATATTATCGGAGCAGTGAACAATTTTGTATTGATAACAATTGATCAAGAAATTATTTACAATTCAGACAATATTAACATTTCGACCATCTAGTAGACATTTGTTATTCAATTTGCTGGGTGCTACTCACCTATAAATCTTAAATAAATGTTTCTAATACCCTGCATAATTAACGCAAAATATTCCAAGCAATCACTGCTCGGGTGCTGAGCTTTCTGTAAATGTTAGTTTCAATAATCGCGCGGTTCTCTAGTTAGCTTGCAAAAACAAAGCACATTATTAATGTGATATCTGCGCGGTGTTTCATCACAGGAACTTCTCAATTTCGGTAACGTACATACATCGAAGTTTGTAAGTACATGGCGGAGGATCGTAGTAAGCCCTCGGGCTGGTTGTGCCAACGGACATTGCTTTATTTATCAGTCCGCTGATATCAGTCGGGCGTTGCATTAATTATAATATCAACGCCCTCGTCGTCGCACCGAATTCGCCGGAAAAACTGCCGGCGCTCGATTAATCATTCGGACGTCGATTAATCGATCAATCTCAGTTTTTCGTCGCGGCAACAGCGAGATACCGAGCGCTCGACTTGAACGGACCGACTGAAATTAAATCATTGTCTTAAACGAGACGAGCTCAATTGGACGTCGATTAAGTGAGTTCAATTTCCTGTACCGGCGATAGAAGACAACATTTCACTGTAACGAACCAGCTAAAGTTTAATTATTCCCGTTTGAACAACGACGAACCATTAGGCGTCGACTCTTTGAACTTTCCTCCGAGTGCCATAGTAATTAAATCCACCGGTACGTCGGCTGAAGGTATGCGTTCCAGTCGATTTGATATTAGTGCATTTCATTAATATCGAGCGTGTTAATGTTGTTGAATTTCGTGAATCTGGCTGGATGGATATGAATTTGTTAGTATGTAATTTCGTGGTCCGCGATAGTATCTAATGAATACTGAATATTAATAAGAATTATTTATAATAGCTTTTTTATTGTATAAAAAATGAAACGTGAGAATCTAAAAATTTGTTATACATCTGGTAACGATTTCATGATTTTTCTGGGCATTTATGTGAAATTTCCAAATAACCTGCGACTATTGAAGGAGCGTGTGAATATGGTACATGAAAGACAATTATGAAGGGATATTAATGGATATCTAATAAAAAAATATTTTGGATATTCATATACAAAGGTGGACCACCCTAAAAACCCTAAAACAGGAACAATGCCAGAAGAGAAGAAGAGAATCCTTAGTCTGACACTGAGGGATGCAATGTGGAAGACTGTCATGTCTTAGAGATTAATAATAGTTAGTCTGATGACTAGGTACAAACAAAAGCTTTACATAGTTGCTATGAAAATAGTAGAGATGGTATGACTATAGCAAGTGTCTTTCTTCAATGAAAAGGGAACAGATCTTCCACAATTAACACATGGTCCAGCCACGCTATATGGGTTGAGAACGACACCTTGCTAGACTTTGAGACAACATCAGAGTAATCTCAAATTATGCCCTTTTTAATCAACGATATTAGTAAGGGTGCATTTACATTGGTAAGTTACTTGGTACCAGTAACTGGTACAACTAGTCTGGCTAGTCCTCTTTCGAGTTACTGGTACAAGTTACTTACCAATATAAATATCAACTTGCCCCGAGGTTGGGGCCTAGCTAGCTACTTGTACCAGTTATTCGTACAAGTAACTTACCAATGAAAACGGAGCCTAACTCGTAAGTGGATTAACCATGCTAGCTACTTACACCAGTTACTGATAAAAGTAACTTACCAGTGTAGACTCAACCTGACTCGTAAGTGAATTAGCCAGGCTAATTACTTATACCAGTTACTGATAAAAGTAACTTATCAATGTAAAGGCAGCCTAACTCGTGAGTGGCCTAGCCAGGCTAACTACTCACACCAGTTACTGATAAAAGTAACTTACCAATGTAAACGCAGCCTAACTCGTGAGCGGACTAGCCAGGCTAACTACTCACACCAGTTACTGATACCAGTAATTTACTAAAGTAAACGCAGCCTAACTCGTGAATGGACTAGCCAGGCTAACTACTCGCACCAGTTACTGATAAAAGTAACTTACCAATGTAAACGGAGCCTAACTCGTGCGTGGACTAGCCAGGCTAACTACTCACACCAGTTACTGATACCAGTAACTTACTAAAGTAAACGCAGCCTTAGATACTTTGTACCGACGTTCACCACGAATATTTCACCAAGGTATCTGCCTTCATAGACTCACTTGGATTCTAAATTTTGTTACTGTTACATTCGCTATAGGGATAATCGTTTTTGTTATATAATAACAAATTGAACGCGTGTGAATCGATAGTATCTGAACTCATCTCACCCCTCAAAGGGTATGTCGAATTCAAAGCGGAGACAATTTCGCGAACGACGTTGAAAAGGGTTCCCCGGGCATCTTGGGTATCCGTTCGATCGCTCATTGCCGATTCCGGTCGGTCCTCGTACGTGGCGGAAGAATCCGGCGGTAATTTCATGTGCCGTTCAAACGTGACGGAAGTATCATCGCGTTGCCACTTAGGAATTGCCCGGTTGTATACAGGCCGGCGACCGGATCCTTTAACGCGTGCCCCAGCCCCCAGACCCCTAACTCTTCGGCTCCGATCGATCTGGCAGAAATATTGACGGCCCTGGCAAACAGGCTCGCGGGATTTTAGGGCTGGCTGTGACAAAATAAATCCCGCCGCCCCGAGCGTTATTATCGGATTTTCATAAAGTCGCTTAAAGGTCGGGCTCGGTGCTGCAGAGAAAAAAAGAGCCGGGCATACGCCCTTACCTTTGAGTTTCCTCGTCTCTTCCTCTTCGACCTTTTTTCATCCGCCCCTGCCCTGTTTCCTAGCTTCCGGCCTCGTTACCTTCCATTAATATTTGCGCTCGTTCGCGAGATGTTTTAAGCTTGACAATTGAATTAACCGCCGGAGGAGTAACACAATTTCGCGAGCTTTCGGGGGGAAGTGACCGATGGAGGGGTTTTACCGTGGAGAGCTAACGCTGATCGGGTTCTATAACCCTTTAATGCATAGCGCTGCAGAAATACAACACTGCGAACTTGGCCTTTTATTTATAATACAGCAGAGCCTCCCGTATCCGAATATCCTAATATCCGAATGTTCTGTTATCCAAACAGAAGTTTCGTAAAAACTTATGTGATTTGGCAGTCAAAAACTATGGGATCCTTAAAAATTGAAACAAACTGTCAGTTTTGTTGATTTCTATTTGAATAAATGAAGTTTAATATAAAAAAATGTGATTGTTCTATTATCCGAAAATTCTGTTATTCAGCCACATTCGTCTCCCTATTAGTTCGGATACGGGAGGCACTACCGTATCACAATCATTGGAAAGACTAAATGCATACTGAGACATACCTACAACATTGCTCTTTCACTCATATACATGTATATGCTAGGCCTGTTTATAATTCACGCAAAAGCGTGAAAACTAGAGTACCAACTCAACATGTCCCTCCCAGAGACGTACGACTGGATCAGGCAGGACACTAGATGATTTGGACAACAAGGAATAGGTGCAAATTTCCAAATCGTACTGGATATTCACAAAAATGTTGTGAATAATGAAGATTGAACTTGTGTTTCAATAAGAAAAACAATTGTTTCAAAAAGTTTCACACTGAAGCATAATTGCAAAGTGACATAATCATTGTATGATATTCCATATCTACATCACATTTTTGACAATTTTGACAGTCACAGATTTGAAAAAAAATTTGTCCGTCATTTTTTACCAATAAAAACAATGAAAATATACATAAAACCTTTTATTTATTTCTTATTAAAAAAATCATGCATTAAAGGGTTTGCACTCCAAGCGTCTTTTGATACGATCGACCAGCAACTCCAACATGATTTTGTAGTGTAAATTTTTGAAAACCATAAGTTTTGATTCGAAAAGAAAAAATTATAAACGTTTATGAATTTATTTACTTCGATTCTGGTAGAATTCTGAAGGATCTTTAGAAGCAATTTCCAATGTGAATTCTTGACATGTTGGGCTGTGATGCAAATTACGAATATCCCCATAGCGGAGCCAATAGAGTTATGGAATATATTATGAGTGCCTCCCTGGCGGCGCCAACGGAGTGCAAAAGGTTAATACGACGATCCTCCTGGAAGATGATGGCGCGGAATTAGATCATGTTTCCTTGTCCTTTGTTAACATTCTAACGAACGATGGTGGATTGAATAAAATAGACGAAACATTGCGTGGGTTTAATCATTTTAGAAACGCTTCGATCCTTCTACTATGGCAGAGTTGGACGCCAGTAGCCTGCTACTGTATAGGACAGTTGCTAACATCTGCCACTGTAATTTGTCATAGTATGCAAACTATTGTTTTTTGGTCAAGGTATTTCAAAGTAATGTATGTCGAATTGTAAACAAATACAGATGGAGGATAATTGAATAAAAGAATGTTGGTTAGACTGTGGATATAAAGCTATACTGTGAAATTTTAACGGGTGACTGTAATCATGTTTAGGGTACAGCCAGTGCTCGACGTTGGGTGACTGTAGTCACCTGTCAATAATTAAAAGACTAATACAGCAGAATTTCAGATTACTTCCATCTTACATCGAAGTCTAGTGTACAGTTTTCACCCTAAACAGTGTATGTTCACAAAATTTCAAAGAGTTTGCACCAGAGTAGGCAATTTCGGTATAATCTTGCTCCGACAACGTTCAGAACTACATATGCCGTAAAATTGATCAGATCCCAGCGAGATCACTTAAATCTCCCGATAATAATTGTTGAGATACGTAATATCTCAAGTTTTCACCTAGTTTCCTCCGGTTTAACTAGCTTAATGCCGGATAACCAGGCCGAGACCCTCGTTGATAAATCGAGGGATCATCTAATTACCTGCCGCATAACGTACAGTTATACGATCTCCTGACAGACGATATATGCACGTTATGCTAGGATAAACGAGATCGTCCCTTTCCATCTATATTCCTTCTACACCAACGGGCACTAACTTGATCACTATAGTTCCGAACCATATTTGATGTAGCTTTGATTAAACGACCCAACGCGCACGCGGTATAATACGTCCAATAAGCAAAGAAAATTCACTCTGAACCATGAAATTTATTCGAATCACCGAATTCAATATTTATCGACTCGCCCCTTAAGTCATGTCGTTCTCGATGTTGTAAAGGATGTTTTATCCCTTTGCTTGAGAAAGAAGTACACATGCGTCCTGGATAAGTAGATGTTTACGTGCGAACGACCACTATAATGGCTTCGAGAACTGATTGTCAATTTTGAATGATACAGGCTGTCCTTAAAGTAATTTATTTTGACGAAATAGGGAAGAATTTGAATAATTGTTACATTGGCATAATTGTATGTACATTTCTTTACAACATACACATATTTATAATTTTCCAATTGCATTCCATATTTTTTTGTTAATATTTTATATTTTCTTTGTTAATCCATATAGCCTGGTCTCTAGGTCCTGTTTCATAGTTTGAACATACTTTCAAACTGTTCTCTAATTTCATTATACTTCATGCCTTTTCACTTTCACTGTCAACGATATGGGCCTGAAAAGAAAATATAAAATATTAACAGAAAATATGGGAAGATTGGCAATTGGAAAATTATAAATATGTGGGTGTTCTGTGGAAATGTGCATACAATTATGCCAATGTAACAATTATTCAGATTCTTCCATATTTCACCAAAATAGATGGTTACTTTAGGGACATCCTGTATATGAAAATCCAAAGCTGAATCAGAATACAGAAATAAGTAATAAATGAATGAATGAGAGGATAGAAATATGTAATAATTGAAGCATACACCAAGGCAAAATAATAAAGTGTGCAAATACTAATAAAGTAGAAAGTGTATAATATTCGAGGTACAGAATTTATTGTAAAATGTTTCTTTATTTGTGGATTGTTGCGTAACTCGCCGAAAACAATTGCTGTTGTCGATATTAAATAAATGAATCAGAGAAAGCATTGGTTGTTGATTAACTACTGTTATCCAGCATACAGGGACGGTTTTTATTGGAAGTATGCCAGAGTCAAAGGGTTGAATACATATGAAGATATACTCGATTTTATCTAACAAATATTTCACTGTGCACATGGTAGAATGTCAGAGATGTACGAAGATATTGTTTATAATTTTTTAAATAAAATTTGGACTATCACAGCAAAGAACTGTAGCGAACAATTTTGTAAATTAGACGGAATTTTCATTGAAAAAATATTATGCTGACGTTTGAATAACTGAGAACTCTGAAGAATCTATTTTACAGCGTTCAATGAACAGATAAATATATAAATGCTTGAATTAAAAATAAAAATTTGTTGTATTATAATCCTGTATGTTATTGAATGTTCTCCTGCGTTTTATAATAATTTTTATATTCAAGATGAAATTACTAATACTGAGATTCAACGAGAAATAGAGGCACTCGATTATTGTCCATTGAAAACAATGATTAAACACCCTCTAATGGAACGGTGAAATCGAAAATTTGATTCGAGCTATCAGCCGTGCCTCTGCTTCTGCAATTATTCAAACATGTATTTTACAATTGTCCGTGCAATATTCCACTGCGCGACATCCAAATATTTATACACCGATCGGTACAGAAATTTCAATTTGTGGCGCGGCGCCGAAAAATAATGTCGAGAGTTTGAGCAAACGAGAAAGCTGATAGACAGAAATATTTCACATGAACGTAAATATTCGAATTATATTTTAAACGGAATAATCTTCTGGAACGAGCAAGGAGTAAAAACAAACATTGAAACATTTATCAATTCCAGAAACTAGGAATTTAAAAAGGGAGAATTTATCAGCTGCACAATACTTGTTAGCAAAATGTATAAAATCGGATGGAGCTTGTTTTAAATATACAAGGTATTTAACGAAGAGCAACTAATAATTTCATTTCTAACGATATGAAATAATTTATGTAACTTCAAACAATACGTGAAAGTCATATTGTTACACTCACAATCAGTTGAATCTACCTTTTCAGTTAATGTTAACTACAATGTAATGTTTATCAATTAATTTAAAAACAAAACATATATTTCAGAGCTACAATAAATGATTTATTACAAGGATAAAGAATAAATTTATTAAATGCATAAATAATTAAGATATAAGGAGATAAATCCATGTATACCCTAGTATCCGAATATTTTCGTTACTCACCCCTTGAATTACAATTTTTTTAATAGCTATCTGCACTGAAGTTTATTGCTTAAATATTCTACAGGTGAAACACAGGAACAATATTTATATTTTAATAAATACAGTTGAACCTCGATTATCCGAACACTGGTCATCCTATGCCGGTTGACAGCCAAAATTCTAATTAATGACACCGTGTTTTGAATTCTGTATCACTACGTATTTTACATTCTAAAATAAAGTTATTGTTTATGTGCGAAACATAGTTACAATCTGGTTCATCCTGATACTAGATACAATTCGGATAATCGAGGTTCTACCGTGTGTGTGTATTGTATTCATCATGTACAATTTGCTTTAAATAATCCTCTGAAAGTCCAAAGTACCATAATACAAAATTTTTAAAAATTCATGTTTGTGTGAAACCCATATTCATAACACAGACCATAATCTGCATCACGAGTATGACAAGACTTATTATAGAAGCTTGCGTTATGATATAGGCAAAACTAATAAAACAATTCATATCAACTTTAATAATTAAACAAAAATTTTCATAACACCTTCGTGGTCCTCTGGAACCGTTCAAATTACATTCAAAATCTTTTCGGTATAATCAAAAATAGATATAATTAAATTAGGCTAGGATTCTGGTCAAACAGCCTCTGTAAATAATATTTTAAAAAATACGTACTTTCTGACATAAGAAAAACAATACAAAAATTCATATCGACCTTGATAATTGAAAAAAAAATTTCATAACACCTTCTTAGTCCTCTGGAACCGTTCAAATTATAACACATTAAAAATCTTTTTTGGTATCATAAATGGTGTTCGAATTCCAATGGGGCAATTTGTGTAAGTACTATTTTCGAAAAAATATAGTGGTTTAATAATTGTCGCACGAATTCGACACTTTCTATGCACAGAGCTAGTACAAAGGGTGGAAATTCGTGTGAAAGGTTACGGTCCTGCGTTAACGATACGGTGTTCTATCAGCGTTACCGTGACTCATCAAACTCCTCGAAGTTCTCTTCGGGGTTCGGGTCGACTGGCACCGAGTTAAATGGCGAATGACACGGGACAATCGGGGTTAACTTCTCGTGTCAATTGCCACTCGGATTTGTCGCGGGCTTCCCCCGAATTTCTCCCTAGACATTGAACGCGCTAAATATCGGAAATCGCCGTCTCACTTCCGATTCAACCTCCTCCATCGACGTGTTCGTCAGCAGATTCTGTCGGAGGAATTTATGCGAGTTCTGCATACCATGAGAAATGGTCAAAAGTGATTTTTGACAAAATGATATCAATGTGAAGAACGAACATAAATTTTTTACTGATATTTTGAATCCACTCTAAAAATCGTAAACATTAATATATTCAGTTTTCCATGATTCATTCTAATTGAGAGTTGTTTTGAGTTTCTTATTTTAGATGACTTCAATGAGACGAATTGTTTCAATTTGTCTACTTCCCTGGTGAATGATTGCTATAGTTTAGATGATAACAATGTACAAAAATTCATGAATGTATTATAAATGTGTATGAATAAATCTGTAAAGTTTCATAAAGCTGTTTTTACTTTTTTAAAAAAAAAATTCTAAAATATACCCCTAAAACATTCAGAGATGACAGCGTATGTTTAGCTTTTCTTAAATTCAAATATTTGTTTATTTATTAATATCATAAAAGGGACAGTACCCTTTTGCAGTGTAGATGTACTTAATTATGAGTGAGAACTAAGACTTAATTAAATATAGTTAACAAAGATGTAATTAGTAGCGACGCACGTGTAGATTATTTTTCAGAGACTTATGAATCTTTTCTGTGTCTGTTCAACAGCTATGATTTCATACTGGGTTGAAGAAATTTAATCTTCTTCGTCGAAACAATTTTCTAAATTAATTTAACCTTGAAGAGGTTAGGACCATTTGGATTCATTATACACTGATATTTGTCATGACAGTTGCTGATAGACGCTCATTTTAGAGATTCCAATAATTAAATGAATTGATTTATTAGCTAATCATTAATAAGTTGTTTAAACTATCGCCTTCGTTGCTCGTTGCAAATGTTTTTGTTTCAATAGAAGTACTGTTGCAATTTATTACAATCAATATTCAATAAGAAACTACTTAAAAAGTAGAAGAAAATTCTCATTGTGTGATCAACAGGTATATTTATGTAAAAACTAAACAAAAATTGAATCATTCCCATAAAAATTGAATAAACCTATTCCTGAAGAAGTTAAGCTCAATGTAATCTATATATATATATATATATATAGAAATTAGAAATAATAATAATAAAATTCCTAAAGCGTATTTTATGAAAATCAATATGCAATTTATTATAAATAAATGAATCTTTTCATGAACAAATTTGATAAAGTAAATAGATATTTAGATAAAATCAATAGATATTAAAACAATAGATATTTCTAAAAACTACTGTTCTAGAATAATACACAGAAAGGCCCAAAATATTCTGATCTGACCCTGATGTCCAAATTAAAAAATAAAAAGAACCTTCTCCATTTTTCAATACAGACTCCCTACACTTCAACATACCTACTACATCGTCTTATTAAAACTGCTACCCCTACAAACGAGCCACTGATAAAACAACGTCACCCATTGATTAAAACCTACCAGGTCCAAAACCATTGAACCTAACCACGCGATTCAATAAGCAGAGAATTTCCAAAGAATTCGAACAGACACGAGAACAGAAACGAAAAATACAAGCTTCACTGAAGAAAGGAAAATCCATTAGCTCCCCGGCTTTCAGTTCGAATCTTCAGGTATTTCATCTTGGATCGCAGGCAAATGTTCGAAGGATAAGAGAGTGAAGCAGCGATACCGTTGAACAAAGCAGGCCAGTCTTTCGAGGAATTCAAGATAGACTCGTTTCTTGGCGAAGTAGAGGGCAAGAAAGGGGATAGAGCTCGATAGAAATTAGCATCCTCCTTGCTCCTCGGTCCAGTATGGCCGAGAGGCCGAAGATTAAACGGGCCATATTGGATCGTGCTGATTCGATTCTACTCGTTGAACTCCCCGCCAATTGACCCCGATGACGTTCCAGCGAATCTTTGTCCGTACGTATGACTGATATCTCTTTAAACTGATTGACAGGTCACACGAAACGTCCCCGTGCAGCTGCCAGCACGTCGCCCTTCTTTCTGTTCGGTCTGCATCAACCCCCCCTCCACATTTTCAATCTCCTCGGAAACTCCATCAAAATGTCACCAACCCCGCGGAGAAAATATCCGCCGGCGGTTCTGGATCGTTATGACGTCGATCGACCTTGATAGGGGATAAATAGACCTCGCGTCTTGCGTCCAGACTGATCGTCAATTGACGAGTCAATCGCCGTAATGGAAATCATCCACGGTGGCTGACGAAATTGAGCTGATATCAGGCTGGTGAGTTATTAACCTCTTGCCTTGCGATCTTTTCAACGGCCAGCCGAAGTTTATTGTTCAAGTGCTACAGGGTGGGCAGAAAGTAAGCAGTGTGATGGGCAAGGGAACAAGAGACTAGAGATAGTGTTAGGTTCTGAGTCGTGGAATCGAGTGCAACACTTTTAACACGTTGACTGTTGAAAGAAATTTTTAGAAAATCCCGTCAGGCCAAAGCTGTTATGAAAAAATACCTAGACAGGGGTGGCAGTGTCATAGCACTTGTGCGGAGACCTGCGGCTACAGCAACAATGCAATCTGCACATTTCCAGATGCAACAAGCTCATTGTCAGTCAATATTTAGACGGTGAATTGTCCAAGCACTCGGAGTGCTAAGTGCTATAATTTTTTGAATTTTGCAAAGTAATTTGCCCAGGCGTTACAATGTCGAACAAAAAGTTGAGAATTGTTAGTGAATCGGGTAGCAGTAAAGAAAACACTTGTTCCAATGTTTCTGAAAATATAGAAAGTGATGATGACGATGAATTTGTGTTTCCAAGAAAAAGAAATATGAATAGAATTATATCATCTGATTCTGACTCTGATGTTGATAGGGGGAACAATAGTGGTCGCGAAATATTTGATATTCAAGAGATATTGCAAGAATTAGTTATCGAAGAAGAGACCAGTATTGATAAGGCCGAAAAGAACGTTGTTGTGCATGGTAAATGGAAGGAATTTGGTGGAAAGCAAAAATCATATCAACTACCTGATACTATTGCTCTGTAAGAAGTAGTTTTTAATTAAATTGCTCATAGGGTCATTCCACACCAAATCGATCACTTTTTGTCGTCGGTGTCAGGGATTTTGTTCAAAATGAAATATGATGTAATGCCCGTGAAATTAGGGGGGGGGGGGGGTTAAGTCATCATTTTGCTGGTTCCGAATTTGTTTACAAAATACGGACCCTTAAATTTTTCTCCGATTGAGTTCGTTTTTTGTTATTTTAATCGGGAAGGTTTGGCTTATTATAATAATATTTTTTTATTATTATGTAATGATACATTATTATAATATTTTATTAGTCCATTTACTTCATCCTGTCGACTATCCTTCCAAATACCTACGTAGATCATTTAGTGTCCAGCCAATACGCCTGTCACCCAAATTCGAGTGACACGGTCCATTGGGAATTTCATGCGTCACCCGAATTTGGGTGACATGGCAGTCAATGTGTTAAAGTCGAAAAAGAGGTTTATTCTGCTATACGTTATGGCGTTACATAAGAATCTGACTCGTTTCGCAAATCCCTAGGCAAACATATGGTATCGCAGGGAAAGGGAAAGGGGAAGGGTATGGCTGACCTTGACTCTGCCCTTGTTCACTAAAGAAAGAAATTCTTAACAAATAACAGTTAACAGTTCCTGCGAAAACAGTATTTCACTTTCAAAATGAATAATTCATACGTAACAGTAATAAATCAACCACTTCCCCGATTTCACTTTCTATTTATTGCTACTCATTGTTTATACCTTTTGTAACAGAAACAAGTGTTAACCTTTGCACTGTAGTTTGAAATACAATAATGAATGTTAAAAAATGCTGACCTCCAAAGACAACAGTGCAGGCAAAGCTGAAAAGATCGTATTACCACAATTTAAGGGTGAATTCTGGTATGGTTGCAGCCTTGTGTCAACACCACACAAGCACCACAATGTGTTTCCACGATCCCTGAAACTAGACACACGAGATTTTTTGTCATCTTTTTCTCCTTCGTTTTCACATCGTATCCTTTTACGTGTTCAAACAGTTTTCTACGGGATAAGGAGCTTAATGCTGTAAAGGTCGACAGTGTAGGGTCCACGGCGACCCTAGAGACTCTTTTTTGTCAACACGGTTCAAAGTCAACGTAACGAAGGAAAAACACAGGCGAACCAGTGCCATTAAAATGAGTTTCAAGGAAAATTTTAATTAGCGCCGCAACTTTTGCACCGTCGCCATAGCTACACCGTCGATCGTTTTGTTATTACGTTGGAAAGGCTGAACTGTTTATTTACCTCACTCGTTTTCCATTTCAGTTAATGACGCTGTTCGAAATAATACGCTGGAAAATGTCATGCGCAAGGTTGGGTTATGCAAAATACGCGGAAGTACTTAAATTTGTATCGTGCTGTTGAAATGAAACGTCCGAGAGTGTAACGATGAATTAAATAAACTAAATATTGGGTTATTATGCATTACAATTTATCACCAGCAGCTACTTAAATTCTATTTTCTATATACACGGATGAGTGTAAAGATTGACTGAGAATATGTAAATTGGTGCTTTTGTAATTTTTCTACAAAACTGATGCACGTTTTAATGTACCTTTTTAATAGATATTGAACGTTTATTGAATCTTTATCGATTATTCTTTGTAACATTATTTTTAATTAACCACAAAAATTACTTTTATACGTTATACTTGTTGTTTATTTATTCTGAGAAGCAGTATGACAAGTTCAGTTGTAAATTGATTAATAATTAATTTAGCAAATAGGAATTTCAAACATAAAACAGGAATTCGTAACGTTTCTACAAAACTCATTTGCTTTGCCATATATTTTTTAATAAATACTGATCATGTACTGAATATTTATCCATTACTTTGTGTAACTTCATGGTTTAATGAACCACAGAAATGATTTTTATACGTTATAATTATTTCTTATTTATTCCGAGGAGCAATATGAAAGATTCAGTTGTAAATTGATTAACAATTACTTTAGCAAATAAAAATTCTCCACAAAATTGATTTGCTTTGCAATATATTTTTTAATTAACATTTACCCATTACTTTATGTAACTCTATCATTTAGTGAACCACTGAAATGATTTTTATACGTTATAATTATTTCTTCTTTATTCTGAGAAGCAATATGACAATTGCTGTTGTGAATTGATTAGTATATAATTTAGCTAATAAAAATTTACAATATAAATCAGGAAAGTGGTTGAAGCATATATTTTAATTATAAACTTACATTACAGGTCGACTGAACATAAGCCACGTCATAATGGAAAGTGGACACTCACCTGAAACAGAAGGAAAAAACAATAGTTAGTGATGAGAAATATTTCAGGTGAATATGTAAGTTTCGAAATGAAAGATACATAGTTCCCGCGGAAAATGAAACGGTCTGAAAGGCCGACGTTTACATGAAAACTGTTTGTTTAATTAAGAATCCTTGACTTCAGAAGCGGGGCCACTTCAGAAGCACTTGACTCACAGTCACACGTGAGTTAAACGTATACACGTGCCGTTAGGGTCTTTGGTAATTTCTGGTATATAAATTCTGATATCCATGCTCCCACAGAGTTAATTTAAAAAACAGTATAACCAAGATATAATTCGATTTATAATTACAATAAAAAAACTTGCACAAACTTCTTCACGCTATTCTTGAATACATATTTTTATTTCCATCAATAGAATTTTTCACACAGAGAAAAACCTTCAGAAATTGTCTATCTGTTTTGAAAATAAATTCTGGTTTCGTCGGATATATGAATTACTTGAAATATGTTGTTTAAATGCGTAAACACGATTTTTTGCCATTTATATTCATATATACAAACATCTAACAGTTTCTGGAAAGTCCCTACGCTGACTCCTGGTTGTAAATCAGGGCGACCGGCATATCCTGGCCATGAGGAAATCTTTATGAGGGTATAGAACCCACAGTCCTTCATAATCCCTACTTTGCAGACTGCTTCAGACTCTACACCCTCTGATTTAAACCTACAATCGAAGGGTTCATAACAAACACTACCCTTGTCAATTTTCGTCTTTTTTCAGGAGAGCAGCAAAATACTCTATTATCTCTAATTTTTGTTCAATACACTTCAATTCTTTACACAATTGCTGTGTTATTTGCAATTATATCCCAGAAGAACTGTATCCAATTAAATCATGAAGTGATGAACTTGTGTTATCATCTCAAATTTTGACAAGGGTTGTTTTTGTTATGAACTCTTCATTTGTTCTGTAATATTATTTTTATTAAAGTCATGTCCATATACCATGATACAGCCTACATAATAAAAAACAAATTAAATCTTCAACAGATCAGAAATGAAATTTTCATACAGTCCAAGTCATGAAATAGAAGATTTGAGAAATGAATTTTTCCCTGAAGATGTTAACCCTAGGGCCCTGAGCCCAAGGGGAGTTCCTCGAACCCTTACTTCTTCTTACGCATTGCTGTTCAGATAAATAACAACTGTATTTAAGTGTCACTTATACGTAGGTGACATGGCAGTCAAACTGTTAAAAGGACATTCTTAGTTTCACCATCTCCACAAAATGTGTCCAATTGTATAAAGATCCCCAATCTAGTGACTACAGTAGAATCTCGACTCTTGTCAGCGGCGTATTTCTATTCAAATGAATAACACCTGTATTTAAGTGTCACCTATATGTGGGTGACATGTCACTCAAAGTGTTAAAAGAACATTCTTAGTGTCACTATTTCTACAAAATGTGTTCAATTGCATAAAGATCCCCAGTCTAGTGACTACAGTAGAATCTCGACTCTTGTCAGCGGCGTATTTCTATTCAAATGAATAACACCTGTATTTAAGTGTCACCTATATGTGGGTGACATGTCACTCAAAGTGTTAAAAGAACATTCTTAGTGTCACTATTTCTACAAAATGTGTTCAATTGCATAAAGATCCCCAGTCTAGTGACTACAGTAGAATCTCGACTCTTGTCAGCGGCGTATTTCTGTCCAAATAAATAACACCTGTATTTAAGTGTGACAGTCTAGTGACTACAGCAAAATCTCGATTCTTGTCAAGGGTGTTTCTGTTTGAAAACAGAGCACACCGGAGGAATACAAAGCTCTTCGATTCTCCTAGACACGATTTTACGATCGGGCCCCCGTCAACGGAGACGCTGCTTATCCCTGATGCAGCATCTTCGACGAACCGTGGGGAACGATGACGACAACTGTCGTCTCTTCCTCAGGGCGGCAGGGGGAAGCAGATAAAAGTGCGGTCTTCACGACGCAAGCTGCAGATGTTGCAGCTTTGCGGGAGGGCCGAGGCGAGGCGGAACGCTCTGACCTCCAGCAACGTTGGACACACGCTGCGACCACATGTTCCACGTCGAAAAATCTTCCTTCTATTGCCATGTGTCGCGGCAACGAAATTTTCGAAAATGACACGGCCACCGTGTACGAAACGAGCTCCGCTGCCCGGGCCAGATTGCGTAATGACAGACTCCACGCACGCGAAAGTGGACGTGGAAATCGCGGGAGTCGCCCGTTCTGAACCCTGAAAATGATAGGACGCGTTGTTCTTTCTCTTTTTGGGGGAAATAGTCCGCGAGAAACCTTCAGAAGGTGAATTAACCCTTTGCACTCGAAGTCTTTTTCATCTGATACACACTGCCACTCAACAGTATGTGGACACTTGTCATTTTTAATGAACCAATGTTATATGATATGAATTATTATAGTTGAACGATGTTTATTGCGAAATTCTGTTACGAATATTTAATGTACTCTGGTATTATTGTATTGAATAATTTAGTTATTTAAATCCATTAAATAATTAAATGTTTATGCGGTGTGTCAACGTTGCATTCTATTCTGTTGCGTGCAGATGGTTTCTAAGGATTTCTTCTTTCACTTCACGATGACTGTATCGCTTTAGTGTGATCCTCTGTCTTCTTTAGACTATTATAAACATTTAGAATCATGATCCAATGCGAGAGAACTTCAGGTAAGAACATAGGACCATTCTGTCGTTTCATCGAAATCATTGTTGCGTGAACACTTGTCAGAGCACGATGAGTACACAAAGAACAGAATTAAGTACTCAAATGTGTTCCCAAATAGCTACGCTGCCAAAAGAAGGATATTCTGTAAGGGAAATTCCAAGAAAGGTAGGAGTTTCAAAATTTAGTGTTTATTAACGACTTCATAACTTCTTTCAGGTAGTTATTACAATTAAGAAAGTGTCCACATACTTTTGAGCGGTAGTGTATGTATGTAAGCTACAAATACAAGTGTAAGGAATCTTAACAGAAAGATTTCTTTTATTTTCAGTATAGTTGTTTCTATAGCTGAGTACTTAAGTAAACTACTACCCGTTATATGAAAAATGGTTCAGATAGAAAGTGAATGGTTTCGAGGGGGTCATAATCTGGTGTAATTAGTTTTTCTGTAGATGGACATGTAGAGGTCATATGAAGGTTACATACGTTTTCTTAAATGGAATTATATAATTCTTAATGCATTAGTCGATGCAGCTCTTTATTTGCTATAAAAAGTATTAAGGCATTTACGTCGAAAAACCTTTAGTTTAAGAGATACTTTCGTCTGAATACTGCAAAGTGATACTAGTGAGTACACCTATCTGCACCTGCTCACTGTTAATTCAGAAAATGTAGGTGCTCCTAAACTATTGATTTTTCTACATAAATACCTTAATACTTCTTTATTGGTAATATCTAATACAACTTTTAATTGGAGACAGGACTTTTTTTGTTGACTATATTATTAGAATCATTGCTATTACTGCTGTAGCTATAGATAAGAAAAAAATTATAATTCCTTTAATTCACACATAAATTAACTTAAATGAATGATAATAAATATTTCGTCCAATATGTATATATATATCATAACGAATACCTGCTACACTTTTTCGATCACAATAGAAATGAACAAATAACTTCTATATAAAATCAATTTTTCATCCATAGGCGCTGGTAGGAACAAGCTTATTAGTCAGCTTCTAGTAAGAAAATGTTAACTACGTTTTCGAGAAATTTGTATAGACCTGCCAAGGAAGAGATTCAATACCAATGGCTTGACTTTCTGTAACAGGTGCAGGATTAAAGGCAACGGTGTGCTAGTTTAAGTACGAGTAAAGGGTATAAACAACAATAGAGTCGAAAATATATTTTTAATAAACAAGACTCGCAAAGAAACTGTTCACTATCCTCCAACACCCAATATTATGTATCTCTCCCACAACTTACTCCCGAGGAAAGGGTATAAGCAGCAAAAGAGTCAGAAACATTTTCTCTACATCGAACAAGTCGCTAGCAATCAACAGTAATTTCAATCCATCCAACCGACATCAATCGCTCTCCATCAAATGTAAATCTTGTACAGTGGATTCCGGTTATTTGGGACACATCGGGACTAGCGTCCTTCGGACCGATTAAGCGGCTGTCCCAATTATGCGAAGTATCATATAGGTAAATACAGTAGTTAAAATGATATAAAACAAACAAACTATAGCTTAAATGAGCAATGAAGTGTTTGTTTAAATATTTTTAGAATAAATCAAAGCCAAATATCTAATATGTATACAGATATTCTTCATGCAGAACTTTCTATTTTCATTCTTTGTCAATAACCATCAATATCACTAATGGACTGTCCGCGGATACGCACACTGTCCTTAAAGTCCTCCTAAAAAATCCAATTAAAGCAGAATGCACAACGCATTAGGAAAAATAAGTGAACATTAACGCTTGCTATCTCCTCATAGAGCACTGCAGTCATCCGCCCCAAATCAGCGGCACGCTGTCCCAATTAAGCGAAGAAAACTAGGGCTATTTATTCGATTAGGTTGTGTCCTCTGATTGTGAGCTTTGTCCCAAATAAACGGCTACCTCGATTAACCGGTGACTCAAACAAGCGGAATCCGCTGTATATCGTCTCTTTCAATTATTCCTGTTTTTTTTTACGCGGAATGTTTCTCATTGACTTTTCAAAGCGACCAAACAAATCATCTGCGTATCAAAACAAAGAAAAATTTGATATTCGGCTGGAATCGCGAGCGATGGGCGCAACGGGTTCCTCGTTGCAGCGGGAATGCAATTTCGATCGGTCGAAAAATCGATGGCCGTTCGAGAGCAACGAGGCGACAACGTATTGCCGGAATATCTGCCGTTGTAAATGCGATTTGATTGCACTGCACCGTTGTTTACCGACAGCACGCTGTTTATCCCGCGTAATGACACACTTAACTTTATAACCTAAGGGAAATGGCGCTCGATCCGCACTTCGTCGGAGATAAAAGGACACGATTTATTTACAAGCCGGCGAACAATACGCCGGCGAAAATGGATTTGGTAAAAGGCCATTTATTAACTGCCGAACCAACTGGCCGAATTGCGTTTGTCGGCGCGTTAAATGCAATCAGGTTGCAAATACAGCAGCGTTCTAAACTGCGGCCGCGAAGTATCGATCGTACCAAGGTCATATTTCTGCCTACAAATCGATTACTGATTTTTAATTATTATTTTGGTTTCTTTGTTCTGATATAATATGCTTTTAGTGGGTTTTTTTCTTCGTGTTTCATTTATCAGTTTATTTGGGAAAACTTGACCCCGAGTGACATAACTTTAGTGCCTCTGCAATAGATATGATTTGGTCAAACAATGTTTATTAGTTACAACTTTGAAAAATATTTATATCGTTTCTATTCTCAGGGTCTAATAACAGAAAATTCAGAAGAATTATTTTAAAACGTTTCGTAAATCGTTAGACAAAATTTTTGTTGGAAATCTTTTTTTCTATTGTTTATTTGTGTAAACTGAACCCTGAGTGCTTAATTTCAGTGCCTCTGCAAATGGTTATGATTTGGTCAAACAATGTTTATTAGTTACAACTTTGAAAAATATTTATATCGTTTCTATTGTCAGGGTCTAATAACAGAAAATTGAGAAGAATTATTTTAAAACGTTTCGTAAAACGTTAGACAAAATTTTTGTTGGAAATCTTTTTTTCTATTGTTTATTTGTGTAAACTGAACCCTGAGTGCCTAATTTTAGTGCCTCTGCAATAGATATGATTCGGTCAAACAATGTTTATTAGTTACAACTTTGAAAAATAATTTTATCGTTTCTACTGTCAGAGTCTAATAATTGAAAATTCAGGAAAATTATTTTAAAATGTTTAGTAAATGGTCAGACAGAATTTTTGTCGACAATCTTTCTTCCCGTTTAGATGTAATAAACAGTGTGACTTTTTGTCCGTAATAAGAATGCAAAATGTTAAAAAAATATGGTCTATGACTTCAGGTGTATACAGTACCATCCAGAGGGAATAAAAATTTGTTAATTATGGATGTAATATTACAGTCCGTACGGAAAACTCCTATAGGTGTTTAGATAACGATCTTATAACATAAGATTACGACTCTTCCGTATGTAAGGTATGATTATTATATAAAATTTTTCTATTCTTTCCTGCTAGATTATAACAAACAATGTGACTTTCTAAGCTTATCAACTACAATGTGAAAGTCCTACTACTGTTAAATGTGTCACTATTCTAATTTTAATTATCAATTTTAGTGTGTTCATAATCCAGCAGTCCATTCGATTTCACCTAACTGATAAATCAGAATCTTTACTATTCTCTACACATTTCAAGCGCACTTTATCGTACATATAATACATATCTATCATCTTACCCGAAGTGCGAAACTGCGAAAGTATCCCAGATCATAAATTTCCGACAATTTCAGCTTAGGATTAAGTTCGAGCTACTCGAAGTTTCGAAATTTTGAATTACCAACGCGCTGGTTGATTATATCGATCGATACGGATTTTTTCATTAAATACAGAAAGTGTAAGCGCAAACAGCACTACACACTCTGATTTGAAACTACAATCGAAGGGTTTATAACAAACGACCCTTGTCAATTTTCGTCTTTTCTCAAGAAAATGACAAAATACTCTAGTATTTTTAATTTTTGTTTAATAAACTTCAATTCTTTACACAAATGCTGTGCTGTCTGTATATTGTATCGTAGAAGAACTGTATCCAATTAAATTATGAACGAATGACGCCTTAGCTGTTCGTGAAAGTGTATGCGCAAACAGTTTCTTATAGCCAGCCGCTGTTTTCTTTGATTTTTATAAATTGACACAATCAGCGCTAGCCTCTCGAACAATTTCCACGTGGCCGCGTCTCTTCCTTTCAATTTACGCAGGAATAGTCAAAGAGGAGTTCGATGACCCCCTGTTGCGTCTACGTTCGCAGACACTTTTTTATTTTAGTCTTTGTTTATATAGGGTGTCATAGAACTACAGGTCGATGCTTAACTGGCTAATAGAACGGATGGAAAAAAGGAAAAATGTCTCAATCTATTTCTTCTCAAAGTTTCATACACGCAACATCTAAGAAAATATTTGAGTGATATTCGAAAAATGATTAAACAAATAGCAAGAATGGAAATATAGCGAAAAAAATATTTATGTATAGTACAATATATTCTCTAATAAAGCTGTGAAAATAATTTCTATTGGTGAAGGAACTTGGTGGGGAAAAAATATTTTCTTAGGTGTTATGTATGTGCAACGCTGGGAAGAAATTGGTTAATGAACATAGGTTACGAACTAATTGTTTTTTGAATATTCAACATTTTACTATGCAGATTAATAAGAACAGCTCACGATTTGGAGGAATTATATAAAGGGAATAAACAAATTTAAGAACATCAGTTTTACTAAGAAATGATTTTAGAAATTAAAATTTCCAAATGTTCTTGTGGACATCGAATCTTTTGTAGATTGTAGTTTTATAACTATTAGTTCCGTTTATATTTTCTGTATTAGCGTGGTGTAGCATGGGAATATTTTTTAATCAACGAACATGAGTAATTTAGATAAATTTAGGCAAAGTATCGAAGATGGTTGTTAAATTGTGTCAGAGAGTTCAATCACCGTCGAACACGCACGTTCCCCATCCTCTTCGATTTTTACTCACACATTCACGTAAAATTCATAGTATGTTATGAAAATATTCATGAAAAAATGGAGTAACAGACACTCTGTACAGCACCCCTTATAATTAAATAATCATGAACAATTTCATCGATTTTCCATTCACGATACAAATATTTATAAACCCGAAGTCGAATATAAATACTAATCTACGTATTACAGAATTTTCAAAATTCATTTTCTCGAAAACAGAGTTTGAAACAAAAAATTTGCATTCTATGATTTCGTCGACTTTGTAAACATTTTCTTTGAACACAGCTATTCCAACATCAACTAAAAGCTGTCCATTTGAACATTATACAAAATATTAATAATTCAATGTGTAATCGTGCAAAGCATTTAGATTGCAAAATAAAAACTTGAATACCTAAAAAAA
Source organism: Macropis europaea (assembly GCA_916610135.2). NCBI lineage: Eukaryota > Metazoa > Arthropoda > Insecta > Hymenoptera > Melittidae > Macropis > Macropis europaea. Next base: position 9,560,783 of record OU744353.1, read on the forward strand.
ATTTATAGATCTACCTTCATTCAGGACTTCTTGTTTATTTTTGTACGTTCTACGTTGATCTACAATTTTGAAACTTCCTGTATTATCAGATCGTTCGAACGACATACCTATGCAGAATGGTTGAATCAAATCTACGTGCATAAATCGTGGATGGTTTTAGAAATTCCTTGACGTTAAGAGTTCAATATGGACATTTTATTTCGTTTATTCAACGCGAATACTAATTATCCGCGATTAGGGTACTCAAACGCGGTTACGGCACAAGTTCATAACCGCTTCTGGGAGATCCAGCAACTTTCTTACGACGTTAAGGCTGCCGCGAGTTAAAGAGTTTCGAAACCGGCTGCTGCAATATTTCAGTCACTGCTGCAACTTTCCGCGGAAAAATTCGAAAATATCGCATTTCAAAGCTGCATTCCTACGAGCACCGAAATAAAAAAAACGGAAACATTTTCCTCGATCCATTAAATTATTTCTGAGTAGCTTGCTTAAATGAAACGCCTGAAAGTTGCGTATATAATACAAATTTCGACTATTTAAAATACGAAAAAATATTTAAAATCACAGCGTACTACTGAAATGAACATTTTTTACACTGTACATTGATCGACTGAACCAATGAGATATTAGATTGTTATTCATCATTCTCTCTATCGTCAGCCACTGATATATTTTATTTTTGTAAATATTATTATTAGACATTTTAGACATTTTTAGACTTCAATATTTTTTATTTCCACGTGGCTGGTGAAACGCAAATAAACAAATCGAATCGTTTTTCAATCCTTAAAAATTCTTCTTGTACAAGCTTGCAGTTTTTCAATATTAATTAAAGAAATAATCGAAAACAGATGCAGTGGTCACCATGAAGTATATACGACAGATATACACCTCACAGCGAAATCCTTTCCCCCCACCAAATTTTAAATAAACAAATAGACCCTCTTTTCAATCCCTAAAAATTATTTTTGTACATTTTTCCAGTTTTTCAATATTCCACCGATCGAATGTATTATAGCGATGATCGCTTTAAATACCACAGATGGGGGAGAGGAGAGATTATGACCAATGTTGTCCACGATTCCCCGAGCTTTGTCCTTCGATTATCTTCTATTGTGACATTTCCTTTGGTAGCCAGATGGAAGCTAAATGGTAATCCCCAGCTGCACGCTCCAGTGTTCTCTGCCATCCACTTCAAACAGAATCTTAATGTCTTAATCCGTTCCGAGTTCAGATTCTAGGTTATGTAAACTCCCGTTACCCATACAGGCCGAAACAGGACGTCTCGGGATGATTAATAAAACGCATAAGAATTAACTGATCCAAATAAAATAATTGTACGTGTCACTTTTCGTTTGCTAACGCAGTGGGGCCTCGATTAATAACTATAATTCTGTAGCTTGGTAGAGCAAGGACCAATGTCCAATTTGCAATTTTTTGTGAAAAGGTACACATTTATCCTTTTTACTGTAATATATAAATTACAATATAACATGCAATATATTATATTGTATAAACATGTAATAAATAATTACAATATAACATACAATATGTTATATTATACAGGTTGATTCACCTAACTCGACCACCTTAAATTACTCATAACTAATTGTTAGAGGAAAGTACCCCATTAACGCATAGGTTCCTAGTATGGCACACTGGACCTCTATCAAAACTATAATACCTACAGAAGCATCGGATGGCCCTTAGTCTGAATAGTAAATTTACATATTTTTCAAGTTTTCTGCACGTGCTACCGAAAATCCTTTTTTACCCAGAAATATATACAGTAGAACCTCGAATATCCGAACTATAATTGGTAAAAGGATGACTTACACTGTAACTGTGTTTTGTATACAAATTATATTTTTATTTTGGAATATAAAATACGTAGTGATATGGAATCAGGTACATAGTGTCACTAATGATAATAGTAGCTGCTATCTCATATATGAAGACTAATTTTTGGATAACCGGTGTTCGGATAATCGAGGTTCTACTGTATAAACTTTCGATTTTACCATATCACCCGAATGTAAAGGGTCTAGATTATTGTTTGAACAAATAGAATTTAAATTTTTCAGTGTTAAAAGTTGATGTATATTTTTATTACCTACGAGTACAAAGTACCCTAATTTCGTACTGTGCGGTATTGGAGCATGTCCTTTGACTAATTTGGTTAACTATTTTTCCTTATAGCAACAGAAATGAAATTAAGATGATAGTTCTACTAGCAACAGTGTTAATGAATGTTTGAAACCAGATGATGATTCTAACCGTGTAACTTCATATAATAGAAAAATATCTAACCCAATTTTCCAGTAAACTACAAGATGTCATGTAAAAGTGTACGATAATGGGGGCCCTTCCTCTATAGGAAAAAATTTTTCAAGCAAAAGTCACATGATATCAAAGGTGACGTACAGTGTAATAATTAGTTTTTTGTAATTTTGCTTGTTTATCGAGATACGAAGGCCACCTTGTGTCTTTTAAATGGAATGTGTACCATTTGACTCCGCAGTTCGAAAGAGTACTGATCACTGAGCAAAAAAACTATTAAGATATATGTATTTAAAAACCCATCCAATTACCGAATAATATATTAAACATCTCACAGACAATACTCTGTTATCGACGCAATATCCAAACCATAAATAAAAAACAATCGACGCGATTAAGATTCAGCGATCAAAGGCTAAATAAAGCTGTTCCACTTGTATCCGAAGGTGATCACGGTAGCAGAATACGAGGCATTCGCCTTGGGAATCCGGCGGGCACGTTGAGTCGCATAAAATTACGAAAAAGACCGAAACTTCCACGCATAATTTCAGGAAGAGGCTTTGTGGTTCAGATGTTGGTAGCGAACTTCCTCAGCGATCAGGTGTCAGGATAAGGGTTTCTCCTTAAGGGCTTCTCCGGTGATCTCCGCTGTCTAACGTGAAAGGGCTTGATTTTCCGCCAGATAGTAACATAATATTCCCTCGTCTGCAAGAAATTATCCCGCAGACTGCTGCCTCCGCGCCGATCAGACCGTTCGGCTTTTCTGTTTTTCAGACCGAGGGAACAAATTCCTGTTTCGATTCTGCAACGCCTTCCTCGGCGGAAGGAAACGGCCTCGGAGGCAATAATCTGTCAGTCTTTCACGAAGACACTATAATTCCCTCAGACACTGGATATCGATCCCGTCAGCCTTCTGATTGAATTGTGGCATTCGTGCACTCGTAATCCTCTTGACGAAACACCGCGTGAAATGTACACTGCTTCTCACGGATGTCCAGCTATAGAGAGCACCTTTATAGTGAATGCGCTCGGATATACAGGGTGAGCCGATAAAACTGGACACTCGAATATTTTTGTTATTTCTGGAAGTAGGACATATGTATAGAAGAGTATATACAGGATGTTCAAGTTTCAGGGGATGCAGTACTTATCAAAACAGACGAAACGTCTTAATGAAAATGGGTCCAAATATCATTCGGTGATCACTAACAGACTACAGAAGTTTATGCAAATATAGATTTTTATTCCGTAATGTTTTTACATTGAATACAGATAAACGAATGGGACATGGAGAATAATTAGATCTGCTTTTAGCAGGTATCAGACACATCGAATTTCTAAAAGCACTAGTAGTTGACAGGTTCATGAACCAGTAATTGACCCCAGTCAAAATAAAATACAATGTTTATTTGAAAACAAAAACACAAGATTTAAGAAATAGAACGAAATGAATAAAACATACAAAAATTTTGTTTAATACAAACAATATATACATACAGATATATAGAATAAAAAAGGTTTTGAATTACATTATGAATTGACAATACTTATATTAGTCTACATTAAGGGACTCAGAAAATTGGTATTTCGTGCCTATTAAACCACCGAATATAACAGAATTTGAAAGTTTGGAAATCATTTTGCATATATTGATGAAAAAAAAAGAATCAATTTGCATTCTGTGGAAAATAGTGAATTTAATGCACGCATTTATTAAAGTCTATTATTTTATTATCAATTGTTCCGGTGGTCGTCATACGAGTGTCAACTATTAGTGCAAGTAAATATTTACGTACCCAGTGCTCGACATTCCCCAAACATTATGTTATTCATAGTTTATAATAGTCAAATATTAAAGAATATCTTCCTTTAATATGTCTAATGAATTGAAAACGTGCATGTTTGCATTTAATAGCTAGAAAAGGATATACTTTTCGTTGACTTGACTAGTTTCCATAACAAAACTGTGAAGGAAAAGAACCATCCAACAGCACGCGCAGTACAAACAAAAGCAATTGTTCTGGCATTTACACGCACAATGCATTGCAATGAAAGTAGTTATAAATTTTCACGCTAGAGTGAATAACCTTCCAAACAGCGCACTATTAAAAAACATTTTTTTAGTAGCAACCTTATTTTTCGTGACTGAAAATAAAAGTGTCACACTGTCACCTACCGGTACATTAACCCAACCTAACTACATTTCGCATAAAAATGATAATTTTATTTTAGAATATTAAATATATAATAGTACATAATTAAATGCATATTGCTGTTAGTGATAATTTTAGCTCGTTAATGGCATAAGATAATAATTTTTCGACGACTTCAGTTTGCATAATCGAGGTCCAACTGTACTTATATCGATCCAAAATTCCTTCTGCAAACACCGCGGCTCCTGCACAACCGTAAGTAAATCGTTTCCGTGAGAAAATTCCCGGACTAACGGTTATTTGATGATCAGATAAATTTCGAGTTCCGGACCTACATATAGGACGCGGGATAAGAGCGGACTTTAAATTCGAATTTTCAGCGTAAATTGCTGGACAAGGTATATACCTACGGCTGCCCTGGCACGTATGCGCGGGCAGCTCCGTTTTACACGCCTCCCCGGGATACTCGTTTGTCAAGAGATTAGACGCAAATGTTATGATCCTCGTATTTTATTTAGATTTGAAAATGGAGATTCATAAATGATTATCACGGAGAAACGATAAAACGGAAATGAAGGATGATGAACACCGGGAATAAAACGAGAGGCAAAAGGAGGATCCGGGGCAGATATCGTGGCCACTTCGGGGGATAGCCAGAATTCTCCGGTATATCCTTTTCGTATAATACCTACATAAGTATTGCCGCGCGTCTCCTTGTTTCAATACGAACAGTACAAGTATAAACGTTCACGTGAACCTGTTTTACGACCGCTATAATCGTAGCTCCAGTACAAACACGTCCTGGGAAAAGCGGTGGCAGAGCAGCTAACGTTCAAGTGAAAAGGCGGGGTTAAAGAACGGCGCTGAGAGTATAGATAAAACACTTTTCAAAACTGAGACTGCTTCGGATAGATGGCAGAACCCGGTTATATTCGGAATAATATTTAAACAGCAGTCAAATAGAAGCGGTGCAATGAAAAATGCAAATCGTCTTATCAAAAATTCCTTTCCGCTGCTCATCCCTTCGTATTTCTTCAGCTGACATTAAATACTAATTCCATGAATAGTGACCGTACAGGGTGGGTTGAAAATCATAGTACAACCGGAGGGTGGGTGATTTTACTTGAATAAATAAGTAAAAAATTTGGTATGTAATTTTGTTCGCTGGAGGCTTCGTTTCTGAGAGAGTCGATTTTGAAAATTCGTCGGATAAGCGTACGACTGAATACTAATACTAATTTAAATACTGATTTCGTGAATAATGACCGTACAAGGTGGGTTGAAAATCATAGTACAACCAGAGAGCGGGGATTCTACTTAAAAAAATGAGTAAAAAATTTGGTATGTAATTTTGTTCGTTGGAGGCTTCGTTTTTGAGAGTCCATTTTGAAAATTCGTCGGATAAGCGTACGACTGAATATTAATACTAATTTAAATACTGATTTCGCGAATAATGACCGTACAAGGTGGGTTGAAAATCATAGTACAACCAGAGAGCGGGGATTCTACTTAAAAAAATGAGTAAAAAATTTGGTATGTAATTTTGTTCGTTGGAGGCTTCGTTTTTGAGAGTCCATTTTGAAAATTCGTCGGATAAGCGTACAACTGAATACGACTTGGCTATACACATACAGGGTGTATCATCTAACTTTATCACCTGGAATATTTCCGTTGTATTTAAAAATTCGTATAAATGTTTTCTACAAAAGTTGCACAGTTTTCTGGGTGCCAGTGTATAGTAACAATAGTTTTATTCCGTTGTAAAGGGTTAAAGAGGTAAGGTCAACTTTGTTTTTTTAAATGGAATGCTATATTTTACTTATTTGTATGTGATAGCCATTTTGAAAACAAATTCAACGACCTGTAGCACTGAGTCCTTCAAGGACCGCGAAGGACGTATAAGGAAAGTTAACTGTTACACTTACAACATGTTGATAAACAAGTGAAGCGTTCTCAAGAGTCGGAGATTGAGCAGAAGCGGTACACCCTGCATATCACGTTGGATTTTTCTAAAAGTGTGGACTGTGGGAATTTAGAAAATTTAGAGAGTACTGGAAGACGAATCATGTTTAATGTAGTTTGAAGTGTCCACGAGATTTTATTTGCCTCAACACTTTGACTGTCATGTCACCCACATATGGGTGACACTTCGATTCAATGATTACTTATTTGACCATGTGTAGCATTAATAAATATATCTAAACAGATCTAATGGAACCAGTAGAAAAATCATGAAATTTACTAATATCATTGATGAAAGAGCATATTATTTTGGGGCATATTAGTTCTCTATAAAAAATATAAAAACTTTGTAATTTTCAGTTAATACAGTATGGCAGTCAAAGTGTTAATATTGCCTTAGAATGTGGTAGAATCGAGCAATTTTAGCTGCTAAAATTCAGCGTCTAATATAGAATTTAAAAATTCATAATTTTTTCGGATTAATCGATTGATTAATGATGGTAATCCCATGACCTCGATCTGAATATTGCATTATATGCAGAATATATTATCAAAAATAAATCGCTGGTCAGAGAACAAGAGTTACACCTGTAAAGCAAAAAGGTAATTGAAAACGGAAACGAGTCTGCGTCACCGAAAAAACCTACCACGGTCCCACGGCGAACTGGTTTCCTTTAAACTTATATGCGCTAACATCACCTGTTATACATGTATCACTAAAAACGTCCTTGGTTTCTTACACACCCTAATCTTTCTTAAAGAGTCATTCCATTTGCATACCCTGCGGAGAGTATGCAACATATCTTTAAGATATTGTTAAACTTATATATTGCTGGATGCGTCTACAGGATGCTGGATGAAGATTTCGCTGGCTAATAGAACTCACAGATGAGCAATAGAAATAACAGGTTCTCGTTGAAACCTCAATCATCATGATTCCACCTGTTTTATGCTCTTACATCTGTAATATAGCAGCCTTCTGACTAATACTTTATTTAGGACCAACTGAAACATGCACCAACATCTCTCAAGATGTATGGGACTTTACATGGCAACTAAGTATTGATTCTAATATATTATTTAAACTGCTTTATAAATATTCTACAGGCTTTGTATTATTAATTTTCCTTATGAAACAAAGTGGCTGGAGAATTTTGTAAATAAATATTCTCATGACCATAAACAGCATTCAATTCCTATATTATTTCCTTGCATTTATATCACATTTGCACCTGATACTGAATACAATTTTTTTCACCTTTCTTTTTGTGAAAGAGAATAAAAAAATTGAGTGGCAAGATACTTTTGCACGCCACTGTATGTCCATATCGCAAACTTTCTTCATAAGGCAGTCTGTGACTCATTTTCTGTGGTCTTTTTCTACATTTTCTCCCTGCTTCAAGAAACTCTGGGTGAATGAGAAATCTCTTTAAAAACCTAGGTGACCACATTGCACGAGCTCAGTACTGCTTGAGTGAAGTTTGCAATAGAACCTCTTCCCCAAAACTAGGTAGTCTGAACATTATCCTGTATGATCGCCGGTCCATTACGCATCTTCGAATTTATTCAAAATGTCCAGAATATAACATTGTATGGGAGCAAATATTCCATTCACAGAAGGTGTCCAGGTCTAAAGTCTTCCACAGTGAAAGGATCAAGGCTCTCTTCTCCGGTGTCATGAGTTCTGTCGGTTAGTCAGCCGTTGAACCAGAGTTGTGAAATCCCCCCAAGAGCTGCGTCTCTAATTCCTCGAATATTCAACGCGTTATCTCAGAACGTGCAAATTATTCCTCCAGAACATCCGATCGATCGATGTACTTATCCATCGGCTGATGGCGAGAGGTTCAAGGCAACGCGCGTGATTGCTGAACGGTAGATCGGATTGGTTGTTCGCCGAGAAACACGGCATAAGACCAGCTTTGCCATTTCTCTCAGCCTGCAATCCAGAGCGTTCCTCCAGTTGCTCTCATTTCTCCGCTCCACAGCTGGCCTGCCCCTGCAGTTACCCACCTTCTCCTCGGCTCCTTCGACCTGCCTTATTCTATAATCGCCGAGATTCAGGGACACGTTTTCAAACAAATGCTGCCCATTTGTTCTACCTGCAAGGTGTGCCCAACCTTCAGAAAATCTACATTTATAATAACCCAAGCATGGACTGTGTGAACGCAGGTATTATGAGGGTCAGAAATTGATGTTGAAACAGTCTAGATGGTTATAATCTTGTTACACGATGAATATTGTAATTTGAGTATAAACGAGGGCCGTAGTGGGCAGAGTGGTTAGATTAGGTTGTGTGGAGCTGAAGTTGTTATGGTTATAGGGGGAGTTTTCTAACGTGGGAAATGGTGGTTTCAAGATGTAAAAATGAGGAAATGGGGTTGCGTGAGTGTATGTTGGATGAGACTGTTTCAAGGGTAGCACTGGTTTGAGTATAGGCTTGGACACGATTTATAAAATGTGTTTTGTGTTCAATTTTGTCCTCATACCGACAACAAAAAGTTACAATGACTTTTTTATTGCAAGATACTGCGAAATCAATTTTTAAGGTATAGTGATTTTTTCTAACAACTTCAATCTAGTTGATTCAATTTTTTTAATTTTCTACCGTTATTTAAATTGTAACTAAATGTAAATTCAGATTTTCAATTTTTGTAAAAAATTATTTCTTCATACTTTTCTTTCTATGGATAAGAATAAGTAAAATCTCCTAAATAGGCGATGTCTACATGTTGATTTTAAACAAACAATGAACTGTTTAGCCAAACAATAGGACCTACGTGATTACTTTGTTAAAGAACTTCATCTAGGAATACAAATATTATAATAGAGTATCAATATTAATTTTACAAGCAAACTGGAAAGTTCGATCAAATTGTCGATAGAACTATGTCCAACTATGGTACCTTTATTTATGAAAAAAGTTATTAAAACATAAAACAAAGTCATATTATACCGTAGTGCTTCTGACATGTTACAACACACTTTGTATTTTACAGAATGTTCAATTTAATAAATCTTAAATACATTTCCAAAAATCAAATACTAACACCGTCAAAAAACGTCACTTTTTGGGGAGTTCAACATCCTTTCAAGAATTCATAGAAAGTGCATAAAATTATTTAATAATACATTCAATTATACATTTACTAATATTCTTTATACCCTCTCAATAATATTTCAAATCAATTAGCAATTCTCAAAACATCAAATGTTGTCGACAATATTTAAATATAAAATAACTGAATATGCACACGAGGTAAACTAAAATCTGCAAAATTGATAAAATCAGTCTCAAAATGTCCTCTAACATGAAACGATCGTGCCCTCTTATTTAAATTCGTACACCCTCTTGAAATTGCACGTAACTCCTCCGAATTTTCGAAGACCCCGTCTGAATGTTAGAACTTAATACGATTACATCGTTGCGTGGAAACTCACTGCCAGGCGTTGTCTCTATTAATAACTTTGAAAACATGCAGGAATTTGCCCGTCAACCCTCCTCCATTTAAAGTTCCACGATGTTCGTTGTCCTAGCGCGGCTGTTCCAGTAAAAATCGCTGTTTCGCCGCGGAAAGTTAGGGTGTCTTCCCGCGCAAGTAACTGCGGAGCTCCGGCTGCAACTCGCGCGGAACATTAAGCTAACGCGTGTTATTCCTAACAAACTTTCAAATGAAAATTACACGATACGCAGCGAATTTTCCTCCCGCGGACGTCGACTTTCCACGTAATTCGGCCTGGAAAAAATCGGCTGCTTCCCGGGCCAACAGTGTGCTTGAAACTTCGGCGATTCCCTTGAAATTCTAATGCGAAACGTGAGTGCAAGTACGTCAGAAGCTTTCCAAAGAGTTTTCTGAAGAATTTCACGAAAATTTCATGAAACGGTCGATTTAATCCGGGATGAAAATTAAATACACTCGGAATTATACAGAGTGGGTCACCTGATAACGTAGCAGGGTTTCAGGGGGGCATAAATTGGGTCAAACGAAATTTTTGTCGGTGAAGACGCTTTGGAGAGTTGAAATAAATAGTTCAGTTTTAATACACACGCATCATTGCATTTGTAAAAAATATGTGGTCCTACAAATATAGTATTCTTTGAATCATTCATCTTTCTCCTCTATGATTTTTTTTAATTGCACTGAGAAAAGAGCTATGACTTGTAACAGTTGCGTGGCCCACCCTGATTAGGTGTGTGCAAAAATTCTACCCGTCTTTTTAGTAGAAAAGGAAAACGAATTTATAGTAGAATATATAACGTCTTCGCTGTTTTATATAATTATGATTATTATTTATGACCTCTTGCAAACTTTCTGGTAGAACTTAATCGAAAATCTCTTGGAATGCAATTTCGCCAACTTCAACTTCATCAGAAGTTCTTCCAGCAAAGTTGTTCCGTGGAGATTGAAAATGTGGTAGTACATAGGTGAAAGCAATGTCCTTAATTTTCTGATGAAGGATGTCGACTTTGCGATTAACCAGTACTGGACACTTAGATTTCAATTGTCCTTTCAGACTCTCCAATTGTTGGCAGTACAAATCAGCGTCTATCATTTAGTTAAATGTCAATAGCTTCCAATGGATTATTCAGTAGATGAAAATTTCTGATGAAAGATGACGACTTTATGATTAACCAGTGCTGAACACTTAGACTTCAATTGTCCCTTCTGCCTCTCCAGTTGTTGACAGTACAGATCAGCGTCTATAGTTAGGTTAAATGTAAGCAGCCCCTAACAGATTACCCAATAGATGAACATTTCTGATGAAAGATGGCAACTTTGTAATTAACCAGTACTGGACACTTAGATTTCAATTGTCCTTTCAACCTTTCCAATTATTGGGAGTACAGATCAGCATCTATCGTTTGGTTAGGTATGAGCAGCTCTCAACAGATTACCCTGCTAGCATCCTACCATACACTTAACGAAACCCAATTTTTTACTCGGACTTCGCATAATAAAAAACAGGTAGAGCTGTTACACACACCTAATAAAATGATCCTACATTACGAATTCAACGTTGGACTGTAGACCCTCTATCAGAAACATCGTTGAAAATAAATAGCGTTTACATCAAGCATTTCATAGAATATTAATGTCTTCATCGACAAAGTCAGAGCTTGAACAGTACCAATTTTTTATTCCCAGTCCCAAATGTGCCTCAGAAAATCAGACCGTTATTTATCTTGCACTACGTCCATTGCTCTGTCTATGTTATAAGCTCGAGCAGAAGGGGAATAGGACAGTGGAAGCCTAACGTAATTTCAAAAACCGATTTATCTTCGGTCCAACGGAACTCGGTGATTTCGGCCACGGCTGACCGGTAACCTAAGTTCTTATTTCGTCTGTTCAGCAAACACGAGTGAAAAAAAAGAGAACGGGGAGACGTGCTAGCAGAAAATGACGGCATTCATCTTCTTACGGCATCCCCCACGCCCATCCTGACATATTCCGCTCGGAGAAAAACGCACGGTGCTCACGGATAACCGGAGACGGATGATGGCCTGCTTGGATAGGCAATGAACAGCGAGCAATTGCTCGACGACGCCGCAGACCCTAAAGTAACGTCCAACAAGCTTTTTCTTTGATAAGCAACCGAAAAAAGAACGGATAGCTTTCCTGAATTATAAGCAGAACCGTCTGTTTTGCCGGGAGTCCACAGAAATCCTGTGGTCCGTCCTCAGAACCTCAGTTCTTGAGTTCTTACCGGTAAAGGGTATCGAATTTCTTCACTGATACACGTGGTCTGGTCTAAACGTTCATGGAAAACGGGTAGAAAAGGATTATTTATAACTTTTCGATATGTTCGTATTTAAATAATTCCTATTCTAAAGAAAAGATTCTTACTTAACCTTCGTTCTACATAGAGTCTGGACACTCATAATGAGTCTAAATGATTTCTTTGAGTTCTAAACGTTCATGAAAAACAGGCAGAAAAGGATTATTTATGATTTTCTGATACGTTAACAATATCGTATTTTAGTAATTCCTATTCTAAATAAAAGATTCTTATCTAACCTTCGTTCTACATACAGTCTGGACATTTCTAATAAGTCCAAATGATTTCTTTGAGTTTACCCCTTTGATTGTGAGCTACTTGGGAATGAGACGAACGCTACGTGCGGCCAAGCTGCATTTGTATGCAGTGAGCCATTGCAGCGAACGCCTATGGGCGTCAACAGTACAGGGTCACCAGCTTTGACAAGCCCTTGAAGTGAAAGAATTAAAAAACAAGAAGTCCCATCAGGCTAGGTCTGAACAATATAGTACAGAAACTATTTGAGTATTACGAGAAATTAAAATATTGTATATTTATTACTATATTATTAATGTATCATTTAACAAATAATTTGTATTTTAGGTGCATTAATTAGCAAATAGATCAATTCGTAATTACGGTTTACAGATTGTATGACTAATCAATATCTGGTGTTATAGAAATTCGAGGATGAAACGTATTGTGTCCTGATTCGACTGAACATGACCACGTAGCCACATTTGCAAATTCATAACAAATGAATGGTTAATAGAATTTGCTCATGCACGGGAAACAAAGCAGGAACATGAGATTGTTTGCCACTGATGAGGCTGGAACGTGTTAATCTTTAGAAGCGGGATCGACAATGGCGAAGACCAAACGAAAACTTCAACGAAGTTCGTTGAACGAACACGCTGCACACTCATACGAGGAGAGCTTTGGTGCTTGCTTTCCACCTGGCCACGTCACGAAATAACCCTATTATCGACGAAAGACTGTTTAAGTGGAGGCATTCAAGGGTTGGGCCTTCGATAACGATTTCCGTTGCGTGTACCGGGGGCCCGGGATGAGAATCTTCCACCTCGCACCGAAGGTTAGCCATGTTCAAGGCCGCAGCTGTACTCATTCTCCTTTCTATTTTTGCGCTTCAGGATCCCCACCCAGTTTCGAGCGTGTGTGCGTGAACTTGCAGAACCGGGCTGGATCGCCGGGGAAACTGAGATCAGCTTCAGATCGCCGCCACCATGGATCCGCACTCTCGATCCATAAATTCGGCTTTACGAGATAACGCGGGGAGGCGTAAAAAAGTAACCGTGTTCGCCGTTTCGTTGCATCCACCCGAAAGCACAGGGCGGACGAAAAAGTTTGGAGTAACTTTAGGGCATGTGCTCATTGAAATGAAAATCATTCGTTTTCTAGGTATAGGACTTTCTTAGTACTTCAAGGAAACCTAGACACCTGTACTTCGAGCTGTAACATTAGACAAATATGGAGATTGAACTTAATTTTGATTGTGAGTAGAAGATTATGATGGTTGGGTACCCACCTAACATTGTTGGTCCCCTGACTGAATGATCATAGCAGTCGCTGGGTTTAGAAGAAATATAAGATTGAGCTAGAGTTACAATTTGCTGTTAGAATAATCATGAAGAACAAATTAGGTGGCATTTGGAGATCAATGTTTATTAAATCGTTTTTGTTTATTTTAAATAAAGTTTCTTCTTATTTTTCTTTTTATGGATAAGAATAAGTAAAATCTTCTAAATAGGAGATATCTATACGTTGATTTTAAACAAACAATGAATTGTTTATCCAAACAATAGGACCTAGATGATTTCTTTTTTAAAGAACGTCATCTAGGAGTTCACATGATTTTGCAAATATTATAATAGAGTATTAATATTAATTTTACTAGCAAACTGGAAAGTTCTATCAAATTGTCGATAAAACTATATGCAACTATGGTACCTCTATTTATGAAAAAAAATTATTAAAAATAGAACAAACTGATATTATACTGTGGTGCTTCCCACGTGTTACAAAATAGTAATGTTAATAAATCTTAAATACATTTCCAAAAATCAAATACTAAGACCGTAAAAAAACGACACTTTTTAGAGTTTTCAAGATCATTTCAAGAATTCATAGAAAGTGCATAAAATTATTGAATAATACATTCAATTATTCTGTTACTAATATTCTTTATACCCTTGTCAATAATATTTCAAATCAACTATCAATTATCAATTATCAAGTACCCACTGTTGGTCCCCTGACTAAATGATCATAGCAGTCGCTGGGTTAAGAAGAACTATAAGACTGAGCTAGAGTTACAATTTGCTGTTAGAATAATCATGAAGGCGACGTTTGGAGATCAATGTTTATTAATCCTTTTTTGTTTATTGTAAGGTGCACATACTCCCAACTGTTTTTAGCACCCTTTGTGCAGTTGGCTGGTGTTTTGGCGAAGGATTTTCTGGTAAAAAGCAACTCGTTGCCTGATGCACTCGAGCGACCATTAGCCATGGAACTATTGAATTATAGAAGATGGATATTGGATGGGAGCACAGCAGATCCAAACACTTGTAAATCGGGACAAACTGTGTAGAAAATCGTGCAACGTTTACTGAACTTCGATCGTATGGAGCTGGCAGGTTGAAAAATTTGATAACCTCTGGTGTGATAAAATTTTGAAAAGTTATTTTTCTATTCGCTCATAAACAAACTGGAGGATGCATAAAAATCATGATACAGTTTCGGTATCGTAAAGTCTGAACGTTCACTCGATGAGATCGCTGGATTAAAGAATTCTGGCACACTCTAACTTTTAAATAGACGAAGGTACATTGAGGAAAATGGCAGAAAATGGCGACTTTAAAATAAGTAATCATTTTTGAAATTATAATAAATACGTGCAGGTGCAAGAGTGTAGTCGTGTACACAACTTAGTTGCTATGTTTCATCCTTACGTTCTTCAGGTAAAGATCCTTTTGAGAATCAAGACAAATTGTATGTATAAGAACATAATCATGTAAAAAGGACTGTATTTTATTGACAGATATAAACAATTCTCACTAATTACGAAGTATTCACGGTATTAAACCTTCCAGTTTAAAACTTGGCCCATTGTAGTTAAGAAATAAATTTTTATGAAAGAATTATACGAGAAGCTACTTTACTTACTTCGTTTACTCACAGGTTTCTCATAATAATTGCGACCACTTAAGGATATATATATTTTTCAAACAACATTATTAAAATCTTAATAGAAATATGCTGATCAATGTTAGTAATGAAACTGACAATAAAACAAATAATCTATAAATTATAAAATACAGCAATTTTAATATCAATTTATTACCGGTTTAATGCCTAATTGCATTCGTCACATTCAATTTAAAAATCGAAGGAAACGGTCGGTAATAGGGACCTGATTGCTCCTAAGGACCTGTGCATTAAAGTAAATGATGACAATTTCAAGCCAGATTACTGCTTCCTACATCCTTTTACAGCGAACAGAATCATGATCTGAAACGACTGATCTTTTCCACCGACCATAAAAATGCCCCACGCTCTACGATTATCGCATCCCAACATCAGGCTGGATATCTGCCGACACGTAGGCGGCGAGGAAGCAGGTGGACCGAAAATATCCCGACAGAACATGAAAGGCCCCGGACCATCAATCTGACCGGTCAATATCGTTACTCCGTTGGAAAATCCATGAAAATGTTATTCGAGGCGTCCTGGTCGTTTTTGCGAGCAGGGTTGGCGACCACGGGGGGACAATAAAGGCGGTAGCATCGGGAGCAGGAGTTGCTGCGGCAAAAGCAGCAGCATCAACAGCTCCAGCAGCTTCACCTTTGCCCACGGTAGAAAAAGGAAGATCCAGAACGGAAGATCGAGGAAGAGAAAAGAAAGAGAAAGGAGGGGGAGAAAGAGAGAGAGAGAGAAGGGGAAAGGTTCGAGAGTACGGTCTACGCGTGGCCTCGACGTCGTTTCCTGCCCTGATTGGACGTTGGCTCGTGGCCGGCGCTCGCCATTCACCGGAAACCCAGCAGCCAAGCCTGAACGTTCGCGTGCACCCTGCTCTCTCACTTTCTCCTCACCTGTTCCAGCCTCTAGCCATCCTCCTCCATCGACGGTGGTGGCTGACGAAGCATCATCACTGGTTAGACCGCTCTTTTTCTTCGGCCGACCCTCGCCGGCTCTCTCTTCTCCCGCTACGAGCCAACAGGAGAACCTGTTAGACCGGTTCCGTAGGTGCTACCTGCGTCGAGGCCTATAGAGAGCAGCCTGACGAGCGGCTCTCTCGTAGCTATAATTGTGAACAGCCTGATGTCTTCTATCCTGTCGTCGCGGATAGGAGTCTCCAGAAGCTTTAGACTATTGTACGGAGAAGCTAAACTGCCCTCTGAAGGTCAGGATTTCTGCAACCGCACAGCATGAAGCGGACGGCGAGGATTCCGGTGACTACGGTCACGCCCAGGGAGTCGCTGGCAGAACGTAAATTGCGTTATGTCGCGGGTTGCACGGAATGCAATCAACAAAATACATTGTTGTTTGTATGGATCCTTTAATCGATGCTTGGGAGTAAGAGTTCAGTTTGATAGGGATCTGGAGTCTTGAATTGCACGGTTTTTAATAAATGAGAGAGAGTAGGGTCTATAGGCCAAGTAATGAGACATGATCGACTGGCTAACTAGCATATAGAGGAGGAATTCTGACTTGAGTAGCCAGTTTAAGTGCTCCTTACTGTAGCTTCGACTGACAATTAATTCAGGGAACGACCATACGGTCGTTTAAAGAGCCACTGCACTGATATGCAGATAAAGAGAGATTACCTGGAGATGGAGAGTGTGAATGAAGTTTGTTAAGTCAGCAGCAAGGACTGGATTTAAGATGAGCATGCGATTTCTGGTAGTTTTGAGAATGCAAACAATAGTGACGTATAGCTTGTAAATCTTAGCTGTCAGGAATTTGAACTTATTTACTGGTTGGCCCCTGGACGAAGGACCTGTTGTATCTTAACAATGTTTATGTGTGTATTCTAAGTACCACAATTATTATTTAAGAACTCTATCGAAGTTGTTTACGTAAATATACAATTATCTTGAAGAATATTACCTAAAGTAAGTAATAAAGTAACATCTACTTTAAAGTCGATGAAGCTTCTTAGAACCTCCCATTCAATTCAATGTAATTTAATAAGCATCGCTAACTTTGCAATAGATGTCTATATCTTCCAATACAGCATGTTTTCTGAAATATTATATGCAAAATACACGTTTGCAAAAGCATCAGCCGCCTATTGAAACCTGATTGATGACAACAGCGTAAAGATTGGACATCTATCGGGTCCAGGAACGGGATCGTACACTTCTGATACCCCCTATCTTCTCCAACTTTAACAGTTATTTCCGAGCTCGTCCATTTTAAGCGGCCGAGTGGATGGTACTCTTTATTAATGTCTTCGCCTTTAAAAAGATAATGGATTACAGGAGGGGACTGAGATGGAGGAAGCACCGAAGAAATACGCTTCCGACTCGAGGGGAGGATTTAGATAAAAGAGTATGGTAATTCAGGGAACACAAGCAGGAAACAACAACGTTTCCAGCGGAAATTCGATTTCTGTTCCTTTCGACGCGGAAGTGCTCCAAGAATGCTGTTAGAGGGCATTGAAACGAAACTGCTGACTGGAATGACTACATTTTAATCGATGCATTTAATTTTACTAGAGAATGCTTCTCTTTATTTGCAGCCCCCGTAGCGTTCGCCTGGATCTCCTTTTCAACCCACCCAATCGCCTTATTCTGTCCCTGGAACAGCCTCTTCTTCCATGGCTCGTCGCGATCCTCCGAGCAGCTGTGTCTAGAGCAGTCTGCATCGATATTCAAGCGTATCCGCGTTTCTTATAAATATTTATCGCGAGTGTTTAGCAGGTTGCAACGCTTTTGGAAATATTAGTCTGATCGCCGGAGCAGACAGTCGAATAAGTTTCGGAGAATCTGGGAAAAACGACCGCTCCGTCACATGTACCCGAACATTTTCCAACTTCTGCTCTACCCCCTCCGCGAATAATGCACTCAGAAGATACGATCCTATTTAAAAGCATAACTCGAAACTTTTGTCGTTCTCCTTACAGCCGTGGAAACTGTGTAACTCTCGTCCGAGGCACCTATTGCCTCCCCTAACTTCTGAAATTGCCGGGATAAATGACTGCTTCCTTTCGGCCATCTCTGCTTTCTGAATAATGCAGATTGTCATTTCAATTTTATACTCGCCCATTGACATTCAATCGGGCTATTTTGTACTCCACCCTAAACGCTATCGATCCAGCTCAATCTTAAAGAACATAGGACACACTGGGGCGACATTGAAAGTGAAGCCTTAGAGGTTATGTTTCGGTTCGAAATTCTGTGTTAACACGTTGAACGACATGGCGGTCACCGGTGACCGACATCTCAAATTTAATTAAATTAATTAATTAATGGTTGCTGCAAAATTCTGAGCAAACTTCATACTGAAACGATAATGTAGGGACAGAAGAACAGGACTGAGTACTCAAATCTTTGTCCTCTTTATGATTTATATAAAAAATAGTACATTATATCGTGTCTGATTAGGTATGGTTGTTTTCACTGTGGCGTGCTAAATTTTCTACGTGCTTCAGCTAAAAATTAATGAGAAAGTTTTAATTAACATCAGCCCTAAAATCATTTGTTTTATCAAATACAGCTTCTGCTATAATAGAGATACTCCACTTGGGCTGTTCAAGATTATTATTAAATTCGAGATTCAGCATTAAAACTTGACAGCAAGACATTTTCAAAATAAAATTCGCTGTGGAATTCACTGACAAAGTACAGTAGAACACGGATTATCCGACCATTAGTCACGTGACATCAGTTACAAACTAAAATTATTGTAAGTAACACTGTGCAATTAATTGCACATTAATTCAACAATTCTAAAGTAACATAGTCATTTCTATGCAAAACATAGTTGCAATATGAGTCAAGCTGTTACTAATTACAGCTCGGATAATCGGGATGCTACTGTGTTTGTGTTTCCATAAGGAACACCCTGTATACAAGGTACGAAAGGCGTTCCGTCGGGTTGCTCCGTAGAATCTGGGCGCCCGAGCCCCCGTTAATTACTTTTTAATGAAACTAATAAATCGCCTTCGCTGAGAGTGGCCGGATAACGAGTATCAATATTTGATGGCACAGGACTGATGTGCTAATAATTGTCCGAAGTTGGTAATCGATCAATTCCGCAAACGCTCGCGCGGCCCCCGAGTTTTCTACGCTCAAGAATATCCCGGCACCGGCGAAAGTATGCGAAACTGAAATTTTATGGTTCTTTAATGCGCTATGAAATCGCTTCGCTGCCCGGTCGACGTACGCTGAATTCTAATTGGTTCGTTTCGCGATCCGTCAGGCCAGCGAGCCAATCTCGTTAAAACAAGCTGAGCGAGAAGTTGATGTGAAATTCTAAGCGGATAAAGTGTTGCAAATTTATCCCGCAGACCGGGAACGCTGTAGCTCTAGCATGCGAATTAGACGGCTCAAGGACATTCCCTTTTTATGGGTCTTGTATGAAGAATGCTGCGGTGAATGTATGACTGAAAAAGTAGAACTATCAGGGACACTGTGATGTAATGGAAATTGAAGTCTATAATTTTAGTCTATAATTTCTTCATGATCAAGAAATAAAGTCAACATTCGTGATTAAAGTTAATATTCTATTCTGAGACATTATATGACTAATATGGTGGGTCACATAAAAAGTGGAGAAGACTCGTATGGTGGGTTACCTAAACCTGGGGATGACTTATACGGTGGGTCACCTAAAAACTGGGGATGACACATACAGTGGGTCACCTAAAAATTGAGGACAACTCATATGGTGGTCACTCAAAATTTCAGGATGACTCATACGGTGGACCGCATAAGAATTGTGGGTAACTCATATGGTGGGTCACTCAGAATTTCAGGATGACTCATACAGTGGGTCACCTAAGAATTGAGGATACCTCATATGGTGGTCACTCAAAATTTCAGGATGACTCATACGGTGGACCGCATAAGAATTGTGGGTAACTCATGTGGTGGGTCACTCAGAATTTCAGGATGACCCATACAGTGGGTCGCCTAAGAATTGAGGATACCTCATAAGGTGGTCACTCAAAATTTCAGGATGACTCATACGGTGTACCGCATAAGAATTGTGGGTAACTCATATGCTGGGTCACTCAGAATTTCAAGATGACTCATACGGTGGACCACATAAAAATTCAGGGTAGCTCCTATAGTGCTCACTCAGAATTTCAAGAAGACCCACACGGTGGAGCACATAAAAATTGAGGATAACTCATATGGTGCGTCTACCAGAAATTCAACTGGCTCGTACGCTGGGTCACTCGGATATTCGTCATGACTTATATGGTGGGTCACCCAGAAAATACAAATGACTCATGGTGGGTTACCCAGAAAAACCGAATGACTCGTATGGTGGGTCACTCTGATCATCAAGACGGCTCATATCGTGGGTCACTCAGAAAATCCGAATAACTCATATCATGGGTCATCCAGAAAATCCGAATGACTCATATGGTGAGTCATCCAGAAAATCCGAATGACTCATATGGTGGGTCACCCATAATTTCTGGGACAACTCGTACGGTGAGTCAATAGACATGGACAGATCTTCTACGTGTAATCATTTACGCTCTAGAAAAAAGTCGATACAAACGGAATCCCTTTCCGCAGAATCCAAAATACATATCTCCAGGAACACCCCACATATTGGTTTGCAATATTGATTCATTATTACCCGCAAACATTATTACAATAATATCGTTAACGATATTGGTACGATAATGGCAACGCTCAGACCGCAATTGTAACACCGGCTAATCCATGTACTAGTTCAGCATTCATAATAATTTACGTTCGCACGAAATTACAACAAACATCGATACTCTAACGATATTCACGAAACTTTGGGACGCTCCAACAATCCAGCCGAGTGACCGTACAAATTTTAAAAGCCTGTTATCTTAACAAGGACACGGGGTTGGATAGTTCCGGGGAGAACTTGAATACGTTCGCAGAAGTGTCGGTTCGATTATCAAACGGGCTTAACGGTTATTTTATCGAATCATGACAGTTCGAGGGACACAGAAATTGGCAACAGGTGGACCGGGATTGCCGCAGAAGCCACCGCCCTGATCAATACTTAATTACGTGATTCTATACGGCACTCATGCTCGAACCTTCTCTTCTGCGTTTGTCGTCGCAACTTTTGATATGTCTGTATGAACGTTTCTGATACGCCGCCCGGATCACCTCCGGCTGTTAGATTTAAATTATAGTAGATAAAAGCGTGCGCGACAGTTTGCTTCAACCCCCTAACTTCTGGCCCGATAAACGCTCGACCTGTTAGACGCTATAGCCGTGACAAGTAATATTGCCCCTTCAAGGCCACTGAACAGTCCCCCCGCCGTATCGTTTGATCGCTCAGATTTAACTTTATTGCCGTTTCACGAAAGTGTTTAGACGATTATCAGTAGACTACGGACGTTTATGCGAATATACACTGTTTAAACTTCAGTATTTTGGAAATTCAATCTTTGGAAACCTATGTGCTGTCCTTCAAACGTTTCTAATTCGTTTGATTTTTAAAATGTAAATGTTTCACGTATTTGGATGGGTTAAATTGTATAAATATTCGGGGTCTATTTATCAGATTGTTGTGCATAGGAAGAATTATAAATGTGGAGGTTGGGTTTGTTGGAATTTGTAGTTGAAGAAAAGACCTTGAATGGCCAGTATTTAGTGTTTCTAGTATAGACTTCTTTGCAACCTGAGTATCATTAGTGAAATTATTGTTGACTACCTGATCGGTGTAATGTAATAATAAATAATTAATTGCTTATTTAGGAGTTACTATGGTAGCTCTAAACATTATACACAGTAACCATGTTGTGGGAATACTATAATATTAAATAGACAATATTGTTCTCTGTTAATTACAGAAAATATCATACAGAACATGGAAAATAATGGCATCAACCGAATATGTGATACAATCTATGCTTATTTCTTTGAAAGCTCATTTCCATGTACATTGAGGGCTTCTGTACTGCCAGTTCAAACTTACCAAAATTACAAACTTTTTGCACTTTCATAGAGAATGAACATACCCCAAAATTATACACTTTATAATCAATAATATTAGTAAATTTCATAATTTTTCTATTGGCTTCAATCGACCTGCTAAGATATATTTACTAATGCTACACATGATCAATTGAGTAATGAATGAATCGAAGTGTCACCCATATGTGGGTGACGTGGGAGTCAAAGTGTTAATCATATCTCCTTTTAGTTTCGTTTAAACACTATAGTTACAGTATCCCATATTTCCCGCCACACTGTATCAGTATGTCGGTTGATATTGTTCCCATGTTGTACACCTCTGTACAACAAACAATTTTTCACATCAATGAATAATAATAACATTTTTCTCAATCCTGATATTTGCCAAATTGTCTAAAATTATTCAAAGCTCTGAGCCTCTAATGTGAGCAGTACATAGAACATAGTCTAAGAAACTAGAGCACAGAGATTGGTCTAGAAAAGGCTACAAGCTCTTCCAACAGTATTAATAAATGACAATGATTTAAAACAAATGATTCTTTGCAAAATACACGTATATTCCCGCAACAGTCACCTTTCATTTACTTGATACTTTCCATCAACCCTTTACAATCCAAACGTGCCTCCCACACATGAGTATGATCCTCACCTAGCTTCCAGAAGCACAGAAACATAGAGTACCAACATCAACGCACCACATCACCTCTTCGAATCAAAACAATCACAGTCTCCTAGGAAAACAAGCATACTCCCTTACAAAAGGCCTGAAAGAATTCGAACCACAGAGTTTTGAAGCAGAATGAGGTAAAGCGATCCGCAAGAACGGTGCAGCAGGTCCGCGCGGACAAAAGATCCCCAGCAGCGGAAGCGGTGGTGCCATAATTTCCAGCTCGACAGCCGAAATGTGCCAAACGGCCGTCAATCTGTACGTGTGCATATCTGTGCCTTTATTTTATTCCATAAACAGGAATACGGGAGCCGCATTCACCGGGACGAAACCGCGGGTAATCCGACCGAACATCTGGCTCTGTATGGGCTGGAAACGATGGTCTGGGATAGTTGGAAAACGATCGGACAATCCATAGGCACGCGTCATCGTCGGCAGGTTCATCAAGGGCTGACTCATTAGCTGGCATTGTGCGTGCATTCGACTGGCAACTGCATTACTTCGCTTTGATGCGTACCTGACCGAGTGCAGGCTGCTCCTGTACGTACCTACGCGATGCGCTCTGCGCGACACGCGACGGTGTGCCACGGATTTATATCTGTGTTATGGGCGGACGTTAATTGCTCGCGACTGATTTCACCCCCGACTCGTCGGAATCTCCTGCCTGTGACACGTACCCGCAGCACAATGGCCCTCGCTGCGCATTCAGATACATTTTTTCCTCCCTTCTTCCACCCCTCTTGTTTTTCTTTTCACCTCGCTACGCGCGCGCGCGCCACGGGGCAGTCGAATGTCCTTGCACACCGGGTCCAATCTCTTCAGGAATTAATTTCTTGATGAAACGGCGTTGCCAACGTGTAGGGAGCATCGAATGTGTAGGTTTGGTAAAAACTTTAATCAATGTTGAATTCCGTGTCATGGAAGCGAGTACAACAATGGAAGAAGAGGTTTATGCTGGTATATGTTGTGGTGTTGCACAGGAACTGAGTGAATTTCCTAATTCCTAGGCGTATACATGTATGCATGTATTAAGCTACTTCGCAGCATAATGCGTTCGACAGGTTTTTCATAATTTTTATATTTCTTCTTTCCTGACAGTTTAATATTGTGATACTTAATCGAGGTAATTTGTAACTGAAACAAAGCGAAAGAACCAGATGCAATTGTGTATCTAATTTGAAATATTTTTATAACTTAGAAGTGTCTTTGAATAGGCCAGTAAGTTTCAACGTTGTTATGTTTGTTGCGTAAAAATTTATAAGAATAATGTACAAATATACCGTAATAAAAAAAATTAAAAAAGAAACACCGTCTTTCGTCTGATCGTCCAAGTTGACCCCTTGTCTTACAATGACGAGCCACACTCGTCACACAGAATATGAGTTTCGTTCATTATCACCGTCATCAGAACCGAATTTCGTGTATCGTCGTCATCAGAACCCAGTTTCATGCATCGCCGTCATCAGAACCCAGTTTCGTTCATCATCATTGTCAACAGAAACCAGTTTCGTTCATTGTCGTCATCAGAACCAAGTTTCGTTCATCATCACCGTCATCACAACCTAGTTTCAATCATCATCACCTTCATCGGAACCCAATTTCGTTTATTATTTTCATTAGATCCCAATTTTGTTTATCGCCGTCATCAAGACCCAGTTTCCTTCATCAGAACCCAGCCTGTGCTTTTTTTTATCCTTTGTATTAGAAACCGATTCAACCATGCATGCAGGAAACAAGTTTTACAAGTAGCGTTACATTAGGAGAGCCTAAACGAAGTTTGGATCAGTTAAAGTTCACTCCCTGATGAACGAAAACGCGACGTTAACGAGAACCTGAAGTTCCACCTGAACACTAGACGTTTGTGAAATCCAATAGTTGGATTATCCTTGTAAATCGCCGAAACAACGAACAAATTGTCTCATCGAGAATAGACAGACCCTTCAGATTTAATTGAATAAAATAATTGTTCATTGTTACACAATTTATTATTTATTTATGCAATACGAATTCATAGATATGAAACAAAAACAATTGAAAATTCAAACATCTTTATTACTCCTCGTCTTCAGGATAAATCCATCAAAGAGGGAAAAGCCTAATTTATTCTTCCTTAATTTCATTTATTCAATATAAATTCAAAAATATGAATCACAGAAAATTGAAAATTCATAATCCTTTATTTCTAGTTTAATATTTATTCGAGAATTTGAAAACGAACTAAACGTACATGTGCATATCAGTATCCCTCAATGAGTTACACAATTTTTTCTCAGAATGATTTACATAAAACATAGCACATTTTACGTGTAATATTTTCCCCTGGGGCAATCTCATCGTGCAGACATTTTTTTCGTTTTCTCGAATGAAATCGCAATTTGTTCGTCGTGATCGCGCGCAGTGTAAACACGTGGCAACCTTTTTCCTGAAATTATTCTTGTTTGTTAACGTGACGTCTCTGAAGCAATTTTCATTATTTTCAGTAATCAAAAGGAAACACCGTTAACGTAATGAAACACGAGTATGAATAGCAAATTACAGGGGGGCATCTTTGTAGCCGATGATAGATAAGAGGAAAAGGGCTGGATTACCACCCAGAATTCTCAACACTGAATTACCAGGGATCGAAGGATTTCCTGCGGAAATCACGACTGCTAGCAGTGCTGCCATAAATTGCAGGATTACCACCATTTGCCCCTATGATATGCCACTAATTTTCCTGTTACTGAAAATGCCACGACTTCGAAAAATTGACGTTTCAATGCTACTTTAGCTCAAAATATAAAAAATGTAGCATTTACCCTCCCTCCGTAAACGCGAGTCAATTTTGTGTGGACAAATTCGAAAAATTGAGTTAGGTAGGTGGCTTTATATATTTGCAATAATAATATATTTAATCAAATTATTTTTCAAATCTATTATTATGATCTTTATTTAGAATGGTTAAAGAAGCTACATGAATTTTTTCAGACTTTTTTTATAAGATTTTTGTCCTTTATAAGATGCGTTGGACACAAGTGACCCATGTTTAGGGTTTAAAGATATCAAATACGTTTACGGTCTAAGTAAATAAAAATAGAGTAGTATAGAAAGTCTATTTTCTGAAAAATCAGACGAAAAGATTCTCCCAAGTATCAATCACGATGTACTATAAAAACTTGCATAATCTTTATAGTACTCTCCACAAAAGAGAAGTGAATAAAAAAGCTAGGATCGTTTTCTGGAGTTTGAAAACTCGGAAAATGGGGTAATAATTCCCCAGGTCGTCGAGACAGAATTTTTCTCGATACTTACCAACAGTTACCATAAAAACTTAGGTATACCGCGGTAAAATGCGTCGAGACGAGGTATGCGATTATTTACGGTCACGTTGCAACGGTATAAGCTTTATTGCAAATGCCTCGTAAATACGAAACCGTTCGCTGTTCGATTCTGGATTTCGAAATTTGTCAGTTCTTGTGAATTCTTACATTCGAGGTTCTTTGTACGTCTACGAACGCGCAAAATTTGAAAGAGTGAACTACTTGAGAGAAATTTTGTTGATTTTGAATCGACCCCTCTTTCATAACGATATTCTGGGACGTTAGATGTAGCTACTTCTGAAGACTGCAAATACATTATTTTTTTTATCTAAATAGAAATGTCGCGTAATATTGTAAATGTGAACAATATTGAGAACAGAAAGACGAACGTAAAGAACGTGATTTATAGACTACGTCATAGTACTGGAATACTACAAATGTTCAGATACTTGGTCAGTTCACAAAATGATATTCAAGTATTCGAATACACCGAAATGTTTGAATATATCTAAATATTTGAACATTCCACGTATTCGAATATATCTAAGCATTCGAATACACCAAACAATAGAACATACCCTAATATTCGAATGTACCAAATACTCCAGAGTAATCAAATACTCGAATATACTCACGTATTCGAATATATCAAAGATTTGAATACGCATAAGTATACGAATATACTGAAATTTTTAAATATATTGAAATATTCGAGTGTACTCAAATATTTGAATATACCAAACATTCGAATACACCCAAGTATTCGAATACACGGAAATGTTTGAATATATCAAGCATTCGAGTCTATTCAATTATTTCAATACACCAAGTATTCCAAGATACTCAAGCATTCGAGTACACCCGAGTATTCGAATATACCAAATACACCAGAGTAATGAAATACTCGAATATACTCAAGCATTCGAATATGTCAAACATTTGAATACGTCCAAGTATACGAATATACGGAAATGATTAAATACACCAAAATATTCTTACGAACCCAAGTATTTCAATACACCCAGGTATTCGAATATACTGAAGTGTTTGAATATACCAAAATAACCGAATATATCCAAGCATTCGAATACATCAAACATTCGAATACATCAAACATTCGAATACATCAAACATTCGAATACATCAAACATTCGAATATACGAAATATTCCAATGTAACCAAATATTCGAATACATCCAAGCATTGAATTATACCAAATATTTTAATACATCCAAGCTTTAGAATATACCAAACATTCGAATACCCCCAAGTATTCGAATATACCAAATAGTCCAGAGTAATCAAATACTCGAATATACCCAAGAATTCGAATATATCAAACATTTGAATATGCCCAAGTATATGAGCATACCGAAATGTTTAAATATACCAAAGTATTCGAACGTACTCAAATATTTGAATATACCGAACATTCGAGTACACCCAAGTATTAGAACATACTGAAACGTTCGAATATACCAAACATTCGAATCTACCGAAGTATTTGAATACACGAAGCATTCAAATATACCAAATACTCCATTGTAATCAAATATTCGAATACAGCGAAATTTTTGAATACCCAAAAATATTCTAATGTATATACCCCAGCATTCAAATACACTCAAGTACTCGACCACTATTCGAAGTGTATGCACAAAATATTTGAATCATTGAAACGTCCGAACATTCGGATACAGACAAATTGTACACGCAGCGGCAGCCGTGGAATTACGTGCGAACAAAAGTATCGTATCGCTGTAATATCGATAGGCGGGGTGAAAGCGAGCCGATCACGGTAGAAAATGTCGTTAGCGCGATTAATTCGACCACTTAACGGCGAGAAATTCAACAGGGAGGCAGAGAGCGCGAAATTACAGCGGTGTAAGGGAGAGCACCTTTTGCCGTACGTTGAACCAAGAAACCGAGCGACCGGCTGAATAAAAAGGCTGCTTCGCCGGCTGCTTCTCCTCCTTCCGTTCATTCCTCGCTATAATCTTTCTTCTCAGTTACTTTATTCTTTTTTCGTCCGTTCACCGGAACAACCTGTTTCACAGCCTCCGTTGGAAAAATCGTCCCAATGCAGGGTACCGGGTGCAACGCGTATACCATGCCGCCGGCCCTCTCGCCCCTCCGCCTCTGCTTTTCATTCGCCTTTCATCGGGGATCCTTCTCGACCGTGCAATAATCAGAAGATTTGTAATTCCCTCGCGTCCTTAACGACGAACCAGAGACAGATTTTTACGGAAGAAGCTTGAAAATTGATGGAGCAGCGAATCGAATCGTGGAGAGGAAATCGGGTTGCTCGTTTAAATTTCCTGCCTTCGAGTAAATTAAGTCTCCACTGCTTCCACGCTGCACCTCTTTATTCTGTTGGATGTATTTTTTCCGCGTCACGAAATGTTCGGTAAGGTATAATGGTTTTTACTGTTCAACGAGGCGTTCAGGAAGCTGCGGTCTCTTGGAAGGTGTGCGTCTTCCGCATCATGGAGGAATGTGTCCATTGAGCCCATCAGACCAGGGCAGATTGGATTTGAAATACTGTTTTGATGTGTTGATTGACATAGTGTTATTTGAAAGTATGGAAAAAGGAATTTTAAGTAATAATTGTTCCATTAGTTGTTATTTCGAACTCTGAAGAAGGAATGGTAATTTTAATTAATACTGTGAATTTCTTGAATTTTAACACTGAGTGAAGTTATAAATGTTTCTTCAAACGGAAGAAGAAAAATGCAGAAAATATAATTATTACGACATGCGTACTGCAATATGGTAGATAATTTTTATTCATAATTGTGGAGCACAGTACTTGAGTGCATTCTTTTTAACTGTACAATAACTTCACTTCAAGCAGGTGCAATATTTTTCAGGAACTTTTATATACCTAGTATTAAAAAAAAATTGTAATAAGCGTTAGTAAAAGATCGTGTCTGGCACCATCTAGTATAAACAATATCTCTGAGCTTCTCTATTTGAATGAAATAATTAAACGGTGTTTCAAGTAATAAAGAAATGAAATTAAACGTCATTTAAAAGAATGTTTCAAATATCAGGTTTATAATATATTTTAAAAACTAAATAACAATATACATAATGCATTAAATGATCTTTTAAAAGTGGCCAAGTCTATGATAAGTCTATGCTACTGCGAAAAAGCGACAAATTTTCAAAAGAGAAAAATCAATAGACCACGACTCAAATGCCATATTCTTGCCTCATAATTTCTTATAATAGCTGTAACAGTTTCTAAGTTAAAGTCTTGCCAGGAAATATTTTTTGTCTGTAAAAAGAAACTAGTTCTTCTCATCAGATAAGGTAAAGGATAAACAAGCATTACCTGTATAAAATATCTGTATGAATTTTATGTACACAGGGCACAAGGTGAATTATTACCCAAAAAAAGTTGCGCCTATATAAATCGATCCAGTAATTTTCCTCTGTGGAGGACAGGATACTTAAATGGTTATAAGTAACTCGTTACGTTCTGCAGATTAAGGTGTGGCTCATTAAAAAAATGTTTTCAGATACATGCATTTAAGATTTTCGAATTTCTCCTATAACTGACTGGTCTGGTGATTCATAAAACGTCCTCAACAACATACGAAAGATATCGTCTATCCTGAAGTTATATTTTCCTGCTAATAAAACGAACGCAGCGGGAAGTATCGCAGAGGAAGAATCCTTAGAAAC
This sequence comes from Macropis europaea, assembly GCA_916610135.2. Classification (NCBI taxonomy): domain Eukaryota; kingdom Metazoa; phylum Arthropoda; class Insecta; order Hymenoptera; family Melittidae; genus Macropis; species Macropis europaea. The sequence goes on from OU744353.1 coordinate 9,590,754, forward strand.
AGACTAAATTGGATTTATCATGTGATTCGATGTTTCTCGGATCACCGAATCAGCGTGCGCGACAATCCCGTAACGAATGCCTTAATTGAAGTTAATTGGAACAGCGGACAAACGGAATATCTATTCGAAAGATATGAAATTGCACCATTACACGTATCTGGACGAACAAAATGATCTAATTGGCGTGTAATCGCGACGCAGAATCCCGTGAGTGTACGCGTTGATTGACCAATAATAAATAATTTGTCTTTTAACGGGGGCAAAAAATGCTTGTGAAGACATGGTGAAAAAACTGTTATGTGATAGGGGAATAACGTTGCTGGTGATAAGGTCATGTGTAACAGACACCCAGCGCAAGAAGGCAGCCGGTTGAAGGGGCGTAAAAGGGCGGTTCTGATAGCCATGGAACCAAACGTTCCTATTACTGATAATGAGGTTACGCTAATCTTCCAGCTAACGTAACACTTACGCCTACGCCCTCGATGAATCGATTGCGATTCTGCTGTACTACGAATTCGACTGTTTCATGCATATAACAATGACTCATATCAATAAATAATTCCTTCATACATTCTGCTATTTTTTAACGAACTTTCATTTTTACTTTTTAGCAATTTATTTTAAGTCCGAATATTTGTACGATCCAGTATTCAACCATTTTATCAACTAAACATTAAATTTGTACATACAACAATTATTCATATCAATAAATAATTCCTTCATACATACTGCTATATTTTAACGAACTTTCATTTTTACGTTTTAGCAATTTATTTTAATTCCGAATATTAGTAGGATCCAGTATCCAACCATTTTATCAATTAAACATTAAATTTGTACATACAACAATTACTCATATCAATAAATAATTCCTTCATGCATTCTGCTATATTTTAACGAACTTTCATTTTTACGTTTTAGCAATTTATTTTAATTCCGAATATTAGTAGGATCCAGTATCCAACCATTTTATCAAGTAAACATTAAATTTGTACATACAACAATTACTCATATCAATAAATAATTCCTTCATACATTCTGCTATTTCTTAACAAACATTTATTTTTACTTGTCAACGATTTACATTATTTTGCAACAAACTATTTCTTAAAGCACAGCACCCAGTCAGTTGCTTAACATTCAAAACAAAATGAATGAACTTTACCGACACTCAAATACGATTCATCTTCTAATTAGCAACGTCACGCGCACAATTAGATCTGTTTCAAGCGAGGACGTGAGATTTTTTTTTCTCCCTCGTGTTTTCCCCGCAAAATGTTCGTACGCTCGTTCGCGAGCGTTATCGCAGCTTTTTCGAAACGCCGTATAATTCCGCGATTTTGCATCAGGATAGGAGAAAAGAGGGCAGAGCCGCGTCGGTCACGCGCCGATTCGTTATTCATCGTGCATCGTGTAATTGCGGATCACCGTTTAAGCGCAATTTGACGCTACGTTGCTACCAACTCGCTCGTTTCATTCCCGCCAACCTTGAAAATTAAGTTCAGGAGAACAGCGGATCAGCCGGAATGTTTTTCGATACAAACGGCTCGACAAATTACAGGCCGTATCTTTCCCACGGTGCTCCCGCTCCACGGTAACTTATTTTTTAAATAAACGTAATAAGACCCGTCTGGTTCGCCTCTGTGAAGTATAACAACGGCAGAAAAGTGGAGCAAATTTGTCGTCTTAATCGATTCCATTCCAACGAGCGTTGAATGAACAATTTTATATGCTTCGTCGCATGAATGAATGCTGAAGTGGGTAACAATGTAAATATGTAAACAATATTTTAACCTGAAATCATTGGTCGTTCGGTTACCAAATTGACAAATGTTACAGACAAATAGCAATATTTGCAAGCGAAGAGCCTGAAACTGGAAATGGGATGCCAAATATTGCTGTTCGTCCATTTGTTCATTCGTAATCAAATAAGTAATTATTAAATCAAAATGTCATCTACACTGCCGCTCAAAAGTATGTCGACACTGTTTTAATTGTAATACCTACCTGAAAACAGTTATGAAATTGTTAATAAATTACACTAAATATTGAAACTCCCACTTTTCTTGCAATTTCCCTTACAGACTATTCTCCTTTTGACATATTTGGGAACATATTTGAATACTTAATTCTGTTCTTTTTGTACTCATCGTGCTCTCGCAAGTGTTCAGAGAAAAATGAATTCGATAGAACGACAGGAAGTTTCCTCACGCTGGATCATGACTCTAAATATTTATATTACAGTAAAGAAGACAGAGGATCACACTAATGCAGTTCAGTCATCGTGAAATGAAAGAAGAAATCCTTAGAAACCGTCCGCAGGCAACAGAATATAATACTCTGTAGATGCACCGCATAAACATTTAATTATTTAGAGGATTTAAATAATTAAATTATTCAATATAATAATACTAGACTACATTAAATATATATATATATATATATATATATATATATATATATATTCATAATAGAATTTAGCAATAAACATTGTCTAACAGTAATAATTTATATTATAAAACAATGATTCATTAAAAATGGCAAGTGTCCACACACTTTTGAGCGGCAGTGTATAATGTCGGTGACGTGGTAGTCGAAGTGTGAACAATGCAGATGTTTGAAGTATGATTCTAGCAATAAGTAAAGTAGACGTGACTTTAAAGGGCCCGGTGTCTGTGCCCCTACACTGGTCGACACCTGGCGACACAGAAAGAAACACGAAGCAAGTCATTGTATTCTAATAGCTCTCTAACTGTTAAACTTGCCAGCTTCTCGAAGCAAGACGACTTTCAGAAGGCTCGAAGAAATCCCTAATTCAGCGAACGAATAACAACGGGCAAACTCTTAATTTGACCTTGTTTCCGCTTCTGCGACGAAACGCTTCTGCACAATACCCGCCACTTTGCGAAGTTGTAAAGCACTCGGACGAGTTCTGATAGCTTAAACCGACAAAAATTCATTTATCAAGCACCGTTTTCCCTTCCCTGCCAACGTATTTCGCCGAGTAAGCAGAAACACCGGGGAACAATATATTTATCCGCGGGGTAATATCATTGTCTGCTGACATCCCGAAAATCCCTAGGGCAACAGAAACTGAAACTGATTCCGAGAAATTGAAGGACGATCTTCGCAGACTCGAATTATGCCGCGATGCTAACGGACTTAATCGAAACTTGAATATTAGGTTGGTAAACAGTTTCATGAGGTTCGATAATTTTGTACGTGAGAACATTTGTAGAAAACTTTGAGATGACTATCTTTAATTAACACGTTGAATTGATTGTCAAAGTTTAATGAAATAATTATTGTTACAAAATTCTGAGCGAAGTTCCTACTGAAATAATCATGTAAGGACAAAAGAACACGATTGAGTACTCAAATCTTTTTTCCTTTACGATTTATATAGAAATAGTCATTTGTACGGTGTTTGATTAGGTATGGCTGTTTTCACTGTGGCACTCGACGTGTTAAAGTAATTTCCTTTCGAATCAATGACTTCTGAAATAGTTCTGGTAGTTTTTCCATTCCGTGACAATAGAGTCGATCTGATACTTTCTTTTTATATTTATTGTTTTAAATTTGCGACTGAACTGTGTTAGGTTATTTAACAAATGTGTCCTGCGTTAGTAGAGCGTGCGTGATGGTATCACTCATTAGTGGTCCTTCAGAAGCTGAGTTTGAAGCGGAGAAATTGGAAACGTTGCGAATTTAATTGCCAATCAAATAGATGCCAGATTGTTACTATCCAGTTAAACATACTAAATCACACACTGATACACTTAATAATATCAATAGTTCGAAATTTCGAAGTTCTCAGTCCTCGTTTCTAACTATAAAAGAACAACTGATACCGTAGTACGTTTCCCTATAAACAAGGCAAATTTTTAGGATAACAATCATAACATGTAATAATTTAAAAATGGTCCAAACTGATTGCATTAGATAACTCACCCTGTATAGTTGATAATTTATCGAGAAACAAAACATCGTATTTGATTTCTCATTCTACTGTATCTGGGTGTATATAGCTGCATATATTTATGTACAGTTCTGTATGGTTGTACACAGACATATACAGTTGCATATAGTGGTATATAGCTGCGTGTAATTGTATATAGCTGTGCATAATTGTATATAATTGTGTACGATTGCATATTGTTGCGTATAGTTGAATATAATTTGTATACTTGCGTATAGTAGTGTATAATTGTATAGAGTTGTGTATAATTCTATATAATTTGTATACTTATGTATACTTGTGTATGATTTTATATAACTTGTACACTCATGTATAGTTGTGTATAGCTGTGTATAGCTGTGTATAGCTGTGTATAGCTGTGTATAGCTGTGTATAGCTGTGTATAGCTGTGTATAGCTGTGTATAACTGCACGCAGTTGTATACAGTTCTGTATAATTATATGTAATTGTGTATATCTGTGTATAATTGTGTGTAATTGTCTGTAGTTGTGTATAATTGCACTCAGTTGTATACAGTTGTGTATAATTGTGCCTAATTTTGTATAGCTGTGTATAATTGTACTCAGTTGTATACAATTGTGTACAATTATTTGTAATTGTGTATAGCTGTGTATAATTGTGTGCAATTGTGTACAGTTGTGCACGCGGTTGTATATAGTTACGTATAATAGTGTATAGTTCCATACAATTCGTTCCATTCGCAGTCACGAACAAAAATACAACATCTTCTACACAAAATCAAAATTTCACGTCAGATATATACAGAACAATACGAGCCGCGGTCCGAAAAGCTCCCAACTAAAAATTTCATGGCGTTTGATACTTCTCACGCGTCCCGCTGCTTACACCGTACGTTACTCGGGACGTGACCGAAAGGACATCGGGACGAGCTTTTGCAATTTAACGTAATACTCGGTGAAAGTGCGACGGCGGATCCGGATAACCAAGAAACTTTCAATTCGGTCCGTAGAGTTTCACACGAGCCGCAGTTACAGTCAACTTACCGGCAAATAAAATTCAATTTTACCGTCGGTTCAGGGAACGCCGGCCGCAATATGGACGCGCCGGGGTAGCCGGAAAGATACCCCGGAAAAGTGCTTTAAAAGGAAAAGTTCATATGATTTGCTTATGGAACATGCATGGGTCTCCCGCGTCCATCGCGGAAAAAAACATAAAATTTTATTGCCAGGCGTACAAACAGACATAAGCCAACCGGCTTAAATAACGCGTTCGCCCATGCCGCGGCAATCGTGTAAAGCATGTGAAGAATGTTTTTCTGCATGAATTTTTAATATTAAACGTTGGAATTGATGGAATTTATTACGATTCAGCTAGGTACTCTGGAATTTATAACCATAATAATACTGTCGAAAAATCGCTTTTATTATAATTGTATTGAATATTATTGAAAATGGAATGCTGAAATTGGACGGTAGATTTTTCAGCTTGGAGAAAATGTATTCGGTTTTAATATTAATTCTTATCTCGAATATATTTATTATACAAATTATAAAATAGGAAAATGTGTACTTGTTGTTAGAGTGTTAACCTCCTACACTCCAAGCAATTGGGCTATACGTTGGTAGTCAACTCCAAGGAGTTTTTTCTTAGATTTATGAGTTACACAAAATGACCACGAAAAAATCTACAGTTTGTTGGGGTCTACGACATTTTTTCAAACTTTAAAGTTTATGTACTACGAATTAGGATAGGAGTAGAATAAACATAAGAAAGTGTAAACACCCAGTGACATTATATATAAATGATAAAATGTGAATTTTATAAGAGTCACTAGTTATTTAATTAAATTCAAAGCAACGGGTTCACATCGACTGTAAGGATACCTCATTCGAATGAATCATTCTAACGTTGCATTCCGTGCACTATAGTTCGATCGAGCCAGAACACGAGTCCATGTGACGCGAGGAAAAACTGTATGGCCGTTGAACCATTTATTCCTAATGACGCAAGAAACGCAGCATTCCCGTTTCGCCGAAACTAAATGGATTTGTTTCCCCGCGCGCGTAGCTTTTTCCTCCCTGCTATTATTCCGCCTTTTCTAACGACATGCTCCGCTAGTCGACCGATAATCTTAGGTCGGGCAAATAAAACCGGACACAATGCAAATGAGCCTGATAAATGCGTCATGCACAATGCATTAATCATCGGGGTACACGGACCCACCCATGGCTTTAATAAAACGATCAGGGATCGTATTAAGACACCTGTTGACAGCGAATAAAACCGAGAAGACCGTGGAAATATTTCACATTCACTTTCGTTCGTTATTAATTCGACTTTTGTTGTTCCACGGAATATTAAGCATGAGAAACATAATTATCGAACGGACAACGAAAGGCTGATGTCGGTGTTCATCGGCCGAGCGTTCTCGCCATGCCCACGCAAACATTATAAGCCAGCCACGAACATTGCTTTTCATGGTGGACGCAATTGATTTCCATCAACTTCGTGCCCTGAGCGAATAAATAACAGTTGACGTGTCAATTTGTGAAATTACAGAATACGAAGGTTTATGAATATTTTGTAAGAGTTTCAAGACTGAAAAGGAGATAGAAAAAGGGAGACGTGGGCCTGATAATACTCTAACCGGTAAAGCTACCGGTAATTACGTAGCAATTGAATTACATAATTCAAACTTTTCAATTAATTCAATTGCTAATTACTGTGATCATGAGTGTAATTGCATTACAATGTAATTGAAATACAATGTAACTGAATTACAGCTCGGAACTCTGAAGAAGTGAGATAAATGTTTATATTTATCTTTCATGTCTAGAATAATTTTGTTCTGTTTGAAAACTTCACCTGGGTTTTTCCTCCTCCTATTACCTCTCGATTCGTAATTCTGATTCAATTACACTGTACTTTGTAACTGTACTTCAATTGCAATTCAATTGAATGAGAGATCTAAATTACGAATTACAATGTCAGTGAATACAATGTCAGTGAATACAATGTAATTGAATTACTTTGTAATTATAATTCATGGAGTAATTCAATTGTAATTCTGCACAACTCTGCCCATCAAGAAACGATGATTTGTTAATACGTTCGAGAAAGAAAGACGCGAGAAGTCATCTGGCGGCGGCGTACAGAAGTAACCACAAGTGTAATATTACTATAAAAATTGTAATTACTTATTCAGTCAAAACCACTGCCGTCATCCGGGGTTCCCATGCAAACAGGTCTATCTCACGTTGACCCATTAAAGAAAATTACTGCACAACTGGCATATAATACTCTTTGTAAACTGGTTAGTTTGTATCGTTTATAATGCCCACCGAATAAATAAATGAGTTGACTTGAAGATAATCGGTATTCGAATAATCGAGAATCTACTGTAATTAGATCCGACCATGCGGGAAAGCGATACAGCGGTTCAGCGTTAATAAAACAAAATGAATCCGGGGCGATTCGTATTGCGGTATCAAGTACCAGATCAGACACGCCATAAATGAAAATTAACTCTAAACTCGGATTTTACGGTCTGGCTGGTGCCCGACTGTAGTGTGTGCAGTTCCCGTGCGAAAATCACCGGTCCACTCGTTTCCAATGGCCATCATCGTAGCACGGGGCCATGTACCGTACACTTAGCGGATAACCATGATGATCAACAGATTTTGAGGAACATGGCATGTGTCACATTGTGCCGGCGTAACGTCTATCAGGGCTGGTTTACAGGATTAAAGGGAACGCAAGAATCAAAGCGCGTGGCGTGTCGAAGAACCCCGCCGCCGTTCCCGCCGAGCCGGTCGTTAAGTGGCGTTAATTAATTTTGCCTAATTGCTAATACTCCACTCCAACTTCCCGTAATTAGAGACGATTAATTCGAAAGCTATCCACCGGTTCTCTCGATCGATATCAATCGTTTAGCGTTAGAGCCACCACGGGGGGTCCTAACAGCGTCCTCCGCCTCTTTCATTAAGCGTAGTCGCGTCGGCGTCGATTAAAGGGAAGATTCGTGCGAAATGCTCGTTAGAAGGGTACACTTTGCCTACTCTCGGCACCCGAGTTGCGGGATCAACACGAGACATTATCGCTCCGCGCCGATCGTCGAATGCTCAAACTTCGACCCCCCCAAACCGTCACGGCAACGTTGCGTCAGAATCCTATGTGGATGGGCAGTATATCAGATCGTGACGTTTCAGACGGTTCTGGGCCGTCAACGTCACGTTTAGGCGGACCAGCTTGATTCAGACTATAGTAACGTCACCGTCACGTCAGATTATTAAAATATTCGTATATAAGTAGATATAGTGGATTACCTATTCCATCATGGCTGCGTGTCAACGTCACGTTTAGACGAACCAGTTTGATTCAGACTATAGTGACGTCATCGTCACGTCAGATTATTAAAATATTCGTATATAAGTAGATATAGTAGATTACCCCTTCCGTCATGGCTGCGTGCCAACGTCACATTTGGACGGACCACTTTCATTCAGGCTATAGTAACGTCATCGTCACATCAAAATATTAAAATATACGTATATAAGTAGATATGGTAGATTACACCATCCGTCATGGTTGCGGGTCAACGTCACGTTTAGACGAACTAGTTTGATTCAGACTATAGTGACGTCATCGTCACGTCAGATTATTAAAATATTCGTATATAAGTAGATATAGTGGATTACCCCTTCCGTCATGGCTGCGTGTCAACGTCACGTTTGCACGGACCACTTACATTCAGGCTATAGTAACGTCACTGTCACGTCAAATTATTAAAATATTCGTATATAAGTAGATACGGTAGATTATACCATCCGTCATGGTTACGAGTCAACGTCACGTTTGCACGGACCACTTACATTCAGGCTATAGTAACGTCACTGTCACGTCACATTATCAAAATATTCGTATATAAGTAGATATAGTAGATTATACCATCCGTCACGGTTCCGCGTCAACGTCATGCCTAGACGAATGAGTTGAATGCACGCTATACATAACGTCATCGCTACATCGCATAATTAAAATATTCTTGTATAGGTATACATGGTAGTTTACAGTATCCGTCACGGTTCCACATCAACGTCATGTCTACACGAATGCACACTATATCTAACGTCACCGTCATGTTATGAAAGTATTATTATGCAGCTAGATATAGTGGTTTACACTGTCCGTCACGATTCAGCGTCACCGTCAGGCCTATACGAATGAGTTTCATTCGCACTATATGTAACGTCACCGTCACATCGCGTTATTAAAATGTTCTTATATAGGTACATATGATAGTTTATAGTATCCGTCACGGTTCCGCGTCGACGTCATGTCTACACGAATGAGTTCGATGCATACTGTACCCAACGTGACCGTGATGTTATCAAAATATTATTATGTCGATAGACATAGTGGTTTACACTATCCGTCACGGTTTCGGGTCAACGTCACGTCTACACGAATGAGTTCGATGCATACTATACCTAACGTCACCGTCACGTTATCAAATTATTCTTACATAGGTAGACATAGTAGTTTATACAATGCGTCACGTCTACACAAATGTGTTCGAAACTCACTACATGTAACATTACCGTCGCGTTATCAAAGTTTTATTATATAGGTGGATATAGTAGTTTACGTCATCAGTCTCGATTTCGCATCAACGTCACGTCCAGACGAACGAGTTCGCTTCATACTATACCTAAGGTCATCGTCATCATGTTATCAAAATGTTATTATATAGATAGAAATAGTAATCTACACTATCCGTCACGGTTACGTACCATCAACGTCACGACTGCACGGATGAGATCGATTGCTACCATACGTAATGTCACCGTCACATTATCAAACTAGACTCACATACGTAGGCGTAGCAGTTTGCGCTATCCGTCACTGTCCTAAACCGTCAACGTCACGTCCAAACGAACCAATTCGATTCACACTATACCAATGCAAATACCAGCTCTTTAATCAACTCTTGGGCGCGTACGTTTACTCACATCACGCAACCGAAATTGCATACAGCTCCCGACGTCACGAACAGCGTGAATCAGACTTTGCTCACTCATAAGCCGCTGAACTCACGCAGAAAGAGACTGGTTGGTTGGCCGATCTCGCGTAAAAATCGCCGGAGATAGAGAGCAATCCAAGTCGGGATGAATTTATCGCTTACCTGGAACAGAAAGAGGATCCCAATTAGCATTCGCGGCATGCAAATTTCGACCGCCAGATTACGCGAAGTTCTGATGAAATATAGTAACTTTGGAAAACTGCGCCGGTATATACGCTGATACGACTTACAATTAGTATGATCCGTATAAATACAAATGATTTATGCAACAGATTGTGAAGGCGTATCTGAAGGAGCGAGGCAAATTTAAATTCTACATCTTAAAACGAATGAAAAACTGTTTTAATACACACGGATCCATACAACAATTAATTTTGAGATATAGTTAATTGGAACAAGACATATCTATATTTTGGATGCAGATAGAATTCTTTGTTCCAATGATCAGATGGTTTTGCAATTTTACTCCTGCATGTGCAAAATGCAAGTATACCGTTTTTTAAATATAATGTTTTTTAATACTAATGGATTCCACTAAACACGTGTACTATAATTAAATATGATTGTATCTCAAAAATAGTTCATTAGTACATGTTTCTGAGTTTTGAGATAAAAAGTCCGTACAATTGAACTACTAATCCTTGTAATATTACTTTACTATAATTCATGATTAAATTTCATTATCAGATTGACCACAAAGCGGAGGAAATTGCAGTTCATTTAATTAAATCGTTGCTAAAGTCTTTGTCTTTATTTGACAAATAAGCTTGTATATTAGCAACTGTTTAATATGATCGTAACGCGTGTCCAAGCCCAAAGTGGATTAACACCCTGAATACGTTATAATATTCTTTATCTAGTCATCTACCAATTAAGTCAAACTTTTAACTTTATTAGGTGCGTGATATCGGCTAAACTATTCGCGTACTGCAGAAACGGATTATGTCCTTTTGCGCTTAACGGCTCAGATAATATCAGTTACGAACTGAAACTAGGTCCGCACAGTGTAACGTGAATGCCCCTGCCATAAATCATACTGCATAAACGCAATAATTCCCTGCACCCTGTTGATTACGATCCATTTTTCGCAAAGACTGTCAAAGCTATAATTGACAGCCAATGTACTCCCTTTGTACTCTAGACAATCAAGGATGGTATCTTTTGAACTGACTATGTTAAAGGACACTGGACTTTAATTTTAATGAGCTTTTGCATGCTGATAGATCATGTTACTATACACGGTTTAGGGTGTTAATGGTTAATAGTTTAATAGATATTTAATATTAAACTTTCGATAGAGTCTATCTACCCTACAGTGAAACAGGCAAGGTGCTAGGTAGCTACACAGAGTTTCATTTTGCATTAAATATCTTTTAAACTATTGACCATGTACGCCTAAAATCATATATAGATAGATTCGTAATAATGTGATCCATCAATATGCAAAAGTTCATTAAAAACTGAGACAACCACTTGGGTAGCCTTCTTTGTAAGTTGCAGTTGAAGTCTCCCTCTGTCTGCCTCTGTCTCTCTCTCAATTCAAATTAACGCATTTATGGGAGGAGGGAACGTGGTTTATGACGTTTCTTTGGGAAGCCGTAGCACGAGCCACGAGTCCTCGATAGCTACGAAAAAGCACCTGCCAGGCGTGCGGCAGGTGAGAGATTCACCTGCCCACAAGCTGGCTGCTACATCCCTCCCGATTTCGTACGAGGACCATTTGCCACATGGATACGATCAAGATGGTGTATTCTACCATTAGAGAGTGAAATAGCAAATCTGAACAGGTAGAACAAAAAGAAATACCTCAGCAGTTCTCTGTAATCTATTTTTTCGAAGATTCCCCGGTCATTTCCACCTGTTACTGGTCGTATTTCCTGCGACCTTCATTAAACGTTTTAAACATTTTATTTCCGGCGCGTTATCGTTTTATTCCGCCCGCATGAAACGGATTCATATAATTAACGTATTCGTGTAATTACATTATGTTCGAAAAATATTATCGAACGAAATCGCCCGTTAATGAGTTGAATGTATGTGCGTTTCAGAAGCTCCACGTAATTACCGTCGTTAATCGATCATGTCGCCACCAATAAAACACAATAACTGTGCGGCGCCATTAATTATCCCACGGCACACTTTACAACTCGGACGTCCACGCAGAAAAGCAATTTTCACTGTGTACACGACTCTTTAATCACGGAATCCTTTACAATCGAATAAACCTTCCACCCCATAGACTGCGCTGGTTCGCGTTGCAAACGAAAAGGAGCCATGACGCGATCCCTGCCTCGATAACGACAAACAAAATTCAGCAAAACGTTGAGGCAATACTGGGTGTCCAGGGACTGAAAGCGACCAACTTTTTCAGTACGTCCCGCGGGTCATTCTGATGCAGAAAAATAGATCATGTACATTGTCGTCTGTTAGTACAGTAGAGCCTGCCGTATCACAACCCCCATTATCCGAATGTTCTGGTATCCAAACAGCCATTTCGTGGAAAGTTGTGTGATTTAGCAGCCAGAAAAATATGGGATCCTTAAATATTAAAACAAACTGTCAATCTTGTTGATCTCTATTTGAATAAATGAAGGTTAATTTAAAAAAAAAGTGATTGCTCTATTATTTAAAAATTCTGTTATCCTGCCACATTTGTCTTCCTATTAGTTCGGATACGGGAGGCTCTGCTGTATTAAGACACTTGTCAAATTTAAGAAGAACCGGAAAACGTTATGAGTAGACTGTGGATTTTTATGCAAATATACATTTTTAGACTTCAATAGTTTTTATTTACATGCAGCTGATCAAACAGAACTATTGCGGAACTGCATTTTGGGGTTGAAATGTTTGAAAGTACATTTTTTGTTTGATTTATTCTATAAAATGTGCATTCCTCATGAACTTGGATATGTTAAATTGCATAAAGATCCGCAGTCTAGTTATGAGATAATTGAAGGGCTCGAATGTACACTGTGCTCTTTTATATTTTAGACCACCAGGGTTATGTAGGTACGTCACTATATCAGGATATTCGCTATGAAAATTAATTAAAAATCATATTCTATCTTTGTTGATATATCCTCTCGGTTTAGATACAATACTTATACAAGCCATGGAAAAAAGCTAGCACTGAAAAGTATTTGTACTGACGCATTCAAAGCTTACAAAATAACTTTGTCTTCTTATACTGTCGATCTACTATTTACATAATGAACTGTTAAAGCTAAGGGTGTGCTTAACCTAACATAAGACAGCAGAAGTACATATGAAAATTAGGTAAAATATCACATAATCGACAAAAGTTCCTAGTGTCCTATTACTTGTGGATGGCAATATACGCAGGGTGTCCAGAAGGACCTGAACAGATTAAATGTGCACTATGAGCAAGTGATATAAGACACTCAGTGTGATATGTCATTTCTGTACAATAAACTCTGGCCATGCTGTATCATATCTCTCAGTCCACCAATTATCAGTATACATAATGACTGTCATACACCCACAAAAACTGTATCCACCCAACCAGTGAAAGCCGCAGTTCTATTTGATACATTTGATTTATAATGAATCTGTCATATCAGATCACTGTGACCATGGTACAAGATAGCTACATTGTGGTCATCATGCCAACCCGCAGAAATTGACTATGTATAACCCAGAAACAAATTTTCAGACTGCATCTTCGTCGATAGGTAGCATGCCCTAGAATCCTCGACCATCAGACTCAGCAAGGATTATTCTGATAACGGATGACCAAAGACCTACGGCACACAGTACCTTTTCGGTCATGCAGGGTGGCTACATTCCGGTCATCATGCCAAATGAACAGAAATCGACTATGTGTAACCCAGAAACAAATTTTCAGACTGCATCTTCGTCGATAGATAGCATGCGCCAGAATCCTTGACCATCAGACTCAGCAAGGATTATCCTGATAACGGATGACCAAAGACCTACGGCACACATGACCTTTTCGGTCATGCAGGGTGGCTACATTCCGGTCATCATGCCAAATGAACAGAAATCGACTATGTGGAACCCAGAAACAATGTTCAGACTGCATCTTCGTCGATAGGTAGCATGCGCCAGAATCCTCGACCATCAGACTCAGCAAGGATTATCCTGATAACGGATGACCAAAGACCTACGGCACACATGACCTTTTCGGTTCAGAACGACCTGGCAAACACGTTGGGAAAGTTGTTCGGTTGATTCCCGGGGCCAGGCTGCACAACAAACGAGTCACGAGTGCGTGAAATGCATTGCGCAGAAGTCGGCGGAGCTGCACAAGCAATCTCTCGCGCGACATCCCTTCGTCCCCCTGGAGACGGCATGGCACACGGTTGAAACAAAATGCAATAGGGGTGGCGGCGGTGCGCCCCTCGGCTGTGTAAACAGTCTCGAAGACTGCGGCGTCCGCATTGTACGGCACTCGAGCGGAACGATACGAACGAGAGACAAAACGAAACGAAACGTCTCACGGAAGCGGCTAGGAAAGCAGGTGGTGCTGCAGGTGCGCTCCGACCCTTTCAGACGCGGAATTACCGAAAGCAAACTTTCCGCATTTAATGCGGTTAAGCCATAATCGGATCTTCCAGCTCGACACGGAGCGTTGGCTGCGCCGAGGTCTTTAGAGGCTCGTGCCGTGCTCTACAATCTCCTCGACCAGCTTTTCGAGAAGGCTCCTTGCGTGACCAAATAGTAGACCTAATGCACGGGAAAGCGATACCTGCGATTGCCTTCGGTGTTTCGCTGTCGATTGGACGATGTTACGTGTCTCATACTAATTGAGAAAATTATACTGTTTGATAACAGCTTTGAGACCTGGGGGTAGGTCTCAGTTAATGGTCAATGTGGAGTTTTTTGAAATTTTGCACGTTTGCATCTGTATAAATGGTACCAATCTTCCGGTAGATCCATAGAGGGTGGAGTAAAGAGGTGAAGGTGTCCTTCACCTCAACTTTTTAACAATTACGGGTGGATTAGTGGCGATTACTTAAAAATATAGCAACAAATGGAGCTTTCAGACGACATACAATTTTTATAGTTTGCTATATATTATCTTACTCGATGTACAGACATTTTTGTAATACTTTCTAGCCCAAAAGATTCATATTAATTATTATAACAAAGAACAGTATCAACCAGTTGATATAGATTTTACCCCAAAATTATATCAATTATACTTTGATCGGTGCTCTTACAGATACTATAAATGGGATGGTGGAGCAATTTTTTCCTTTACGAATTATAGCTTCTACTTGGTTGTCCAATAGTTCTAATGACTTTTACTTATGTAGAGTAACTACTATTCTACACAATATGCTCAAAACTAATTTTTCGCTTACTATAACACAAGAATACTTTTTACTCGTTTAACAATAAGAATAACTCAATAATTTGTTCACTATAGAATATGTGACACATGCAGATCTCAAGATTAACACGTTTTAAGTTATCTGGCAGCAATAGTACTTGCATCTTATAGGAGATTTTTGCAAACCTGCACGGTATCAAAAAGTGTTTCTAACCCTCTATAACGCCATGTGACTTGAAAGTTATATACCTGTATACATCTATATTTTTTAAGTATTATTTCGTTCATTTATCATGGTGTACAACTGTATTCTACGACTATACTGCCAACAAGGAGTCCATTCAGTTATTATTATGTTTATAGCCCGCGATACGAATTTTTTCATTTATCTTCATCATTTACCTGATGAATCATTTCCATCACACGCAAAAAAATTTGGTTATAGAGGGTTAATTAAAATAAGAAGTTTTTATGAAGGAATGTCTGCATGACCCCTTTTTCATGCTTGAAGTAAAGCATGCTTCTAAACTTTGCTACCTACATCAGAAACGCCCTGTATATTCAGGCTTACTTTGAGGATCTACATACATTAACTGAGAATTTTTTATTTAGTTCAATGGGTACTGCAAGTCTGCCAGACTAGGGCCACTTTCTCAAAATTCCTTCTACAATTTTTGTTACCTCAATTCTGCCAGTTGCCACGAAAATTCTACATTCTGTGTAGCACACCTTCGTGCTTCTTGGTAACGATTGACGTATCATAAACCCACGTGAACGCCATCTTGGGACTCGGGGGCCAGTTTTTCCGAAGCAGGAGCACGTGCGACACTCCCGCACTGCATACCTGTGTATCCCCGAGCATTACGCTCCCACGGGGCGTATGCAAAATTTAGGAAACCTTCCAAAAATTTGTTGGCCTTCTTGCAACCTCGCTTCAGCTTATAGACCTCTAGAACTCTTGCAAAGACTATGCGTTTCTTCGAATCGATGAATATTTCATTCGAAGCATCTCTATTTTTGTATGAGAGGGAAAGGAACATTAGTTCCACGTTTGAAAATTTTAGGCAGAAAGTAGAAACGTACGCAGCATCTTGTGATAGTTGACTGAAAAAATTATTATGGCAGTGTGATTCATTATTACAAATTTACAGAGACGAGCGAGGGCACAGAGAATAATTGATTATAAGCCGTACGTTTAATTTTGTTTGCAGCAGAACGGCCGGCTTATGCATACGCTTCAAATATTAATAGTATGGTAAAACTGCCATAATGCGCTTGTAATTTGGTTGTGTAATTATAATATATTATTCCATGTGTATGTCCTATAGCCACGTTTGTTCGCATTCTGCGAATTTTGAAAAAGGAAATTAGTTTTTCTTGCGTGGCAATTGCTTCCTGTTAACACAGAAATTATTTTTAATTTGAATTCATAGAATTGGTAAATAATTTCAGACGACACTATATTTCTTACTTTTATTATTTTATTTTATTTTTGTATTTAAAATTCTTTTCTTTTTATATCCCTTCATAGCTGCTTCTAATGGAAACTCTGCAACGAATTTTGCCCCCAAAACCAATACAAAACCAAAATATACCAAAGCATTCTTAAGTGAGCTATAAAAAAATATATACAAGGTTCCATTTAAAAAAGAGAACTTGATTTTCATATTTTTGAAAATATTATTGTAAAAAAGAATTCGTCTTCTCCAAAAAATTTGCACCCTCATGCCACGCAATTTTCGTATAAATAATTGTTTGTATCTCCAATACGTTAGTATTAATAATGAACTGTCCACAGTTATCGCGAAGGTACTGTATATTTAGGTGTACGCCTGTACTGTGTATTAAATAGCCGTGAATAGAAATTCTCAGCAGTTCCTTTCTTGCAGTTTGCGTCTGTTAGCAAACACACCTGTAATTATAACAACAATAGCGAGTTCATTGTACAAGCAGAGAAACACGTTGCTTCATACGGTGAACGCATACTCGTTTCTCGTCCTCCAAAAAAATTTGAAGACTGAGATAAAACATCATTCAAAAAGGTTAATTGGAGGGCTTATGTTTACTAACAATTTTTTATCAGTTCAATGAGGATCATAAGACTGCAAAATGTTGAACCATCATATAAAAACACTCAGTATTGCGTGTTCTACAACAATTTTAACACTATGACTTCTATCGGCGCTTATGGGGGCTTGACAAGGTTGGGTTGGGTCGGCCTGCAGTCAAAGAGTTAATTACGACACTACACATTAATGTAAATAATATCACGGAAGTGTTGAAAGAAAATATAATTCATAAAATCGAATTTAAAAAATCGTATAAAAAAAATTACTTCTGTTAAAGTTTAATTCAAGAGACATTAGAACAAACAAATTTTGCCATAATGCTAATAATATTTTACTACAATCAATGTACCTAGAGGTGTGCATGTTGCATTCAAACACTAAACTCTAGCACACACGATTAGCAAAAATCATAAAGTAAGGGGTTGATTGAAAAAAGAACAAATTTTGTTATAATGCTATTAATATTATACTACAATCAATATACCTAGAGATACATGTATGCTGAATACTGGAAATGACTATCACAACATATATTAAAGCATTCAAATACTAAACTTCAGCACACGCTATTCAAAAAATCATAAAACCGGAGGGGTTGGTTTGAAAAAGAACAGGAAAATCATGCCCGTGTAACTAAACTGAGCTCGCCTCGTACCTAGCGAGGGGTAGAAGCAACTTCCCATCAAGCCTGACTATTCTTGCGCGAGGATTGCAACCTGAAACGTCTTCCTCGACGCGTTTTCTTTGCAGTAAGGATCTTTCTGTCTTCTTATGCGTTTCAATTTCAATGCACCTAGCCATTCAATTAATCGTGCGATGCTACGTCCGTGTAACGCGCGTAACGTATAATTGCACGTCGGGGAAGCCCCTTTTTAATGACGGCCATTACTCTTTAAGGGGTTTTTGCGCGGGACACAGCCATTGTCCCCTTATTTATTCTGTATGTTTATTTCCCTCTCATTGTGTGCAAATAATGCTCTGGGAATAAAAACAGTCGCAGCGGTTGCAACTTCCGCCATCTTGTCGACGCCTGATACCTAATTTCGAGAATTAAAGCATTTCTTGTAATACGGATAATTGAGATTCCATAAACTGCGTAAGCAGCGTCTGATTCTGTTGTTGCGTTTACAGCTTGGCTGACTGTAAACGGATGTTGCGTTGTTTTATCGTTGGCATGTTAGTAAATCTTTCAGTAAGCTCAGATAAAAGATTCATTGTTTGTTATGTTGAAATATAAATAGGGTTTATTAAATATTTATCTTGTGAACAGGGTTGGGATAGCAGCTTTTTGACTTTACTATATATTGTGGTTAGCTAATTTTAGAAAATGATGGCTTCTTTTTATTAGTAAAAGTTTCATTGTTTGTTATGTTCAAATATAAATAGGGGTTTTTAAATATTTATCTTATGAACAGAGTTGGGATAGCAGCTTTTTGACTTTACTATGTATTGTGGTTAGCTAATTTTAGAAAATGATGGCTTCATTTTATTACTAAAAGTTTCAGTGTTTGTTATGTTCAAATATAAGTGGGAGTTTTTAAATATTTATCTTGTGAACAGGGTTGGCATAGCAGCTTTTTGACTATACTATGTATTGTAGTTAGCTAATTTTAGATAATGATGGCTTCTTTTTATTAGTAAAAGTTTCAGTTTGTTTTGTTGAAAAATAAATAGGGTTTTTTAAATATTTATCTTGTGAACAGGGTTGGCATAGCAGCTTTTTGACTATACTATGTATTGTAGTTAGCTAATTTTAGATAATGATGGCTTCTTTTTATTAGTAAAAGTTTCAGTTTGTTTTGTTGAAAAATAAATAGGGTTTTTTAAATATTTATCTTGTGAACAGGGTTGGCATAGCAGCTTATTGACTTTACTATGAATTGTAGTTAGCTAATTTTAGATAATGATGGCTTCTTTTTATTAGTAAAAGTTTCAGTTTGTTATGTTGAAAAATAAATAGGGTTTTTTAAATATTTATCGTGTGAACAGGGTTGGGATAGCAGCTTTTTGACTTTACTATGTATTGTGGTTAGCTAATTTTAGAAAATGATGGCTTCTTTTTATTAGTAAAAGTTTCAGTGTTTGTTATGTTGAAAAATAAATAAGGTTTTTTAAATATTTATCTTGTGAACAGGGTTGGGATAGCAGCTTTTTGACTTTACTATGTATTGTGGTTAGCTAATTTTAGAAAATGATGGCTTCATTTTATTACTAAAAGATTCATTCATTATCCTGTTGGTGAATTGAAGGAAGTGTATACACTGCCAGCCAAAAGTTTGGGACTCTTCATTGCATTTTCTGGCATAATTACTGAAACGTAACTCTAACGGCCATGTGTTTTACCTGGGATTAGAAATGGATGATAGTGTGCCTTGTTTTGTTAATAAATATCAATGTAAACAAATAAATGACTACTCGTAGACTGAAAAGGTCCAATATATAACCCATTACACTAATCTTTTCCCTCTTCTCCACGGTAAATCTTTTATTTGCAGTAACTGAATAGCGAAAATGCGTTGTAATATATTTCAAGTGGCATCCAACATATGTTTATTATAATAATCTTTTCTTCTTGCCTCTGTTTCTAGAATACGCTCCCACAGCTTGTCGGACAAGCTTGAGATACCTGTATATTTTTCAAAATCGTAATATTATTAATCGTTGCAATTTGTGTGGCTATTGGTAATGTTAATTGAAGGGAAACATTGCTTCTGGCGGATGTGAGTAATAACAAAAAATTGTTTTCCGTTCGCATAGGTGGAAGCCGTGAGACTGGCGACTTTAATTGCCTGATTTCCTAATTATAAGAAAGAAATCACGCACGAAGAAAATCGCACCAGAGAAGTTTTATTTCCGCCATTCTGTATCTTGAATTATATTCCATCCACAATTACTTGATAATACCGCTTTAATTATTGCTGCACTTTAACCTGACAGACACACGAGCGGCTTAACACTTGACTATACCCACATAATTTAAAATTAAATCTTTGTGTAAATGTCGTTGCGTTATTTTACCAAGAAATGTGTGTACTTTTAAGTAGATATTAGATATGGTCAGCGAGGCTAACGCTTTTACGCGATTTTCTCACGTCTTGTCATTTCATCACTTCCTTTGCAAAATGGTTATTATACTTCTTTCTAATAAATAATGATATTCTACGTTTGTAATGTTATTTACTATCACTGAACTATTATGTGCTATTATCATTTAGTAATATTGGCGTAATCGATCTCTCGTTTTTAACAATATGTACAAGATGTTTGTCCTACCCTTTCAGAAATCGGAAGAAGTTATTTAGTGTTCATTCAATTCGATAAAAATGGAAGGCAAGGGGGAAAAAAGAAGGAATATTACTAAACAGCTTCATTGAGAAAATCAATTTTTAATACTTTACTGCATCAGTAAAGAAACAAGGTCCAATGAATGTAACTGTATATACTGTATATATAATTATACAAAACTATAATTATTTTACATTATTGTAGTTTGTCTTTCAAGTTGAACATTGCAGAATAAAAATGGACATACTCTGTACTTTCCCTTATCCTTCAAATATGGCACCTAACTTCCCTTTTCCTTGTTTGAGAATTTCATGTTGAATATTCACTATATCTATGTCAACAATACTTCATATGAAAGAAGGATCGATATGTCCAAAAATAGATAATAGTCTTTTAACATACAAAAAGAGCTAAGAATTTGAAGACATACAGTACTGGTAAAGGTGACTAATAAATGTTTATCAATGTACAGTGGCATGCAGAAGTTTCTGGACACCTCGTATTTCCAATCGTGCGTTAAACAATTCATAATAAATTTAGATTTACGTACACATTAAAAAATTAAAAGAAGAATCATGCATTCCATCTTTATCTTCTGTTTGACCCATTTTTCAACATAATGTCAGGTTAAAACACAGTTTATTTATCATAAACGAAAGCAAGGATATAAAAT
Organism: Macropis europaea; assembly: GCA_916610135.2. Lineage (NCBI taxonomy): Eukaryota > Metazoa > Arthropoda > Insecta > Hymenoptera > Melittidae > Macropis > Macropis europaea. Next base: position 9,612,120 of record OU744353.1, read on the forward strand.
CTACTGTCCGGAAACTTTTGTACGCTACTATAAGTCGTAAAACTGAGAGTGTCCGCGGACTTATGGACATGAGTGTATTTACGTGCTTAGCATCTTTAGAAAAGTTGTAATGTCCAGATTTTTCTATCCACAAGAAACTTGCAGGCGACTCTGCAAATGAGTCGGACAATTTCATTCGAGCTAGGACGGAATAAAAACAGTGAAAGAAGAATTACGAGACTGGAGTTATTTGGAAGTGCGTAGAAGAAGGAAGCGTTTAATCGATGAGAGTCGTTGAATCGCCTGCTCTGCTCCCCCTTCGATTAATTATCCATTTAGTGAGAACACAGATCGTTTGCTGTTAATGGCACCCTCGTTGATCACCCGGCTTTTTTCCGCGCTCGCTATAATATAAATTCGAATGGAACACCGATCTATTACGACATTTTGACGACCCTTATAAATGGAGAAATCCCGACCAAGGGTCTCTTTTCCTGAATCAAACAACCTGCTCAGTGAAAACGAGTCTCCGCGGCTAATAGACATTTAATGCGATGCAGGTTGCATTCTGCGACTCGGTATTGATTGGACACTCCCGGTATAGTAGGCGAAAGGAATTTAGTATGGTTGTAAAGTGTAGTCGATAATAGAGTCAAACTGACACCTGCGTTTTGAGTATTGAAATAATGGACGATAAAATTGAACAGGAAGTTCAAGATCTTATAAGCAGAGATAGTGATCAAGAGTAAGATTTTTCAAACGACTCCTGGCTCGAAATATAGTGACTAATACGTATTGGGATGATGATTTATAAAAGGGTGATTATTGTGGCTTCTGCAGCATGTCCACGTTTTAGGGGTTCTCACCTTCAAATATGAAGCGAAAATCAGTAGCGCAGATAAACTATTTGAATTTTTGGAAAAAGAGAATGTGTTATGTGGCGGAAGTTATTTTTGGCTCAAACCAATATAAACAAGCCGTAGAATTTTTATTTTTTAATCAATCACTTGTATACAAATTCGTTATAAATTTAAAAAGTATTCTATATGTGTGGGTGAGCCATTTAACTCTGCCACTTAAATTTACTTGTAAACTGTTTGTTGTACAAAAAAATGGTTCAAACGAAAGTTGTTTGGTATCAAGCGGGGCGTGCAACATAATAATTAGTTTTTTGATATTTCGCTTTTTTATTGAGGTGTGAAGGTGACTTTGAGTTTTTGTATCGTAATGTGTAATATTTGACCTTGGTAACAAATCTTGCACTAACACTTTGTATATCACCAGAACACTGAAACTTAATCCTTCTGTCTCTAAAAATACCTATATTGGTACCAAATCTTCCACTAACCCATTGTATATCACCAGAACACCGAAACTTATCCCTTCAACGTTATTTCTCCTTCTTAATTTTGGCAAATGATCTTTACATTTCGTGTTTACCGTGATCTTAACTTACACAATAAAAAAAATCTTGGTTTCAATGTATATGACCCCATTATATTTCTTGCATCTAGCATAATTTCACTATTAATTCGTTTCAAGTACGGAACAAATTCGACGACAATGATTCACGTCACAAAGGTTCGTTCCTAAGTTGCAGCATTCACAGTTTCCAACTCAATCCCCGAGCATTCTCGGCCAACTTCTACCTGGCAGCCGCGGCAGTAAAATTTGTTGCAACTTGGGGAATTTATTTACGCCGTTAAAACGTCTGCTATGCGTATTTCCATGTAAACGGTTCACGAATTAGTACAGCAAGCTGGTTTTAACAATATGTTAATGTTAATGTCGTGACGTTAACGCGGGGAAAATTCTATAAAGTTTGAAACACAAAGTACACGCTCTTTGTCCACCAGTATTAGGATTCTTATCAAACTTAACCTCTTCAAGCATACTGACACGTATGGGTACGTTTAGTTTGTTTCTCTAATTCAATGGTTACAGATAAGTATATGACATCTAACGGCCATGTGAGTGTATATTATTTTTCTTACACATCTTTAAATTTTGTTCATTCTTTATTCCATATTTTGTAGATGTTCATTTATATTGAGTAAATATTACTTTCCCTAGCTTCGAAAAATTTGTCTCTGAAGAGGATTATGAAATTATTGGAGGATTCAAACAGAGAATGCTTCATTTCATACTTTATACCAGTGATGGTTACTGGAGCTGCGACTTACCCCCACTCTAGGTCCATTCCCCTCGTTCCCTCCACGTTCCCCCTCAAACTATTATCGTTCTAGATCACAGCCTATGTGAGGGGAATGGACCTAGAGTGGGGGAAGGCCGCAGCTTCGGTGACCATCACTTCTTTATACGAAAAAGGAAGTGTATATTCGATATTATATCACAAATCTCCTCATGGAAATTAATTCTTCAATCCTCTTTTTGCTAATGCAGCACCCTAGCTTCTTCATAGCATCTTTGGTATTCCTCCTGTGAATATCTCAATAGTTTCTGGTAATATTTTGTCACATTGCTGTTGCAAGTGGTTCCACAAGTCAGTTTTGATTCTGAGTCGATTTTTCGCATTTTTCAGGCCAGTCCATTCTGTTTAGATTTACTCTATTCAGTTCAAATCGAGTGATTGGAAAAGCTAATACAATAGGACCTTGATTATCCGAATTATGATTCGTAACAGTAGGATTCACATTGCATCTAAATTTCGCATAAAAATGATATTTTTATTTTAGAATATAAAATACAGAGTAGTGCAAAATTGAGTGCACAGGGTCATTAATGATACTTCCAGCTTATAACTGACATAGGATATATTAATTTCCGGATGATAGGTGCGTGAATAAATGAGGTTCTACTCTATGTACATGAATTTTTCTTTATTATTCTCTTACGACTGTTCTCCATAATTTTTGCAGACTTTTACAGTAATAGAAATAGAATGTCGTATTTCCCTAATAAAAATAATAAGTATCTTAATATTTATGAAGAACGATGTACACCTTTAATTAAGTTTCATTTAAAATAATAACATAATTGTGACATTATTTTACTTCGAAATTATCGTTAAGGACGTAAAATTCAACTCTGTAATCCTGAGTCGTTCAGAATCCTCAAATATCTTGCTTTTGACAATGTCTGAAAGAGTATTGCGTAATCTTTGCGCTTATCGTCAGCTGTAAGAACGTTTTCATTCATTTATGCGTACGGTATCGATTTAAGAGTACTTTTATGAAATAATGAGCCAGCCAATTTTGGGCGTTTAATCCCTCTGACTTTGACCTCGAGGATTGACCCCACAGTCATCCGTGTTCATGTGGTAGCGGTAATAAGTGTTTCACTGACTTTCTCAGACGCCGACAACGCTTACGCCAGTGTGATTTCAGCTTGTTAGCGGTAATGACGGAAATTACCCCTGACGAAATCAAGAATTTTAACTGGAGCAAACTGCAGACTTCTCGTGAAATTTCGCTGCTCCGAAAGAAAGTTCCAGAGGAACAACGATTCTTAATTCCCGTTCATTGAACCCCCTGGTAATTAATACAAGCTCTACATAAATACTACCTCCGCGTTATTGAAATCCGCGAGGGAATAAAATAAAAACTGTCCTTTATATCTGTTAGATGATGGCTTTTACATCGTGGCTCTTGAATTTTTATAAAATAATGGTATATTGAAACGGACACCGTAATTAATAGCTTCTGCATTACTGTAATCAATTCCTCAAGGCACACGGAACGCACTGGGAAATTCTCACATTAAATGTACCGATAAAGTTGTAGCTGAAAAAAAAAATAGAAAATCGCAGAGGAAGCTCATTTGTAAAATGTATATTTTACATGAATTTTAAGCCAATGCCTAATAGATACTTTCATTCACCCTTTGAGTCCTAAAGAATGATGTGTATAATTATATTATAATACAGAATATTTTCTTCTCATACAAAATTTGAAATTTAATTTTAGTTTTATCACTATATACAGTCCAAGATGTTGTTAATACGAAGATTCTTTGAAAATTTACTGAAACATATTTGACTATATAATTTATTTAAAAATATAATAGAAATTTTAGAATGTAAAAAAGATGTGTCCCTTCTATATAAAACATTTTTTGTATCTTCAATAAGTTAGGAAATATACATTCAGTTTACGAAGCTATGCGAACATGTCACAATGAGAGTAATAGCATGAACAAAGCCAAATATTTCAGGAATGCTAACTTTTGGGATAAATGTATCTTAGTACTTTTATACTTAGAATTCACAGTTCTATCGAAATCCAGCCTAAAAAATTGGACATTTCATTTAAAAAAACAAAATTCACCTCTAGATGTCCTCTACTCCTCCACCTCTAAAGAAACTATTCATACTGTATTATGTACTTCTTCATATCCTACAACTTTTATAAGTAACATTTTCATCTATTATTTAAAATAACGATGGTATTCCAGGTGGACTAAGCTGGTGGGATACCCTGTATGTACATTGTGTATCTGTTTATGTAAAAATTTTAGTCTCACCAGAGGAAAACCTCATGCAATATCTCATCGTGCATCTACACCATAAACCTTGCCACTAATGAAGCTCACAATGAATTGAAACAAAAACTGCAATTATATAAAACATTGTTCATAAGTACAGTAAGATGTATAACTTAGATATGTTTGTACACAGACCGCTAAATGTAACATGTATTTCTGATACCTAATTGCCTTGTGTATTCACACAAAATAAGTATTTCAAACAGAAAATAGCAATAAACAAATCCTGAAAGAACAACCCTTAATTAAAATGCTCCCTTTCCTTTGGATCACCCTTCAACACTTTGACTGCCATGTCACTCATATATGTGTGACACTTAAATTCAGTTGTGATTTATCTGAACACGAACACTATTAGTAAAATACTTGAGAACATCTAATAGTGGCAGTAGGAAGTATAAATAATTACGAACATTATTAATTAAAAAGAGTATAATTTTAACCCTCTACAGCCCAAATTTTTGTCGAACTGTAAACAAATTTATATAACGTGAAACCAATAAATAGCAACCTCTAAATACAAATTAACAATGAATTTATGAATTTGTGTTTTTGATATCTCAAGTTAGAGTTGATAATCGCTACAAAGAATCCTTTTGTTTACCAAGGAGACGTTATAAAACATGATGTATACTCCACATTGCGGCAAAAAATTGAGTTAGATCAACAAGATATCGATATATTGGTATTTGATTTCAAAGACACACCGGGCTACAGAGGGTTAACTTGCTGTCACGTTGTATTAGCATCTAGAAAGTCGTATCGTTTTCAGCCTGCACGGTATGGCAGTGAACGTGTTCAATCTCACGCACGGAGAAAAACCGAAAGAAGAATTATCAGAAACATTATTTCAGCTTCCCTGTAATCCGCGGCGACACGTTCGGCCGCGGAAACGAGCGTCTATTAAAAAAACGTTATTATTTGCGACGTTGGCTGAGGCTTCCTGCACGGGGGAAGGAAACGCGGACAAACGGTGAGCAAACATTACCACTCTAAAAGGGATTACCTGGGAAAAAGGAGAAGCAAAGGTTCCAGCCGTATCGGCCCGGTAATCCTGGCGAGTAATGATTTAATGACGCCTACGTGGCCCGTTTCATAATGCGCTTCCGCTATTTATTTATACGCGAAACGTGGCGATAATGCACACGCGAGAACGTTCTTTCTCACGCGGTAATTTCATTCGCGAACCTGGCCCGCGAACCTGACGAGGATCCGCCGAGGAATCGGCTACCCCCTCATTGTGACGCGCATGGAAATGAACTTTACCACGGAAGAAGCAACGATAATTGCTCGCCGCCAATTTTAGCCTGCACGCCGCTGCCTTTTTCTCCCCCAGCCGGGAACAACGACAGCCGTATGTCGCGTTGATTAAATTAATTTCTGTAATTCGAACCTTACACGACTTCCCGCGACTCTTCAGGGCCGTTCAACCGACGATGTTGAACCGAGCGTACAGACTTCTGTGGAAATTGCTCTACCCGTCGTTTCTTGGCTGCCTTTTGCGCTTGCCGCGGGAACTTATAATATGGTTGCAGTGTTCATTTTGAAAACGTGATATGATCGATTTTCTAGGGTGTGATTTGTGTACAGCAGGGATGGCCATTTGGAGCGAGGAATTGCTCCAGGCTACCCCCCCTCTGCGTCCACTTCCCTCACGAAGATTATGGTCTGCGAGTACGATTTCTGAAGAAACGTTTACGTAATAAGAATAATTATTTTTTTGTATATGGTATCAATTTTATTCAGGGATTAGTGAACAGCATGTACACACTTATTCGGATCTGTTTAATTATTAAACGAATAAAGAAGATCCGAATAATTAATAAGAGTGCTAGATTAGAAGATGTCAACTTATTAAGTGGACTGCGTATTGCTAAAACTGAATTTGAATTAGATATTCTGGATCTTCTTAAAAATGAGTAATATATTCTTCAAAAGATCCAAATAATTAATAAGCGCACTAGATTAGAAGATGTCAACCTACTAAGTGGACTGCGTATTGCTAAAACTGAATTTGAATTAGATATTCTGGATTCTTTTAAAAATGAGTAATATTGTAACTGCATCAATGAGTGGAATAACAGTACAAGTCCAAAAACGACAGTTTGAGATATTTGAAAATACAGCATCAGTTTTCGTGTATCATCAAAGCCATTAATTTTACAGTGCTGTTCCAATTTAAAGACAGTTATGCTAACCCAGATGAACGTTCATGTATGTCTAACCATAGTTCAACTTTGTTCATTAATTTTTAATAATTAAAATAAAACTATTGGTATTGTACTGTTTTCCAACTTAAGTCCCTTTTTAGTTAGAAAATTTAAAAAATAGCAGTAGTAAAAGAAAACATTTATTCATTTGCTTTAAACGTAACTGAAGTAGAAATTATTTCATGAAAAGGGATTATTAAACAGCTTGTTAAAACAGTATGAATCGACGACAGATATTGTTTTCACATTCATTAAATTAAAGAAACACAAATATAGGGTACTTTTTTTGCACTGTTTTTGGCCCTCACATATAGTTCTGTACATTTCACATTTAGTTTTGAGATTGATTGAAAATGGCTAATTTTGGACTTGTACTGTTCTTCGACTCATCGATAACACAAAAAATTGCCATTTCTCCATGACGAGTATACTCGTCATACACAGCTAGCAGGTTAATAAACCTATTCACCTGTAGGTGCGAGCTAAAGCAGCGACACTCCCCAAACGATACACAAATTTTCCACCGTACTTTTCAATAGATATTTTCCAAAGCACACACACTCGAAACCCAGTCGCTTCAACAACGTTTCGTTGAGCGGCCCATATGAAAAAGTGAAATTTCATTCGGAAAGTGTTAAATGCTCAATTGTACGTCTAGCGGAATGAACGCGGCAGCACTCGGATCGGCCTGGTACACGTATAGAGACGGCTTTGTTACAGCAGCTGAAAACATGCAGTTCATTCCACTTGCTGGACAATTTGATTATTGTTCGACACCGTTGAACGCGGCCAGACCGAACGCATCGAAACAGAAATGTACGCACGGCCATCGACACAAAGACAACTGCCCCCCGCCCCGCTGTCTGTCCAGGTAACTTTCCGAAACTTTGCAACAAAACGTCGTTAGTCACTGCAAAAAGTATTGTTTCGAAGTTTTCCAACTGTTCGGAACTTCCGAATGGATTCCTGAAACGATACGACTGCGAGAACGCTGAATAATTTACGACCGACCAGCCTGGACCAGAAACGGAGGGTATGCAATTTTCGATCAATGTTCTGAGAAAATTGGATCAACGAAAAACCGGACTTGCCTTCAATGATCGGACGAGAAACGAGAAAAAGTCAAAGTGCGATGCTTTGTTAAACACTTAACGTACAAATAAAATAGGACTCGATGTGTGATAAAAATGCCATTTAACCCTTTGCACTCCGTTGTCTCCGCTATGGGGACACTCATAATACAGTGACTCACGAAATTGTTTCAATATTTTTATAATTACTCTTTTTCCTTAATTCCAGTACACCCAACCAACTACAAATTTTTCAAGAGAATTTGAAATGTTATTTATTAGAGACACCACGTCCGTGCTTGAGATATCAATGTCCTCAAAAGGTGTAAAATGGAAGATTGTTCAAATGACATGACATTCAATTTCATGAGTCACTGTATATTCCACAACTCCATTGGCTCCGCTATGGGGACATTCCTAATTTGCATCACAGCCTAGCATGTCAAGAATGCACACTGGAAATTGCTTCTGAAGGTACCTTAGAATTCTATCAAAATCAATGTAAATAAATTCATAAACATTTATCACTTTCCCTTTTCAAATGAAAACTTACGGTTTTCAACAATTTTCACTACAAATGTTTGGTGGGGTTGCTGGTCGATCGTATAAAAAAATGTTTGGAGTGTAAAGGGTTGATATAGTTCAACTCAGAGTTATGTAAGCTGTACAAGAAACAGAATATTTACATTGCTAAATATTATAAAACAATGTTAATAGACAATATTCATGAACAATAATTAAGTAAGAAATTAATAAATAACTTAATATTAATGTAATAATATTTGTAATATTTGTTTCATAGAGGCACTAAAAGTGAATATAATAATCAGCGTATAATTCTCGGAGTCTCGGAGACGTCAACGTCTAAAATGACATACGAAATAAATGACGTCTTCCAGGCGTCTTTGTACGTCAGGAGGTTAATTAAGGTACGGTAAATGTACCAGTAGTTGACACTGTAAGACTCATTTTCAATTGTAATTATTATCGCGAGACTGCGGATGTTTATGCTATTTAATATACACAAATTGGTGAATGGTAGACATTCAGTAACATAACAAAATAAAAAGTACACATTGTAAACGTTTCAAGGAACAACTGCAGCCTTGCTGAAGTTTCATTTATTTAACTGCATCAACAAAGAAAAATGTATATTTGTATAACCATCCGCAATCTAATTATCACAGAGTTTTGTTTTTAGTAAGCAATTTTGTAGGCAGATAACTTGATTCGTCAGCTATTTTTAAATTCATTAAATTCATTAGTATTGAGAAACAATCTTATAATAACGTTTTATTAAAAAAAAATTTAACCCTTCAAACTGCACCACTAGTTGACAGGTCTATGAACCAGTAATTGACATCAGACAAAAACCTAAATTATATCCATAACACTAATGTGGATGACTGGAAGCAAATTTAATTTTTTAGCTTATTATCTTTGTACAGGGTGATTCTGGCAACTGGGCCAGGCTGTAGCTCTCTTCCAACTGAAGTTCCAATAATCAGTAACGTTGTTGTTGTTATTGTTATTGTATGGTGTTTAATAGACTTTCACAATAAAAATTGTACATATCCTGTCTTAAGATTCTTTTTAGCGTGATTTTAATTGTTGAAGATAATGGGAGTAAGTGTGTGGTCAGTATAAGTAGTGTAGGTAGGTAGCAGGGAGGAGCACTTAATGAGTTTATCGGTCTATTATATTTAATGGATGATTTCGTTTAAGTCTTCTGTTAGGTATGTGTGAGGTGGTTTGTATAATGTCAGAATTTAGGTGGTTAAGAAAGCGTATGAAGTGTCTAATTGAGAGATCAAATATAGTGTCTTCTACTGATGGAATGCTCGTCAGAGCGAGCATGTCCGTATTTCGTATGTACCAATCCGAGTTCGTTATCTGTCTGATTGTGAGTATAAGTAACATGTTTTTTTTTAAATTTTCAATGTTGTTATCCATTACAAAACCATACAAAAAGTAAACACTTTAAAGCAAGTAACTAACATATTTAAATTCAGCTGGATCAACAAACAACCGCACAGCGCGTCGTCGTTTCTGCCAACTGCTTTACATTCAGGCGCTTCCAGGAGTCTCGTTTTATTACGGCGCACTTCGAATTGATGTGGAACAATGTTTCAGATTGCAATAACGTAATACCTCTCGAGGAGAAGGAAAAGGAGGAAGACGACGAAGCGTACGTATCGAACTGCAGGGAAAAAATTTAATCTCCAAAATTGCTTATCGTCCGCTGCTGCCGGGGGGATGCTCGTTAGGCTCGAGGCATCGGGATGAACGTACCCGATAATGAATGAAGAATAATCGCGACGATTAACCGGCGTTCTCTGTTCGCCGGCAGGGGGTAAGGAGTAAAATTTCAAATAACGAAGAGGGGTGAAAAACAAACGGTTGGAGGATCGGGGAGAGGGAGAGAATCGAACTCTCTCAGTGGATCTGTCAGACTGGAGTACGAGATGGGGAGAATCCCTTGTTTAAACAGAGCCACTTCGTACCCGGACCGTCGACCGGTGCTCCGGTCCATGAACAAATGCGACTGTTCTTTGGATACTTTAATCCCGGGGATTGGCTGTAATTTATATCATTTGCTTCTCCCCTCAAGTTTTTCCCTTTCTGTACATCCTTTTACTTCTACCTGTCTCTTGTGTTTGTAAACCTACGGTATCAACGGACGTTTCTTTCCCCCTTCGCGACGTTGTTATTTCGCTTCCAAGCCGAAGAGAATATTAAACGCCGCTACATCGGGGAAACGGGCTCCAAGACGGATTATGTTATCTGCTTCTCTTGGGAGAAATAATTGGTGGAGGTATTAGGAGGAGCTGGACCGACAATCTCATCCGTCGAATGTGTTCCTTTTTGATTCTTCAGAATTTTTATACACGGTTCAATTGGAATTTAACCCTTTGCACTCGACTGTCCCCTCTGAGGGAACGTCGTGAATGTAGCAAATAACTCGAATGTCCCTTCCGAAGGGACACGAAAAAACTGCAGGTAATTATGTAGAATAACATGTGCAAACGAAAAATTTGTTCGAAAGTTTGTAAAAGAATTCTGAGTACTTGCAGGGTTGCAAAGGATACATCCTTGCATATGTTTTATGCAACAAGAGTAAAAATTTTAGAATATTTTCCTCATTAGCGTGTGTATTCAGAATTTTAAGCAGTAGCGTAATTCGAAGCGAAAATGAGTCATATCTGACACAGCCACGTATGCTAACAAAGTAGTCCAATTTGATGACTGCACAAAGGTGCAATTCTTAACCCATTGCCGTCAGATTTTTGTTGATGTGCTGGCAAATGACAGCTATAGCAATCATGTATGCTTTTGCTAAAAAAACAACAACAAACTTACCAGGCGAAAATCCTGTACATGTTACCGTCATAATTTTTTTTAAAAAAACTAATAGAAATCGCATTAATTAACCCTTATAAGCACTGTCTTTTCATTTAATTTCTGGTAGCAAGAAAGAATTATTTCAAAAAAAATTTGTTTCTGAAGCCGATATAGAAACAAAAAAGTGGGCGTCAATGTGTTAAATCAAATAAGAGAGAAGCTTTTTCATACAATATTTGCATGTTTTCTATCGATGCTTCTGTTATTTTCCTGAAACTATAACTTCGCAGTCCGTCATCTAAATTTTTGTTCATCCCAACGACTATGCCCCTCTATTAATTAGGGTTTCGCAGGTTCTACAATATTCATTTACCGTAAATTCAACGTGAACCGCTTTAAGTTTCATTCCGTACGACCCAACCGCTTCATAGACCACGGTGGCAGCAACAGAGAAGTCGTTTGAGCCTGCCGTGAAACGGGAGACCCAGATGAGGTCGGGGGCTGAATAGCAGGACAGAAGAGGTAACCCGCGTGACATTCGAACCCTGAGGTACTTGAAAGGCAAGCTTGGAATTCGGCCCGTTGCCCTGACGCTGAACACGTACTCACACACACACATGAACCAGCCTCTGCTCGCTATTTACGTGGCAAATAATGAACTCGCATTAGTCCGTTGTTTTCTAGATTGCGTTTGAACCGACCGCGCGAAAATAAAGTGGATCGTGTTGTCTTAAGGTAGATCCGCTGGTCCGGCTGCTAGCTAAAAGAGAACCGCTCATTAGCATCGTAATAGCCCTGCTGCGCAAACGTGCTAAATTTTAGGTTTTCAGGTTCCCCGCAAACCGTTCTCTACGCTAATGTTCGAACTCCAGGCTGTTAACTCTCAGGCTTACAGGAACGTTCTCTGCTACTTTTTTGCCTGACCGTAGCGACGTCTACGTGAGGGGAAAATGACACATGGGGCGAAGCGGTTCCATCCGTGACTTCGAGGACTTTTGTAATATTATTTCAAATAACATTTTACTTCTCGCCTTCTTTCCAAACTGCGGCGGGTTTCGCTCAATTCGCAGATGTAAAATATATACACTCCCGTCCATAAGTCATGGGTTCAGTTCTTCGTTTAAATTAAAATTATTAAACATCCACTATATTGCATCAAACGATTGTTTAGACTGAATACAATTTCTAAATGTTAAAATATATTGGAAATTGTATATGTCAAGTTTTAAATTTGCTCACTAATGTATGCTCCCCGTTTCGAGATGATAACTCGAAATAGCCTTCGCAGTCTTGCGGTCATTTTTTTGGTGTTTCTTTTTGGATTTCTGTCCAGAATCGCTGCAAATGTGTCTACAGATCACGAAATCAAAAGAAATGTCGCCCAAATTTAACGCATTGAAAAACTTGTCTCGAACCGTACTATAATTATTTCAGTTTTTTTTTTATATTAATTATAACAGAATACTAAGCATTTCATTAAAAATCTGCTGTGTAAACATAAATGTTTTTAAAAGAACCGTTCATATCGAAATGTGTAGCCTAGTCTACTATATCGTAATCCAGGTTTATTCAGAAATGGCAAGGTGTCCCATGACTTATGGACGGGGGTGTATGTTAGTTGTAGGAATCTAAATGTTAAGTGTTTTTGAGGTTTCAAGATTAACGATGGTTTTTTTAATTAGATCATGTGTTTTGATTTCTTTTTAACGTCTTCTGGCGGAGGTTGTCGATCTGTGTGGCTATTATACATAGTTCTAGAGACTACAGCCTGAAAAATGTTGTTCGAAATGAGTTCTGTCGTCTTTCAATTGATCTTTTTCTATGTATTTTGCCTTCTATAATTGGGCGCAATGTTTCATATCTTTCTCCTCTCAAGATGTCTCCCAAATAGCATGTCGTTCTGTCTCCTGTTATAAGCAGTAGTTCCTCTTGTTTCTACATGCGACTGAGGACCTCGATGTTTAGAATTCTCTGAACCCATGATACACGTATATGTCTGTATATATAGATTTTATAATATTTTTATTCCCTTGTTGTTATAGTTAAAGAAGCGGGGAATTTATTTTATAGGATATATTAACGTTCAAACAATTGGAGATCAGAAAATGACACATTCAATCAGAAAGATAATAGTATATACAATCCGTGAATCTTTGTGTATAAAGCTTACAATTCATTTATTTTTATTTAAATAAAGAAAAATAACGCTGTGATTGAATAATAGAAATTATACAACCATTACAATTTAAACTATACAGTGACTCACAAAATTGTTCAAATATTTTCATAATTACTTTCCTTCCTTAATTCTAGCACAACCACCTGACTGCAAATTTTTCAAGTGGAATTGAAATGTTATTTGTTAAAGATACCATATTTTTGCTACAGATAACACTGTCTTAAAACAGTGTTAAATAGAAGAATGTTGAAGTAATATAATCATGTGACCAATTCCGTGAGTCACTGTATATACATAGAATTTGTGAACACCTTTATATCGTAAAATGTTATTAAATAAAATATTCCTTCTATTTCCGCAGACACAAAAAGTATGCAACGTATCTGTTCTCATGATTCTTCAATTCTGGAGACACGCAGAGCATCACCGACTGCGTTACGTTCTAAACATTGGCAAGCCATCCGAAACCATTCAATCTGCTCGCCAAATGTGCAGTGGCCAGGGCCAAGCAGACATTCGAAGATTTTTTGGTGCATGGCACACACAAACCGTCGCGAAGGAAAAAACGAATGTAAGAAGATAGTCATACGAGCCTCATGTCGAGAACTGAGAGCAACGATGCATCGAACGACCATAAAAAGGAATAAGAACTTGGGAGCAAAGTTTTGTTACGAAAAAGACGGTAACATGTTATCCGTCTGCTTACATTTTCGGCAAAACGAGGAGTAGATGATTACGTAGAGGACGATATCACGAAGATTTCATAATCTTGAACATTCAAAATTGTAGCATGTGAGGTATTCACATGCTAGGTTGTGTCAGCTGAAAACGACAACATTTATGTTTTGGGCGTAGACGTCAATAATTTAAAAGATAGTTAATGCAGAAAGAAACTCTTTATAACAACCTAGCGCCTAGCTAACTGTTCTACGCTGTTGCGGTTGAAAGCAACTGTTACAGCAGAGTAGATGCACCCTATTGAAACTTCAACATTACCATAACCCAAAGCCATATACAGGGAGATGCGTAATAACATAATCTATCAACATGCAAGAGCTCATTAGAATCTCAGATGACAACTTCGAGAGCTCTCCTTGTCAGTCTATTCCTAGTCTATTCCCAGTCTACACGATGACCACCACATTGCAGAACTGTACCAGTTCTTCAATAGGATCAAATTAAAAAGTTATTGTCCGAACATCTACAGAGTCCGCATTAAAACAAATGAAAGAGAAAAGTCCGTGAAAATAAAGAAAGAACTGTTCGATTCCGCAAGATGCTTATAGGAAGAAGTTTAACGTGGAGCAAGATTTACTTTTGAACTTTATTATGTGATGGAAATTGCTGACTTTCGGAACTTGAGCTTTTAGGGTGTTTTCGAAGAGTGCTGAGCTCGAACTGTCGTGTTTCTCTAATTTTCGTTTAACCCTGTTAAACCTTTTAGGGGCCTTCAAGGGCCTGTTATCCCTTTCTCCTCAGTTTGGTTATTGTGTTATCAGTTGGAAAAGTATGCCACTATTCAATACTAAAATTAAAATATCTTCTGAACTAATGATTTTTCGCCATAAGTGGTTTAGTACTTTTATGTAGGGAATGACGAGCTGCATTGAATAGCACATTAAAAAATATATAATTCTGTTTAAAAAAATAAAGTTGACCTTCATATGTCCTCCATGCGCCCACGTAGGAGAAACTTACTCACATCAGATAATGCGCTCCCTGAAACTATTTAACTTTTGTCTGAAACATTTTTTAGTATCGTCAACAGTTTCGAAGATATTAGAGTGGGTCGATTTAAATGGTTCACCCTGTATATTTCAATAACTACCCCTTGACTATATACACGGATTACAACTTTCGAAGATTCAACGTAACAAGTTGTACGTGAAGTACTGATATATTGAAATTGGTAGTCGGATTCACGTCAAACCAGGAGAAGAATCTGTCTGATTTCACAAATTCTTAAATAGATACATAATATCGTAGAGAAAGGAAAAATGCATCGATGACTAGCCTCGACGAACTCTACCCTTGATGATTATCACGTTGACTGCCATACTGTGCAGGCTGAGAACGACATGACTGTCTAGATTCCGATACAACATGAAAATAATCAGAAATTATATTCGTTTCAATTAATAATATTAGTAAATATTTGTATTCCTTGCTGGTTCTGTTAGATCTAAAATATAATACTTTACTCATAGTACTCGTGTTCAGATAAATAACAACTGTATTGAAGTGTCACCCATACATGGGTGACATGGCAGTGAAAGCGTTAAGGGTAGGGATTGTTTATAGAAAACGTCAGATTTGGAAAACCTCGCGAAAACAGGCTGACTCACAATCAGTCTAAGCGCTGAGTTAGACATAACAATTGCTAAAGGTGGTCATCCAACAACAATACGTACAACCCTTTTGCTGCAGAACGACCTGTCAAACATGCTTCAGGGGGCACCGCGTGCAAAAATGGTGTTTAACGAGGACACCCGCCAACAGAGCGGATCGGTTCGACCTGGTCACGTTGGCATCCGTCAGGAAAGCAAGACACGTCTCTGGATCTTACGGACAGTAACACGGTCGTTCTCGTCGGTAAACAAACCGAAAGCTCAAAGTTTGCTGCCCGTGGCTCGTGACGCTATTAAGGGATACGTCCGTGGTAAGATCTCTTACTCAATACCTCTATCGCATCGGTAACTCCTTCTCTTCTGCTTTCACCCTTAACTCCGCTCGAGGCGTCACTTCGTCCTGGCAAAGTTATCGTTTAATGGCAGTCGCTTCGTATTCCACGCGGTGCAGCGAACCGAAACCTTGGCCGGCACCTTGTAGCACTTAGGCGAAACAAAATAGCCGTACCAACCGACAAACTTGTGATAAAATTGTTTATGGTCGACCGAATACGGTATTTCCAAATTCTCTCTTCGTTTTCAATTTATTTGTTTAGAGTCGCATGAACCTCGTGGGTTATTAGCGACTACTATATAACACTGTTTACATTATATTAGATTTATATACAGTACTATACTGCGCTTGTATTCTATAATTTGAACATATGATATATACAGTGATCATTGTTATATTATGATACATACATCAGATATAATAAATATAGTGTATTAGTTTGTGTTATAGATTGATTTATAATTTACCATTTGTGTATTGCAGTTTGATTAATTATAGAAGTTTGAAGTATTTTAAAAATTGTGAGGGGTTTAAATTCTCTTGCTTCATACTCTCATAGGGTATTGTTATTTGCAGCAAGATTAACCCTTAACTATTATAGAACGTCTGTGAGACCGCTCCAAATTTTGATTCACCCCTATTTCCCTTCCTGCATGACTTATCATCTTCTCAGACCGCGTACCTTTCAATTAGAGTTTAATGGTCAATCAGGCTTGGGTCTGTTTATTATTAATGGATGAAGCAAGAACAATTGGATTTGATCTTTATTCGGCAGTTGTATGTATGTAATAACGCAATACACATTAGCGGTCTATGAGGTCTCTTATAGCAGTTGCGTAAGTTTCAACGTCTATAGTAGTTAAGGGTTAAGATATTATTATTATTATATTTATTTTGAGTCCACGATTATGCCAGGCCTGTCCATATGGAGCTACTGGTGCATTAAAAATGATTGTGTGATGTTTGATGCCTTGAGTAGGACTGGTTTTTGTATTAATCCTTTGAACTCCTAATTTTTTTAATTTTCTTTTCAATAACTCCCTATTATTTTAAGTGTGTTATTTGGAATTGTACTTCAAAAGATAGGTGGTTGATAGGCACCAATTTAAACAATTTTTTATACTAATTATATTGAAAGTAACATTGGAACTCTGCTAAGATTTGATATTTGTGGTAAAGAAAAAATATTGAGAAATATAATACATATTTAAACTGGCAATTTAACACTTTGACGGCCGCTGTCACGTACACGCGACTTCACTCATTTCTACAACTTTCACATGAAACAAATAAATGAGCATACCTATTATTCCTGATTAAAAATAAATACCCAAGTATTTACAAATTGAAAATAGTAAAATATTCTGTATAAACAGAATAACGTAGAAAGTTTGTTATTTAAAGAGCCCTGCCAAAAATGGCCAAAGGTAACCAGCTTTCTCAATTTACTTGCGGCCGTCTAAGTGTTAAACGTGTCGAGTGTGACTCGACATAGGAGTACCTGAGAATAAAATCGATGTCGAGTCACACTCGACCCAGGAGTTCAAAGGGGTAATGTGTGTATGTCTATGCTTAGGTCCAGTTCTTGTAGATTTATTATTATTGCACGAGCAAGTGGCCAATAAGATACAACAATTCCTATTTGATACAAAATACTCTAATACTTTTTATAGAGAAGCTAGAGCTACATCGATTAACATGTTACAAAAATTTATGATTCTATTTAAAACAAACAGAAATTAAAAAAGAGATTGCCCATGTAGGGAGCTATGAGTAGTATTTAGCAATATTAAATCCAAAATGTCATCTAAAGCAGTAACTGTTCTGAACGAGCACCCAATAAAGCACAAAAATGCATAGCTACATCGATTAATTATTACAAAATAGAAAATTCCATTCAATGGGGGATGAGGCAAGGAGCTGCGATCTATGTGATAATAAATGAGGAACGTTAGACCATACGGTAAAAGAATGCAAAGAATTAGACAGAGGGAAAATAAGGGTTGAGCACATAGTCAGCAGGAGAAGCGAGGAGTAGCAGAGTGGTTAAGGGAATTAGAGAAAAAAAGAGCAGATAAAAGGTGGATAATAGGAAGTGCGAGTACGTGAGGACGAGAGAATATGAGATGAGAGATAACTGTTATTTTTGTAAACCAAGTCCTTTTTCATGGCAGTGGCGCTGAAAATAATAAAACTATAAAATTCCATTCAAAATAACAAAGTTATCCTCCATATCTCTACACCTCCTCTCATAAAAAGACTGACACCACATCATATTCCTTTCGAAAACACCCGACGATTATCTACAATAATATTTATCCAAGAAACCCTGTATAAAACATTTTTGTTTAACATGACAATATATCAGCGTAAATATTGCCTCACACGAACCTGATAATTGAATGATTCGGTCCAGAACTTCGCTGACGAGCGCGTGCATTTAATTGCGATTAGTCTTTGATCGTACTGGCGGATCGATCGCAGGCATTAGATTGAACAATTCATCGGCAAGTCCCGGTCCGGAGGACGATACGTCGGATAGATTATTTCGCGCAAAGGCGACACGCTTTGAGCGGTTAAATTACAAATTAGCAGCCGTACGAAACGAACTGTTAAATCCTGGCACCGCTCCGCCGGTGGCCGTATCGAAACTGCCAGCGGCGAGGGAAACAGAACGGAAAGTTCTTGGATCCTGCTGTTTGCTCGCAAAGGCGATTTTGGACTTGGTTCTCCGCTTCGTTTCGAGATGATACCGTCTCGTTCGGGGTTAATCGACGAGTCGTTACCCGGGATACAATCGCACGGTTGCTATCACCGAATTCCCCATTTTCTGATATGAAACCCAACGAACGATAAAGTTGAAGCTCGAAAGAGAACCGATATATCCGTGGAAAATTAGTAACTTCATATCAGAAGCCTATGTTAATTGCTATGAATCCCTATTAATTACTGATTAATTGGTATCTGTGATTTGAGACCTTGCGATCGATCAAATTCTGCAGATTGGATAAATTCAAATTAATTGTACTAGGTACAGTGGCTCACGGCATTGGTCAGATATTTGTGTGATCGAATCGATGAGTTGGAGAACAGTGGGAGTATAACGTCAGCCATTTTCAGGGAATCATAAAACTGAATGTAGAATGTAGAGACACGTTGGGACCAAGTACAGTGCAATAGAAGTATCCTTTACTCTATTACGTGCACCAGTGATGGCCAGAGGAGCTCTAGCCTTCCCCCACTCTGGGTCCATTCCCCTCACTGTGACGACAGTGGACCGAGGGGAATGGACCTAGAGTGGGGGAAGGCCGCAGCTCCGCTGGCCATCACTAACCTATACTATTATTTACAAAATGACGAGAGGATTTGGTTTATATAAACATGTACACGTCTTCACTTGAAAAAAAATGGTGGAACTATAAAATGCACTGAAAAAATATGGTCCTGAGAATACAGTCCTCTTTGAACCATTCGCTTTCTACTTTCAACATTTTTTCTAATTGCAATCAGAAAGAAGGTATTACTGTTTCCAATTGTGTTCTCCACCCTGTATAATAAATATGTAGATTTGGTTTATACAAAAGAATGTTTCTATTTAAAAAAAATGGTGGTACTGTAACATGTACTGAAAAAATATGGTCCTGAGAATATAGTCCTCTTTGAATCATTCACCTGCTACCTCCAACATTTTTTCTAATTGCAATTCGAATGAAGATATTACTGTTTCCAATTGCGTTCTCCACCCTATGTATTAAATAGATTTGGTCTATACAAAGAAATATACGTTTCGATTCAAGAAAAATGGTGGAACTGTAAAATGCACTGAGAAAGCATGGTCCTGAGAATATAGTCCGCTTTGAACCATTCACCTTCCTCCTGCAATATTTTTTTCTAATTCCAATCAGGAAGGAGGTATTACTGTTTCCAATTACATCCTCCTCTCAGTATAATAAATAGATCAACTTTGCAATTAAAAAAGAACAGTAAAAATGCAGTGCCCCCGGAATTGAAACGTTTAAGACCGTTTCATACGTGAGGGCGGAGTTTTTACAAATAACCGGCGCTCGAAGAGGCGGCGGTAATAGAATTTCTCCGGCGATCGAGCGAGAGTAAAACAACTTTAATCCAAGAGAAAACTTTTAAATCTTCCGTAATCTTAGCCCGACCGATTCGAACAATATTAGAGGCTGAATTGTTTTTTTCCGGACGGCGGCGGAGACGCCGTCGTTGCCTAAGGTACTGCCCCATAAAGTTTGCATTCTTAAGCGCTGCTTACACATTTCCCAGTCACTCGACACACAAGTATTTGCGAGGATCAATATTTGTAGACGGTCACTTGCAAACTATCTTCAGCAGGCTAACTTATAGCGAAGGGGAGCCATAAATATATTAACCCCTGAAAGGCACTCTGAGTCGCAAAACCTTTTTACATACCTTATGGAATCCTCTTTTTCTGCAGCGTTTCGCTTCTGCCCGCGCAGTTTGGATGCTTGGCTACATTCAGCTGAATATCAATGGCAAACATTATTTGTACGCTCGACGGTTGTTGGATATCATCAACGGACTGTGTCAATGGATGAAAATTTGTGAAATGGTCAGTTCGTTTCTTCTCGAGTTTAATTACCCCCATTTTCTGTCAGTAAAAGTTTCGATTGCCCGCGCCGCTGCTTATCGATATTAAAAATTTTTGAGATTCTCGATAAATAGAGAGTTAATAGCCGGTGAAAATTCATCGATACTGTTAGGGTGATTGGAAGAAATATTAGCACTCGAGTGCTTTTTAAATAGTGCTTCAATTCGTTCTGAGTGTTCACGAAATTTTTAATATCATTAATTTTCCAATAATATCTTCCCTAAATTCCATATTATAATGAATTTCGACTCTCATCTCGATTGATATTTGGTTTTTCTTATATTTATATCTATGGTGTACGAATAAATAAATAAGCAAAGAAGTACTTTCGCGTGGCCGACCAGTCACGATACTTTCCACTGTGGCGGGAATGTTAAATAAATGGCTCTCTTTAACAATTAACGTGCACTTTGTTAATGATATAAATTCTTGTTACGCGAATTTTAATTTTGAGAACGACGATTTACACTCTTCAGGCTATATTTTGCCGTATCTGGGCGAATGTTTATTCTAACGAACGTCTGCACGATCGGCGTCGGACTATACGTTTATCTTAATCCCTTGTACGTGCTGGTTCAGTCGAAGAGCACCCGCACACGTGCGATCACAATATTTATGGAGATGCAATTAAGTTAAGACTCACGACACGCTCGAACGAAGGCAAATACAGTGGAAAAGCTTGAAGACTGACTTTAAGCACAAAAACGTCGGTCTGTGTGCATATTTTATTGCTTAAAATCTTCAGGGATGCTAACACATATGTGTACATTTTATTTATTTATTTTTAGAAAAATATAACGTCTAACAGCCACGTAGGATAAATTACTTTCTTCAAGAGTTTGTTCCTCAGAAGGCTAACATGTTGAGTGTCATATCTGAAATCTTCAAATTTATTTAAGTAACGTTAACCCTCTATAACGCCATGTAACTTGAAAGTTACTTACCTGCATATATATATGCATGTTTTCTTAAATCTTGTTTCGTCTATTTATCACTGTGTACAATTATATTCTACGACTATACTGCTACCCAGAAGTCTGTTCGTTTATTATTACACTTATATTCTATGATACACACATTATCATTTATTTTTATTATTCAACTGTTGTATCATTTTCGTCATACACAAAAAAAATCCGGTTATAGAGGGTTAAGTTACAATATAAATATTTAGTAACAAGTGTACCACAGAGAGGTATACTTTCCTCCAGGGATTTATATTAGAAATGCAATATGGCCGTTTGCACTCTGTTGCAAAAGTTCGTTTTCATATTACGTAGATGATAAATTTGGTTCTACATTTTTCGATATTTCCAACGCAGAGTAAACTGAATTCCTTGAACGTTTATACGAAACTTGTTATTTTGGGTCAATTTGATCCTCGATAATTTCAGGACGCCGCAAACCGTAATTGGGTCAACGATGTCCTAATACCCAGAATTTTCGCGGCAACTTTATCAAACTGGTCTACTCGAAAACGTCACTCGCTAAATTCCAACAATCGAGACACTCCAGCATGCCGATCGAGTAAAATGTAAAGCGACCTCGCGTTCGATATTCCGTTCGAGGAGTCAAGTTCAAAGAAACAGCCGTTCGCGTAGCAACAATGCATCATGGATTCGCATTGTCATCAGAAATTCAGACACTCAGACTTTTAAATTACCTTGCAAAGTCAAGTATGAAAACACTCACACCAAGAGAGAACTAATTCCATCGTTAATCCTTTAGCTGACTTAGGCACAGAGCACTGTGCACACAGTTCTATTGCAAAATATGTAGAATATAAAATAATAATAATCTTCAAGGGGTGTAAAAAAGTTAAAGAAACTGTTGGTTTCATAGTTTCTTAACGCAAGTGGAATAGATGAGCCAGTATAGTGAAACATAGTAGCCAAAGAGCTAATGAAACTGGAACTCTGGAATGTGTCTGACAGTAGTGTAATCCCAAGTATAAAACACTCGATTGCCTCGATAGATGGTCAATTCGATTAGTAGCGTGTTAACTGGGTCTATCTGCCTAGAAGCGTCTGCTGTTTACAGTTCAAAATGAGTAGAATAGAGTTCACCAGTCTGACACATCACAGGGGCAGTTTCAAATGACCTCCCCGGTTAACATCAGGTCATACATCAGACGATAAAAAGAAGCAGCAGACGTGTCCTCTTAAAAAAACTATAGAGCTGCTTAGCATCATTGCATCAATGAAGTCTCGCATATGATGTCGTTTCTGAGACCCAGAAATATTGATCTACCAGATGAAAATGATGAAGACACATAACTGTAATTTTATTAATTTGCTTAGCTAACTCTTCTGAATCTAAAACTCCATATCCTCCATGCTGTGGTATCTCTAGAAACAACACAGTCCCCGTAGCAGCTCCGGTGTAGTACAAAGGGTTAATTACCCTAACCTCGAACACGAGTACATTCAATTAGCTCAGCGTACAAACGATTCGACCATTAAAATGTTAACTGGGTCAGTTCGCCTATAAGGACCTATCGGTTGTAGCTAAAGGCAAAGAAGAACAGGTTGTCTCGCCCATCAGCGATCATTTTCAAAAGACCTGGCCAATTAACAGGTGAAACATCAGGCAAGAAAAACACGGGACAACCGTGTAACCCTGCGAACACGACCGAGCGTCACCGGCTTCTTTCCCCGTAATCAATCCTGGACACTTCGAAGCGCGACGGTGGGTCGCACAAGAAAAGTCAGCAAAGATCCGGTGGCGCACGGGTTCAGAGGCGATCGTTTGATGCCGCGTGTCCTAGGGTGGAGTCAGGTTGAACAGCGACGTAGGAGCAGCTCGTAGGCGTTCGGGTTGCGGGGGTGTAGGTGGTGCTGCGCCCTCGGGCAGACCGCGAATCCCGGATCGATCTCCCCCATAGCTATGACGTCATGGCCGACCCACTCTCGCGACGCCACCCTCGTTCACCGACACCCCCGCAACCCCCAGTTCCGCAGCACTGCAACTCCAGCGACCTAACCATCCAACCTTTCCCTTCTCCGCTTCCGGCTCTCTTTCTCTCTCCCTCTCCCTCTCTGGCTCCTCTCTTTCTCTCTCTCTCGGCTGGACCGCCGACCCTGGAGCTACTGACGTGCACGCCAATATCGTCTACCGACTCTGCCGTCTCTCATCTCCGCCGGGAAACTGTACTTGGATCACTCCTAACGCTCTTTTTCCCCCAGAATCGAAAGCTCCTGTCCGCTTCCAGCGGAACTACCCAGGATAACGAATTAATTCGTCATTGTACCGTACGCTTGTCTGGTGAAACATGTACTCGATGGGAGAGGTGCAGGACCTAGATACTTGCACTTGAACGTCGAGGTTGTAGATTGTTGACAGTTGGGAGGGATAATGCAGAGAGGTAGGTGCAACAGTACCAGTCTTAACGCGGACGTGCAGTGGGACTACTGATGTATCTGATGAATTTTCAGTTCTGCTCTCCTATGACTATTCAAGGTCTGTTCTACAGCGAAGTTGTAGGGCAGTGGAATAGAAACTGATGCCACTGTCGAGAGCTGTGGAGGGACCCCCTGTGTGACAACTTGTTTGAGACCTCCAGGGACGATCGGATAGCGGTTGTAGGGTATACAGGCTGTTTCCTAGTGTGTGAAGCTCCTGTAGATGTATATCGTTTCTGATCTCTCGAATCACAGATGTTTTTGTTTTAAAAATTGCTGTGAACTGAGCAGACGTAGTGCTTGACTACCATCTTGTGGATTGCTTGTAAACACTTTCTACCCTAGTATTATCTACCCTAGCCACTAGTTATTGAATTAATTAAAATACAATACTCTGTATATTTTTTTGTTTGAATAACGCCCACGTAAAATGATCTATCAATCTATTACTGATACCAGTTGAATATCCAAAGGCTTGCAACCTGGAAATAGTAAACCACCCAACATCAAAAGAGTAACACAGAGTGTTCTGTTACTTGAGGACTCTTTCAGAAATGACCAACGACGTCTTTGTCCGGTTTGCAAGCAGACATCAAAGAACTCATACGAAAGCACAAGATCAGGTATAAACCCCAAGCTTCTGGAGGCTAGCGTCAGCCCTGGCTGAGATCTGGGGTCTCCGGTGTTCCGTTCTGCTGCCATATGTGACACTCGGTACACGTGTTTATTTGAAAGGTCGGCCAATTTACGACTTCTCTCCCACCGAGTCCACCTTGCGACCTCGAAGGAAATTAAATGGTGTTTCCCGCGCTGTAACTGTTGCGGCTAGGGCGGGAGATCTTCGAACCCCGGGACTCGATGCGACTCTTGATTTATGGATTCACCTTGAGCTTTAAACTTCGGTGTCCGCGGCAACTAAGGAGGCGAAGAGGGTCGGGGTTGTCTCACCTTGACCCCTCCGTACGTTGTTGCTACACGACTCGCATCTGAACCCTTCCAAGCTACGCTGATCAAAGGACGTGGTGTTTCTTTGGAATTTTTGATTTTGAACATAAGTTGGTTGGAGATGTTACTAGACTTTTATATCACTGAGAAGAACACGCCCTCCTGGCACCAGCTTCCTGACTAATACTTCATTCAGGCCCGAGTGAATCATGGACCAACATTTATCCACAAGGCAAGCTTTCTTCGTACGTCAGCCGGAGACTCATTTGTTTTGGCCCTTTTCTGTAGGTTCTTCCTGCTTCAATAAATTCTGGATGAATTAGAAATCCCTTCAAAAACCCGGGTAACCACGTTGCACGAGTTCAATGTGCTGCGTTAGCTCAGTATTGAGGTAGCTCCGCTGCAACGAGCTTGTGTGAAGTTTGAAATAAAACCTCTCCGTCGAAACTTGGTAGTCTGAATATTACCCTGTGCAATCGTTAGTACATTAGATGTTAATAAAGCATTTTAGTCACAGACTTTTCGTAATAATTCTCAGCAGAGTTTTAAGTGCTCGTGAATATAACCTGTTTTAAGAGAAATAATACACTCTACTTTAAATTACTTCGTACAGAGTAATGCACTTTATTTGCGTTCCACTTGACATTAACCTAAAATTAAAATAAGGCACGTTCTTCCATTCGACTGTACGCTAAAGGTCTTTGGGTCAAAAATGACTCGAACGTACTGGACTCATATTTACAGCTTTATAATACAATGAGAGGATTAAAGAAGCGTATTATCATCCAGTCGCATCTATTATAATAGATTTAATAATAGAAAGACAATATATTGTGCTCAAATTGTTTACTTGTAACAGGTTTCACATACTTAGCAACAATGCTGTTTGCATGTAAATTTCCCCCCATTCAGATCTCACTATACAATAATTCATTTTTTTAGCATCAATAAAACTATTCTGGTCATTTTATACTATTTATACCTTTTCTTTCTATTATACTATCACCCACCTGTTTGCAAGTTGGACCATGATTGATTTTTGTTATTTGATTGTGCCTCGTTTACATTGGGTCGAAAAAGACCCAAAGACCTTGTGTGTAACCATTTTTCTTATCAGCATGCCATAGGAACCCAGACAATAAACTTTTGATATAATGTCAAGGGAACAGAAATAAGTATATTGATACTAATTTCATTGCATTTCTTCGTTAACAATAAAAGTTTAACCCTTTAAGCCCTAAAAGTTTCAGGAAGAAGCGTGCACAGTGTGCTGAAATTTTCCACGACAGAACACGTGTTAAATTGAATATTTCATTGTAATTATATATTTGATGTCGATTGTTCGGTTGTTTTAGTCCTTTAAAATTGCAAAATATCTAACGAGACATGTATTATAATGAAATAAGCTGAGATAATAATTCAATCAAATGCATAGGTTTAAAGCGAACAAAAAAGAGCCGTGCCTAGACCAGTGCAGTGACCCATAGCACACGATGAACGATTTTTCGGAACGCATACATGCGTCTATCGTCCTCAAAGGGTTAAAAATAAAAAAGAACGAGACGGGTCGATAAAGATCCGATGACCGCATTCGGGGCAAGTTGAAATTTTATTCCGAAAATGAGCGTTCGCAAAACCATTGCAGTAATTGAAACAATTTAATGATTCACGTTAATTTAATTACTTTCGATGTCTTCGTGTCATTTATTTGCAATAGTTTCATTTAGTAAATTAAACGGCACCTTCAGGACCGTGCATGATGCGGGTTCATCCCTCCCATCATCCCTCTCTGCAAAGCCACTATTTGCTTATGCCTGCGTAGGCCGTATACTCTTCTCTGGATACCCTTACATTTAAAAAACGTATTCACTTTGTAGATGTTATTTATGAAATAAAAAGAGAATTCGATATTCCTTTGGCTTCGCTGCGAATTGCTTAATCTATATTTATTTATATAGGTCCCGCCCGGAGAACGGATTACACATTATATTTACCTCCGGTTTTCCGCGATATCTTTCCAATTACTCTTTGCGGAGTATCGAGACACGACGAGCACGAACCGCGAAAATAATTTCTCTCGAAAAAGTTTCAGCGTGGAACTTTTTTTCATTCGTACACGCGATTCAGCAGCGCGATTTTCCTTGCGACCGTAGCACGGGAGTAATCATGCGAAATATCGACCGTAGAAAAGGAAAACAATAGAAAAAGGGTATAATAAAGAATAACACAATACACACCGCAATAAGTACAAACTAAAACCCAACCTTAAAACTAATCTCGACAACGAGAAAATTGACGATCTGCTTAAATTCATCAAAGAAACCAAAATAATTGACAAAATATTATAACTAGGCGAAATATTCGTACCTGTCGCTAATAACCTAGTAGTTGATGCGACGTTAACCCTAAATTAAAAAACAAATTTAACAATATTTTACGTTTGATACAGTGACTCACGAAATTGTTCAAATATTTTCGTAATTAGTCTTCTTCCTTAATTCCACGTCACCCAACCAACTGCAAATTTTTCAAGCGATTTTGAAGTGTTATTTGTTAGAGACACCACATCCTTGCTTCAGATATCAATGTCCTCAAAAGGTATAAAATAGAAGCATGTTAAGTGACATATTCGTGTGATCCATTTCGTGAATCACCGTAGATGATAAATTTATTTTGCATGTTTGAACGCCTTGCACTTTCTCGTTATCAAATGAAAGTTTTCAAATTCTACGAAATTAAATTTTGCGGAGGAAACTACTTCCTCTCCCTTTACGTCGCGCAAACACGCGATAATGGTTATACAATTTTTAATTAAATAAGAGTACATCTGGTATATTAAATTAATCAAACAGTTAATTATACAGCTTACCCATAAAACCTTAACGGTTTGGGGAACTGTTAACTCGTAAAAATTCTCATTATCTAAGATGACTGAGCATTAAATTCTTCAAATATCCACCTGACCTAAATGAGCGTTGCCTTATAAACTCTAGTTGATAAAATTCGTAATTTCGCATTATCTCCTTCGCTATTTCGAAAGAAAACTACTCACAGAGACTATTTCACCACCCTAACATGCTTGCCAAGAGACTGCTTGAAAAAACATTAGACTCGCGTAGACTCAAACGTTTCAAACCATCAGATATAAAAAATAGATTCTAATGATCTGCAATATAGTGATGGCATAAACAGGCTACAGAAGATATGAACCAATGGGCACATTATCTAATAGTTACATACGATTTGTTTTTCTATGTTCTAATATTTGCTTATTGTTATTTATAACATATTGCAAATGAAGGAAGAAATTAAAAAAAGAAATTTCATAGGAAAATTCGTGCGAAACATAAACTTAAGTAGACTGTTTCAATTCAATTTAATTCTCTGTATAATTACATTTGTAATAACTACTGCAAACATTAACAAAAGCAACGGATATTCACTTATAATTTAAATATTCACGAATACCTGTGGTTTTTCAATTTTTTCAACAGTTCAATACTCTTTATTTTGCAACATTCATGACCAAGTGAGTAAACATTAATTTCTATTACTTCTCCTCGGCAATAACATTATCAGATTGCTTTAACCCTTAAGTGGATTATTGGGGCCGTAGAGACCCTGCACAACTTCAAACTAATAATTGTTTAATTTTTACCAAATGGACAAAATAGAAATCAATTTTCCTTACAGCATTAGAAGCATAATGAGATAATAGAAGATTACATAAATCTTCAAATAATTATATCAACACATGTCAAACAATTATTAGTTTGAAATTGCTACGGCCCCAATAATCCACTCAAGGGTTAAACGAATTCTCTCAAGTGGCGAGAGCTTGCATCGACGCTTTATTTACTCCCCCGTTCAATTAATTCTTTCACTTTTCCGGCACGCGAAAATTTCCGCGGAAAATTCGCCGGCATAGTGGCGTTTTTTTATCATTAAATAAGGTTTCACGAAATTGTAGAGGGGAAAATGGCGGAACGACGACGTGCGCGAGCAGAAGCATATTTTCACGGCCGATTGTACGGCGTCCAAGTAATTTGGCCGGCGTAATGGGTGAAAAAGGATTGCGTCGAAGGACCGCGATTCAACAAATAACGATATAATCCCGAAAAATGTGGAGATCTCCTTTAACCGCCATTTTCATGCGGCGAGATCCGTGAAATAACGCCAGCTTTGTTCCCGATTAAATAATTCCGGCTCTCGAGCCGGTCGCATTTTTCAAAAGCTGCGCAAACTCTCGCAGAAATAACATATTTCAGAAACGGGCGGGAGAAGAAAATAGCTGGTAACGTATTTCGTGCGAACAGCCCGTGGATACAATGAGGGACGTTTCTCCCTTGGCGATTCGAGGGAATAATTGGGCGAGGGGAAATGTTTAGCCGGCTCGTGGAGAGGCTTCTTGAACGATTCGCTTTAATTCCAATTCCGCCGACAATGCATAAAGCGTGTTTTAATACGCGCACGATAACGATCTGTCCATTAGTTGTTCGCAAATTGTGTCGATACGCGTTCAGGACTGTCAGAAAAGAGAACGGCTGGTTAAACGGTTGTTTAAACGGTCATTGTATAATTATTTAGGCCACCGTCGTTCTCCTTCGGATACTTCAGCGCGATTTTGAAATAATACTGGTCACTGAATGAGGAATAACAATATACGGGATGGACAACGTAACTTGATCACCTTAACACTTTGATGACCGTTAATATTTCGCGAATATTAATTGCTTTTGGATATTTTTGCAAGAATTCTTAAGTAATATTATTAGTATCTATCCGTTATAAATCTCAATACTTTATGGCAATATCTTGTCTCACTGCAGTTGAAAATGGTTCCACAAGTCAGATTTAGAGTACTCGTTTGACCAGACTCGCCTACCTCGGCTGGCTGGAAGTTCTCGGCCCCGAATGCTCTTCCAACCAACCGTGAAACACTGTAGTTATTTAATTAAATTGAATTTCAAGTGTCAGGCATCGGTGCTCCCGCAGTATTCAACGTGTTAACAGGGGATGTGACACTAAATAAATAAATGTTTGCCTCCGTAGATCGTTCAATTATGCGTGTGATGGAATAAAACGAGAATAAGATTCGATACGAAATGTATGTAGCACAGGGGATGTTTTCAGCGCCTTGAAACCATGATACGAGTCTTCGAACACATATTGCGTCCCTGACGTTGACAGAAACGAAATCAGCCTTCGATCCTTGCGTATTCAAATAAAACTCGCTTACCAGACATATTTTTATTCGTATTCCGAATCAGTGCTCGACGATGTACATGCTAGATATGAAAATCTCCTCACCGTAAGAATCACGCCATTTCGCCATTCCCCTATTAGATTATCTTAAAAGTTATTTACTCGAAGCACGAAATACCAACATACAAGTCACGAGACAAATAATTCAAGGTTCAGACTGATTTTTTTGCGGGAAGAAAAAAGAATTTTATGCAGGGACAAGTTTTTATATAGACGTACAAATATAGTTATTAATAATTAATAAGCGATCATAATTACTTCGAGGATTTCATCGAATCATTCAAGGTAATTGTAGTGAAAGCTCTCCGAGACGAAACAGATTATTAGTATATAAGTATCATTTAGCTGGCGACAATTCATGTCTGTATAAAAAAGGTGCCACCCTGTAGTAACAATAAAATAAAATAAAATAAAATTGAATGTAATAAAGGTACTCGAGTCGTAATTTCATAATAAATTTTATGTTTGGGACACAGTAAAATTGAAACGTTTTTCGATGAATTTCAATTTAGAAAATGAATCGTGTGTGTACGAATTATTATTTAAAACGTAGGAAATGAATGTTTATGCAGTTTGGTACATGAAACGATGTAAAACAGATTTATTTGAAGCAGTAGCAAAATCAGAAATATCACCTTCAAACCTTTAACACAAAAAAGTTTATTCAACGTCTCAATTTTTATATATATTACAGTTTAAAAATATTTGAAAATATGAGTATATATATTTATAAACATTCATAATCTAGTTATAAATCTGAAAGAACTCAAAGAAGGAAATTAAAAGTTGACAAAAAATAAAAATTAAAAAGATAATTTTACTGTATTACAGATTAATCCCCGTTCAATAGTATCTAACCCTAAATTATAAAAATGTTGTTATTACTTTGAGGCAAAATTCCATTAATCGATCATGAGATTTCAGCGTTATCTTTTTAAAAACAAACGAAACAAACCTTCGAGCACAGAAATATTCTATACTTTATCTTCGCATTTTACAATTTCACATTCTATGCAAATTTTTAGACCACCTTGTACATAGTAATACGTCTGTATTGCACCAACTTTGAATACAAATTAATAAATAACAAATGGAATAACTGCTGTTGTCTCTTGCACAAATTTTATCTGTTATATTTATAAATTTTCCTTATTCTCTGTATTTTCTTCTGATTCTTTATCTGCATTCAAGGTGGGTCCAATAAAAGCATATTATTATTATTTTTGCATGTATTACAAGTAGCATTTTTTATGACGGCTTGACATAGACGATAATTTATTCATTTAGAACAGATTTCTCAATGATTTGTTTTCCTGGTATTAAAGAACATTTCACTGCAGCTTCACCACAGGCTGCATAATGTATTTCACTCCCCCTCTTATCAGAGTATGGCAAGGCCACACGAAAATGATAATGAACATTTGTGTCGCACGTGTACAACACAAAGCTCTATTGGCAAACTCAGTATGCTGCATACTTGCAACTCATGACGCTTAATATGTTAAGCAAACTAATGGCTTCGCCGCAAGAAGGGACCAGCGCCATTGCAAGAAGGAAGCACCAGTTTTCGTAGAATTTTGGCGTTGCACAGCGAGTTCTTTAAAAAACTGGCTGCTTTAATGCTTGCAAAAGCTTTTAAAATAAACTGTAGCCAGACAATGAGCCACTAAACTTCAATGAAGAAATTAGTTACAGTAGTAAATAGACACGATCATAGAAATAATTTCAAGAAACAATAGATGCTGACAATGTTTTAAATTCATTTAACATTTTGTCCTCAAACTATTAGGGTGGTCGTACGATATTGAAAATGATCAATTATCTTTATTAGTATTGCAAGCGATGTAAATAAACTGGACAATACCCTAGACGACACATAGAAAATTAAGAAATAAATTACTTTCATTAATGACAAAAAATAAAAATGTTTCAGTCAACCTAATACAATTTTATTTCACACGTTTTATAATCAATTAGAACAAAAGCAGCATGAATTGTCTGTTCAGCATTAGGTAAAGCATGGAGAATATATAAAAAAATTAAGAAATAAATTGCTCTTATTAATATAAAAAAATGGAAGTACTCCAGTCGACCTAATACAATTTTATTTCACACGTTTTATAATAAGTTAGAGAAAAGGAGCATGAACTCTCTGTTCGCCATTAGAGCAGAAACAGCTCCAATATTCCATTGGTTTTCGTGTCTAACTGAAACTGAAAACTTGGACGGAAACGATACTTCAGTTACCACTATGAAAGTGCTCTTGATATTTTCTGCAAACAAACATTCCCGTTCCACTCTGCAAAACGTTTTTTCCCTCTTTGCCAAAGTTTCGAGTGATGCCGTCTCCTTTTTGCAACGAACTCCTCTATCAGGGACTATTGACCGAACGCGATATATCAAAAACCTATTTGCCCTCAATTTGTTGCTGGCCCCATCAAAACATCGACAGAGACAGACCATTCTTCAACATCTTGTCACAGCTCACGTATACAGCACATATTTTTTATTTAAAAAAAGAAACAGTGTTTTCATGGATGACAATGACTCCGAATATATTGCAAGAATATACTATAAAACTTGTTTAACACGTTCCATGCCACAGTGAAAAATTCCAGAACTAGTCAGACGCGTGAAAATAAGTTTCTATAAACACATAACGTTAAAAAAACAAACATTTAATTGTCTTATGATATACCATTCATTCGGTACAATTATTGTGGCGTTCCTTTTAATTGGAATATTCAAAATATTGATTTGGTGCGTGGGACGCATACGACCCACGCGGCACGGTACGTGTAAAATCCAGCAGAATGAAATGGTGAGCTATTGCTCACATCAATTTTATAAAGAATTCCGACATCAATTTTATAAAGAAATTGTCAATTGTATTATTTAGACAAATAAATTAGACAAAAAATATTAAAAATTAGAAGCACATGGTTCTTCAGAGAATAGAACAATATTGCAGTAACGATAATTTCAAAAATTGCTTTCTAGAATACTAAAATTAGTTTTGTACAGTGCTAGAAAATGGTCCAATGTCCAATTTGCAATTTTTTGAGAAAAAGTGCACACTGGCTCTTTTTATTGTAATACACGCAACGCATTGGCCTCTTCAGGATGTATCTAACTTTGCTTATAATAGTGGAAAAACACTACCTAATTTTCTGCCGAGGTATGGAGTTATTAGTTACAAGGCCTAGTTAATTTTACTTAACAACAATAAATGCGCTTTCATATGACATAAAAAAATATACAGCATTCCATTTACAAAATTAAAAGTCACCTTCGTTTCTCGAAAAATATTGCAAATATAAAAAATTGATAAACGCTATTATATTGGCCATAGAAAGCTGCAAAACTTTTTCCTCTTTCATTTTTTTCTAACGCTCAACATTCACAAGAAAAACGCTGGTAGTAGCTAGTAATAGCATGATCACCCTGTATACATAAAGTTCCTCAGTCTGTAACCCAACCCAATCAGGTATCAAACATAACACTGTCTTTCCAAGAGGATCACCTTCTTGTCACCAGATTTTTCCCCTGATCGTGAACACTTTCCACGCCTAATCACACCGAACGCATCTAAACGACGCCGACAGGGGGGATGAAAGGCGGTCAACGGTCGAACTTAACATTCCGCTGCGAGACGCGCGAAATTATTTCCGCTTCCACCCTTATTGAACGCGAATTTACGTAATTTTCGTGGCGAAGGGGAAGAATGGCTAGGCAGTAGAAAGGGGTGCGACCGTCGGGGGAGAACGGGGCAACGGGGGTGGAACAGTTGAGATAACTTTAGTAGTACGTGCGGTATTGTCAAGACACTGGCGCAAGACCCGAAAGTGTCTCTTTAGTAAGAAGTTCGTCGAGTGGTATGAGATCATCTGAAAACCGTGCAGAGGGAATACGAAGCTTGATAGCGTACTTAATCTGCGAGAACTTCGCACCATATACCGTGAGATTCAGAATGAATATGTAAAGGGATAAAGGTATCTGACGCGGAATCAGTTGCGGCTGCGAAAGAACATTCCGACTGACAGATTCTTGCGAACTTCCTCGTTCACCTCGAAGAGACTTTTGCTAATAAACACACATTCTGAGCTACGGTGGAGAATTGTATAGGGGAGGTACCTTTTGAGCCTGTTCTATATCAGGAATTTAAGAAAGATATTCTAATAAATATTCGTTTTTTATTTAGATTGTCTGTGTGGAGATTTTTAAGCATAATGACACGGAAGTTTCTCTGTTTTCATTGTCACAGTCTACATAAAAAATCTAAGAAATAATTCTAATAATTATTTGTTACTTTCCATTTAAATTATCATTGCGGAAATTCTGGAGATTTTTAAGTAGTATATCCTATACAGGGTATCATTGCAAATATATGGTACACTGAAAAATAATGATTATGGTAAAAAAATATAGAAATCCTGTATATATAGATCTAAATGCGTATCGAATGATTAATAGTAAGCAACTGCAATTTTTGGGACTACTATTTCGTTCTTTAAATCATTGCATAGATATGTGCTTGCAAGTTTCTTTCTACGTACATATGTTGAAAATAGATTACGCATATTTGTAATAAAAACAGCTCCACCCTTGACCAGCCTAATCTCAATGGCCCCGCAATACACTTCTTTCAGAATCACTTCTATAAAATGAGGTACAATTTCACCTCGATTATACGAACCACAATTAGTAATAGGATAGCTGACGTTCTAATACAATTTCCATGAAAATCAAAATTTTATTATACAATCAGAAATGTACACTGATCTAAAATTAACTACACAATATGGCTAAGGATAATTTTAGCCTGTAACTGACATGGGATGATGAATTTTCAAGTGACTGGTGTTTGCATAATCGAGATTCTACCTCAAGATTTGCTAACCAAAGATCAGCGGTTCAACCATAAAAGCTCCACCATACATACATATACATCTAAAATTTGGTCGCTCCTTTCAGAAACACCCTATATAATTGTATAATATATTCTAATCTTTCACCTTACCTAAATACTTTCCTGAGTGATTCCATGCACTGTTGTCAAAGAATATACACCCCTACAACAAATAATAATAATATTCAAAGCGATTCCAAGAATTTTGACACTCATCACCAAAGATCAGCGGTTTAACCATGAAAACTCCACTATACACATACTTCTAAAATTTGGTCGCGCCTTTCAGAAACATTCTGTGCAATTGTATAATATATTCTAATCTTTCACCTTACCTAAATACTTTCCCGAGTGATTCCATGCACTGTTATCAAAGAATATAGAACCCTACAACAAATAATAGTAATAATATTCAGAGCGATTCGAAGAATCCTGACACTCATCATCAGAGAGTGGAAGGATCGAACAACAACAGGAAAGCATCACAACGAATGACACCGAACATGCTTGGAGGTATGCATGATCCCTCGAGTGTCGCGGAAGACGCCTCGGTTTCTCCATTTTGCTCCCAAACTTTTCGTTCTACATAAACGAGCAGCGTTCCGGAATTTCTCTGCTCTCGTCAGTCCCCTGGCTGAATCGCAGTTTCATGGAAATAACGTTGTCTCGGCTGCGCCAGTCCCGAGACTTTGGACAGTTGACGGTTTTCTTCCTATCTCTTTTATTTATTCATTCTTTTTTTCTTTTTCCTCTTCCAACAACGATCTCGTTAAACGCGGAGGAAGGAAATGTTTCAACACACAAAAACTCGTGTAAATCTTGCACGGTAATTAAAAGAGATTTCATTCTTTATTTTCCACGTGAGAGCCTAGATTGCTTTGAGTTTCAATCATCTCTAATTGGTAATTCAATTTACAGTGATAATAAAACGTGTATCTTATTTAAACAGAACTACAGACAATTATTGAGTCTGAAAATGTACTGGTTGATGATTCTTACTATTGTAATAAAAAGACAAAGTTTGTTTGCACGTTAAATCTCAAAAACTATTAAAAAGATTGTTACGAAATTTTCGCAATAGCTTCTTTACATTTTCCGGAGTGCCGTAGTTATATTTTGTCGCTAAATAAATAATATCAATGTCAGCGTGCCGTTCACGGTGGTGTAATTCACGCACAGCCGCTAGATGGCGAAGCTCGGCGCCCACGATCTCGAAAGAGAATTCGCCCGGCAACAGATACCAGGAAAAACATAATATTTCGAATTTTATACACGGAAAAATCGCAAACGAAGCCGCATGCAGAGCATGATAGTTTATTATAATTGTTTGGTGAGTTCAAATTCAATTGAAGAGCCTTCAGTATTATTTGTCTAACACTTTGACTGATACGTTACCCACATATAGATAACACGTAGATTTAATCATTATTTATCTAATCGAGAATAACTTATGCGAATACTTATTATCACATCTAATAGAACCAGTAAAAAATCATGGAAATTGCTAAATTTCATTCATCAAAAATCATTGATGAAGAGTAGTATAATTTGAAGTTTTATTCATTTGTACCATGGTATAACAGATGCATCGCTTTTGTTAATATAAACTGACAGTCAATGTGTTAAATATTATATATACAAAGCAACAGTACAGTCCAAGCAATTTTCTGGAAGTTTGCATCTTGTAAAAAGCACACCCTAACGCAGATAGATAATTCTTGCGGAAAGCCCTGAAGAACTTTTCCATTCTCTAATTTAGGAAGTTACTTGCCGAAGAAATTATGAGTAATATGGTACGTTACGCTAGTGAACATGCTGTGCAGTATTTCATCCCTGTTTAACTCTAAATGAGAACTCTTTTATGAATTGCTATACATGTATACTAAAAGTACATTTCATACATGGTGCCTCTGAAAAGGATTGTGTCTTTTAATAGTAGAGTAAAAATGTCTCATCAACAAAATATCCAAAACATATTTTAATGAGGGAATTTTTCTTAAAGAAACTGTCCTGTAGATCCAGCGAAAATATTTTCAACTTTGTGGAATTTCATTTTCGTTACGAGTCACATTTATCAATATAGAGTTCAAAATGTTTATTTAATGAGGTAAATGTTATTAAGAGATGTCTAAAATATGAATGTTTATTGTTAGTAATAACAATATTTGTCGAACCTGTAGAACAGTTTTTTTAACAAAATTTATCTCGTTAAATATGTGTTTTAGGCACTATGTTAATGAAATATTTTTTATTTCTTTTATCACCTCCCTTAACCCTTTGAACCCTGAAAATTTCCGGAAAAAACGTGCACTGTATGCTGAAATCTTCCACGATGGACCACTCGTTAAACTGAATACTTCATTATAATAATATGTATGACGTCGATTGTTCAGTTGTTTCGGTGCTCTGGAACTGCAAAATATGTAACGAATCATATATATTTTAAAAAAATAAGCTGAGGTGATAATTCATCCGAATAGATAGATTTGTAGCCTACAATAAACCGCAGTGCCTGGGCCAGTACGGTGACCCGTAGCCCACGGTGAATGATTTTTAAAACTCATAAATGCGTTCATCGCTCTCAAAGGGTTAAACAAATCATAGGATTCACCGTGTTGGACGTAAATTTGCTTTAAAGCGCGAAACATCGTTCAAAGTTATCATCACTGCCGGAGGTTCTTTAATTTCTCGATCGATCGATCAGGATCGCGTCGAACGCGTCAATTAGCCGACCGGTAACGACATGAAGTAACGATTTCACGGGGATACGGAAAATAGAGTCCGGTTGGTTGCCAGGAACAAAAGGACTATTTACGACAAACGATTTCATCAGGTGCTGCTCCGCTTGTGCAGGTATTAATTAGCGGCTGGCGTTCTCATAAGCCCCCTTTGGACGAACATTGTGCCGGTTAATGGCAGTCCAAATCAAAGCTGACAATATTCCGGGCGTCATCGGCTTCATTAGATCCTGTCGATTTGCCGGCAGGGGGAAAACGGATTTTTTTTGTCGGGCTTCGCTGGGAAAATACCAGCGAGTTCGAGTTCATTCTCGTTTGACAGCTTCTATCCACCTAGCTAATTTCCAGATCGTTCACCCACCGGCCAACGCGTTTAATCGAATTCCCTCTCTCCTTTCCCGCCGACTTTCTCCGCGATCGATTTCCATTCTTCTACCGCGTTTGAGGTGTCCTTCTCGAACGATCGAGATCGACCGGTTGATCATGCACCGATGAATTCGATCGTGTTCTTCTTTTAAGAAAGTTCAGACAAATTGTAGGAGCAATCTGTCGTTATATCAGGCTGCGTTTACATTTGTAACTGGTACCAGTAGCTAGCCAGACCCCAATCTTGGGGTAAGTAAGTGTTTACATTGATAAGTAACTGGTACCAGTAATCTGTAAGCGGGCTAGCTTGTACCAGGTACTGAAACAAGTAGCTAGCCAGGGCTCAACCTTGGGGCCAATAGGTGTTTACATTGGTAAGTAACTTGTACCAGTAACCTGTAAATGGACTAACTTGGACCGGTTATTGATACAAGTAGATAGCCAAGCCTCAACCTCGGGGCAAGCAGGTGTTTACATTGATAAGTGATTAGTACCAGTAACCTGTAACTGGACTAACTTGGACCACTTACTGGAATGAGTAGCTAGTTGGACCCCAACCTTGGGGCATGCAGGTGTTTACATTGGTAAATAATTTGTACCAGTAAGCCGTAGATGGACTAGCCAGGCCAGCTACTTACCATTATAAATGCAGCCTTAAGCAGCCTACACACAGTGAAACATATTGCGATGCACCCAACGACTCCTGTGTTTCATGAAACTGTATCAGTTTCAGTTCGTTTCCACATAATCGACAGAAACAAACTATAATCGGCATCGATGCTACGCATTACACGTTGGAACCTGCATCAGAATCAGGTCTTGATCGCCAGCTATCGATGAAAGTCGCTTCCGATTCCCATACCAACCTACCCCCATTGCAACCTGCATCATGAAACCTAGGAGTCGATACATGCATCGCAACATGTTTCACTCTGCGTAGGTCGCTTTAGATCATCCCATAAGTAATGCGGTTTTCCTGAGAGCTGAGTTTACATCAATGCAACTCGTCACGACCGTCACTATCTGTTTGGTACATAGGCTGCCCGATTTTAAACTATTATTGCAAGTACATTAGAACTCCATTTATCTGAACCGATCGGGGGACAAGATGGTTTGGATAATTGGATTGTTCGGATAATAGGAGTCCAGTATCTCTCCCATCGATTGTTACTAATGTTAGACTACGCTATCCTTTGTTTTCTTGATGCTAGGATACGAGACAATGCCAATAATGATGATAGGAGTTCAGCATCATGTTCGGTGAACTGGGTACTGCGACTAGTTCAGATAAATGGAGTGCTACTGTATTTCGAAAAGTACACTGGATAGAAGAAAATGCTTTTAGAGGGTTACAGGGAATAGAGGGCACATCATAACATGCAGGCAGGATGTTGCTAGGATGCACCACGTTATTATTTATAAAAAAAGTATTAACATATTTATATAAAAAACCCATTAGTTTCTATTTTTATATTTTAATTTCAATACATCGTTTGGACTGGAGAACGTCGACTGGCAAACGTATTAAAAAACCACGACTCCTATCAATAGCGACATCTCCTTCAGTTAACAATATTTCTTCATCAAAATTTAGGATAATACAGTTAATATATGTATCTTTTAGTGGAAAAAATTTTACGTAATTTCAAGTTATACCTTTTCCAAAAAAAAATCCTAAACTTATATGTTTTCTTCCACCCGCTAGGTAGAGGTAACTCCTTCCTAGAGAATCCCAATATCGATCGAATAAAATAGGAATGAATCGAGGATAACTATGAAGGAGCGAAATTATTATGCAAGCTGTGAGAAAGCCGAGAAAAATCAGTGCGAACGTGAAAACATGAGTAATAATGGAAGATGCAGCAAAGAGTCCTCGTAATGAGAAAAAATAGGATGAACGAAAGAAACTTTGTCGAATAAGAGGATACCCTGGAAACTATGAACAAATTAGAGGGGAATCGTAAAGATACCATGAAAAGTCGGAGGAAACTGAAGAAGAGGGGCTTATAAAAGAAAAAGACTATCAGAAATTACGTGGACGACTGGAGCAGCATAAAGGAGTCTGTTATAAAGACACAAACGCGGCCTTCGTGAAGCCATCTTATTATTCTACAATTATACGCGTTCCCCGATCGATGTACCACGGTTCCATGATGTTGTGACGAATTATACAGGAACAATTTCTTCGATGATTATTACTAGCTAACGAGTTGCCGGAAACAACCAGCATCCGCCTGCACATGAATAAATGCCATTGAATCGGGGTTAAAAGAATGAAAAGAACTCGGATATGATAACACTGAAGCTATCGGATGTAATAATTAATTATTACAAAAACTCCGGATGGTAATGCACAGTAACTGACGACTATTACAACACGACGCTTTTAGGGACATATTATTGTCTTCCATGACGATGATCTAATTGTAAATAAAAATCTGTGAAGCTTGATTACAACGAACATGGAAAAAATAATTGCAAATTATAAACAGACAAATCAGAAAAATTTTCTTGCATGACGATGGTCTGATTGTAAATAAAAATCTGTGAACCTTGATTACAACGAGCATGGAAAAAGTAATTGCAAATTATAAACAGACAAATCAGACAAATTTTCTTGCATGACGATGGTCTGATTGTAAATAACAATCTGTGAACCTTGATTACAATGACCATGGAAAAAGTAATTGCAAATTATAAACAGACAAATCAGAAAAATTTTCTTGCATGACGATGGTCTGATTGTAAATAAAATTCTGTGAAGCTTGATTACAACAAGCATGGAAAAAGTAATTGCAAATTATAAACAGACAAATCAGACAAATTTTCTTGCATGACGATGGTCTGATTGTAAATAAAATTCTGTGAAGCTTGATTACAACAAGCATGGAAAAAATAATTGCAAATTATAGACAGACGAATCAGAAAAATTAAAGAAAAAGAACGATCACTCTTCTAGAAAAGTGTAACAGTATTGCAACTGTAAGAATTATAAAATTAATTCTTACTAGAATGCAAAAATTTGTGGAAACTATGCTCAAGCATTTTTACTATTTTCTGATCAGATTTTAATGTACTACCTGGAAGCTTCCCTTATCATATCTGTGGTCAGATGACAAAATGTGATACGTCCACATATGACACATCAGATCTTGCCATCTGACCGTAGACATAAAATACTGAGGTGAGGACGTGGAAGATGCAATGTAGGCGAATGTTCAACAGAACAAAATTAACTAAATTTATTTTATAACAAAGAAAACAACAAATAACAA
This sequence comes from Macropis europaea, assembly GCA_916610135.2. NCBI lineage: Eukaryota > Metazoa > Arthropoda > Insecta > Hymenoptera > Melittidae > Macropis > Macropis europaea. Next base: position 9,653,617 of record OU744353.1, read on the forward strand.
ATCGAAATCCATATTGCTCAGAGTCTGCTCACGTAACTTGCTCACATGGCGAGTAGCGGGCAGAGAAAACTCGAAGCTCTTACGTTGGAAACACGAACAAGAACGTCCATCTTCAGTTCGTTTTCCCAACGTCGTACAAGAATTTTCTGTACTGCAAATAAGAAAAGTACCGAGTGCAGAGAGGAAAAGGTTTTCACGCTGGAAACCCAAAGAAAACGCCCAATTCGTAAACCGGTTGATTTATGATTTTATGACGCTTGTCCTCGTATTCGCCTCTGTTGGCATCTATCTGAGTCACACCATTACATCTCACGATTGAATCATTTTATAAAGTTCACACAGAGTTCACCTAATAGCTCAAAAATGTGTTGATCGACGTCACGCGCGTCAACAAAAATTCATATTCCAATATCCATCAGCAGAACACGATCAAGCGTCAATTAATTCGTTTAATAATTCTGCGAATTTCGAAAACGGTGCTTCACGAGCGGTTAAATCCCACGATAACGAGGGATCGCAGAATTGATACAATGTAACAGTTCCCCTGCAGATAACGTGTCCTTATACTAATGGAAGATGCGTCGATTAAAGGGGTGCAGCAATATATTTTTCCAGAACGCGATGAGACGGTACGAGGATGAAAACCGGCATTACTCGCGATTAATTGCAATATACCGAGTGTTCTAAAGTTCTCCGCATAAACTTCATCAGTGTGTTCTGTAGGTAAAAATAAGATTAAAACGTTATGTGACAAAAAGTCTATAAATGTTTTGTTAGAAAGTTATAACAAAAAATGTGAAACATGATTTAGTACATTTCGAGGTATCGATACGAATCTAATATCGACGTACTATCGTATTCATTGTTGAATGATATTCATTGCAATTTTGTTTAATTGCTTCGCATGCGATGTTGATTGTCGTAATTAATTCACTTCGAGTAGATATTTATGTACTATACGCTTTTTCTTTCAGTATGCCTCATAACTAGACTACGGATGTTTATGCAAATATATATTTTTATCCTTAAATATTGTTGTATTCCTATATACATAAAAAAGTGAGATCTCAAAGGAAATAGTCTTATCCTGTAAAGATTTCAAAATTATATCTTTTATTTCCCTATCTTCTCAAAATGAGTCTTTTCTACATCCTTGGATATGCTGAAATGCATAAACATCCGCAGTCGACTCATAACTATCTAAAAATATAAAGATGTGAGGTTAGGTGACCTGGCAGGCTAAGAGGCTGGCCCCCCTGGACCGATCCATCGATGGAAATAGAGTTCTAATTAGAAATCTAATTGTAGCCAGTTCTGCCAAATCGATAAAGCTGCATCCTCCAACAATATCGGGAAGTCGTTCGTTAGAAACATTAAAAAAGTAAACATCCCTTAAAAAAACAGTAAATATACCTTGTATCAACAGATAACACAAACATTGATCATCTCGTCTTATCCTGAATTGAACTAAGTTAAAGAAATAGTATTATAGTATCCCTCACGTTTCATATTTTTCTTATAATTTTTTAATAAAACATTTATGGACTCTCTGTGTGTAAAAGAGAAAAAATTGGGAGGACTAGACCGGGAATCGAACCCGGGAGCTTCCGGTTTCCAGGCAGGTGCTATCACAGTGACAAGGATGGCTACCGAAGTGGTCGTCTCAGATTTTAATGAGCATTTGCATGTCGGTAGACCATGTTACTACGAATCTCCCTATATATAGTTTTAGGAGTAGACGGTTAATAGTTTCAGAGATATTTAATGCAAAAAGAAACTCTGCCTAGGAACCTAGCGCATAGCTGACAGCTCCAAGCTCTTCCACTTGAAAGCTGCTCTTTCAGTAGTCTGCTCTACTGTAAGTTTCGTATTATAATAGTTAAACTGTTGATCGCTTACACCCAAAACTATGTACAGGGAAATTCATAATAACCTGATCTATGAACATGCAAAAGCTTATCAAAATGTGAGGCAGCAATGTGGGCAGCTTGTAAACTATCCAACCTATTACCAAATCCATCTACCTAAACGCAACACACTAAACAGCTACCGTCTATACGTACCGTTCATTTTCTGCAACAATGACACAACTCAAAATTTACTATTCCTGAGTTATTGATACAGAAATAACTGTTTTCGTTTTTAGTTTCTACTGGTAGAATGATATAACTGAGCTTTTAAAACTCAAGATGAGAGGACGGTTGTTGAAGACAGATGTTCTTATAAAACTGCAGTGATTCGAAACGTTCAAACACGTTTTCCCTAAAATCGTTCTGTTTGAATTGTGTTATTGTTGCAGCAAATGAACGATATGTTACATGATATTTCAGTCTTACGTTTACCTACAGAACACACTCACGAAATTCGTACGGGAAACTCTAGGACACCCTGTACAGTAGCATCTACTCATGATCCGAGTTTGTTCAATGAAGTTTCAGATTACGGAAAATACTGAGCGTTGATCAGGATGATAGCATACCGTGCACGTCGGTATCGTGGCAATAAAATAAAAAATGAAACGAGGTAAATGAGCAACCCGCCGTTACACCGCAGACTCACTTATCTACGGCGAATGCGGTTTTTCAGCCGCAAACTCGTAATCGCCGCGTGCGTCGTAAGAGCATCGAATTACGACTGAACGACTCGATGCAGTTGTTGGTTAATTGGAAACACAACTGCCGTGGCTTCCGGTTGAAATCAACTACCGTTATCGAATCATGCGAGGAAGGAGCGTCGAAGAAGGTAGCCGTAGGACAGCGCTGTTTGCAACATTGTTCGGTTCTATGTCTTTAAGGTTAGGCTGGACTTGTTAATGTTAGGTTATACTCGATAAGATTAAGTTCGACTCAATAAGGTAAGGTTGGACTCGTCAGGGTACGTCGAAGATGCTGAGGAAACGATCGACTAACAACCGCATTAACCTTACGGTTCTCCTCGGGTCTATATGATCCGAAATGAAATTACGTTTCCATACGTACTATGTTTTTAAAAACTTCGTTTTAATATTCAATATATGTGTAAATAAATTTTGGAATAATTTATTTTTCAGAAATGTGAAATACTAAAAAAGTAAAGGCAAAATTGAAATATTTAAATCTATTTTCTAAGAAGTTTGTATGTTTCTGAACGAAGAGTACTTACAAATGGCTTCTTACGACTGTAGATTATCGATTTTCTTCGTTTTTGAAGAATTTTTTTAAGGAGTTATCCTAATGTAAAATTTTGAAAAAATCGAACATCCTTTTAGTGTAATCAAAAATAGTTTGAAATCTTAAAATTAATCTGCAAAAGGATTCATGTAGATATTCAAAAAATTCTTTGAGATATAAAGTTTAGGATGGAGTTATGTATCTACCCGTAGGTAAACGTTGCTGAACTTCAAACGCGTATTTCTCGAAACTATGTTTCCCAAAGCGGTGTTTTTAGTTTAGAAAATACCTACATAAAAATAATAGAAATGTTACAGGGAAAAACTGTGAAAAAGTTGTTCTATCTTCAATTTTCAAACAGAAAAAATGAAACTCCGTCGAAAGGGAGGTAATATAAAAGAATTTACAAAAAAAATTCATTTTTCTGTTTTACGAAAACCAAAATGACGAAATCGTGTACAGCGCCCACCCATGCACAAAAAGACACGTTTCACGAGAATTGCTGTATCCTGTTCGAGTATTGATACTTTTTAATACAACTTTAAATACAGAAAGCTGTAGATACGGTCCAATGAACTGCAAAATATCAAAGGAATCGCAATGTTACTTTTTCCTCGTATCAAACTTAAAAAACATGCACTTTTCAGTCTGGTCGCAGGAGGACAACCCCTTTAACACCGACACAAATTCTAATTAAAGAGGGTAGTAGGACATCTACGCTAAGCTCCAACAATTTTTTGCGACTCTTCATCCGAACATACGGTCTAACGTTGTCTACGAGGAAGAACACAACTCTTTTCCTATTCAATTTAACACAAGCTTCACCAACAGACGAAAAAAAGTAGGCAATCTAGGTCGTAGGCAAGCGAAATTCCCGTTTTTCCCGGACCTTCCTCCGAACGTTTATTTTTATTGAAAAAAGTTCTAAACAATTGACGCAAAGAACGATTGTCTAATGTAGTAGGGACTTTCGTAAGTAGACTGTGGATGTTTATGCAATTTAACATGCTCAAATATCTGAAAAACGCACATTTAAAGCCGTGAAAAAATAAAAAGTACATTTTTAAAACATTCACAGAACGAAAAATTTTAATTTCTATAACTGCATTAGCTTAAAAAATATTGCACTCTGAGAATGTATATTTGCATAAATATCTGCAACTTATTCATAAGTATCCTAGAATTTTTGCAGACTTTTTGAAAGCCTAGAACAGTAAACAAATTAGGCTTGGACATTAATTGAAGACCCAATTTGCCTATGGAGGGTCCTAATCAGCGGGCGCGAATGATATCTTTCTAATTTAACCCTTAAGTGGATTATTGGGACTGTAGCGGCCCTGTGCAACGTCAAACTAATAATTGTTTAACACGTGTTGATATAATTATTTGAAGATTTATGTAATCCTCTATTATCTCATGCTTCTAATGCTGTAATGAAAATTGACTTCTCTTTTGTCTATTTGGTAAAAATTAAACAATTATTAGTTTGAAGTTGCACAGGGACGCTACGGCCCCAATAATCCACTTAAGGGTTAAAGTCAAAATTTCAGTAGTATCGAACACATAGGTATCAAAAAGAATCAATACCACTTTGGTACTTATACGAAGGTATTGATGCCTGTTTGATACTTCTACGAAAATATCAGTACCGATTTGGTACTACTTTTCGAGACTGACATTTATATTCGCAGAGTGTAATTTTGAGCCACTTCGCATCTTTATAGAGTGCTTTGAAGATTCCGACTTTTGGACGACCCACAGATGTCGACTCATTTGTTTATGATATCGTTACCTACTTGGTCGCCATAGGATTGGTATTGATAGGTATTGTTCCAAGGGGAATCAGTATCGAAAATTGATACCGAGTATCCAAGATTTCAATACATATGGATACTTCTCTCTGAGTACTTAGGTGTCGAATTGTTTGAGTATCCTCAATATGTATCGTATCAATCCCGTCATTAACACTTAATGAACGGGCCACGTAGATTTACGCTTTTGCACATATTTTGATTGCACAGCATTGTTTTTCCATTCTTACGCGCGTATGGCTTTTTCTAATTCTATTAAAAGTTTTTCTATATCTGTCTGTTACATGTACTGTACAAATTCAATAAATACCTTCTCAAATTTGTACTAATAATGACGTTAATTTAATAAAACTACAGCTATTTCAAAACTTGCATGTGTTTTCATTTAATTCCCTCAAAAATGCCCGGAAACGGAGAAAGAAAAAGAAAAAACAGCTCGTCCGTTAAGTGTTAAGGGCAAGTGGTTAAAATTTAGTGAAGATTAAAATTATTCCATCAAATCGAATTTAATAAAAGCTTCACCAAGGGACGTAGAAACCCTTTACTAAAAAATAGAAGTCACAAAACTCTGCGGCTGCGGAATGATAAGACCGCTCTGTACACGGTGTATCCAAACATCAGAGGGGTAGTGTCGTTCGGTTGGCGCGACTGTTTGGCTCTGAACACCTTTTACGTCTCTCTCCCGCCCTTTTTTCCTCTCTTTCGCTCGGAATTTCTGTCGCGTCTGCCGTTCGCCTCTGCGTTCTGCTCTGTCGTCCGTTCGACCTGGCTTTCTCTTCTCTAAATGGAATGGCAGAAGTACCAGCGCCAAATGTCTCTGTCCCTGGCGGCGTGAAGTAAAAGGGGGTTACACGGGGGATGAGGCGGGATGCTTTAGCCAGCGGACCGATTGCGAGCGAACAGGAGGAAGCGGACACGCGTTCCGTCAGGATCCTCTCGATTTCGACGTCGTTTGTGTGCACCGCTCGTTTTCGAAACGTGCAGCCTGATCGCTGCGTGGCCGTTAGACTCGAGTGTTTGTTCGTCGGTTTTGTTGTTGTTGCATAGCACGCTCCAAACTCGCGGATCGATTCACGGAAAAATCCTGTCTAGAGCGACTGTGTCATTGCCTTCGTTCCGTAGCATCTACGACGGCACGGTTCGACCTAGTCCAGCGATAGAAATTGAAACTATAATGTGACACAGAGGCCTAGTTTGCCTTGGTACGGTAAAGGGGAGAGCAAGGCTGGTAGCATGAGTCCGTAAACGACTGGACAAGTTGGTAGAGTACAAACTAATGTAACATAGGATAGTGGAGTATGTAAGTTACATGCGCTAGAATGCTATCCTATTTACTCTGGCAGCGTAGAGTAGGTCATACCATCTGGAAGAGTATTAAACAGAGTATATTTGATATAGTTTTTTATCAAAATAGGTTGATACTGGTTTTTCCTGGTAGGGTGAGTATGAAGGTTGAAAATTGAGAAAGAATTTTTGTTTAATTTTCACGGAACGACATGTTCGTCATTCCGTGGATTTAGGGGAAAATTGATATCGGGAATCGATGATCACACGGATCTAAAGCGTATGAAGTTCGAAAAGTATCCATGGGAGGGTAGAGGTTGAATGGACACCGTCATGGATCGCGAGGATTACGGGAATTTTTCGCTTTTCCGGTCGACTTCCAATTAAAAACGTAACGTTTCGAATTTCGCCCAAGCCGCGGCGTTGTCGGTGGGAACGCCAATGTCTGATCAGCTTTTAACGAAGAAACATGGATAGCGAACGTTCCAGAAACGTAGAGGGAAATTTATTTTCCAGTGAAAACTTCATTTTTGTATATTCTTTAGGAAAATATAAATCTCTGCCTTGACAGAAAATGGGCATGTCCAATTTGCAATTTTTTGGAAAAAGGTGCACATTGTCGCTCTTTATTGTAACTTTGCTTGTAACAGTGGAAAGATGGAAACCCAAATGGACATTATCCCTTTTTCTATGAAGGCACAGAACTAAACTTTCATATTTTAGAAGAAACTGTATTTTTATAGTTTTTGTATATCAGAATCTCCAAATTGTTGGACAGGATAAAAGTGAACCGCAGTGTTGAAAAAAGTAGAATCGAATGATAAGTATCGTGATTTTAGAACAATGAAAATCAAGCGCTGACTCACGCAACCCGTAATAGCTAACGTGTTAAGTAATAATTCCGGATAATAGATGTGTGCTTGGGGTTACTGCCTTCTTACAGGATTAAATCGTTCCCAATGATTGATTAGACAGCCTCAATTGACGAGTGACATAGTTGCTTCTCTGTAATTAATCATGGTCACCATGAATTGTGGATTCATAGAATAATCGATGCCCAAACGTCTGGTGGGTGTTTCCAAACCCTTGAAGGGGTGGTATACATAGAAATCTCTGTCTGACTGAAAGATGAACACATAGGTGCGAAAGGGATGATCCTATATGTGCATATAGAGGTGAAATGTCTCTACATTCTTTTTAATTAAAAATTCCATCGACATTTACAGGGTTGCACCGTCATAATTCTGTGCCCTCCTAGAAAAAGGACCAATGGCTAAAATCATGCAACACGAACGTTTTCATAGAAAAAGAGGCCAATGTCCTTCCACTGTTATAAGCAAGTTAGATACATTCTTAAGAGGCCAATGTCTTATGTGTATTACAATAAAAAGGGATAATGTGCACCTTTCCCAAACAATTGCAAATTGGACATTGGCCCTTTTTCTACCAAGGTAAAGTATTAATTATGTTCATTATAAACTGTGGGTTCATAGAAGAATCGATGTAAGAAAGTCTGGTGGACGTAAGCAAACTTTTCAGAGGTAGAATTCTAGACACACATAAAATACAGATTTGCACCATCACGATTGACCATGGCCAGCATAAACTGTGGGTTCATAGAATAATCCATGCAGAAAAGTCTGGTGGATGTACTCAAACTTTTGAGGGGCAGTATACACACAAATCTCTGTCTGATAGAAGGACGAACGCATAGGTGCGGAAGGGATGATCCCGCGTATGCGTGCAGGGGTGAAACGTCTACGGAATCCACTCCCATAGCATTATCTCGCGACTCGTTTTTCACTATTTCCCCTTGCCATTTCTATGGTTTATGTTCTTTCGCCCGAACTTCTCGTTCGTTTGCTATCTTTCTCTCACAGATACGTTTCGAGATCCCCGGTATCGATCTCTTGTAAGATTCTAGACAGATATCCGATTTCGCGAGTCCCTTGTTAGTTTCACGTATCCTGAAAAGTGGATACATGGAAATAGGGGAGAAGTTTTATGGACTACAAACAACGTTGCTTTTGAGGAATATTTTCTGCCTCGCTAGGGGAGGCCATGATCTGGCCGAGTGACTTTTGGAGGAAGGCTAACTTCACATGTAGATAGTACATACCGGCGAGTATAAATAAATCCTATGGTAACAGCCACCAATGCTACGCCATTGATATGCAAAATTGCTTTTGAACATTCATATTTCGAAGTCGATCGATCGATTTTGTTTGTTTTGTAAATTGCAAATCTAAGAGAATCGAAGAAAGAAGAATACGACACTGCTGCAGAATATGTTTTAATAAGAAAATCAAATGTTTTGTTATAGTACGCCTCTTGACCTACCCTGTTATGAAAGTGAATTTCTTACTTTTTTGATACGAGTTTTTGAATTTTATTTTGTGTATTGTATGTTATATCGACACTTCTCCAATATTGTTAAATTGGCAACTAAAAGGACCTTTGAAACATTTTACATAAGAAAGTTTATTAAGAACTTTAAACTAATAATTTTTAATTAAAGTAGTTTTCATTCGAATCAATGATCTTTTGCTACAGTTCTGGTAATTTTTTGATTCCGTGACAATCGAATTGACTTAATTTTGAGTCGAAGAGATTTGAAATCTCACGAATTGAATTCCCAACCTAATATTTACGATATAATTATTTACAATATTGTATAATTTCTATTTAAAATATAAATACCTTCAAATGTATACTACTGCTCAAAAGTATTTGCCCACCAATGCATGTACATTTTCTTGTATTATTACAACAAATGTTTGTTATTTTTTCCAAAAAATAGATCTGTTTTCAACTACTTTTGCAATATTTAATTGTTATAGTCAATAATCACCATATTCGCTATAAGGGTGGGTGGATAAATATTTCTGAACGGTAGTGTGTATGCCTATTAATAATTTTTTGATAATTTGTTTATATTTATTTATGCCTACAGTGTAAACCAGGTTGTATCTTACGTTATAGTCAATAATCACCATATTCGCTATAAGGGTGGGTGGATAAATACTTCTGAACGGTAGTGTGTATGCCTATTAATAATTTTTTGATAATTTGTTTATATTTATTTATACCTACAGTGTAAACCAGGTTGTATCTTACGTTATAGTCAATAATCACTATATTCGCTGTAAGGGTGGGAGGTTAATACTTTCGAGCGGTAGTGTATATGCCTATTAATAATTTTTTGATAATTTGTTTACATTTATTTATACCTACAGTGTAAACCAGATCATATCTTACGTTGTCCGTAATCGAATTTTATATTTTGTACTGCTCTTTCGGTGGTGTAGGATAATAAAAAATGTCTCGCAATATATTGAAAATAATTCAGTAAGAAGGAGAGCGTAGGGTCGTTTCATTGAATCGCGTGTCACCTTAAAATCAGAATATGCCTCGTAAATTCCGGGCTGATGAAAATTCGGGAGAAATATTAAAATTTCATTGTACCTTCCGTTAAAGCTTGCGCCACCGGTTTCGTTACATTTTTACTTCCTTTTGGGGAGTCTAATATTTTATAGGGTTTCCTCCTTGCACTTGCGGAGATAAATATCTATGCGCAAGCACGATATTAAACTCGTGGTTTCCGAAAAAACGAGCACATCGAAGGCTCTGCCAAGACGAGACAAGCCAGGAATTAAATTTTGACTTCAATTTTGCTTTTATTCATCCGGCCAAGAATCCCTGATGGCCCACAACTTAAACGATATTTAAAAATCAGAAGTTTAAAACCTGAGAACGTACACATTCGCTCAAAAAGTCATGGACCACTTACCCGTTTTTACAAACTTTAACACTTTGACTGCCAACTTTATTAGCCGAAAATGACAAACTTTCTAAATTTTTATGCAAAATGAACATAACTTCAAATTCTACCCGCTTTCATCAATAATATGAATAAGTTTCATCATTTTTCACTGATTCAGTTAGATTTTATTAGATATATTTATTATGATATACATGATCAAATAAATAATGACTGACTCTGAGTGTCACCCACATATGGATGACATGGCAGTCAAAGTGTTAATTGTAATAAAGTAAATTATTTAAATTGTATAGCTTTATCGCTGCATGTATTTACGGGTATATATATATATATATATATATATATATATATATATATATATATATATATGCCTATTATATATATTCAATATTATTCAGTATATATATTCAATATTAGCTGACAATGAGTACAAGAAAATAAAATGTTTTAAACGATGAGAAACATATTTGAACTGTTACTGATAATTCTAAATTTCTAAGTTAACTGAAATGCTTTATATGCTGTTCAGTTATTCATTTTAGGCTTATATTAATGTTTAATTTAAGTGTAATTAGTGTTTATATTTTATATTTGTGCCGGTGATTATGAAAGTGGTCAAAATCATTGTTTTTCCATTCGAAATATTTCCAAGTAACAATATTAAATTTTCTAGATTCATAACTTAAGCCACATTCATAATTACCGGCACATTTATAATTTATTTTATTTTTATTTTTATCGTTATAGAATTAGTTTATATATCCCAAACATACATTGGCAAGTATCCTAAGACTTATGGACAGGAGTATAGTTAAGTAACATCTAAATCACATAGCGTTAAAGAGGGCCAACGATTGTGCAGATCAGAAAACTCGCAAAAATGTTACTTGCATTGATCAGAGGAATTGTGAAAGTAGCATAAATGAATATGTTACAGTCTGTATGTTAATTTTCATCCCTCCGGTGCAATGGAGCGCTGTTTTGGCTCGCATGTCTCTATCACCGCGGAATTAATACGAATTTCCATAACTATTAGGTAAGGTTATTGCAACTATGCGTGTATCCATATGTAACAGGAGCAGTTTAACCGAGCAACTATAGAAACTCGTTCGACCGTGAAGTTGGCGAAGTAGATGTCTTCAGTTCTGCGGTGTATGAATCATGCTACACCACATCGAACGATCTTCTTTTTTCATCAATTTCATGTATCCTTAACCCTTCCAACTCCTAATTTTTTTCTAATTTTCTTTTCAGTAACACCCTTTTATTTTAAGTGTTTTATTTGAAATGTACTTCAAACGACAGTTGGTTGATAGGAATCAATTGAAACAATTTTTTTACTAATTATATTGATAATAGAATTGTATAGAAAATATATTTATACTAAAAAAAATGTTACGAAATATAATACATATTAAAACTAGCAATTTAAAACACTCGACATTTTGAAATTACGAGTTTAAATATATATTACATTTCGCAATATTTTTTTTGCCACAAATATCAGCTTTTCAATATAATTAGTACAAAAAATTGTTTAAATTGGTTCCTATTAACCAACTGTGTTTTGAAGTACATTTCAAATAAGACAGTTAAAATAATCGAGAGTTACTGAAAAGAAAATTAACAAAAAATTAGGAGTTCAAAGGGTTAAGATCGTAAATCTTGGCGATCGATGCATCAATCGAATTTTATACTACACGCAAAATGTTTTCGTCATTTCTGGATACTTATTTCTCCAAATTTATTCATAGATCTCCACATGTTTGCCCGCAGACAATTTTATGAAGCGTTTAACATCCGATTTCTCAGCATCCCCACGATTTGTGGTATACTGTACGAATATATCACGATGACAAATATCGGTATGCTCCATTAATTTCATAAAGCAGACGGTAGCATGGCGAGCATATTTCCCGCTACTTATTGTTCGTGTCCATTTTAAAGTCCTTTCTCTGAAACTTCTAAAGCTAATTAAAGCGTAAGTACTTGATCCCTGTATTATGCAATCAGTATAAATTATTATCACACGAAACCGCAGTACTTGATATTCTTTTCTTCTTCTTCATGTGCGTTTTACGTCGCATCGACTGCAAGGTCATTAGTAGAAATAGGATTCAAGTATATTACAAGGAGATTAGAATCTGACTCGATAATTTCGAACAGTTCATGAATAATTTGAAAAAGAGAAGCAATACTTTTGAGTAGACAAACTTAGTCGAGATAGGTTCGAACTTTTTATAAGTACATTGAGAAATGTAAGCAGTACTTTGAAGTATAATCGAACCTCCACGAAGTAGATTCGAACCTTTTATGAGTACTCTAACCAGAAGTTTTCTATTCTGTACAATCGTGTCATTTGTTTTCTGTGAAAATTATGTCACATGATTCACCTACGATAGTTTTCTGTTTTCAATATTCAATTCGAGCGAAATCGAGGTGCATGTACGTTGTATTGTATGTATGTGCATGATATCTACAGTTTTTCGTTCTTCAGGGTTCGAATACTCCTTTTAAATGATTCGAGTCTTTCGAACTACAAAATACTTACAAATACATTCTCGAAACCTACAGGTACTCGTCGTGGGGTTCGAAACCAACGTGTATAATCCGAGTACTTTCCAAATACATCAAATAAAACGTCACTTCTTACGAGTAGTATTCGAATCCCATAGAATGCAACTTTTGTATTGGAATTGACTTGGATTCGTGAGTACATATTGAACTTGTTCCCATCCCTAGTCATTAGCGACGATGTTGGGTCTGGATGGACTATATATCTTTGTTTCTTTGATGTAGTTTATTGTATTTCTTGTATGATCCTGTGCTGTCAGAGCTGTATCTGGTTTTATATCGTATGTCTATCTTTGTGGTTCTGTTCCTTTCTAATAATTTGAAAATTATAAAAATGGATTGCTCCAATTTTAATTCGTAAAGAACGTCGGTGCAGAAGTCCATGACATCCACGACTCAAGTTATAACAAATTGTTCGATCCCAGGGAGGCAATAAATCACGGAGGACCGCTGTCAGGAAAGCACGAGTTACATAATTTCACGGGAGTAATTTACAACGAAAAGTCTATTATAAATAATAGACGAAAGTGTCGCGAGTTCGCGAAGAAAAGGCAAAAAGGGGATGTTGATCGGCGCGAAGTTCCCCGCCGGTCTTGAAGGGTACATTAAAGCGCAATTAAGAAAACCGACGCTCTTGGGACGTTCACAAAAGTTTGCCACTTTGACAGGCGATTACGATTTACTTTGTCCTTTGAAAATGTTCAAACGTTGGTCTCATTTTTGTTCTCCGCGGTCGGAACACGTTTTCCAATTTTAATACGCGCGAATAAATTTGATTAGGAAAATTAAAAGCTGTTGAAAATAGAGAATAATATTGTAGTTCTCTTAATTTAGTGTCTCTTCAATTATATCTACTTTTCTCTTTAAATTTACATTTTGGAAAAGTTCAATAATGGGTGACAAAATATTACTTATTGTTAGAATGAAACTTTTGTCCGTTTTTACAAGTATATTTTATATAATAAACTTTAATAAGTAAAAACAGATGAAATTAAAGAATATATTGTATATCTCTGCAATTATATTTATTTCTCTTTTTAAATTTACATTTTGGAAATGCTCTATAATGGGTGATAAAATATTACATATTGGTAGAATGAAACTCTATTCTGTTTTTGCAAGTATATTTTATGTAATAAACCCTAAACTCCATTGTCATGAAAGTTTTCATAATATTTTCTGAAAAACACGATTTAGCAATGAAACTGAAAATACTGTTCTGAATTATAAGTTCTATTGAAGCTAATCAGTAAACTTGTTGCTATTCAGAGCAATTTTTCAAGCAATTAGCGACGTCATTCATTCGAGCAGTTAATGAAATTAAATTTTCGAATATGCAAATAAACTGTGTATCGAGCAGGAAATAAAGCCAATACCGGGCAACGTACATATTTGCCTTAAAACGATAATTATTGTTCACAAAAAGGAAGCGGCGGGAGTGTGCCCGAAGAACTGATTCAATTAAAGTGAAAAGAAAAAAAAAACCCGTCCCATATCGGTTACATAAAAGCGAACTTTCAGAATGCATTTATTTTGAAAAATGATCGTTTATTGAGCTTGGTCACGTAGAAAATTGAACGCTCGAAATACTTTGACGGCGAGTCGATAAACGAAATACCAAAGAGTCCTTACAGGTGAACTAAAACATACCCGATATCGCGAAAATTGCGCAGTTCTTTTTTATTTCATAGCCCGTTGCTACTTTTCAGTAGACACTCGAATCGCACGCTACGAGCTACAGTTTATTCCGCTCGTGAAAAGGACTTTTCTAGAGAGTCGTAAAATAACCACTATGTATTTTGTGGCCGTCTAATGACAGCGTATACCACTCTCTAATTAATATTCTTCGTTCCATGAACCGTGCTTGTGTTTGTTCGCATAAAATATTCACATTCTTTAATATACTCATTATTTTCGCAGAGATACTAACGATTCAGTTTCTGTGTTCACCTCCTCGGGACGCAGTATACATAGTTCACGCAACGTTTATTATCCTTATGTGTTAACCACTCAATACAGATCAATTTTGATTAGAAACTTTCTTTTATTAAATTGCTGCAAGTGGCTGAAAGATCGTGTTAATACTTTAAGTGCCACGTAACCCATATTTGATGAGTATGCACAATATTTACAAGTGTAGTTCGAAAAGACCATGACAACTTGCCCTACCTCGTTTGGCTGGAAGAGCATTCGGAACTGAGAACTTCTAGCCAACCGTGGAACACTGTATTACGCATATAAATATGAATTTAGAGTCACATATGTGTGACAGATTATTTGAAGCACTCAGTTGAAATTTTTGACAGTTTGTCTGCCATGTCACCCATATATGGATGAGAATTAAATTCAATCACAATTTATTAGATCATACAAAATGTTAACAAATATGTCTAATAAAGACTGATAGAACCAGCACAAAATTATGAAAGTTACTAATATCGTTAATTAAAAATATTATCATTCGATGTTTTAAAAAATATTTATTTTCCATAAGAATTTAAAAAGTTAGTCATTTTCGATGCCAACTTGCCCTAGTACAGTTGGCTGGAAGTTCTCAGTCCCGAATGCTCTTCCAGCCAACCGTGGAACGCTATAATTGTGCAAAATTTAGAGCGAATCGATGTTCTGAAAGTCGTGCACGCCTCGCAGGTGTCCTTAGCTTGTGGATGGCGGTGTAGTGCTCGATTTTAATAAATTCGTGGCAGAGGAGGTTAAACAGGCCGAGTCGAGCGTCGATTCTCGTTTTTCGACGTCGGTGAAAGGAAAAGGCGGGTACGCGTGCACCTGTACACGCTCCCGTAATTTCTTTTTAATTCAGCAAGAGCTGGAAAGGAATATCAGGCTGTCGTTCGAGCGGGCAACAAGAAAAGTTCGAGGCGGCCTCACCGTGCCCGTCCTACAAAGCAGCGAGATATCGAACTTCCCGGAGAAATTATTAACGAGATCGGAATTATTACCATTGGGTAATAACCAACGAATAATCGATACGAATCGAATGGAAATGCTTCACCCGGATTAATTTATTCCAGACGTACGGACTAATATTTACTTCAACGGAGTTCACTGTAGTTGCTTATGAGGATGACTGTACACCGCGTTACAAGATCACGAGGAAAAGAAAAAGAGCAGAGGCTTGGGAGATTATGAAACGAGAAGTCCAAACTGATCTGCGTTTCGGTGCTGACAGGAGGAGAGACTCGGAGAAAATTGAAATACAAAACAGAAGATATTATTTGAATTCAATTAAGATTTTATAGAAATATACACTGACACCTCCATGTCTGAAGAACAAACAAGTGTAGCGATAGTGACACCATCTGCAAGTATTAAAATTAGGACTCCACACGTGTTTAGTATGCTCACGGATGAATGATATGCAATCATAAGAGCTCTGCAACGTATTAACTCATCGACTGCTATCAGCGTTTGAGAAAGTTGCTCATGGTGTACTGTCGACGCCTATAGGCGTTCGCTACAATGGTTCATTATGTAGTACTGCAGCTCAGCCGCACGCAGTGTTCGCCTCGTTTCTAAGTAACCCACAGTGAAAGGGTTAATCAAAGTTTTAACCCTTTGCACTCGTGTGGCGTCTCTGAGTCGCCATAATATTCACGTTTCGAATTTTCTATTTTAAATAAACACCTAAAAATTGACACTCAAAGGGTTAAAAAAGCCTTGTTGAATTCACGTTTCCAATAAACAAAGCTTGAGTCATTATTAATATTAAATAAATGTTATGACGTTATTAATGTTAAATAGACGTTATTAAAAACTTGTAAAACCGTATTAAACAGATTACAGACGACTAATATCGTTACGAGCGGGCGACCATAATTATCAGGAGGCTCAAATCGAAATCAGAGCGTGCTGGGAAATATCGAAACGAACGGAGTGAAAAAGAAAAGAATGCGAGCGCATGTAGACGAGATCTGATTTTCGAATTACGTTATCCCTTTCTGGGTCGGGGAAGTTCACGCAGAAATTGTGATTCATGACCTCTGGAAACTGAAGATGCGCAACGCGTATTCAACCCCGCGGGAGTTCCCTGAAAAATCATGAAATTCGTTAAGCATATTATCCGCGTGAAATTCGATTAAAACCTTCGCGTCCGACTGTCGCGGAGAAGTTCGCATTACGAACGTAACTTTTTTGTCTAACCATGCGGCAGAATGCATCAGCAATTTTGTCATGTTCCGGCGAAAACAGCGGACAGAACCGAGTGACCGGTCACAGAGGAATTTAATTGAATATATAAAACTGTAATAAACTTTTATTTAGCACGTTTGGTTACATGTCACGCGCGACGCGCTGACGCGAGATGGAGACGTCACGTATGTGTGACAACGACGAATTACTAATTCCTCCGGAATAATATACAGTGTTCAACGGTTGGCTGGAAGAGCTTTCAGAAGCGAGAACTTCCAGCCAACCGAGGTAGGACAAGTTGTCGTCGCCTTCTCAATCTACTCTCGTAGCTTTAAAACAAATAAATAAATGTATCAATCACTTTTAAATAATTAATAGCTGAATACTCACGAGATACAAATTGTAAAGGAATCGATACAAGAGGAATAACGTAGGGAGTTGTGTTACTTAACTAAAGCCTTGTAAAAATGATCTGCAGCCGTCAGAGTGTCAATAAATATTGCTTATGTTGTTCAATAATAGCATAATATTTGTAAAATAATGTAAAAAGCAATTAAAAAATCTATATTTGCAAGATATTTCAGTGATATTTGCAAACATGTCAGGATACTTTTGGAAGATCGTGTACTAAGAATCTAGGATGGTCTGTGTTTTCTTTTAATTTTGATCTCTTTGTTATTTACTCCTGTATTTCAGTTAATATTATTGGAAGAATAATGAATCTGAAGATTGTTTATGTATTTGTTACTTTATTTTCTTTTTCTCGGAATATAAAAAATATTAGATTCTTCTATCAGTTGTGTATTCCATATCAAAAACCAATTCATCATGACACTTCACACTACATATAAAATACTTAGCAAACAGGTATGTAATTATAAAATAATTTATCTCCAAAACGATTCGTCCTTCACTTCAGATTTTCGAATCTCTTTCCACGGCGCCTTTATTTGCAGCCAACCAGTTATTTTAGTTCGTGAAATTAATTGCAGCTCCTATTTGTTAATTTTATTCAAAACAAAAATTGCCAGCTCTGCTGCAACGTACGGTGTGTCGACATAATGACCGACGCAACTTCAAAGAGACACGGGGTACGCGTAATTGACAATGAAATCTGCCAGCCGATTATAATATGTAGCACAAACAACGATAAACAAGGAGAAAGGAAAAAAACAGAGACAGTGGAGGGTACATTTGTTTCGGACAGATCGTGGTTCCATTTACCGAGTGATTGGTCAGCTGAATGATTGGATGGCCGCCTTTTAGAGCAATTTTGCGAGATCCAATTCCCAACATGTATTTTCTTTATTGCGTTCAAAGTTCAATCGTTCGAGTTTCGGGAACTATTCGTTCTCCGACGGCCATTCATGCTTACTCGAAATTGGCTCAACTTTTAATTGCCCCTAACCGTTATCAGAAAAGTAATTAACCGGGGTACTCGACGAGTGAGCGTAGATCCCGCGTTTTTAACATAATTTCGTTGTGCATGCTGTCTCCTGTGCGGCGATCACGGTGTTACGATTATTTCCAGGTGAAGACACGGTGGATCTCGACATTGATCCAATACACAATTTAAATAATTTACTTTATTACAATTAACACTTTGACTTCCATGTCATCCATATGTGGGTGACACCTAGATTAACTCATTATTTATTTGATCATACATAACATAATAAATATATCTAATAAAATCTAACAGAATCAGTGAAAGATTACTAATATTATTGATGAAAGCGGTTAGAATGTCAAGTTATATACAGTGTGTATACAAATTTAGAAAGTTTGCCAGTTTCAGCTAATAAAGCGTGACAGTCAAAGCGTTACTTCTGACGTAGCTGAGTAACTGCAAGCTTTGGAGTATTTGAAATGCAATTTGTTACAGATATTGTAATGTGACCTGATCTCACATAGCGCCTATAAGAAAGTATTTTTTAATACTTATAATGTAACAGCACACTGATGTACTTTGCCTTTCGCACTAATTATATATTTAATATTGTTTGTATTATTTTGTTATTCTTAATATGTGCTACAAATTGATGCAATAAAATCGTAACATTATAGCTGCAATAAGAAAATATTTATTATGAAATTGAATGCTATATTAAAAATGCCTGTATATATATCTTCATTCTGATTCGAGGAATGAGATTTTTTCTAACATAACTAGACTACGGATATTTATTCAAATATACACTTTTAGACATCCATATTTTCTGTGTTAATGCAGATAAATAAATGAAACTTCAACAAGAGTGTATTTGCTCATGAAATGTTTATAATATGTTTCATTTTGCTAAATGATTAAATGAGCAAGATCCACCAATTTGAGAGCATTAAATTGCATAAAAATTTGCAGTCTAAACACAACATTGGACTCTCTCTGTATAGCTCCTAATTGCAACAAATTTCTGAAAAATGTTCGTGTTAAAATAATGTTACACAACCAGAAAGGTATCATTCTATAAATAACTAAATATGTGTATTAAAAGGGCGTATCAAAAAGTCACTTTCTTGATTAATATTGAATATTAAAATAATTATGTCGATATATTCCTCTTTGTTAATTAAGCAGTCGGACACGCCTCTTTAAAGTTCGCCGACGGTCCCTTTGATTCTTCGTTGTTTGCTGCCTGGTTCTTTGAAATTTTAATATAAGCTCTTTGTCGTCAGTCACAGTTTGATCTAGTTTTATAAACGATCCTTCGATACCTTTCATGTCACCCTACACGATATTTAGCAAAACTGAAACTTCCCCTTTAGAGGGTGCTTATAATCTTCTGTTTGCTACGAGACTGACTCAAAGAAAAACGATGGTCACTCTAAAGTGTTGATATAGTTGAGACTGTCGCATAATTTATAACTTATAATTACTGTGACGTACACTTTTCTCAGTTCCTTAGCTGCTGCTGATTTATACATAGAACTCTAACACACTGCACACAGCTCTGAACGCAGTATAAATAATATTAGATTGAATAATAAATTTGTTCTAATTTCAAAATAACCATTTAAACAATTCTGCTCCAAACAGAAAGAGGTTTAGAATTTATCAGACACTAGTAATGTAAAAAAAATACCGAGGAACTAAGGTTACGAAATTTATATTCAATATTTACTGCATACAATGTTTGGAACATTCACAATATTTAATAAATTGAATATATATGATTTTCAAATTATTTTGAATTGTGTGTTTATCGAATATCAGATTTGTGGGCACATCGTTGATTAGGCATTTCTTATATTGCGGTAAGAAAATTCGAAAGTTAGCAGAACTTGTTATTCAAATATAAACTATTTTATTATAAATAAGAAACATTTCTCGTTAATATCGTAAAGATGTAAAAACTCACAAAAATAGAAATGAGTCCCTATAGTTGTGTTTTGTTCTGAATGAGTACTTTTCAAAGAACCTCTATAGTGGCACGTAGCAGTCAAAAAGTCAGAAATAACGAATCACTTCTCTCTCAAAATCTGTTCTGCACGATATAAAAGAATTACAAAAACTATATAAAGATATGAGGCACTATAACAGCGTCTCT
This sequence comes from Macropis europaea, assembly GCA_916610135.2. NCBI lineage: Eukaryota > Metazoa > Arthropoda > Insecta > Hymenoptera > Melittidae > Macropis > Macropis europaea. The sequence continues at coordinate 9,673,913 of OU744353.1, forward strand.
TCTTAACTGATTACTTGCAATTAGCGGAAGGTCACTATGATAGCGGCAGCATTCAAACAGTTAAAAATAATGGAGCACTTCTTGGTCAAAATATGTTTCGAATGCCATCAAGAAATTAAAAAACTGCCGATTAACACGAACTGTCAATGCGACGTGAAGATATGCCACAATAGTTGCGTTTCGTCCTGAATAATCTCTTATTGATAGCCAGAAGCCACTATAATAAGCGCGTGGTAGCTAAAGATACTCACTGCAATATGTACTTATAGTTTCTATTGAATGATACTGAGCATTACTTATACAGACATTTAAAATACGTCACGTAAGAAAATGCGAAACAGATGTGCCACAATAGTGGCGTTTCGTTCTGAATAATCTCTTAGCCAGGAGCCACTCTAGTGGCGCGTAGAAACTAAAGTCACACCACGATAGTGCAGTTTATGTTGAATAATATTGTGTATTATGCATATTAACTTTTACAATACATCACGTAAGAAAATACGAAACAGATGTGCCACAATAGCGGCGTTTCGTCCTGAATAATCTCTTATTGTTAGCCAGAAACCACTATAATGGCACGTAGTATCTAAAACACTCACCGCAGTATGTACGTATACTCTATATACCGCTCAAAGAAGAAACAATACAAAAACGTATGACAGGGAATTTACACAGAATACTCATTTCGCAAGCCGCACTTCATCAATTTTAATGGACCGTTGAGGTATTAATGAAGCCGCAGTCGCACCGAACGGATTTGCGTTTATATAGCGTGTTACCTTTTACGATGGCGGTGGTGGAAAAAACGGCGAAAATCATGAACAGCCTCATCGGCGACGGTTTCGTTCCGTAGTCCTTCATGGTTGGGTCCAGTCCACTATAGGAACATAGATGAGCACACCGAACACGGGAGAACGTATGTAAACACAGAGGTCTAACTCGCGTATACACGACCGAACGTATTCCTCTTTTCCCAAAAAAAAAAAAAAACGTCACCTTGCAGTTTTCACGCACGATGCACTGTCACCTGTCGTGGAATCGACATCGAAGGTCCTTTTAAAGGAAATCGATCGTGCGTTTAATTTTCCGTTCCGTCCGTGAAGTAGCCGCGCTGAAGCACATGCATTCCAGAATGTTTCACACAGAAATGACTCGAAACACTGTCGACCGGTCAGGATTGGTATATAACATCCAAAAAAGCGGCAAGTATGGTCACGAGCTATCCTCACCCGCCACTGAAGGAAATCACACTTCGAGTCACGTTCCCTAAGTTTGATCTACACCGATCAGAGGAGTCTGTCGTTTGAGAGATGTCAAAGATTGCCTGACTGACGCACGAGTCGAGGATTAAATCGAAAGTATCCTGCCAGGACGATGTATGTACCGTCGGTCCACGCACTCCGAAAATCCTACACGTATCGTTTCTCTATCACACAATTTACTCTGAACGTGCACGTGAAGATGCACCCGTGTCTGACACCCGGGTGTCACACGAAACAGCACAGATTCACGATCAACAAGCTCCAGAGATCGATCGGTCGAAGGGTTGACACGGGATTGCGGGTTCTAACAGGTGAACTGTCAAAGAACGTGGCGTAACACGCTTGAGATTCATTCGCTGACCTCCGAAACGATTTCACTCTATCCACGGAACGATCGTATCCACGGGCCAGGCTAATTCGCGATCTGTTTCCGCACACCGTCGGTGTCAACAATCATCCCCTCGTTCGCCGGTTTTCCACGCACATTTCAATTTTCCTCAGGATTTTCGCCGTTTCTGCCCTGTCGATTCGCCGGCGGGCTCCTGCACGCGCTGCTGATCGTCGTGCGATCGAAATATCACTTAAACATCTAACGGAGACCGATACGAACACGTACTCATCACTGGATCACGCGACGAAGAAATAAAACCTCGCGTACACCGCTGCACACCTACGCGGGAGTGTGAACACTGTGGAATTACTCGAAAGGGAAGGAGGCCTCTACCCCCGCAGAGATCCACGGAGATGGCCGAGACCGGCCGAGCCGGCACGAGCGCACGAACAACCAGCATCCAACTGCACCTCCCAACCCCTACGCCGGTGAACGTAGTGCGCACGCAAAGCACTTGACACCATGAGGATCGGAAGAATAAGGTAGATGCGGAAAATCGACGGAAAACCTCCTCGAGATATGACCATGCATCCTGGAGACACACACGATGGGTGTATTGGAATAATTCGTGTATAGAAAGCGTTCATAACGCGCGATGAACAGGTTGCCTGGATAGACACGGTGGCCCGTAGCACACGGAGCACGTTTCAGAACGAGTGTGTAAGTTCTGATAGTTGAAAGAGTTAATAATTTGTTAGTAGAGAGAGTTTTGAGATTTGTTATAGTTGCAGAGGTCAAAAGTCCAGATATACTCGTACAAATACATATATACTTATGCCACACTAAGAATAAGATGCCAATATGTGCGTATTATTTGTTTTTGATTTCCTACTTTCATTGTGCTCCAATTTGCAATATACAAACGAGCGTTAAAATTTTATTATATAGTACGTTAATGAACCCGTTTATGCGTCGATGTTTTAAATTACTATTATTAAAGAAAAATTTAGCACACGTCATTCCATTATCAATAAATAGAAGCTTCAAGTTTAGATATTTCGTACGTTTAATCATGCCACGCTGATGTGTACAGCGCGACATTTTTGTAGAAAGCCACCTAGTGGTAAATGTGTGAATGTCGCATGATGTACCGACCGAGTATGCACTGTCTTTTACGATTTGAAGTGAAAAACGAAACACGCGATTTTCTTTTACAGTTCAAAATTATTCACGACATGGTTCGCATCGTTAACCCTTTTAATCCTAAAAATTTTGGAAAAAAGCGTGCACCATGTGCTGAAATTTTCTCGCTAGAACACGTGTTAAACTGAATGTTTCATTATAATAATACGTATGATGTGGATTGTTCAATTGTTTTAGGGCTCTAAAGCTGTAAAATATATAACAAAACACATACAACTTAATACAATAAGCTGAGATGATAAATCATCCAAATACATCAATTTACAACATATAATGAGCATCTGTGCCTGGACCAATATGGTGACCCGTAGCACACGGAGAAAGATTTTTCAGAACGCATGCATGCGTTCATCGTCCTCAAAGGGATAAGAAAATGTTTAATAAAAATCTTGTTACTGTTTAATTATGGAAAGTTTACTATTTACGAGTTCCCACACAGTTAATACTGTTTAAGCTGTGGACAGAAGGAAAATACTCGCAATGTTTTGCCAGCATTGCACTGATGCTGATGTGCCTCAGGATGTTCACAATTTTTAAAGTAGCCATGTTCATCAGTCAAACAGTTTGTAATTAGTCAGTTGATCAATTAAAAACGAGAGGATGGTGCACTGAATAGAGCTAAAGTAATAACTAGACTGCGAATATTTATGCAAATATACATTTTTAGACTTCCATATTTCCTATGCCAGTGTAGTTAAATAAATGAAACTTCAACGAGACTGCATTTGCTCCTTACAATGTTCAAAATAAATCATTTCTATTTTGTTAAGTTATTAAATGTCAGATATACTAAATTGCATAAATATCCGCAGTCTAGTAATAACCCTTATTATTATTGATGTTGTTAGAGCTTTTCATTATTTCCGTGTTGCTTCTCTGTATTTTCGAAAAAAAATAACTTTTAATTAGCATTTAGCTATTTAAGATCTTGGTTTTGTCTTGTGCCTAATAGCCAATTTATGTTCTGCTACTGACGATTGTATATACCCTAAGTTGGAGCACCTCTCTTGCTCCTTCAGTCGTGTATTCACACTCCTGTCAGTTTCTGTGATCTAGACTTTTCCGCATGTAGGTAGAATATTTCGCAGACTTTCGATGTTGAAAGATATGAATAAGGATCCTTGGGGTAGGTGAGGATTTGGCCAACATTAGTGTGTATTTTGAATACTATTTTGACCTTCTGACTGCGGATCACTTTAAAACGAGGTGTACGCTGTGTGCGGGAAAGGTGAAGTAGTACGTAGCAGGTCATTGCACCGAACGCCTATGGGCGTCGTGAGCACACGGTGAGCGGCGTTGTCAAACACCTCTAGACGCCGATCGCAGTCAAAGGGTTAATATTATTTTACTTTAACCCTTTGCACTCCAAGTATGTCTGTCAGGCACTGACAATGTCAAGCGTTCCACTTTAAGTATGCCTCTCAGACACTCCGTTGGTTTGTCAATTTTATCTACTAATTTTTTATACCATGTCAAAAATGAAATATTTCTTAATAAGTGAAACTAAGTAAAGCGTAAATATCTTATCTCGATGAAATTTTCTTGGAATATGAATCATTGAAAATTAATATTTGCTTGCAGTAGCTCGCAACCATATTGGTTGCATCGCATTAGTTCTGTTGGAGTTGCTGATCTATCGTATCAAAAGATGCTTGGAGTGCAAAGGGTTAACATTCTTCCAATGCAGTCATTGTATGGGAGAAAGACCATGTTGTTCTTGTATTCGTCGATGTTTTGGTCTCCTAGTTGTCTGGTCCTCTGGTTTCTAACATTCTTTCTATTGTATGTTCAAACTATAGCAGACCAGCGCATTCTTGATGTAGTCATGTTCAGTTTCTAACTATTCTTCCTCAGAGATGTTGATGGTACGGTTGACCAATGAACTGATTACCGAGTTTTTTTGAGTAGGTGGTAGTGGGAATATGCATGCAAGTATATACCAGTCTGTGTGTATAGGTAGACCTAAGTCTACAGGAGACTCTTGGAGGGACTACAAGGCCCATTAAGAGTCCATGGGATCCTCTAAAAAGACTGAACATTCTGAGGTAAATCTGTATCAGTGCATCCTCAGAGTCCTGGTGAAGATAACAATGCTGGCGAAACGCTGGGAATATTTTCTTTTTGGACAAACTATACACCCGGAAGGCTCAAACAGTATTAATTATACAGTTTATTAATATTATATTTCCTTCATACGCTTCCATTTTGACCGCTTTTATAAAAGCTGATCTGTATTTTCAATAAAATCGCTGTCCGAACATGTATGTACCTACTGTAGCTCGTGAAAGTACTCGAATGCTTTTATTGATTTGTTTATCCATTTATTAACGCACGCTTTGATACATTATAGATTGTATGTACGGAAGAGATGCGAGCGTGTGATATGAGAGATTAATGTCTAATCGATAAGTAAGCACGTGTCGCTGCTGTAATGGAATTTTTGAAGTCGTACAAATCTGAAAGAGGTTGACAGATTGTTATTGTACACGTTTCGTTGACACGATTTAGCTTGGCCACTTATGGTCGATGTGGAGGGATATAGAGAAAATTATTGTTTATCAATGTTTTTTAGGAACGTTGATGTTAATTGCAGGATGTCCGGATAATCTACAACATAATTTATGATTTTGAAAATGGATGTAAGGTCGAAGTTGATCGATAGTAACTTAATTAATTAACGGATTAAGTAATTATTCATTGTGATTGTAAATTTTAGAAATTTATGTTGCACACATTCAAGTACCATTTATAATTATGTTATTAATTATAAAATACTCTTATTAATCCTTATTAATTAAATTAATTAAACATTGTCCAACAATACAGTGTCCGAAAAATATTTTTTTATAAATTTAACCCCTTGAGCTATGAAACTTTCGGGAAAAACCGTGCAGCATGTGCTGAAATTTTCCACAACAGAACACTCGTTAGACTGAATACTTCATTACTGTAATATGCATCTCGGCAATTGTTAATTTATTTCGTTAATGTAAAACTTCAAAACGTTTAACAAAACATATATACATTTTAATAAGTCACGCCGATGTAATAATTTCTGTGCCTGAACCGATACAGTGGTCCGTAGTACACGGAGCACGATTTTTCAGAATACATGTATAGATACATCTGCCTAAAAGAATTAATAATTTATTAATAAAATCATTGAATTTTGTAAGCACATTTAAATGTTATCATTGATTATTTTCATACTTCCTGCAGTGCCAACGCTTTCAACAAGAATTTTATAAACACTCTTTACACTGTTAAATAGTTTTCAAATTTCCCCCGTATATTCCTAAAACATACGTTACTGTTGTAATAAAAGTCTGTTGAAAATATTCTAACTTTCATTCTGTTCAAGCACCGTCCATTTATTCGGACATTTTCATGATCCGCCGTACGCAGCTACGAAAGTGTGAAAAATGCAATTTATTGAAAGCTTTACGGAAAGCGCGCGTGTATTCGTCGATAATGGAAAAAGCATCGAGGCAAAATTGGATTGAAGATATAATGGGAAACATTCGGACGTTACTTGGATTATAATAATAAGATAAAAAATATGCGAAATTCTCGGAGAAATATTCATGTCAATTTCAAATTCATTAACTGAAACATATTTTATTAATATATTCATATTCTTAAATATATAATAGATTTTGAGAAAATAGTATAATAAAAAGAAAAAATATAGTACGCAGATGTGAACTGTAAGCAATCTTAAACCGAAAGGCCAGGATTAATAATAATAATATTTATGTTCTTGATAACTTCAGTATTAAATACTTACCTTCCATTTTAAAAAAATTGATACAATATTTGCATAAATAATTTTGTAAGGCAAAGATTGATAATAATAATAATATTTATATTCTTGATAATTTCAGTATTAAATACTTACCTTTCAATCTAAAATAAATTATAATACGATATTTGTATAAATAGTTTTGTAAGAGTATAAAAATATGCAGAATTTCTACATTCATTTGCGATATTTTTTTCAATTTTAAAAACAAAATCTGGTCTGTTTGAAATTGGACTAACGCCCCAGAAGAATGTGTGAGATCTTCGTAACATGTTTGGACCTTCCGGAGCCACATGTTTTAGGACACTCGATACAGGGGCCAAATCAACATCTGCTGTGCATACGCGCACGCTACCAACACAGAGATTAGTAAACAGACACTCAGCTTCGAGTAATGCATCGATCGTTTAAGGAAAATATTGCATCTCTGTCCCCTATGCAACTGTGAAATTCTGACAAAATTTTGAACAGACTCCCGATGTTTACACAATTAATTAAAATTTCAAGCGACATAACTTTCGACTAAAATGTTCTTTAGCTACGTTAAAATATTAGAAACGTTTGAACCAACATCTGCAATTTAATTATAAATAATTAAAAAATTACAAAAATGTTACTTACCGTGTCAAAAAATATGTCTGCTGTCAACACAAATTTAATTTAATTATTCTTCTTTTATTAGCACGTGTTTCTGCAAACTACTTCTCGTTTCAGCATTTTCTTTATAATAAAAGGGAATTTTAATAAGCATTAATAACTATTTTAAATTTTAAAAAATTCATTATCTGATGCAAACTTAAGTGCACATAAGCAATCCTTACGCGATTGTGTTTATTATAATACTTTCTCGAATTCTAAAGAGCACAACAAATACTTTCACTTATCTTCAAGCATGATGTTCGATGAAAAGCCGGAGATCATTGCAACGGTACGCTTTGCAACGCTGAAAAGTCTGTTTTTATAAATATTTATTTTCATTAATTACAAATCGCTCGCCGTTATCCCGCGAGCTTTCAAAAACATGTTTATAAACCAGCCGCTGAAAAGTAACAATCGTTAGACGACTACAGAGCGTACTCTTTTCAAACGGTGAAGATGTGACAGAGGGTCGCTAGAGAGAATGTGACGAGTAGGTTGCTGCATCACAAGCTGCAACAGAGTAATACACGGCTTTCAGGATACTCGGCTGTTTCTCATCTCGCACCACTTTATTATCAATCGTCCCTGCACACAATTTTCCAACGAAAACCGCTAGGTTCGCTCGATTATAAAACATTTTCAAGCGTTTCGCCTGCGATCGGACGCGAGATAATTTACAACGGCCTCGAACTCGACATCGCAGGCTGAGTCCTCGGTTATCCGTCTCTTCCTCCACGACGAAGAAGAAACGGGGCTAAAATACCTCCTGGACACACGAGTTTACATTCTATCGTTTTTAAAATAAATAATTCCGTGACGCGACGTCGTTTCTGTTACAAGATCAATCATGTTACCGCAATAAAAGAGTACTCTTCTTTCCGTTTATTATTATTTACAATACACAGAGAGCATGTTGGTTTCCATCCACACGGACGCACCAATCCACCGAATTATTATACTTTTCCAGATCTCTCGATGATGAACGTTCGTGTATAAAAGAGCGAACCTACCCATTCGCCTGCATACTGATCGAATATCTTCGCTCGAAGACGAAAATGGTATGCCGCCAGTTGTTTGCATATCGCTATACTACATCACAATCAACGCATTTATGTGTTACAGCTTGAAGAATACAAGTCTGCGCATAATAATTATCTCCTGTGACTGCTACATCGTTATACGGAGGAAGGAAGAGTAGAACGATACGATAAGCGTATTATATATATTATGTATGTAATACATACGGGATGCTTCATTAAGGGCTGGTATATTCAAGAAACTCGGATCCTGAGCGAGAGAATTTTATAAAACATAACATACTGTTTAACTGAATCTGTGTTGACTATTTTTTTTTACTGAACAGTAAAAATATTGTAAGAAATTTGATACATTCTCAACCCTGAGATCTCAAGTTTCATGAAGACACCATAGCTCAGAGAACACCCCATAGACATAGGGTGAGTCTTTTATCAACGCTTCTTCTTCTTCTCGCGTGACATCTTTTCAACCATCACAGAAATCGTTGACAAAACGTTTATTCGTCCAGTGGTTGAGAAAGATGGATACAAGATTCACCCTACGCGTAAAATAGATAATTAACACAAAAAAAGAAAACAAATAAATACGCTAAATTATATTAAAACATACTCGTCATAAAAATTGTAGTGTGCGGCATTCTAACACTTTGGCATTCCACATTCACCGTTTATGCATTTTCACGTACAACAAAAATATAGATCGTTTTCTGTTTATTCTTCGATTACTGCCGATGCAGAGATAACCACCGTGCAAAGTAGTTTCGTGTGATGCGTTAACGTGTTCGACACGATCTCATTTCCTCAGAATTAGAAACAACTTTCTTTAAGCAGGCTACGCGGTTTGATTGTTCTTTTCATCCAGCGATGGCCACCGGAGCTGCAGTTTTCCCCCACTCTAGGTCCACTCCCCTACGGGCTGCGATCTGGGACGACGATGGACTGAAGGGGAAGGGGAAGGAGCTGGAGGGGACTGAAACGAGGAGAAAAGACCTAGAGTGGGGGAAGGCTGCTACCTCGATGGCCATCCCTGTTTTAACACGTTGACTGCCACGCAAGTTTTATGTTTTGCCCTGGGGGACACAACAGAATTTTCACAGTGACTTACTAAATTGTTCAAATATTTTCATAATTACATTTCTTCCTTAATTCTAATACAACCAACCAGCTACAAATTTTTCAAGCACGTTTGAAACGTTATTTGTTAGAGATACTACATCCTTGCTTCAAATAATACTGCTTTAAAAAAGTGTTATACAAAAGAATCTTGAAACAACCATAATCGTGTGATCAATTTCGTGAGTCAATGTAATTCTAAGTATATGATGATAAAATATTAAGTAACATGGTTAAATAAGATCATGTTCTTATCAATAGTGCGTTTATCTCGCTGGTTATAATAGTCACAATGTTCTTTAGTTATTTACTTTGTTCAAGATTTTTTAATCGATGATATTCATCTTATTTTAAACAGTCTAAAAAATGTAGTAACGGTGGTCATCCTTGACCACGTGGCAGTCAACGTGTTAATCGAAAGTATATCGCAAAATGCTAATTCGCGTATGTGGGAGAAATCGCGAGAAGAAAATTTGTTTCGTCGGTATTCATTTTTTCAGTCTTATAGGTACCTATACTAATTGCGAGTTGTCAAAGATCCAAACAGCTTTGCAGTTTACTGCTGCAAGCACAACGCGTTGCGTCTGAAAAGTTTCCGTAACAGTGAACAATCGAAATTGCAGATAATAATGAACCTGTCCCCGCCACAATTTCCACGCTTCTTTCCGTGCGATCGATTCGCATCGCTACGACAAAATTAACCCTATGATTGCAGGCTACTTGGAAACGAGGCGAACGCTCCGTGCGGCCCAGCTGCGGTGGCACGCAGCGAGCCGTTGCACCGGACGCCCATGGGCGTCCACAGCACGCGGTGAGCGGCTCTGCCAAGCGCCTATAGCGGTCAAAGGGATAATGGAACGCCTAAACACAGAGCACCTGATCGTTAACAAAAGAAAAAAAAAACTAGCATCCTGAAAATAAAAAATACGACGTAAAAATATTCTTCCTAGAATGATTCCGCATCGATCAGGATTATGAAACACGATGACACCAACGCTAAAATTTGTTAATTAACAATCACTGGAGCGCGTTTAGAAACTTCGCGCGAACAAAGGGTACATTCCAAATACTTCGACGATACTTTAAACGTGAAGCGATTTTATGAAATATTATCTTTACGAAATGTGTTATTACTAGACTGTGGATGTTTATGCAATTTAACATATTCAAGTATGTAAAATATGCCTGAAGCAGATTTATAGAATAAAATGTAAGTTTGATATCTGCTCAAAACAGATCTAATTATTTTCTATGCTCCATTCGTTTAAATGTATTGAGGGGGTAGCCCATCCTGTCGGTTTCGACAAATCGGAAAAATTTTTTTTGCATTTTTTTAAAGTTTCATACGTGTAGAATATTGTGGTAAAAGGATTTTTTGAAATTTGAATAAACGACGAAGCTGCAGCATTGAAGAGGACTGCACGTCAGGTCAGATTAAATGGGCGCGTTAAACTTTAAACACGTTTTTCCGGAAATCATATTTTTTGACCTGCCACCCGGCAGATCTCCGAAACTATTCATCCGATTAACTGAAAATTTGGACACATTATTCCTTATAAGGTGATTTACAATACAGCGTGTAATTTTTTTTATATCTTGATTCGTTGAGTTTTTATAAATTTTCAAAGTTGATTTTTTTAGGTGGAAAAATCATTTTTACTTTGAAGAGCCACCATTTTCTTATTTTTTAAAATTGTTAAAAAATCGTATGTTACATTGAAGAGAATTTCTGTTCAAATTGACGTAAGAATTTTTCATTTTTTATATTTCAGTCGCTTTCGGTGTTGGGTGTCAGCTGACAAAGGCCTACCAGACACGGCGGTAGAGAATGTTGTATAACTCCGACATTTTGTAATTTTAAATAATAAATATACACGAAAATGAAGTTCGAATATTGCCTAACGTCCCCTTAAAAAATCCAGACAATTTTACTCAATAATCACCAGAAAACAAATTTTTTAATTTACCTATTTCCTTAAGCCTGCAAGATCTGCCTTCTCGAACGTAAAAACATTAAGAAATAAAAATCTATATTTGCATAAACTTCCACAGTCTATTACTAAGTATTTTATATGAATCATCATCGCTGCGTCGATTCACCTTAAACTACCGGGTTACTTAAAAATTTACTTCTCGGTGTAAAAGACTATTAAAAACCGCCGAATTGAGACGTATACACACGAAAATGTGATTATATAAAAATATATATACAAATGTATGTATGTATAATCGAATTTAAAAACCCTCGCAGTGCATTTGAACCCATGAAATTTTCTTGTCCTCCAGGCCCGCTTTCCCCACGAAAAACGGAATCGATTCCTCGGTATCTTCGCATCGTTTCCACTTGGAAACGACGTCAAAGATACTCCACGCTAAAAATGCTTCTTTCGATAAGGCACCCGCAGAAATGCGAATATTTTCCAACGGAAGAGTTAAAATATAGTCTCTGAGTGAGCGTCGTTCAGCCAGAAGAAGAACGATCGTCCTCCCGATTCGAAAGCTCCCGAACGTATATACTTTTTTATCCTATAGTTGTACCGACCTTTCGCGCAGTCTTACAAGGTACTTTTGTCGCAATGAATACAATCGATAAGGCCGCAGTGTTCTGAGACGCAGGCACGGTGCATACAAAATGAGAGGAAATCCATTTCATAACAGAAGTTACTTTGGTAATGACTAGGTCATGCACTATCGCTACGTAATAATATACCATATGTCTCCACTATATCGTGCAATTGGCTTCACTCTACTGATAGTGAAGGGAACTAGCGTTTCGTTATTATGGCTGTTTACCGTGACGCGTACATACGTACGCGCACGTGTACGTGTGTATCAGGACTCTACGCGAAAGAACTACCGAAGAACGAAGCGAAGCTATGCCCGAAGCTGGTCCTGCTTTTGATTGTGAACTCTCCGATCCGCCTCCCGCACGCTTCTGCCGTGAAGTTTCTTATCGTATCGCCGGTAGATCTTAACCGTAGCTGTCATGCTTCTCTGAAGCTCCACTCGAGAACACTCGGTGAATTTCGAGTGAAAACAGAACTCGACATCATGCGACATGACGCGATGTAAATACAAAAGAAGAAACATCTCGCTTTGTTCTCCGTTGCTCCGTCGCGTCGTGACGATACTCGTCAGGAAGAAGACTCAGAGCTTTGCCTGTACAAACCGCCTTTGTACATGGAAGATAAAATTATACGGAGAAGAGTATCTCTTCTTTGATCGCAGCTTCTGTGTCTGTCAAGAATACTCGAGAATCTTTCGAAAGAACACCTTGCAGAGGGAAGACATCGGCTCCCGTTCGAAAATCTTGCGGATTAAAACTGAATGCGGTAGTTATTCGGACGGGGTATTCCTCTTGCCTTGGAGGGTGGCAAGGACGACGTGGAGGCCTCGCTGCTGGCGGTGCCGCCGGAGTCGCGTCCTCCGCTCTTGCTGCTCACCGTGCTACCGGTGCTCTGTCCTCGTGAACCAGTCTGTTTCCTCAAGGTACCTTCACTGAGACGACCGTACTCCCCGATTCGACGAGACGGCGGCGGTATCAACGAACGGCTCTGCGTTTCCCTGTGTTTCACTTCAGGGTTGGGGGTCTGCTTCTTGCGGACGTTCTCGCCCTGGAGACGCTCGTACTCGTGTCCAGCCGTGGAGGACGGCTTCTTCAGTGAACTGTTCGCGACCAAAGGCTCGACGATTCCGCCGGACGATTTTTTCCTACGCTGAGCCTTCGTGTCGAATCTACCGTACTCGATGGTGCAGGTGCTCGTGTCGCGCACCTTCACGCTCGCGGATGTATCCAGAGCCGGACCTGGGTCCGATTTCTTACGTGTCTCCGTGTCGCTCAACCGACAGTAACGCGAATTGGTCGATTTGAGACTCTTCGGTGGCCGAGGCAACGAGCTGGGCGGAAGACTACCCGCGCGACGTGGCTCGCCCTCCTGCATCCTTTGCCTTTGAGAGCTTCTGCCCTGCTTCTCCAGCAGCATCATGTCTTCAGGCTTACCGTCTGACAATCTCGAAACCGTGCCTTTCAGCCTCGAGGCTGCACTAGCGAATTCCATTATACCTGGCGAGACCTCGCCTCCCGAGTCATCCAGCAGGCGACTCTTGCTCGAGGCGGTGCTCGAGGTACCTGTACTATCTACACCCGCCAGTAATGGCTTGGGTATTTTTCCTTTTCGCGACGCAGTGCCTGGATTAGAGAATCCTGGAAAACAGCAAAGTGCCCGCTGAAACAAGAGAAAAGAATACCCGCTTGGAGAGGAGGCCCGGGACCTGGAAAGGGGTTAGTGCTCGCCACAACAGCGCATGCACACTCGGGGATCACTCGGGATTCGGAGAGGGTGGGTTAGTTCGATTTTAGAGGAGGATGTCGGTCTTTTCTAACTAGACTATCGTACAGCAAAAAACATGATTAGAGTAGTGTGTGGTTAAGTATAAAACAAAAAAAAATCAATGGCACACAAAAATTTGTATTAGTGAAAATACAGTTTACTGAGTTTGTGAACAAACATGTTTTTTATAATATACTTTTGTAGTTCGCACAGAGTACGCTTTTCACCGGCAACCATGATCTTTCGTTTGATGGTGGCTGAGAAGAACTTCTTCGAGAAGAATCATGATGTGAATGAGTTCTGATGAGTTCATGAGCTCGCGTGATGCTTAGGGAAACATTGGTGAAAAATCATGATGCTCGATAAAAGAAACTTACTCTGTGTACCATTCACTAATAAAACAAAATTAAAAAATATAAAATTAAGGCACACACTGTTATGCACATAATGGCAATCGTAAACGCAATATAGGAATAGTTGATGTGCAATCAAAATGTTCATTTCTTATGTATATGCTATACGTATAGAACGATTAGTTTGTTTAATTATTATTAATGTAAATCTTATTTGCCTATTGCTGTTCTGGAAAATTCTTGACGAATCGTTATATTTTTGATTTCAGTAAGCTTCGATTGCCAAATACAATATATGCTTGAGGAAAAGTTTGTTAAATAATTAGTTTAAAATACGTCGTAACAATATTTTGTAAATCTTGTTATCGAATAGTCGAAGTAAGTGTATCTTTCAGTCTATGCTTATTAATAATATTATTCTTAAAAAAAATGGAAGATACAATAAAACTCTTACTTGGAATGTAAAAAAAATACACATCAACTACTTTCAACTATACTACCAATTCAGATATAACATTTGAATACCTTTGACTGTACAATCTGTGACACTTTCATACTTTGCCATAGCTATAAAGTAATGCTAAAGAATTTAAAATACAATAGACGCAAAATCGGAACATTATATCGAGCACGAATATTTCATAGGAAGAATAATATCTAACAATGTCAAATAATAAATACATGGAACTGATTTTGTCATTTTCAACTACTTTTTAAGCGATTGCTATTTTATACGAATAGCTTGAACAAAAAGAAACTATACATTTACTTGTATTTTGCATACCTTACTAAGTAGCTGGGAGTCTAGCTCTTTTAGTTGATCGTCAAGACTTTTATTTGTTTGCTCGAAGCTGCCTTGCTTCCTGTATTTATAGCTATCTGTAACACCATATGAACCGGTACTTCCATAACCACTGCCACTGCCCAGTACACTGCTCACTTTTAAGCAGAAAATTAAAAATTAGAAAATAATTGATCAGCCATTGTCAATTTTCTACAAATTTCTATAATGCAATTGACTGTTCACACAAAAGTCTATGTGAGATTTATTAAATAAATTTTTTACCAAGTTCAGGTGTGCTTGTCAGAGCGGTATGATGATCTGCTGATGTACTTGAATGAGACGAATGTGCAGCGGGATAGCTACCAACACCGCTACTACTACTGCTGTCTTTATCGTACGTATGTTTTTGAAGAACTCTGATCATTGCGTCCCTCTCAGCTAACTTCGATTCCAGATCTTTCATTCTGAATAACATAAATGTGCTTATACTGTATCGACTGAATACTAATAGTGTAGCTAATTCATATAAAACAACAGAAATAATACCTAGATTCAAGATCAGCTAGTTTCTTCTGTGCAGCATGTACTTCGTCCATGTGTCTCATTTTTTCGGAACGAGCTTCTGCAATTAATTTCTCGGCATCCTGACTCGTTTTTTCTAACGCAGCTATTTTAGCATCTCTAATAAATTGAACAGAAAAATTTATAAATAATATGCATATAACGTATAAAATAGTAAGCTTTAGCGACAAACATACTTTGGAAGACTTGCTGCATCAATCGCAGCTTGTCTTAATGCACTCTCTTCGAGATATCGTTGCTCCCATTTCGCCACGTCACCTTCGAGTGACATAATTTTTTCGTCTCTTTCGCGTATTCGTCGTTTCAATTCTGCAATCGTTTCTCCATTGCAGGATTGTTCATTACCATTAACACCGCCGCCGCCGCCGCCTTCTCTTAATTCTCGTTCTAATTGACCTCTCAACTGTCTTTCTGTTTCTTCTCTCCTATCGCTAGATGCTTGGAGAGAAGACAAAGCCCGTTGAAGTTGTCCAACTCTTTCTACGTACACTTGTTTCTTCCGACACTATAAAAAGGATAATTACAACGATTCATTTAAAAACATTGAATAAATCTTTTTTTAGAAATTCACCTCTTCTTCCAGACGCACAACATTTCCTTGAGCATTTGTAAGAGCAGTATCTAAAATATCTATATGTGTACGTTGTTCTTGTAACGTCGCTCGTTGCGCTGCTAATTCAATTTCTTGTCTTTCTTTTGCAGCAGCTAATTCTTTATCTAAGGAGGAAGACAACAATGAAAAATACAATTAATCGTATTAAGTGCTGATAATATTTCTATCAGCATCAATTGAATCTATGACTGATAACGAACATACTTTGTGTAATCAGTTGGCCGATCAACAATTCACGTTGGGTTAATTCTTTTCTCATTGATTCCACAATGGGCGGACTATCGGTTCGTGCTGACAGTAAGTCTATCTGATCTCTCAATGCGCGATTTAATTCGGTTAATCGTCTGCAATCATTCTGCAGTCTTAGTCTCGCTGCGCGTTCCAGCTTTTCTCGTCGTTCGCAGGAGGCTGCTAATTCTTCATGAGCTCTGTGCACTTTTGCAATTTCCTGTTCCAGTTTTTGAGATTTCGCAACTTTACTATAACATCGTTCTAATTCTAATTTTAAGGCACTGTTTTCTTGGATTACAATCTGAATCATTTCCGATGGGGGCCAAATTTCGGCTGCCGCAGATTCTGACTCTTCTCTCCCTTTTGTCTGAGGTCTATAAAAATATAGAAAGTAAAATATCTGTAATAAACAACTGTAAATTGCTTGGCAAATAAATTCGCGAATTCGTTTAATTTAATTACCGTGGAGAAGTAGCTCTTAAATTGTAATTATCAATGTCTGGTTTGCCAATTCTAGACAAATCAGGTTGTGATCTTGACAATGTTAGCTTCTCCATTGGTCCAAGAAGTCTAGATTTGTTTTTTAAAGGTAACAAAACTGGCATATATGAAGGCGGTGGTCTATCTTCGGATTCACTGTCATTTTGCTTTCCTCTATCACCATCTCTCATTCTCATGTCAATATTTCCTCCATTATTTGTTAGCTTACTGTACGATGGTACCTTCACCTCTTTTGCAAGATGTTTTAAAACCTGCTTGGTATAAAATAATATGTATAAAAAATCTGTAGATTTTCGGCCTTGTATGAGAATTTCCTTTCGATAGAATCTTTTATACTTATTTGTTACGAACATATAGTAATGAAATAAATTAAACAAGCACCTGCGACTGACTAAGATAATCGTCTGGTATGTCTGTAATTTCTTGACATCCTCCATTACTTGGTTGCTCATACACATGTTCTTCATGAGCTAAGTTTGATAGAGACTGCATAGTAGGACTGTTTGAATGTCCTTTTCCACCACCATCACAATATAAGTAGCCCATATCTCCATGCTCCCTTACCACACCTGATAACCTAAGTATTAAACAAATCACAATTATTTAATACTAACTAAAAGTTCACACATATGTAAAAGTATTTAAAAAAAAAAACCAGATGAACAAGATAATTTTAAAAATAATGAAATTTCTATTACCTTCCAGATGGTACCCATGAGTTGTCATCATTTGCATTGTGTATAATGAGTGTGTTGTATGAGCTTGTAGATACGTCTAGACTACTTCTATTTGACCCCACGCTGGTTCGGTTACTTAAATTATCCTTCAAACTATTCCTATTAGAACCATTGATGCTGTCTTTGAGACTATTTCGATTGGAACCATTCAGATTCTCTTTCAAACTGTTTCTGTTCGATCCTGTTAAACTGTCCTTCAAACTGTTTCTGTTGAGCAGGTTACCCTGAATTGCAATAAAGCAGTTTACACTTATGTAACTTAATAATACCTATTGTAATTTGAGGTACGTAAGAATAGCACAGTCAGGTAACTTGTGATTAGGCAACACCCACGCCTATTTGATAGGCATAGGATGCACTACAAATTATAAAATAATACATAAAAGTGACTTTATTTAAAGTATAATAGATGGTGCATAAATTTGGACTTAGATATGTGAGTTGTTAACCAAAAATATTAAAAATACAATATGCAATTTTATAGCATTACAATGCATATTTACTTGTATATTTGGTATATTTTCTTTGTGACTGGAAGATCTAGATGGACTTTGTTGCTGGTTTTCTTGACCCTGAGGTTCTTGACGTGCTGTATGTCTTATAACATATCGATCTTCATTGGTTAAATTTTCATTTGATGTTGATACATCGGTTTCACTGCCACTTAAACTTTGTGGAAGACCACCTATTAAATATACATCACAGATAATTTTAAACATTGTCAATATAAAATCACTAAAGTTAATAATTCATAACTTCTTACAACTTATGTTTAATGAAAAAAGAAAGTAAGAACCTCATGGAACATGCTTTTCATACTTCAATGAAAACATTGTTCAAACTACACAACAACACACACTCCAGAATAATTCTTATACCTTGCATGGATAATTGCTTCCTCTGTATATTATTATTTGAAAATGGCAAGAATCTGCTACCTTGCTGTAGAGAACTCATTTTCCTAGCTTCTCATTTATGTCTTTTGTATTGTATCTGAAAATATAACACAAAATAAACAGATCGAAGCTACGTACACCGAATAACATTATACATTCAACTTTTCTCCATATACCCTAGTCTAATGCATTATTCGAATCACATTACACCCACACATTGATTCTACAATCGATTCCATCTACAAAACCTCAACATTTCTCACCAAAATACACGTACCAAAAGAGAGTGACTCAAACATCTAACTCCCAGCACAGTGCTACGTACAACAGTAAAAACTGAAAATATACTTTTCAGAAGGAAAATGATCAACTGGTACATACATACAACACGTTTACTTTCAATACTCTCTTGGAATGCATTTCAACTGATCTTGCACTTCACCTCGGAACTCGTAACGGAGCCAAAATAAAAATGATTTGCGAACACGTAAGTCACATCTCGGAACACCGAGAACCACCGGGAATGTGAATCTATTCAAGCGACTGCTATTTGACACTGCGCGGCACTCGAAAATGCGAGAGAAGGACGGAGTTACGGCGAGCCCGTGGCGCAGAGAGAGAGAGACGGCGATAGTAATGGTAAAGCGGAGCACACTGACAGAGGTGTCAACACTCTGGAATGTTGATAATCCGGAGATATTGAATTTTTCGTTGATGCGTAACATCCCAGCGGGAAAGTATTCAAGGTTTCACGGGGTCGACGCGTTCGTGTGCACCAGTTCCGGACCGGACGAGACTGCATTCGCACATAATCTCAACATTTTTATAGCTACCCGAACTTGAAGGGTTGTATAAATAAACAAAAGAATATCGTCGAGTCGGATCGGACGGGAATTTTCACATGCCGCGTGATCGAAATGCAAAAGGACGATCCCACGGGATCGTTATCCAATTACTCACATTATGCGAAGGTGCAAAAACGGGATGAGTGTCGTAATTATTTCAATAAATTAGTACACTTTACTGCTCCACGCACGAGAAATAAAAATCGCTAGTTCCCGCATTCCTCGTCAGGGCGCGACGTCCACCGAAAGCGTGTGGCGGATATCGGAGATATCGAAGCCCAATAGCGCCAACTTCAGAATGTGAAACTCTGTGTCGGAGATGTCCAAACCTGGCTCCGGCCTGCCCAGTCGTTCCCACGCTTCGTCTTGTGGCGGATGTCAGGATATCGATATTATACATTGCCAACTTAATAATGTTAAATTTCTCTTGAATAAGTTACATACAGGTTTCTTCTTTATCTACCTTCTGCACTTTCTATTTTATCGATTTGTATATGTTATCGACTGATATTTTCCAAATTTGAAAATATTGTAAAATACTTCATATTTATATATCTTTCATATTGCCAACAAAAGCCTCTTTATAAACAGTTATTTACAGAATTCCAGGTAAGATGTTTTTAGTTGGTGGAATTGTTAAAAAGCTAATCACATAATTAAAAGTTATTTATGAATTAATTAGTGAAGATAAATTGTTTCAAATAAATCAGTTGATCGAGGAAGGAAATAAATATATTGATTAAAGTTTCTTCACGAATACAGTACATGTCGCGCCATCTAATATGTCAATGAGGCACTAGCTTTGTTTGCAGAACGCCTGTCAGAATTCTGCCTCTGTCTGCAAGATGGCGCGACATGTACCTTCGTTTGCAAAACTTAAATTGTTACAATTATAGTTTATTTATTATTAACACCCCACTCATCCTGACTCTTCGAAACTCTCCCGACTACTTTCATCCGCTGCAAATGATTGAAAAAATTTATTTCGAATTCTGTTTACGCAACTCGCATTGGTACGCTCTCGATTTTTTTCGATAAGCACTTGTTTTCTCAGCGTGTTAAAAAATAAGCACTCACGCAATGTACTTTTGCTAGTTGTGTCACACGAGTTTAAAACTCTAGAGCTACATTAGCATGTATTGATATTATGTTATTTATTTTTAAGAAGCTCCGGAATATCTAATTCAAATTTAGTTATAGCAATGCACAATGCACTTGATATCTTTTAATCTACTGCACGCGATTATTTTCATAATATTCGTATGTATATTTTCAAACCGATGTTATGTGATTTTGGATATTTTCCCGCGGCTAACAATTTGAAAAAGATTTTCCCTGTCTCTGCGTTTAATAGAAAATATGAATCTGTGTGTAAATTATACAATTCACTTACAAATCTACACTTGCATTTTCTGTTTGAATTTGCAAAGATTGGAGAAATAACATTACATCCTTTGCATCAAATCAAAATTTCTAAATCGAATTTTAAATTTTCTTAATAGTTCTGATAAATGATTGAATCTAATAAATGATGAACATTTTCTAATGCCTAGAGCGTGAAACTCTACATCCGATCGGTGACCTATATAAAAATCGAATTGTGTAATAATTCTGATAAGTTAGACCGCGTAGCCTTTTGCTCGATATTATTTATGGTATAAATTTCTATCATATTATACCATAAGCAATCAGGATTGTTCAGGGTGTATTAACATTGCTTTATACCATGAATAATAACGATTGCCCGGGTCTCACCACGTGGAGGTAGCTACGCATGGAGACCCACCCTAACCGCGGCCCAACCACCCTCCTTTTATATGAAAAATCAGTTTATTTATTTTTTTATTGCACTCACCTCTTGGTACACATTTACAAAACGTTCGATCGTCGAAGGATTTGTAAATATGTAGCAAGAGATGTTTTTGTACGAGCCTACCCGGATTAAATTAATCATATATTACATGTATAAATCTTGCTTATAAAATAATAAATTACATCGTGCTTATGAAACTAGTAACTTATCATCTAGAGTAACATATTTTGCATAGCCTGTACAACAATATTCTGTATAATGATTAAAAGTTAAATAAAATCTCACGATGTCTTCTGAAATAAATAATGTCTTCATGATTAAAAATATTATATCCTACCTGACAACATATTTAACAGAAAACATGAACGAGTGAGAGTTTTTATATCTCAGTTTGTTTTCGTGTCAGATTAAAAATGCCCTGCCTAACACTGTATCTGAGTAAAAATCGGGAACGAACATGACTTTTGATATGTTCAGATTTCACCATTTTAAATTAAATATCTAAACCCCTACCTAACAACGTTTGTAATAATAATTACATATTGCGAGAGGATATGAATTTTTGCATCGTTCGGATTTTTTTATTTTTCAATATAAATCCGAAGCCCTACCTGACCATACATCTAAGATATAGTGGGGGTATGATAAAATCGTACTTATTTCTAATTTTTCTGGTTTCCTTCTTTTCGTGAGAAAAGATCTCACGATGATTGCTGAAATAAATGTTCTGTATATTAATTATTTTAATTGCTCAGATTCTTGGGGTTGAAATTAAGAATCTGAGAGCCAGCCTGAGAATACATTTAATTGTCAGTAAAAAGAGGAACCCTGCCTACTTGTGTATCTAAGTAAACAGAGGAACACCCTACCTACTTGTGTATCTAACAATAAGTAAAAAGGAGGAACCCCCTGCCTAAGTGTGTATCTAAGTGAGAAAGAGGAAGCCTACCTAATTATGTATCTAAGTGAAAAAGAGGAACCCTACCTAATTGTGTATCTAGGTGAAAAAGCAGAACCATACCTGACCATGTATCTAATTGCAAGTACGTGGGGTTAAGCCTACCTACTTTGTATTTTAAATGAAAAGTAACAACATATCTACATAACAGATTAAAACAACGTGTAGATGTTATTTTTTTCTTCTGTCTTCTTTTCTTCATTTAAACAATTCCACGATGATTGCTGAAATAAATAC
The DNA here is from genome assembly GCA_916610135.2 of Macropis europaea. NCBI lineage: Eukaryota > Metazoa > Arthropoda > Insecta > Hymenoptera > Melittidae > Macropis > Macropis europaea. The sequence continues at coordinate 9,696,181 of OU744353.1, forward strand.
TCATTACATTGATTACATTATTCACCCCAAATCTTTCATTTCGAATGAAGAATCTGAGAGCCTACCTAAGATTTCATCTAATTCAAAAAGACGCTGCCTACCTAACTAGATCTCTAATCATAAGAACGGAAGCTTACCTAACAACACACCTAATGCGTAAAAACATAATAAAATATACAATTTTTCTTCTATCTTCTGCACAAAATCCCTCGATGTTTCTAGAGTATTTTTTCGGTTTTCAGCATAAGTTCTTCATTCTTCTTCGAGACCCACGTTGCTATCTAAAACATTCTCTAAACTGATTAATTAACAATTAAACAAATCTTCAGATTCTTCTTTCTTCTTTGTAGAGCCTCGTACATATCTGAAACATTCTCTAAAGTGATTAGATAAAAATTAAACAAATCTTCAAATTCTTCTTTCTTCAGTAGAAATTCTTCTTTCTTCTTCGTAGAACCTCGTAGCTATCTGAAACATTCTCTAAACTGATTAGTTGAAAATTAAACAAATCTTCAATTTCTTCTTTCTTCTTTCTTCTTCCTATAGTCTTGTTCCTATCTGTAACATTCTCTAAACTGATTAGTTAAACATTAAACAAATCTTCAGATTCTTCTTTCTTCTTTGTAGAACCTCATAGCTATCTGAAACATTCTCTAAACTGATTAGTTGAAAATTAAACAAATCTTCAATTTCTTCTTTCTTCTTCCTATAGCCTCGTTGCTATCTGAAACATTCTCTAAACTGATTAGTTAAACATTAAATAAATCTTCAGATTCTCCTTTCTTCCTTGTTGAACCTCGTAGCTATCTGAAACATTCTCTAAACTGATTAGTTGAAAATTAAACAAATCTTCAATTTCTTCTTTCTTCTTTCTTCTTCCTATAGCCTTGTTCCTATCTGTAACATTCTCTAAACTGATTAGTTAAACATTAAACAAATCTTTAGATTCTTCTTTCTTCTTTGTAGAACCTCGTAGCTATCTGAAACATTCTCTAAACTGATTAGTTGAAAATTAAACAAATCTTCAATTTCTTCTTTCTTCTTTCTTCTTCCTATAGCCTTGTTCCTATCTGTAACATTCTCTAAACTGATTAGTTAAACATTAAACAAATCTTTAGATTCTTCTTTCTTCTTTGTAGAACCTCGTAGCTATCTGAAACATTCTCTAAACTGATTAGTTGAAAATTAAACAAATCTTCAATTTCTTCTTTCTTCTTTCTTCTTCCTATAGCCTCGTTGCTATCTGAAACATTCTCTAAACTGATTAGTTAAACATTAAATAAATCTTCAGATTCTCCTTTCTTCTTTGTAGAACCTCGTAGCTATTTGAAACATTCTCTAAACTGATTAGTTGAAAATTAAACAAATCTTCAATTTCTTCTTTCTTCTTTCTTCTTCCTATAGCCTCGTTGCTATCTGAAACATTCTCTAAACTGATTAGTTAAACATTAAATAAATCTTCAGATTCTTCTTTCTTATTTGTAGAACCTCGCAGCTATCTGAAACATTCTCTAAACTGATTAGTTAAACATTAAACAAATCATTAATTTCTTCTTTCTTCTTCATAACAAATACCCTTCTTATGTTAGCTTATGAACTTGTGATGATCCTAGAATATAAACTGACACACATTTAGTAGGCATACAAAAGATATTACATCTTGCCTATTCTGAATATTAAAATCCTTCCGAATTCTGTGAAAAATACTGTAACAGAAATTCAGTCATGTGATTAGTACGCTGAAATGGAAAGGTTTATGAAACACGTAAAACTGAAATGGGAAAGTGAAATGAAATAAATTGAAACTTCATCTCAGTACTTCGATAAAAAAGAAACCAAAATTACGGATTCTTTAAATTTTTCGTTTCACAAATATTTGATGCTTTATTATTTATTTATTGAATTACTTTATCTCTTTTTCTGAATATTTAAAATTCTTCAATGTTCTCGAATTTTTTCCCGTTCTCAGTTTAAAAATATATTCAAATAACTGAAAGTTCCGGGTATTTAATAAAAAATTAGAACAAATACATTTTGTTGCAGTATACTATACTTATGATAGTTACTTAAACAAGTGATGACATAATTTATTGTAAAATTAAGAAAAACGACGATCGTGATTTTAATAAAAAAAAAATATCTTTAATATCGATATGTAACCATCGAATTCAATTTATAATTTTAATATAATATTAACGCAAGCTTCTTGTGTTTCATATTAATCAAAAAATAAAAAAATCCGCGATCAAACTTTGATTTAAGCGAAGTAGTTTTGAAAATTTATAAATATATGTACTGTTTTAGTAAACTTGCAAAATTAGAAGCGAAAGGATCTCCCGAGAAATTTTACAACTCCAATAACGAAATTCAACACTATTTTTAATGAAATTTAAAGTGACTCTAATGTTTCAATGAAATGAAACTTCAGAAAGTTCGTAGAAATTTATATATCAGTAAAACCAAAAAATTCAATCTATCAAATATTAATAATACTACGAAAAATATATGATTGAGTAAATATATATATATTACTCAGCAGTATTTCCTTAAGAAACCCGCGACCTGAAAGCAAGCCCTGAAAAGATACTCATAAGCCAGAAGGGCATTTAATCCACTCATTTTAAGCAAACAACGCGCGAGTGGTGTATACTTCATTTCGCAACTCTAATTTATTTAATATGATATGAAAAATCCGCCGAGAGCAGCCCTGAAAAGGGCTGGTCGTTGATATTCGCAGCTCTAATTAAAAAAAGCAAACGCGTACACTCTTGTGTTTTACAATTCGCAACACTAACTCTACGAAATCTGTCGCAGTTTACCACACTACGACAAATAAACAAGCAGCTATTTTAGCTGCGTGGGACCATATAAAAATGGTCCAAGGGGTCCATCAAATTGGTCTAAGGGGGACCATCAAATTGGTCCAGCAGGTCCCAGTCATATATTTGGGCATTTCATTAAACTCAACTCTAATTCAAAACGCGATCAATCATTTTCGCAACTCTAACTGAATAGACTCTAATTTATGTATACAAAAAAATTAATTGAAAAAATCGCGTATCATCAAGACCGCAACACTAAGAAAAGTCAGAAATATGTAATACAAAACAAATTTTTAAATTCTATCAAAAAGCAAACACGATCAGGCTTTTGTCGCAACTCTAAAGCAAACGCGGTCAGTCTTTTGTCGCAACACTAAACAAACGCGATCAAAATTGTCCGCAACACCAAGTCAATCGCGATCACAATTCTTCGCAACTCTACAGTTAATGTTACCTATGCTGTTCATTTGCAAAACAAAACCTCAACACGATCAGTATTTTTCGCAACGCTATATCAAACGCGGTCGGTCATACGCGACACTAATTCAAAACGCGATGTTGCCCAAGGCACTGGGTGATGGGTCACATGCTACAGTGACCATGGGAAAATGGACCAAAGGGGACCATATCAAAATGGTCCAAGGGGGACCATCAAATTGGTCCAGCAGGTCCCAGTCATATTTGGGCATTTCATTAAACGCAACTCTAATTCAAGACGCGATCAATCGTTTCCGCAACACTAATTTAAGGAGTTTAATTAATGTATGAAAAATAAAAAATTGCGATCAATCATTTTCGCAACTCTATCTGGACAGACTCTGATCTGTCTATAATGAAGAATAAATTACAAAAATCGCATATCATCAATAACGCAACACTAATAAAAATCTGGAATCTCTAATACAAGAAACTTTTTAAATTCTCTCAAAAAGCAAACGCGATCAGTCTTCGGTCGCAACTCTAAAGCAAACGCGATTACAATTGTTCGCAACACTAAACAAACGCGATAAGAATTGTTCGCGACGCTAAGCCAAACGCGATCAAAATTCTTCGCAACTCTACAGCTAACGTTACCTATACTCTGCATTTGCAAAACAAAAAATCAACGCGATCTGTACTTTTTCGCAACGCTAATACAAACGCGATCAGTCATACGCGACACTAATTCAAAACGCGATTTTGCCCAAGGCACTGGGTGATGGACCATAGTGCAATGGCCATAGAAGCAAACTACTACTACTACAACTACAGGCGAGCATAGTGACAAAGTAGTAACCAAAATAATGACCATGCATCGTTGAGAGCATCAGATACTCTCAAGGATGCACAATCATTCGTTGCAGCCTTCTTCGTGGCAGTTTGCCGGGCCTCTTCGGCTTTCAGCCTTTTCTTTCTTCGGGCTCCTGCCCCCTGAAACCTTAACGAAAAGAAACTCGCGGAACTAGAGAGATGCTTTGTGTGGACGATCAACACGATCCTGAAGATCTCTGATCGTCACACGTGCAAAAGCATCTCGTACAAGGAAACGAGCGTTTCGAACCTATCCTTCCGACCGCGTGCGCGACTTACAATTAAGTTCGAAGAGTTCACCCGAAAATCTGAGCGATTTGACCATGCTGGAGCATGTTCAAATCGTGACAGATTCATCGTGAACACTTCGCCCCAGGTGCAGGTTTATCACGTGCGAAAAGGAGCCTACCCGAATCAGAGAATGTGATAACCTGCCCCGGGCCCTACCTACTTACATCTAGCACACATACCAGTAAGAAGCTACCTACCTACCTAGCCCTATATTTAAAAATTGGCAAAACTCAATCGTACCAACACACATCGTTCCACGGTTCTCATTCATCAGCTCGGGTGCATGAGCCTAACCTAGGGAGAACGTCACGCGGGACGTTCTCCGACACCCGAGCTTGTGCAACAACATTCACACTCTAAGAAATGTACGTACCATTTCCTGAAATCGACTGACAAGCGCAATGACCATTTGGGTTTATTCATAGACATTTTGTATAAATAGTAACTTGTATTATTTATAAAAATTTCTTACTAATAATGAGTGAGAATTAAAATGCATGGCGCTTACCGCGATATTTGTTCACCGAGTCAGTACAAATGTTGTAATTAATAATAGTATGTATAGAATAGTGAAAATAGAGTTTTTTAAAGCCACGTAAACCTCACAGCCTAACCACACACACACATGTGAGACTTACGTGGTGCATGATACACTGACGCTTGCCAATCGCTTAAAAGTTTGATTAAATCTTAAGAACTAAGTCATCGTGCCCATTGCCTTCACCCACCCAAGTAGCACCTGGGCACGTGAGTGGGATTAGGCAATGGACACGGAATCATATATCTGAAAATCCTGAACTAAAAATGATGATTAGTAAATAACAGATCTAAGCGGACTAATCATTCATTTAATTTATATATGAAAAGTGACTCGACTTTAATTTATGTAAAATATTTACTGAGAAAAATGACTTGATTATTGAAAAATTTATATGAAAAATTGACAGACTTTATATGCAAAGTGACTCGACTATTGAAAAATTTATATGAAAAATTGGAAGACTCTAAGCAAAGTGACTCGACCACTAAAAAATTTATATGCAAAAGTGACTCTATGCAATAAAAAAATTTAATCTGAAAATTGAATAAAATTTACTTTACACAGAAAATCCTCGGGCGTCTCGAAATCAAAGTAAATATCGTAAGATGCAAAAATAGCTCAAACTTCTTACTTTGATAACGAAAGCTACCCGTCGCGAAGCGTCCTTCTTGTACATGTATTTCAATAGTGAAACGCGAAATATTGAATGCAAACGGAAAAGAATATAGAAAAGGCGACAAGCATCTTTATCTCGATACCGTTAACGTGACTCTAATTTGTTTCAAAGATATTGTAAAAGTGAAAACAGCCAAGTCGAGGGGTACCCGACTTCACCACTGAATACTAGTTAATTATCGAATAAAATTCGATAATCAATTCGTATCATAGAAAATATTCATTTGATAAACTCTACTATCTCATTTGATAAACATTCATTTCGATATATTCTCGCGAATCAAATTCGATTTAAAAACGCGACGTACAAGAAGACCCTATCCTGCTTTAATAAATAAAATACAGTCGTTGGGATACTACCACGAGTATGATCTAATATCGCTACTCGCGGTCACTATGCTCGTTAAAAACTACTATACAACCAGTCTCCGTGCCGATTTTCGGACCATTTGTCCTACGGCATGATGGAGACTGGAGGAATAACAAAACATCATGCGACTCACCGAAGAAGAAATGACTACCTTGCTGCTGAAGTCATCAGGCCGACCGGATGGTAGTCCTGAACAGAAAAGGAGCAGAAAACATTATAATTTGCTGTCTAAATTTTCAATGGTATTCATAGACGAGTACACAATTGTTTTAATACTTACAATTCTTCTCCACTGCAGATTGCCCGAAGCTCAACATCCTCTCAGTTATCAGGGTGGTCGTCGGGGTCGTCCTGAACAGAATAGGAACAAAGAATTTATAGTTAAACAAAACACAGGACAATTTCTTTTTTAAAATTCTCTATGATGCTGATACTTACGATAATCTCTCTAGGAGATCGCTCGAACTCCTCTTCAATGAGGCACTGACTCTATATTCGCGATTAAAGTACATTATTGATACGAAGCAACACTGGCTCTATTTTCACGCGACTCTACTATGTAATTAAAAAATTATTTGGAGTCATTTTGCTCCATTTAGGAAGAAAAAATAAAGAAACTTAAACGAGGCAAGCACTGACTCTACGACCGCATTGCGCGCGGTCTCAAAATTTGCTGAAAATAAGGGGAGGGGGGCACAAACAACAAAACCCGAAATATTCTTCGTTCCTACCTAACATTCGTTAAGGAAATACTGCTTTTCATGGACTATTAACAAATACGTTACTTAGTCTCTCTTACTATAGAGACGCATTAATTATGTAAAAATGGAAATTTCATTGAATATATCATGATGAATGATATTTAAAAATATCGTAGTGAAGATTTTCGTTATCAGAGTTGCAAGCCTGATAATATTCTATCTATCGAAACTCGAACCCGATTTATAAATTTTTAAATCTGCTTGCAAAAGTCAAAGTTTGCGAACTAATTATAATTTCAGTATTCTTGAAACGCGAAGTTGATATGTTGATTAGAGCTTGCATTGAAAAGTAATTACAAGTGAAACTTAACTGTCCCATATAGATTGTAAAGATATACAAATTATTTAAACATAATTGAAATTGAACCCGAAATCGCGAACGCGGTGCAGCAAGTTGCAAGTGATTTCAATTTTTCATTAAATACAAACACTATTTTAAACAATTTCATGAAACTTCGATTGGATTTTATTAAAAATTAAAATTGACAAAGAAAAATTTCGTTCCGATTGAAAAATTTCACGACGTTTGAATATTACTTTGAATTATTAGAAATATTGAATACAAAATTCGAGTTCGCTTCTTCTTTTTTAACCGTAGTACTGGTTAAGTATTACATATCATGCTTGCAACTAATGAAGGTGAGAGAACAATAAATAGAAAATATATAGATATTGTCACCTGATTATTGCGTACAATTAAACGTTACCAATTTGATGAGAAGCTTCGATGGAAGTGACTCTATTTCGAATATCCCGCTCCGCGGTGCCACCTTCGTTGGACGATTCACTTGAAGTCTGTAACAGAAGGCAAATTCAAATTTAGAGCAAACATACTAAAGAAGATAATAATGTTACAATTAAACAATTGTATGAATTGAAAGTCTTAATCGAAGAATAAGTGAATTCAGAATTGATTTATTGAAAGTCATTGTATTTTATGTTTAATTATTGTCCAAAGTATGGAGTAACCGTTAACGAGAGTGAAACATTATTGTAAATGTTAGAATGTTTGATTAGAATACATGATGAAGCGTTAAAATTTAGTCCGAGAGAACGAAATCTAAGTTATATGAGTACCAGGAGTATGTACGAAAACAGTTGGATCACGTTCGATATATCGAATTAATGAACCACGGACAAACACGAAAAACTATTGAAAATTATTAAAATAGATTGAAATTTGTTTAAAAATTGTTTAAATGTAATTAAATCGAATGAATAAATTTAAAAAAAAGAATTAAGGAATATGTGTACCAGGTTAAGCTGTCAACCGATGCTCAATGCGAGATATCGAATTAATGAACCACGAATAAACGCGTAAAATTATTGAAAATTATTAAAATAGATTGACATTTGTTTAAAAATTGTTTAAATGTAATTAAATCGAATGATTAAATTTAACAAAAAATTAAGCAATGAGTGTACTAGGTTAAGCTGTCAGAACCGATGTTCAATGCGAGATATCGAATTAATGAACCACGGACAAACGCGTAAAATTATTAAAATAAATTAAAATTTGCGTAGAAGCTACTTAAGTTTAATCCAAAATGTCATAACCAAATTAATGAAACAACATAATAAGTGTACCGGGTTGTGTCGCGAAAACCGTTGGTTAACGTCTCGGAGTATCGTATTAATTAATAATAAATAAATGTAAATTAATAAGTAATTACTCGATTGGGATGTTGAAGGAAGGTAGCAGTGAACGGGGAACGCGGTGATTTATGATTAGCACTCGATTAAATGATAGTTAAAAGCGAACGCGTATGTTTATATGAGCGAGTTGTCAACGCGTGCACCAAGTTCGACGTTCGAGATGCAAATGACGTTCCCGCGCTGCCTCAGCGCTCGCGAACTTCACGGCGCGAGGAGTGGGAGCTCGCTCCTGATTGGACCGCGCTCGACCCCCTCTACTTTCGCCAATGCCCGCGCACTGTCTTCGACTTTCGCGGCTCTTCGGACAAGTTCAGACACGCTCGACTGAAAATTTGGAAAATATGACAGTCGTCCAACGTTTTTTATTGTGTACGTGTGTTTCAATGTGTTCACCGACCGTATTTTCGAGGTTTCATCATCACAGTTTTACAATATAATACGATAAACTATTATTGATTTTAATAACAGTACAGTTTTATTTCTTGTTCATTAGTTCGATATATCGAATCTGGTGTAGATGTTTCGTGTCCTCTTTCGGTACACGTAGAATTTCTTTCTGTTTTTTATTGGTACGTGTCTTTCAATGTGTTCACCGACCGTATTTTCGAAGTTTCATCATCACAGTTTTACAATATAATACGATAAACTATTATTTTTTTAATAACAGTACAGTTTTATTTCTAGTTCATTAGTTCCATGTATCGAATCTAGTCAAGATTTTTTTGTGCGGTCTTTCAATGCACGTACAATTTCGTGCTGTTTTACTGAATTTCAACGTTTTGCAGTATATTGTGATAAACTATTACTGATTTTAATAATGTTTACGATTTTATTTCTTTTATTGATTTTAATAATAGTACAGTTTTTTTTTCTTGTTCATTAGTTCGATATATCGAATCTGGTCTAAATGTTTTCGTGTGCTCTTTCGGTACACGTACAATTTCGTTCTGTTTAACTGAATTTCAACGTTTTGCAGTATATTATGATGAACTATTACTTATTTTACTAATATTTACGATTTTATTTCTTGTTGAGTATTTCGATATATCGAATCTGGTACAAGTGTTTTCGTGCTCCTTGCCGGTACACATGTATAATATCATTTCGTTCTGTTCGACTAAATTTCAATATTTTATAATATTATCTGTTTATATTATAAATCTTACGATGTTCAAAGGATAAAATATTCCCGTGTAATTATCAGTAGTTTTTACTAAAGCCTATATATTTGTTGCTCATTTTTTTTCGCTTTTACAATTGAGTTGTCCGATCAACTGCTAGAATTACTTTCAAATTTGCAAGAATCGGTTATAAATTATTTATTATTTAGAATCATATCATTTCTAAAATAATATTTTAGATTTTTATACCCTTTTCCCAATGGAAATGGATTTGATAATAGATGAAATATTTGATCACGTACTACATTGGAAGGGAGGCATTGACCGCTACTTTTGCCGACGTTTTTTTTTACGCTTTTGACTTTCAAGGTTCTTGGAATGATAGATTCAAACACGTTCAACTGAAAATTTGATAAATACGAATGAAGGCCGGATGCTGTTTACAGATGTAAACAACTGTACGGTTTTCTAACGCCTTTTGCTGAACGTTTACGTTTCAATGTTTCTAATGGTTATATCTCTAATTCATTAGATTCAGTCACTCGAATTCATGTTTTGCGATCCGAAGTGTATTCACCAAACAATAATATCGCACACGTAATCTCATCTGAGAAGTTGATTTCCCGCCTTTACTATTTGATCAATCTTGATCGTTTTCATTGATGTAGTTTCTAAAATCATCACTTGAGCGATGTCGGTATTGCAGATCGTATGAAACAAAGTCCCACAAGGTGATTTCGTCTATGTTATCCCGTTATTTTATGTTCAACTTTATGATCTTAAGCTGTGTTCATTTGTACATATTGTCAATGCTTGTCCAATGCACGCTACGAAAGACGGCATTCCCATCTATGATGCGAGATTCATTGGGCGCGAGTGGCGCCATCTTTCACATGACCCTGGAATTCACTGTCGGCGTTCTAAGTGGCGCCATCTTCGACATGACCATGGAATTAATTGCTGGCATCCCAAGTGGTACATTTTCTGACAAAATCCTAAATAGCGAAATTCCAAGTGGCGCCATCTAGCGAAAGGGACCCAATTATTTACAGAAAACTCCGCCAGGGGCGCCTCAGACGCCACGTCGCTGTTTAGTTCCGGCTTCTGACAGAAGATGGTGCTGGTGATTTTTTAAAAATGCTGAAGCATGTACCGCAGACGAGGTATAAAATAAACCACAGATGAAGTATGAAATGAACTATACTCATCCAACGCATTTTTGTGTCACATGGATTTGGGGCTCTAGAGCCCCATTATCATTTTTGTGTCACATCCTACCGTGTCGATTGTGACTTGCTTTATATCACAGCAGCACTAGTGGTAGGAATTAAAATCAGAAATTGTAGACATTTGTTATTTTAAACAATGATACTTCATACAATTTTCGAGTTCCTTTAATTCCCGTACGCGTGTTACGCGAATATGACATAGACGGTAGAAATTTCTATGCCCGAATGCTTGTTACGTATATATAAATATGTGTTCCATAAACATTATTTCACTTTATAATTAATTGATACTTAATGCATAGAAGAATAAACGAACCTCAGAGTTAACTACCGCCATCCACGAAGTATAGGATAGAACTATCATCCAATGTAATTTTGTATCATACGCTCGGAGGGCTTACGAGCCCTTTTACCATTGATTAACACTCTCACGAAGGTGCTTGATAAGTCACAATAAAATGTACAATAAACAGGGTCAAATCCAACAAATAAACACAAAAGAAAATTTGTCACAAGTCATTAAAAATCACAGACTTATCAGTGAAGTACTATCGAGCACCACTCCACTGTCCACCGGGTGTACCGACACTTTTGATCACTAACGTGCACTGGTGATGTCCGCGGGGGTGGTTGAAAGAAACCGTTGGAGCGGTAAAGAACAATTCAACGTACGCACGGTAGATGTCAAATTTTCAGCTGATAAGGAAGTATGCTTAGTAGCTGCTAGCTGTCAGGTGTAGTCAGGTGTGACGCCGAAGTGCGCAACGCGTTGCGCGTCAGCTGAGTCCTGCGCGGGGCCTCACTTGACTTCGGACCGCGCTACCACTAACATCGTTTGACAGCTCGCACTCAACCTATTACGTTTTCGCGTTTAATCGTCTTCTAAACCAATTCTAATAAATATTCATCGCATTTAATATTCACTACTGCTCTTGTTTAACATTCATTCACTATTGTTTATTATTATTTAATATTGTTTTATTGTTAATTAATTCGTGTTATCATGACTTAACCCAACGGCTTTCGTGACCTTACGCGGTATACATATCCGACTTCTTTGTTTATTATACGTGATCTTTCGGTACATTTAAACAATTTGGGATTTATTTAAGTAATTATTTCGATTTTAATTATTTTTCATTTATTCTATATCTTGGGATTTGACCTACCGGTTTTCGGAACCTTACCCGGTTTACATATTCGACTTTTTCGTTTACATACGTGGTCTTCTGGTACATTTAAACTATTTCGGGATTCATTTAAATAATTATTTGAATATTTAATAATTTTTCGATTTTAATTATTTTTTATTAATTCGATATATCGAAACGTGATCCAGTACTAAGATTAAACTTGAATAGTTGAATTGTAATTTTACTTTTGATATTTTAAATCATTTAATGCATTGTTTGTATTACAAAATAATTGGAACAACTTACAGTTTACTGCAACGCGTTCGCGAGTAATAACATTCCAATTCTATATAAATAACGTATCGACTTCGGAGTCCAGTGATTTGAAATTGATGGGAATAACCTATCTTACGCAGAATTTCATGCCGAACACGCTCGTTTTTGTTAGAATGATGTATCTCTTTTCGTTTCGCCAAAACCTCAGGAAATGTGGAGGCCTGTGACAGGCTAATATGGCCTGCCGATCAAGATATAGCGATTAGGAATTTCTAGCTCGGAGTCCAGTGATTCGAAATTCATAAGAGTAACCTATCTTACGCAGAATTTCATGCTGAACACGCTGGTTTTTGTTAGAATGATGTATCTCTTTTCGTTTCGCCAAAAACTCAGGAAATGTGGAGGACTGCGGCAGGACAGTCTGGCCGATCGAAATACATCGATTAACATTAGATATTATTTACCTTACATAGAATCGTCTATTCTACGCTCTGGAGCTCTTTAGAATGTAATAACAGATTTTTCTTTCCTTGTTGATAACATACAATTATAAAATACTGTAAATATGGCATTGCCAAATATTACAACGAAGAGATACGATATATCTCGTCCAAAGCGTCAAATAAACAACATCGAGTCGCGAGATATCTCGTCCACGGATGGAAACTGCTTTAAAAGTTAATTTAATTGTAAAAAGTGTTATACAAGTTTATCGGTTGAATTAAATGATAATAATAAATACTTTTATCTGAAGAAGGCGTTAAAATTATAACAGAAATTAATCATTCAAATGTATGAAGCCAGAGAGATTTCAACATTGAAACTGCACACCAATTCCAACTGTAAATCTCATTTCGTACAAATGCATTTCATCGGGCTGATTTTGAGTGGCCTTGCATAATCTACTCCTATATTATGAAATACTTGTCCAGATGTCACTCGATCCATGGGTACATCACCTACTAATTAGTTTATATTATTTGGTTCGTTCTGAAAGTTAATCACATGGTTTTTTAACCTTTGTTTCGTATTGTAGATCCTCCGCGATAACCCATATTTGTCACGTATGTGAGCTGAAATTAATTATGTATTTTGCAAAGCGATTTTCGTTCAAAATCTAGGTGTGCATTTTTAAAATGCAATGTCGTTTATGCCAGTAAACGTGCAGAATAAACTGCCATTCAGTTCTTGTTGAAATTTCTGTCGTTGGACTGCTTCAATCACAATGGAAAAGCGTATCAAGTCATAAATCACAATGAAGCTTTTGTTATATTCTGCAAACAAAGAAAAATTGGATAAAGAAGCCAGGAAATGTCTGTGCATTTGAAGTTTGTAGAAGTTTCGTTAATAAAATCAATAAATTTGTATAAATAAACCAATTTTTCAAATTAAAACTAAAAATACATTCGGATAGAAGTAAATCTGTACTTGATACCGAACAAAGAGCTATTTTTGTATATTTTTTATTTCTAAACTGCTTGTTACGTATTTATATTTTTGCTTTAAGAATACTGCAAACTGATTTCGGTTAAACGTTTTTAATTAAATGTGCTTCCCCTCTTATTTATTTAAAGATATAAAAGAAGAATTGTATCCATAAAATTCTGCACGATTGGAGCAATCAAGAATGCGATCCTCCTTCCAAATCGAGTTTAATTTGCATCAGAAGCTTCACTAAAGCGTTTAACGATGTTGATTTCGGTTTCCAAACCAGCGCTGCGGTTTTTATTGTTGCCATAGCGGTTACCGGGGGAGCAACACATATCGGAAAATGGATTGTTATGTTTAGGGGATCGTTGTCTGAATTCAAACTTGATTGCTTAAATTTACGCGAAGTGCGAAATATCAAGTGCAGCGGAACGTTATTGCGTCCGCAATTTAATTGCTTTTAATGGTTTCCATGATACGCTGGCAGCTTTGAGTTTCAGCTGTTTAGAAAACAAACGCAAACGAATATCCAATTTCGGTATTGGATGTTTCTAAAGGATGGAGGCACGTGAAAATAATTTTAAAAAATCGTGTCTATTTGATATTCTGAAAGGGTACAATTTTTATAATAAAAAAAGGAAGAGAGAAAATAGTATAAAAAAGAATACGTGTTTAAAATTCTACGTAAAAATTACGAAGAATAATGAAGTGCTAATAATTAGAATCATCTATACAGAACACGTATAATCTCGCACGCACATAGGCAAATGTGCAAATAAAGTATTAGAAGCGGCTCAAAAAATTGTATCGACTATAATAGAGGCATAACTAGTGATCGATCATGGTCACTCCTTCCATTTTGAATTATAACAGATACAGCCATCACACTTATAATTTTTCATGCGCTTATAAGGGTAATAAATTGCCTAAATAATTTCATGAAGTTAAATTTAACACGTTGAATGCCACAGTGGAAACTGCCATACCTAGTCAGACACGGCATAATGTCCTACTTTAAACAGGAATCGTGAAAGGAGAGAATATTTTACTTTTAGCATGCATAGGAATCGCCTGATACTATTACTACAGTATTAATATTATACCAACATTTTATAAAAATTATTAGTTATTTTATAAAAGAAAGTGTTAAGTAATTAACATGTTTCGTGTCGCGTGGGTCGTATACGTCGCACGCATCAAATTCGATCATTCTAAATAAATGCTAATATTCTACATGTTTCAATTACCCCTTTCAGATCTGGTGGTCACATTTGTGTACATAAAGCTTCTACGCTCTGATATTTCGGTGAGGATGAATGTTTCGGAAATTCAAATCATTTGTACACATTCTTGAACATATTTTTTCTTATAAATTTGAATGTTTCATGTTCTGAATGTCCTTAGTAGGTCTAGTGAATTCAGAATTGAGTAACATTGATTACATACTGTGCAGTGACAGCTAATAGTAGGAATATGAAAGCAGTACAATTTTCCACGTGTCTTCTTCAGTTTCAAGTGCTAATACATTATTATTAAATGTTACAAAGTGATGTGTATGTTTCGTTCCTCATTTGTGCTCTCTTAGGTGTCATGCGATGCTTGAGTCCTGATGTACACATGTGTGTACATTCAATATCTACAGAACTATGGAACATATAAACATTTTTTAAAAAAAAATATAATCTAAACAGTCTACTGAGTTAAAATGTGTAATCAAATATATTTTTTTACTCTTAAACGAGAATTCAGATCTGAAAGGGTTAAAACACACACCACAACGATAGTACATAATAAAAAGGATAGCATGAGATAACTCAATGTTTGTATTATATTTATAAAACTTATTTTCATGTATCGAACTATGTATGGAATTTTTCATTGTAGCAAGGAACGTGTTATAGGATATGGTAGATAAATTGCTTAGTGGCCTTGAACGTTCAATATTACTATATTACGCCGGTCACAGAGTGTGTCAGGTAATACCTTCTTAAGCCCAGTTCACACCTTCGTACAATTGTTTACACACAAATATTTACGAACATTTGCTCACAGACAATTATTATAACAGAACGACACAAAGAACTAAACAGTTGCCCGAAAACGCATCCACACCTGTTTCTTTGTATTAAAAACATATATTTTCCATCCTCTATGGAAAACAAAAAAAAAACAGGAACATTTGTTTGAACGTTTTTAAATAAATGTCTGTAAACAATTTTTACACAGTTTTCGTACATTTCATTCACTGTTCACGGGCAAATGTATATACGTAGGTATGAACTAGCCTTTAGGTTCAGAATGAAGTCAACAAAGCGATACCATAAAGATATCGATCAACAAACACATTAATTTTTCAAACTCCATTTTATTCCATAGAACTGTTAATCATTTCATCGGCATAACAGGGCAATCGGTGGTACTATGAACTGTCATCATTTCACAAGGACATGTCCAGGCAAGAATGGGAAGGTGTTGTAAATGTAGACGGGTCGATTAAAGGCGAAAGAATTAGCGATGGCTAGAGCTGGATTCGACTCAAAATCTTCTTCCGGTGCGCTCGTTGACGTGGTCGGTTCTCTCGATCGCGGTGACGTGCTTCTTACAGTTGTAGTCGTTGTTGCTGTTGTTGTCGGAGGCGTGGTAGTGGTGAAAATTGGGAGCGGACTCGTCGAGTCCGGAGGTGGTCCATAGGCTGATAATCCAGGGGGTCCGTAATACGTTTGCAATCGATTGTTGGTAGGATTAAAGCGTTGACCATTAGGACGCCATCCCCTTGGTTTATATGGCGATAAATCTGACGTTGCTAGTCCGATACAGAGAAGCGTGAGAGTCAACTGGAGAATGGAAAAGCAATTAACAGGTTAGCCATAGTGTGCCTGCTTTGTCGCCGTTTTGACGATGCTTCTCAACGATGATGACGATATCTATTGATAAAGTTAATGTCCTGAATGATTCCAGCACGACCAGAATTATGAAAGTTTCAAATGTTGTACATTTGCATGTTTTTTTTCTAATTTCAAAGGCAGGGGTAAAAAAGGAATGTCACAAGACAGCTTCATTGAGAAAATTAATTTTTAATAGAGTGGAACCTCGATTATCCGAACTCAGGTCATCCAAAAATTGGTCATTCTATATCAGTAATGAACTGAAGTTATCACTAATAACACTTGTACTTAATTTTGTGCCATTATATACTTTATGTTTTAAAATGAAATTATTATTATTCTACGAAATGTAAGTACAATGTAAGTCATTCTGTTATTAACACTATTTCTACCAAAGGTGTCAAAAGACACTTTTTAAAATTTTAACTCAAAATTATTTTCTGAGGTAAACATTTTTCCTCGATTGACTTTTTGACTTTTCCTGTAAACATTATAGAACAATCATTGTAGGAGAATTCAAAAAGTCAATAGTGGAAAAATGATTAACTTAGAAAATAATTTTGAGTTAAAATTTTAAAAAGTGTCTTTTGAGACCTTTGGTAGAAATAGTGTTAACTACAGTTTGGATAATCGAGGTTCTACTGTACTTCAGTGCATCAGTAAAGAAACAGGGTCCAATGAATGTAACTGTATTGTTCATAACACAAAGTTATACTCTAATTACGCGACAGAAAGAAAATGAGCGACAATATACTTGTTTTACATTATTTGAATTTTTCTTTCCAGTTGAACACTGCAGAATAAAAATGGACATACCTTGTTCTTTCCCCTTACCCTTCACTTATTGTTTAATGTCGCATGAACTAGTAAAAATGATGATAAGCGACATAATATACACAGAACTGTTTTAAGTAACTGTGTCTTACAATTTGTAAATTTATTTTGTTTTTTTCAAACAGGACATTAAAACATTAATAGTATTTGTATCATTGAACTTATCTTTTACCTTTATGATGAATCTAACGTTTAGTCGAAAATTCAGGGTAATGTGATCTTTTGTTGAGAAAAATTCGTAAGGAAGGAAAATGTCAAAGTTATTTTCATGGTTTTCACTTCTTCTACACTACCACATCTAGCTTTCGCGATTAATTTCTGGCTGCATTGTTTTCCATCTATTTTTAAACACTGTGGCAATCTATCTGGCCTATAATATTTGTATCTGTCGTTATATCTTGACTTCTGAATCTTATTATATTGTTCTTGTAATTGCACTTCCCCGTCCCTTTCTCCTAACACCTTCTCTATGTTATTGTTTTGCATACAAGTCCACTCTGATTCTACTTGACTGAAATCATGGTTTTCACTTCATGGTCCATTTGATTATTAGAATATCCTCTATGTTCTATTTATGCGATGTTGAATAGTACTACAGTTTTTATCTTCTAACAAGTGGTAAGATTACTTCTGCTCATGTAAGCATCTGGCCAAGATATCAGTGCATTTCGTGAAGATTACAACTACGAAAGATAAAACCCTTCCCCCACTCTGTCTCTATTCCCCTTAATCGCCAAACCGTGTAAGGGGAATGGAGTTGGAGTGGGGGAAGTCTCTCGACTCTCGTAGCTCCAGCTGGCACGTACTAATATAAATGCTCGTTCGAACTACGCCAGAAACCTTTAAAAAGTACAGAAAACTACTTTGGAACGTGCAAAATCTCCAAATCTGTGTATTTCAGTTTGAGAAAGCATTGGGTTGAGTCATACGAGTAAATAACTTAAGATACATATATATATATATACTATTCTCCCTAAGAAATTAAATGATTCACCTAGACCAGCGGTTTTTAAACTTTATAAGTTCGACAATCCTACCATATGATATACATTTTGCCGGACCCCTAATCATGAACTATAATTATATTTTTAAAAGTATATTAACATACACTTTTACTTAGTACAAGGTAAGAAAATATTTTGATGTATACAGGCTATTTATTTTTCACTGTACAAACTATTATAGTCTCAAGTTTAGTTTACAAACCTTGCAAAAGTGACCTTGTTAATAATAGAAAAAAATTACTTGTGGACCCATGTTAATTAATTTCTATTCATATTAGAGAGTAATCACGCCAGAAGTTCAGATATGCCGCAGAAGCAGCAAAGGATTATATTTTAATAGATTAAGTAATAAATTTAACAAGACAAATCGGAAGTTTCTTATGACTCAACCCAATAAAATTGTCACTTTGAACTTTTAATTTCGTATTGAAAGCTATAAAAATGACACTCACTTGTAACAACAGCCCAAAAATAAGGTATGCAACATTCAATCTTCAACAATGATCAGAAATGATATTTTCAGAGAATTCAGTAACGTTGTATATACAGTGAGAATATTATAAAAGAGATAATTGTAACTTGTAAATGAATAATTTTGTTTCAAAGAATTTTGTACGACATTTAAAGGAATATTCAACATAAAGATATATAAAAAAATAAAGTTTATATTCCGTAATTTACTAACTAATTTTAACACATTACAATTAACTCTTTCATAATTTCCTCACTGTACGAATACTTTCGTCTGCCACTGTATTTTTTATTTATTTCTGGAAAGATATATGAACTTCTAATTGAGTCGATTCAGTAATAAGAAGCGAGGTCTCAGAAACGGTCTGAATATTTCCGTCGACGCATCTTCGCGTTAGTTCAATGACATGAAATTAATGTTTCTCGTGCGTAACAAATCCAATGTCTCGTTACCGTGTTTTTCATTCTTGCTGGATCACACCGTTAAGCCCGCGTTGAAAATTTTGACTGGCCTTTGCCAGTGTCTTTCATCCGTCTTTATATGCGGGCCCACGTCTATGAGACGGCGTTCGGGCAACATGAATACGAAGCAACTGGGAACGATTTCATTTCTTTGCTTCTCGCTGACCGTTTCGTAACTACTGTAGACCTACATTACGTGCCCGGAATCGTCATCGATCACCGAGAAGTGTCACGACGGTCATGACAGTTTTCCGACGTTTATTACTGCTGCTCATTGATTCCTACATTCATTCATCCAGCTTGTACTGTCCCGTACACCGAAGTTATCAGAAATTATTTCACTGGGCACGTAGGGACTCAAATACAAAATAACAATTGACCACCAGATTCATTTTATTGGACTGCAAGAACACAGAAGATACTAAAATCCATCTCCAAATACCTAATAGTATAAAAGAAATATTTAAAACAGAAGGTAACCTCAAGAAGGCCGTCGAACTTATCCGTAGAATGAACTTGTATCATTAAGTAAAGAATAATCATCAAATATGGTCGCTAATAACCAGTATGTTGATGCGACTTTAAATTAAAAAAAGAAAGATAAAATGTAATTGGATTAAAAATCAGGTAATGAGATAAGATCTTACAGGATTTCATCTACTTTTGTTGAATGAATCAGCTGCTTTTTGGTTGCACTACAACTTCTGATACAGCCTATATTTTCAACCCTTTAGCCACTATGCGCCATTATAGTGGCTTCTCGCTCAATGAATGTTTAGAACGGAACGCTATTGAAGTGGCTTATTTGTTTTGAGCCTAGCATACGAGACTGTGGATAGCACGTGATAATGAGTAATTTGTTTAATATTTTTATTATATTGTTCAAAGAATATTTTAACGTCCTGTCGAGAAATAATTTATTATTATCTTAATGAAGCACGTTATAGTACTATCTATTTTATATTATGAAACTGATGTTTAATAATACACTTTTTATTTTGCACTGACTTTGCAATATCAATCTTGTACATTTTACAGTGATTAATAGGTATTGAATGAAATTAAAATTGACAGGCGGTATAGAATCTGTTAATATCAAAATTACTGAACGGTCTATCCAATTTTAATTAATATACCTGTACTCCTACGAAATTAACAATAAATTGGATATTCAAATCACCTTTTTGCGGGGTATAGCGTTCTAGTTAACCCTTTGAACTCCCAATTTTTTTAATTTTCTTTCAAATAACTCATTATTTTAAGTGTTTTCTTTGAAATGTACTTCAAAAGACAGTTGGTTGACAGGAGCCAATTAGGTACAAACGATCGTGTACCTGAACACTTCAAGGACCTTTTGGTTACAAAAAAGGCTCATATACATGTAGTATTGCTTATCTAGGTACAAAAAAATATTACGAAATATAATACATATTTAAACTGACAATTTAACACTTTGACTGTCATGTCACCTACATATGGGTTCAATTCAATAATTACATCTTTGATCATGTGTAGCACGAATACATATATGTAATCAAGTCTAATAGCATCGATAGAAAGATTACGAAATTTACTAATATTATTGATTAAAAACCTATTACTTTTGAATATAATCATTCTGTATAAAAATGTAGAAAGTTTGCAATTTTCAGCTAATACAGCGTGATAGTCAAGGTATTAAAAATGTCCACTGTGACACGACATAGGAGTGCCTGTGAATAAAATCGATGTCGAGTCAAAAGGAGTTCAAAGGGTTAGTAGATGTAACCAAATAAATAGTGATATTATAAAATCTAAGTGTCTGCGATACATTAGAACGTGGCAGTCAAAGACAAGCATGCAAAAGATAAGTTCATTTAAAAACAGGTTCATCTAAAAGCTGTCTATTGCCGACGAATTGTACTGGCAACGAGAACACGTTATTTACAAACAACCGGGTCGAGTGCACTGAAAATTCTCCACGCTGAACGAAACACCCGGCATCATCCCAGCTATGGGTAATTTCCTTCTCGGCTACGGTACTTTAAAACGCATCGGCGAAAGCACCCGTTGTAGTACATAATTTTGCCGTGGCTTACGTGAACGTAGAACGTGTCCTGAATGTAGGATGCACTATGAATTCGCAAGATCGGCAGACGTTGGTGCTCTTACGCGTACGAATTCGATCGGCATGGTCCAAAAACGTGGCATGCAAACTAAATAATTACCGGATTGACAGTGAAGTTCGCCCGATTCCGATCTGGATTCCAGCTGCGGACCGCTTAGAACTTGCCGGCTCTCTGACACCTGCGGAGAATCCTGTGCAACACCGGGAGAATAAGTTAAGTTTCCACTTTAACAGACACCTAGGCGTTTCCAGAGTTGATCAGCCGGGTGCAGGACTATTAGCAACGACTTGGATTGGGTTTAACACTTGTACGGTGAGTTCTTCTCTATCTGACGGATTAGACTTTTTTTCATGTACAGGGTGAAAAAAAATGATTGGTCATGGCTTTCAGGAGTGAGTCTACACCTCTGGACCGGTCGACATTTGTTAAAAAAACCTTGCCGCAAAATTGTTTATAACATTGAAAATGAATGTTAAATTTTTTTTTACTTTGGCTCTTCTATCTGAGGCGGAACAATGGAAATTTTTAATATTAATTTGTATGTAGAAACTTTAGAATTTTTTGCATGATTCTAGATAATTGGCCGGCGATGAATGATGCTAATATTGATAATTGAGAAGCAAGTATAATATGTAAAATAGAGAAATGTAATAGCTTGGTATTTGTTGGGATACAATGATATTCACATGCAGACAGGCAGCAGTTAGTTTTCATTTATTTCATTCATCAATTATTGATTTTTTAATTTTTAAATTCTCTGCCTACGACGACCATGAATTATCTGATAGCAAAAATGATATTACTACCATCAATATTTTGAACACTTAATATAAGTAAAAATATTGTACTCTTACTTTTGATTGAGATAAATAAACTAAATTTTAGCCCCACGTCATGTTGAAAAATAGGTCAAACAAAAAATAAAGTTCTAATGCACGATCATTTTTCTCATTTCAAGTTCCTGGAAAGTTTTGCACGCCATTGTAAGTCTCTTGATAACGAAATTGACTAACTACTTTAGATTTACTTCTACATGATGAATCGCCTTCTTTTCGATTGCACCATGAATTACTGACCACCCTGTATGAGCGCTGTAGAAGTAGCGTAAACATTTTTAGAGCATTACATTTATCTTCGTTGACAAGCAAGTGCTAGAATGAATTAAATGGAATTTATCGATCTATGCTTCTGTCGCGTCTACTCCAGTTCGTTTATAGTGACCTGTCGTTTCCGCTTTTCATTCTCGCCGGTTATCGATAATCCATAAGTCCCTTTGTGATAATAGCAATCTCGACGGATATGGGGGCCACCCTCATAACCCAATCGAACATGTTTGTGCTGTCCGTAGATCAATATCTTTTTCAGCGAATGTGTTTGTCGTCGGTTACAATCTGCCAAGAAATAGCAGAAGACGTTCTAAACAAGTTACGAGCGAGTCTTCGGTACCATAATTTCGTAAAAATTTTCGAAAAATTACAGTTTCATTTATTATGAGTAGACTGCGGATGTTTATGCAAATATACAAGTGTAGATATCAATATTATTTTTTTTTTCGATAAAATTGCATTTTACACTTTAAATGTCACAAAATGTACTTTTTATTTCAGCTATTTTATAACATATACAACTTGTACATGCACGAATATGTTAAATTGCATAAAGATCCGCAGTCTAATTATGAGATAACTATAGCAGTGGTGCATAACATGTTTACTGTTGGAAAATAATTTCAGGCTTGGTCTGCCAACGTAATTGTTCAGTTACTTCAAATGTAATCAAGAATTTTTAATTTGGGTCTCTTATCAATTAGGGTAGATGTACCATTTTTGGCCACTTAAAGGATTTCTGTACCATTCACTGATACATGACTTAAGAAATAATACGTACACTTAAGTGAAGAATATATCAGTGTAGTCCGAAATATACAGAAAATCGAAACATTATAAGTTGAACAATGTTTTAAACATAATTATATTATCGTGCAAGACCTCTTTGCACTATTTGTGGCCATAAAAGTACCATTTTTGACCAGCCGGCATTCCATGTGGTCACTTGTAGAATTATTAATATGGAAGACCCACAGTAAGAATTGCATCTTTTAATTAATTATAAATGTAAACATAGCCCAGGCATAGACAGGTTCATTAGTTATGGTAAAGTTAACTTCAGAATACTTAATATAACGGAATAAATGAAACAGTGGCCACTTGTAGAATTGGTAACACGAAGAACCCATAGTAATAATTACAGCTTTTAATTAATTATCAATGCAAACATAGTACATGCTTAGACAGGTTCATTAATTATAATGAAACTAACTTAAGAATACTTAATGTATCAGAATAAATAAGACAGTGGCCACAAATGGTACATCTACTCTACATTTCTCAATTGAAAGTATAGACATCTAACAAAATATTGTTACACTGTTAGAATTACAGCTAAGTCAATTTATTACTAAAAATATTATTAAAATTACAAGCATCGTAACCATAATTGGCATAGACAAAATGCATTAAATTCAGAGTTTAAAGTTTATTGTGTCATGTAACATATTTAGAAATAAAATGTGAAATTAATATACAGAGTGTCCTACAGGTTTGCATACAAATATTGCCAACGTGTTATACAGCTGAAAATAAATCTAAAATGTCATGTAACACAAAGTCCCTAAATGCTTTATTAAAAAGTTATAACTAGACTGTGAATGTTTATGCAAATATACAATTTTAGACTTCCATATTTTCTATGTTAATGCAGTTAAATAAATTAAATTTCAATAAGGCTGCTTCTGCTCCTTGAAATGTTTGAAATATGTGTTTTTTATTGTGCGAAGTTATTAAATGTCCATCATGGACCAATTTGGATATATTAATTGCATAAACATCCGCACTCTAGTTATAACAAAAGTATGAAACGTTAAGGAGACGATACCTAATGCTCTTTCTCTGACAACGAGGTCAACACAGGGCAAGGCGAAATACGTAATGAATTAATTGAGCGAATCTACATTGCATTTGACGAAATTAGACAAAATGCCGACGATATTCGGTCTACAATAAATTCGCATGATTCTTATAACTAGATTGCGGATGTTCATACAAACATACAATTTCAGAGATTAATATTTTCTATTTTAACATAGTTGAAGGAATAGAACTTTGAGAAAATTATATTTTATGCTTTAAATATTACAAAATGTATTTTTTATTTTACTTACTTTGTAACATGTACATTATGTACATATGTGAATACGCTAAATTGCATAAAGATCGGCAGTCTACTTATAACTTTTTAATAAAGCATTTATGGACTCCTTGTCATACGACACCTTAGCCTTAGTTTTACCTGCACAACACACTAGAAAAATTTCTACAAAAACAAGTGGAACACCCTGTACAGATCCACCAGTTGATTTGCATAAATAAAGATCCTTAGAACTTTAAAATAATTTTCTCTTTCAGGAACTCGAGTTGTTCGAAATAAGAATATGAAGAGATTTAAAAGTGCAGGAAGTGGAATTGCCTATCATAGAATTGCCAGCGAAATATCAATTTGGAATAGGAGCCAGTCCTTTCTCCTGGTGGTTCGATAATTCTTCCGCCCTGGGCTACGGTAAAAATGGATGAAGGGTGAATAATGCCTAGTCCGAGTGTCAGGATAAAATCCACGTAACGTTCTGCAGCCGACAGATAGGAGTGCCAGGTTGATCGAAAGCGTAAAATATAATAGTCCGCATTGGGTACTTTTGTTCTCTGATCGAGTATATCAAGTATTCCGGCCGAGTAACAAGTGGTGCACACGTCATGTCATGTGTCAGACGCAGTGCGCACTATACCCCCCTATCCTATGCCCTTTACCTGAAAACAGGACGGGAATTTCTTGTCGATAAAAGTCCACCTCTACTTTGTTCACCGCTCAAACCTATCGCCCCGATCGTCTCATATCGGAAAACCGCTGATTGTGAGCACTGTGTTCCCAAAGGATCTTTTTTCGGTTAACAAGAAATCTTATTATTGAATTGAGGATTCATTAAATTTCATGGTACTACATTCAGAAAATAATGTTAACACACTGACTGCCGCAAATACTTTGCAAAAGCTTGTTACCTTGGCCATTTTTGTAAGCCATCAATTATATCACAAAACATTCTGCGTTATTCGTCTTGCTTCCCTTAGTTTAGAATTTTAACTTTATAAATACTTAGCTATTTATTTACTTTCAATTATTAGACTCATTTATTTGTTTTTTTATGCGTATTATTCAAGTCGGTTAAATCATATACGTGTGAGGGCAGCCATCAAAGTGTTAGCCCTCAGTTGGCATGATGACGTATCGGTCACGTAACTGGTATAGTGGGGTCATACATGACCCGTTGGATTTTCGTAGGGGTAGCGATGAGTATTTTTGCTGTAACTATCAGTACCAATTGTATGGAATACACATAAAGAAGAAACAAGGAAACTTTTCCAGAAACTTTAATATTATGATTAATTATGAAGAAGACAAAAATGCCTAGCAACCAGAAAACAAGCGATTGAAAAAGTTGTGGGTCATCTGTGACCCAATGATATCAACTGACGGTTAATTATTTGCTATAGTATCAGATTCTACGTTACTCAATTTTATGTAATAAGATCAGTGATAAGAATAATAAATATACACCGGTGCAGCTGAATATTTTTTTTCTTTTTAGATAACAGGAATTTTTGCTTGATTTAATAGGTATATACATACTGGGTTATTTTAGTTTGACATGCTAGTTCGTTTTCTCTGAGGAAGAAAAAGTAATAGACGGAATTCATTTACTACAGTTATAAACGTTAATTATAAGAATAATTGTATTTAATTATTTTATCACGCTGTTCGAAATGCTATAATGAAATAGAGATTCTTTGAAAACTATATTAGGTGCTAGTACATTTAACAAAGATAAAATTGCAATAAAAGTTTAAGAAAGACCGTTTTGCCAGAATAATAATTAACCAAACTTTATCTATAAAATACATTAAAGCTTACATTTTCGATACCTTAATTTAAGTTACTTATATCTTAAAAAATATTTAATTTATGACACTTTTTCAGTGAGTGTCATCGATGTTAAGTTACACAGCTTAATTTTATTTTTGCATAAATCAAAATGTGTGTCTGTGTGTGCACCTATGTGGAAAGAATGAGAACATACACACTAACAATAAGAAGAAATTCGATGAAAAATAAAGGAACTATTGAATATTTCGCAACTGCATGTACACGACTGTCTAATTTTTTAATTTATTTTTATATACATAATTGGGCTTTCCATGTCTAGATACGTATTCTTTGTTTCTAAGAATCGAAAAAACGTATAAAAAATGCGTCGATAGCTTTATATTTAATTAGTTGGTAGTCCATTGCATTCGTTGGTTTTCTCACTTTGGCTAACTTCCTCGTACAGCGTACTCTTTTTGGCGGCTTGCCGCCTTTGTTCATCTTTAGTTAAAATTGTCATAATTAAACCGATGAATAGCGCGGTGCAAAGTCCAATGTGCACTGGAACATCTCCGTACGTTTCCAACAATTCTCCCAATATTAGAACGAGGATAATACCGTAAATGTTATTTGCCACGTTTAAAATTCCCGCTGTTAATCCTTCGGGTTCTGGATACGTGTACTCAGCGCAAATTTCGTATCCTAACGCGAGATATCCCGCCATAAAGTACCTGCGAAACATAATGATGCGTAAGGACGATGAACGTGACAAGGAAGAATTGATTTTAATTTCGATGGAATCTTTGTATGATCAATATTTTTATGCTTTCTCAAGAAATGTCAGAAAAGAGTATACACACTCGTCCATAAGTGTTGGACACTTACGAAGAATTACGTAAACCTGAAGTATTGTTAGTCAATTACTACAATTTTTAAGAATTATTATGTAGTAAGATACCTGAGACTATAAAGAATTAAAATCTTTAAGAATTATTATGTAGTTTGATACCTGAGACTATAAAGAATTAAAACCTTTAAAAATTATTATGTAGTTTGATACCTGAGACTATAAAGAATTAAAACCTTTAAGAATTATTATGTAATTTGATACCTGAGACTATAAAGAATTAAAATCTTTAATAATTATTATATAGTTTGATGCTTTACACTATAAAGAATTGGTACAATCAATATTACAATAGAGATCTCAGCAGTTATACAATGTTAATATAAATTATGTTTTTAATACAATAGAAAGAGTATGTTTTGAAAATTCTTTACACGTGTATTTGTTGAAAATTGATTTTGAAATAAATTAATAGGAATCTAAAAAAGTATTTTAGTAAGTAGATCATATAGGATTGTTTTGTACGTCATTCTATAGTTTTAGAAATCAGAGATGAAACAGCATGAAACTAAGAAAGATTTAATAGATTTTGTTGGGTTAGTACACTCTAGAGTATTTTAACAAAAGAAAAATTATTTCAGGGAGAAATAGACGTTGAAAAATATTTGGTCTACGTAGTTCTTGTTTTATGTTGCCAAAATTGTTTATGAATCTAAATTAGAAAATTGTTTACTGTTTACCTATAAACAGTTACAGAAATTTAGATGATTCGGTTTACTTTTACTTATACAATTCATCGAGAAATTTATAGACTGATTGTGAATTTGGAGAACAGAGTGAATTTAATGAAAATTAATACAATCGTTTTATAAAGTAATCGATGAATTGATTGTATATGTATGTATGTATATACAGTACCCCAAAAATATGGCCGACAGATACACCATCCATTTCATTTCGAGATAGGTAAATGCAGCGAAGAAAATTTGGCCACACAACGAAAGGAAATACACTATCACAGTTGTTTCTCTGGAAAAACACATATCACTTTCTCGATAAAACAAACAAAGTATAATTTATGTTACTAGGATTGCAAGATTTTGCTGTGTCATAGATTGCTAATTTTCATGAAATATATATTTATTTACAATAAAGTACTTTCTTTAAAAAACAAAGAAAACACGTTTCCAAAGTGTAAATTGATTGCTCACTACATGATAATACAGACTATTATTTTTATCAATATAAAATTTGGAAACCTTAACGAATCTCTTAATAACGAAGTAAAATTTTTAATATTTGTAAATGCGGTACGAAAAATAAAAATTCAAAACCGTATGTAAATTAATTTCTTACTTGAACTTATGCGTCTTGTCAAGTATAACTCCAAAACTAACAGATCCTACCATTCCCGCAATGATCAGAGCCAAACCGATTCTACCTGCGTCTTCCTCTCCATTCTGTAAAATATATAATATACTATAATTCTACTTGTTTGTATTGGATTCTTTAATGCTCTTTAATTTTCCTAAAATTAGTAGAATAATATTTTTATTTTATTGGAAAATTGTGCGAAAGAATATTTTGCTCCTCAACTCACCTCAAAATGTGCGAGATATATTTGATTTAATAATGTCCCTACAACATTTAGTACACCGATGTTTAGTCCATATGTGTTGCATAATATCAAGAAACATTTGTTTTTAAATAGCCTTTTTATAGGTTCAACGAAGCTTTCTTCTTCTTTCACTCTGTTCATTTTCTGCAGTGCCCGTGTCTTGCTCGGTGGTAACTTGGGATCATCTTCGAATACTGTATAAAATAGTGATTTTATTAGAAACTATAAGTACGACACTTAATTATACATTGCAGTAAATATTCGACATTACGCCAAAAGTACAATATAAGCTACAACTTAAGAGAGAACTTTTCGAACTAGAAAAAGATATGTCAATTGTTCCAATTCCTGAAAGAAACAAAACTATTTACAGTTATACTGTAACTAAATGTTGTCGTTGTTAATAACTATGGTAGTTGATGCGACGTTAAGAGAGAAAAAAAAGACTTTAAAAAACCGATCGATTTAACTTTCTTTTGCCCATTTCCCCATTTCTATTCTTTTACGTGGAAAATAATTTGCGTTGGAATAATAACTATTCTTGTTATTCTTTGTAACATTAACACGTTGAATGGCACAGTGGAAACTGATATATCTAGTCAGACAGATTATGTCTTGTTTGAAATATAAATTGAGAAGAAAAAAGAATATTTATTATTGAAACGTATAGGTCAGTTATGGCGACCAGAGCTGAGGCCTTCTCCCACTCTAGGTCCATTCCCCTTCACCTAAAACGAGGGGAATGAACCTAGAGTGGGGGAAGACCACAGCTCCGGTGGTCATGACTGGGTATAGGTGTTATCGTACATTACTATCACGGTATCAGTATTGTCAAAAATTGCATAAGAATTGCTAGGTATTTAATTAAAAAGAATTTCAGGTGATGGCCACTGGTGACCCCCACGGCAGACAACGTGTTAATAATTAAAGTACATTGTTCAATATTGTGAAGGCAATTTGCGTTACTTTTTTAAAGAAACTTACAGAGTATAACTAATAAAAGTGTGATCGTGGTGCTAATGGCTACACCCCAGAAAAGTTGTGATAAGTTGGCACCAATATCCTCCAGGTTCTTGTGATTTTTCACAATCATCGGGGTGAACAAAAAACCCAAGGCTATTCCCAGTTGATTACCGAATATAGCCAGAGATGTGGCGGTGGATACTTCGTCGGCACTGAACCATTGCGCTGATAGACGGCCGGGTAAAGTCAGAACTAGCGACTAACATAAAATAAATTGTGATCGCAGTTGCTGTTTAAAAAAGTAATATCAAAAACTTGATAAGGGACATTATTCACAGCTATTCCTAGGATTATTCCCAACTGATTTTCTTCAAATTTTGTTCATTTCAAGATAGTGTTAATCCACATGGAGATCATTGATTTCAGGTCAAACTTTTTCTACAGATCGTCAAGTGTGAAAAGGGTATAAAAAGATATTGAAATATAATTTATGCGAAAGAAATTAAAAGAAAGTCGAACGTTCTATTATCTATTTAAACTGCGGTACAAATTTGATATTAGTAATATAATATTTATTTTAAATATTACTATATTTGTAATACGAAGTATAATTTAGGAACAATAAGTCTCTTTATTATGGCTTTCTCTATTTGATGTAGCATGTAATAAAGTTCCAATGCAGAGTTTTTTGCCAGATCCTTGAAAGAAATTTTTGTAAATTATTCTGACTCTCTGTGATGTAAGACAAGTGTTAAAATTGTAATAAACGAACATATGGTGCATAAATATATACATTACTAAAATCATTTTTTGTTTATCATAAGTTACTTAACTCTGCACCTGCTCCTCTCAGAGGTCTAAAGAAAAACCAACGCTAGTAATTGATGACACTTATATAGAACTATAAATGAGCAAAATTTGAAAGAAATTAGTATGGAGAATTTTAATCGATTTTAAATATACTACTTTTCTTCTCCTATATCGAGTCTGGAAGTTGTGTTGCATTGCAATATGTCTGATGGTTATTAACACGTTGACTGCCGTGGGGGTCACCAGTGACCGGCATCTTACATTTACTTTAATTGATTATGGCTTCTGATATAATTTTTAGAGAACTGAACAGTACATATACGATTGGGCACTTAAATACACATTTCTTCTGAAATTTATATTAAAAATAACAAATTATAGCATGCCTGGCCAAGCATGGCTGTTTTCACTGCAGCATTCAACGTGTTAATATTTTGCAATGCGCCAATTAAAAACTATCAATTTAATAAGTCATCTTAAATACGCAGTGTTATGTTAAGTTATCACTACACTACGAATATTTATCCAAATATACATTTTTAGAGATTTCAATATTTTGTATGTTAATGCAGTTATAGAAATAGAACTTTGTCGCAACTGTATTTCCTTCTGTATATCTTTAAAGAATGTACTTTTTGTTTTTGACGATTTAAAATGTCAGTTTCTCAGATATTTAGGTATGTTAAATTACATAAACATTTGCAGTTTAAATATACGTTTATATTTTCGCAGTTAACCTCACAAGAAAAGCTCCCTAAGCGGTCGTTTCAGATTTTTATGAGCCTTGGCATGATGATAGATCATGTTATTACGAATCCCTCTGTATATGGTTTTGGTCGTAGACGGTCAATAGTTAAAAAGATGTTTAATGTTAAAGTCAGAATATAGTCATGAATGAAAAACGAACACGCGTTGAATTTCTCGCGTGGTGCAATGTTAAGCGTTAACGTCTGGTAGATAAAGTTCGACTATACTTCTGACATGTATTAGGAATAATTTATGACGTGTTCTTAAGATCTCGTCGCTTTTGTACACAAGATTTGCTAATAATATTTGATAACGTGATAAGTGCAGTATACACATAATATACAGAATCACAACCAGCATATTTAAATTAAAGACGCGATTGCATTTCCTTTGCAACGTTTTTATAAACATTACTATTTACAGCCGAGGATATTCATAAAAAAAGTGAGATACTGCCTGAGAAACCTATCACTAAACACTATCAAATGTAAATCATGTTTCAGTTCGAACTCCTTTTGTTTGCAATTCAAAATTCAGTAACAATAATGAAATTATTATAAATTAAGAGAAACACGAATTCTATACGGATTTTACTTTTAAAAAATTTGTATTGCAGCTTCTTTAATTTTTTTATTACTTAAATACGAGTACAGTAGAATCTGGATTACCCAAACACAGGTCATCTAAAAATTAGACATCCTACGTCAATTACAAGTTAAAATTGCAATTAGTGACACTGTATACTTTATTTCACACCACTGCGTACTTTGCATTCTAAAATAAAGTTAACAATTTTACATGAAACATAGTTACAACGTGAGGCACTCTGTAGTTTGGATAATCGAGGTTCTATTGTAGTTGCTTCCGGTAGACGCAATCATTTTCAGAATAATGGAGTTTATAGCTAACGAAGAGGAAGTGAGGTCATGAATATATTAGGTTGAGTCATGAATAACTTCCGATACTTAATAGATACGTTTCTTCCTAAAAGATCCAATGATTCACCTAGACCAGTGATGGCCACCAGAGCTGCGGCCTTCCCCCACTCTAGGTCCATTCCCCTCACATAGGCTATGATCCGGGAAGACGATGGACTGAGGGGGGAAGGAGGAGCGTACTGGAGCGGAATGGACCTAGAGTGGGGGAAGGTCGCAGCTCTGGCGGCCATCACTGACCTAGACTGTTTAGTTACATTAATATTAGAAGGTAATTATCCCTAAAATTCAGATATCCTGCAAAGGCAGCAAAAAGTGATTCTTGAAGAAATTTATCTAGATGAATCGGGAGTTATTTATGACTCAATCCAATAATTTCTTCGTACTTTACAAATGATTACATAAATAAACTTTAATCGCTCATCGTGGTGCTTTTTTTGTATACATCTCCTTTATTCGTGTACTAGTTTTACTGTTTGTAGACTTTTTACATGATTTTTATTTCCTGTTATCCACAAATTCCACTCATTCATTCCACTCCATCTTTTCACACATTCATTCGTGTTCACCAATGGTCCAGTGGAGGTACCGAACAGTTGTCCAGTAGGTTCAAATTATTAAGTGACGTTATGGAAGAGACATAAATTGAGGAAAGAAAAATACATTAGCGTCTAACCTGTGTGGAGGCCACTAAGGATTGCCCGATTACGGTGACGTAAAACCTGTCAGGGCTGACGGACAGGACTTTTATCCAGGAACCGAGGCAACAAATACCACATCCTAAAATGTTACTCCATCTAAGTCCCCAGCGATCCACAAAATAGGAGGCAGGAAGGACGAACACTATAAAGTAAGCCATGAATGCCATAGCTGTCCAGTCGACAGCCAACGACGAAACGCCATAGTACCTGAACAATGCATCCGGTTTAGTGAAATACAGTTTTGGAATTTTTAACCCCTTCAGGTATACCATCATGTGTGCATATTGAGTTCTTTTGAAATTCAGACATTCTTGATCCAGATACAGTGGCGTGCACAAATTTTCACACACTTGAACTTCTTATTACGTTTTAAACAATTCATGATTAATTCAGATTTATGAATATTCTTAAAAATGAAAGGAAGGATCATAGACTGCGACCATGTCTTCTCTGTGACTTATTTTTCAATCAGATCTCGTTTCAAATTCGTTTTGATTATACCTTTCAAAGGGTAGACTGTCAAATTTACTGCCTGGAAACTTTTGCACGCGACTGTATGAGGTCAATTTACACATACGTACATTTTTCTCAGGAATTTTTGAATTTCATCAGTTTTTGGTTTCTTTTTTTCGTTAATAGCTTTGTTTTCATATTAAATAAATATAATTTTCCTTCAGTTGTAATCAATTCGAACCTGAAGAGGCTAATATCTATTTTAAGTTTGTAGCACGTTCTGTGATGCGTGGGTCGCATGCGCCCCACACATCTAATACGATTAAATTAAATAATTAGTAATCTTCACTATACGTCGAATACAATTATTGTCATAAATGTAGTAGACAATAAAAAGTGTAACGAAATAATTAAATATTTAAGCTGAACGTTATACAGGTTGTTTCAGAACTATAGATTAAAATTTTATCGGATAATGAACCTCACTGAAGTCGATGAAAATATTAGAGTAAACATAAGTTTGTATAATAATCGTTTACGGGATGTTCAGTATTTTATTTTATAATTTAGAATGTTGAATGCCACGAGGATTACCAATCACTACCGTTCCAAATTAAATTTAATTAAATAATTACAAATAAACATACAATTTTGAACATAATTAATATTGTAATAATAATATTAGGTAACAATTAAAAGTTTAAATAGTTACGTATTTCTTCCCCTTACGATGTATGTTTAAAATAGTATTTTATGTCATGTTTGACCAGGGCTGTCCGTTTTCACTGCGTCGGTGAACTTGTTAAGTTTTTAAAGCGATTATGCAAATCATTACAGAATAATTACTGTTTGAAATTTGAATATTAATAACTTTCACTTACTTTGACGTATTTTAGTCTTATTTTAATTTTCAGTGGAACGTCGATTCAAAAATAGTTTCTAGATTGTAATGAAGTTACGAACATCCAAAAACCGTTTCGTTTGGCGCTCTATATCCATTTAGGTTTTCTGACTATTTTTCATGAGGTTTATTAGTTAATTAATTTTGTGTGTACAGCTCTGTAACACCCTGCGCGCTTACAGAAACTATATTTTCATATTCTATAGTAGGGGTGTAATTTTTCACTATGATACGGAACGTGTTAATTTTTCCGAATGGTGTTCGTCATTTAAGAAACTCGATTTGTACATAGCAGACTTGAGTATTTTCAAAATAACGTTATTTAAAATATTATTACAAATACGGTATCATTTTGTTGTAGGTTTAACTCGTTCTTTACACTTTTGATATTATAAACTAATGATATCTGAAATAGTTTTATAAATGACGTTGCATTTTACTTGAATGTTACTTGAAACGCAATTTTATTATATTATTATTTTTAAATAATTCTGACAATATTCTCACTCATTCTCACTGAAATATTTTTTAAATGAGATATTCAAATTTTTGTCATATATGTATTATAATCATACGTCTGAAGTTATATTAACACATTATTTTATATTATATTGTGATAATAGGATAATTAATACAGTATACGTAAGTACATATACGTAGATATGATTAAGTTCTCAAATCTTGTTTTTCTTTACGATTTATATAAGAAATAGTCAATTATATCGCATCTGATTAGGTATGGCCGTTTCCACTGTGGCACTCAAGAATTACGATTAATTTTTTAGAATTATTACTACTTCATTGAATGTTAAAATATATGAAATTTATGATGTTTATTGTAATTATTTTCGCGACTGTTTCTTTTCGAATACTTTAAATAAAAATAATAAAATGGTTTATTATATAAAATTGCTGTCATTTTAAACAAATCGGTATTTTCTACACTTTCAAATAACACTATTGAAAATGATGGAGTAAAATGGTATTTCAAATCATTATTTATAATTTTCATTTTAAATAAAATTTGCCCAGTTCTGGTACACAATAAATTATTAAGACATATATAATTATATTTGACATTCTTACAGGATTACTACCTACGTATTTCTTATAGAACAAGAATTAACTGAAGTAATTTAAGATAAAATAATTTTTTCAAATAAAATTTGCTAGTAAGTAAAATCATAAGTACCTGGTTATTATGTTGGTAATTATAGAATATTGCAACCATTGAAAAGTGCTAAGTCCCGTATACAAAGTAAATAAGCCCAGCATCAGCCATCTTCTCTTATACACTTTTATTTGTAATGAATACGACTTGTCGTTCCTGTCATTATTCTTTACATCTCCAAAATCGTTTATACACAATACTTGATTCAATTTTTTCTCTTCCATCGTGCTACCTTGTTCTTTCGTCAAAAATATTCACTTTGCGACACAAAATATGACTTGTCTTATTAAAACAACGGAGAAACTCCATTAAATTATAAATATATTATATACTATATTTATTTGAGCATTGAGAACTGTATAAAGACTATTCCTTTTTTAACATCAAGGTTCACCAAAATTTGACATTCCCTTGCCACTCGACCAAACGATGGAGATGATACTTCACTGTTGATTTTAATTCGACGAGTCTCGAGGGTTCAGTCCACACACGAAAACAGATCGAACGAACGTTCAAAACGACGTTGCACGTGTGATCCTTTGCATCACAGTCTCAAATGAACTGCGTCTTCCACGGTATTACTGATTTCTGTCTTATCTCTATTCGCGATTAAATAAGATCTCCGTATTTATTCAAAGTCTTTACACTGGGCTACGTTCCATAATTACACGCTCGCTCTTATCGATATTTTTATTTATCGCTGTTTACATCAATATTAGATATTCCTCAAATGAAGTAGCACAATCGGCTGGTCATCGTGTTATAGAATTTTTCTTATCGATTTGGAACAGTTTTATCAGGCGTGATTTCGTGTGAAAGTGACGCGGAATTTGTGGTTGGAACGACACAGATAATCAGAATGAGTTTATGACGTTTCGCCGGTGCATAAGCTTCAGCTTCCGCTTGATAAACAAAGAGTTAGGTACTGAGAATGCATTAACTTCATTTTGTCTGAAGGCGAGACTGTTATAATGGAAAGATTACTGGCGCCACGGTTATAGACTTTGCTGTCTTTACGATGTTGCAATACACGAACTCTGAGAACTGTGATTTCGATGCGTGGAAGTCCAACATAATGTGGTCTTGTTTAATTATGTCTGGGCTACTGACACAAACATATGAACATGTTTACCTTTTTTTAATTCCAATTTTTTTCATGGAGATATTATGAATATCTAATATAGCCTAAGTACTGGTGACATACACTACTGCTTATGGAAGTATGAGCAGTCCATTAAAAAGTTTTGGAATTGAGATTTAAAATTAATAACGCCATGTATTAATTTATTTTTGGTTGAAGAATAAAAAATTGCAAACTGATGCTGGACACGGTTCTCATTACTCTTTTTTTAATGAGGCTTAGAATTTATATTTAAAAGCTCCTAATTTGTTTTTGTTTGAATATTATTTAATTGTTTTGTGCATAATTCGATAACTTTATGTTTGTAAAATGTAAAATTGACTGGAAATAAAATTATTTTGTGTTAATACTCTGACGACCGCTATTATTTTGTGAACACTATTTTTGGAAATTAATGTAATTAAGCACTTTACATTATTGTCTTTGTACTGAATGTTCTACAATTTTCACTTTATTAGTACTTGAAATATTTGTTATATTATTTGAAATATTAATTTGTTTTACATGTGTGTTATTGGGAAGAATAAAATTACAAAACAAAATATGTTGTCTGGAGACTTCACCTTACAATTTTATAATTATTCTTTATGTCTGTTTTAGTATAGTGTTGTAGCAGATAACACATAACTTCAATCCATTAAACAATTTTTGTCAGTCGTTTCTTCCGATATCAGCTTCTACTGACTCACCTTGTATAATAATTTCTAATAAACCGGCCAAATGACCGGTCTTTAAATGAATGTTATATTTTTTGCAATTGAGTGCAGGTAATAATCAATTTAGTACGAGCAAAAATTGATTATATATGTATTATAGGAAAAGTCGTGAAGTCAAATAACCAAAGCGATAACAATAAATGCAGAATTTTTAATCAAAAGTTTAAAAACGGTCATTTGATCGGCCGTGGTAGTTTCAGTGTTAAGAAAGCATTTTACTCGATGAACGTCTTATACTCCTCCGATCGCAAAATTTTATTAACCATAACTAAATTGTATACCTCCGCGTAAAAATGTAGAAAGTATATCTCGCGACCGCTCCTAATTATCATCATTGAAATGATAACTCTAAATCATTGAATAATAAATAAAAATGAGAGAAACAAACAGAATTTTCTTTTCTGAAGATAAATAAAAATGATACAGTAAACACCTGCTCTATAAACAAACTAAAAATGTGTTTTGTTAAGCGCGCTTAATGTACGCTTTCAACTTATGTATTTAGACGAATTATCATCTTTGCTTATTTCTTTAAAACATACATGTCTCGTTACATATTTTGCAATATTAAAGGACTAAAACAAGTGCGCAATCGACATCAAATATATAATTATAATTAATTATTAAATTAAACACGTGTTCTACCATGGAAAATTTCAGCACATGGTGCACGATTTTTCCTGAAACCTTCCGTCCTCAAAGGGTTAATGTAGCTCCATTCAGGAGCGAGCGTCGCCATTCATGTATTAAAGAATCTGTCAAGTATAGTGTTATTGTAGAGAAGTATAGAATTGGCCTTTTGTGGCGGTTGTACTGCAGAGGAAATGATGGATGAAAAGAAAGGAGGAGAGAAAAGAACGTTTCGTTCAGTGCTTGCTAGTGGTTTCCTCGTCAGTTAGGCTACCTAGTAGACCTGTGCCGTACACGTGGGATACTGAGGGTCAGGTCGAAGGATGAGTACTAGTGGACAAATGATAAGATACTGTAAGAATTTCTTATATCTTTCCATAGATTAAATATTCCAAGTATACATTAATTTACGATTACGTGTAGAGTTCATAGCAAGCGAAACATTTCATATGTACCTAAACCTTCATGTACGAGATGCGACAATTTATTAGATATTTGAGATATTTATCTTTCATTGTATTTTCGACAAGTATAAGTAAACTGCTTGGTAAACAAAAGGCAGTCATAGCAAAAACCTTTGGCAATGTAGGGTAAACGTACCAGTAGTTGAAACTTTTATTTTCAGTCACGAAAAATACGCTTTCTACTAAAAAAATGTTTTTTAATAGTGTGGTGTTTGAAAGGTTATTCACTTTAGTGTGAAAATTTATGACTACTTTCATCGTGGGTATAATTGCCAGAACGATTGCTTTGTTAAGGAGGTTAGACAAGTCAATAAAAAATATCTCCTTTTCTAGCTATTAAATGCAAACATGCGCATTCTCAATCCACTATACACATTCAAGAAAGATATTCTTTAATATTTTACTATTATAAACTATGAATTACATAATTTTTGGGGTATATCAAGCACTGGGTGCATAAATACTGACTTGCACTAGTAGTTGACACTCGTGGCAATTATTGGAACAATTGATAATAAAGTAATAGGCTTTAATAAATGTGTGCATATAGTAAAATAAGAAATAAGTTAATTTTAATAACAACAAATTGAATTTTTATTAAAGAGTATGATACAATTCTCCGGTCAACATAATAGTTTCCGGAATAACTATGTAGTATTACACATACTTAGACAAATCTACACAACAACTTTCAAAAAACTTAAATCCATGAATCTAATCTAATCTAATTAAAAAGCTACCGTAAAATTTTGACAATGATATTTGTTACTTTAGGCAATAAAATGATCAATATCTCGACACATAATTTAATTTCGAATTCTCAAATTTCTCAAAGTCTTAGCCCTCTTTGATTTTTGGTTGTTCCAAAAACTAAACCTGCCTGGAAAGGATGTAGACTTTTCGACGTTTCTGTACAAAAGAACTAAAAAGCATTCCATGAAACGAGTTCCGGAAATTTTTTGAAGAGTGGTAGCATCGTTTAACTATACTTGGACCGAAGAAAGAATTGACTTGGTTCTGAAGGCTTCCAGGAACTGGAGCCCTCACTCTGCTTTATCCTACAGGTCTAACAATAAGCAATTTTCTTGAGAAGAGCTCGCATTAGCAGGACGTATAGTAAGAGGCTTCTACTTCTACTTCAGAGGCTTTTGAAGTCGGTTCTTTCGCCGGCTCGAGCGTAAGTGTATTACTCCATGAGAGTACAGTTTCGAAGGTGTAGGTATACACGTTGGTAAATACAATTTTTCTACGTGCATTCCGGGAACTAAATTGTCGCAGCTCGTCTAAATTTCAAATGTTTGTTTTTTAGGAAATGTTTTACAGTTTCCATTTGTTAGTTTTATCACCACTTTCGGCACACCTTGTATTTTACAGCTTAATATCTCTCAAACAAAGTGGAGGTTTTTAAAAGTGGTTCCTTCGATACCTTAGTGATTTGAAACATCAGATGCAGCGTGCTATTATACTGTTTGAAATTTGTTTATGTTATTTCTTGGCTTTTAAAGTAACTTTCGTTGTCTTACATGAGAATTAGCAGAATTAGACCTCCGTTAATAGAACATTCTTAATGAAAAATTAACGGTAAAATCTATCCATAAATTAGTTGTATTTTCTCCTGAATCATTCAGTGTAATATGTATTCGTGTATGCGTGACGTTATACTGTAGCAGTAAAAACATATCGTACAATAATATAACAGAAGTTTATTGGATGTTACAGTTTAACAATAAAGACAATGAAAATCTGAGGTTCTTTGAGTTACATAAATTTATAATTTATTACAAAATTAAACATCTCCGACACAATCTTTTTCATAAACTTCGCGACAATCTTAAATGCATCAATTTGAATGGTAACGTGAAAAAACGCCGAGAAAACTATGCCTGACTGAGTTATCGATACGGAAACTTTTTCATTGTAAAAATATGATGCGTGCGTATGGTACAATACCAAAATTTTATTCCACTGCAAACTATACCTTCCTGTCGAACAAATGTTTATCATGGATCAATATAGAAGAAGAATTTCTTGTTTTAAGGAATCACTGAATATTTTACTTAAAATAGTAAATGAAAGGGTAATATAAAACATGCATTGCAAACATTTTTTACAATTTTGTACGTGACATGTTAGTTTAAACCAGTGATGGTCACCGGAGCAGCAGGGTTCTCCCACTATAGGTCCATTCCCCTCGCTTCAATCCCCTCCAGTTCCCTATATGAGGGGAATGGACCTAGAGTGGGGGAAGGCCGCTGCTCCGGTGGCCATCACTGGTCTGAACTGTCGTATCTGATGGACAAATAATTTTTCACTAATCAGCTGAGCGCCAAGGGACTTAGTTTTCTCATCTTCAGCTTCAAAATGTCATGAGATCCCTTTTGGAGGCTACAAAAAAATTTGAATCTACATTTTCTGGGAAGATCGTTATGAATATTACACCTAACCAACTGTATAATACACAGAATGTAGTAGAAAAAATATCAAACCTATTAGGCAGAATATTTTGGTACTTTACCATATTGCGATGCGGGTGCGTCGTAGTGTAGGCCAATGGTTTTCAACCTTTCTGCACCTGTGGACCGGTGAAAATAGGAGAAATATTTCGCGAGCCGTTAAGGCAGAAATAAAAACCATTATTTGTAATAATATTCGGTGTATTAATTTTTGAAATTAACATTATAAAATGAAAATTCTATAGTTATTCAAATGTAACATTATAGAATGAAAATTCTAGTTATTTAAATTCAATATTATAAAATGAAAATTCTATAGTTATTCAAATTTAATATTATGAAATAAAAATTCTGTATTTATTAAAATTTAGTATTATACAATGAACATTCTATAGTTATTTAAATTTAAAATAACCAGAAATTGAGAAGTGAACAGGAATGCTTATTTAAATTTAACGTTATAAAATGAAAATTCTACATTTATTTAAATTTAAAATAACCAGAAACTAAGCAGTAACCAAAAATGCTAATAATAAAACATCTTGAACGTTCGAAAAAGCAATAACTAATTCTAATATTGTTAACCCAAGATCTGTAATAAGTGGCAAAAACTTTTTCGCAGATCAGCAACGAATTTCTGCAGGGACCGTCGGTTGAAAACCACTGGTGTAGTCAACGTCGTCTATTTTCTGCAATAACCGTGTTCACTTATAGGTACAGCATAATCTCGTGAAATGATCTGCCTCCGAAACGAACTTTTGAAAATATAGCAGAAGCGTTTGGGCCGCTATCGTTTATGAAACCGATAGAACAAGGTCGTACGGGTTAATAGTAAAGTTTTTTCGTTTATATATCTATACATAAAGTCTAACGATTATTCGATTTGTATTGTATACAATTTATTGTTTATAGTACTATGTAACGCTTGGGACCGTGATTCGGTACAATCGATATTTAACGTGTTAACGTGTGTATACAAGTATGTATTACAAACTACTCAATTCACCGAGCAACAGTTCACCGGGCGACACATTGACCGTAGAAACACGTGGAGAGCCATTGTTCTTTGCACACCGTGTTCACGTTGAACGAGCAAAAATACACTTATTGTTCACGTACCCGCGATCACAAACAGCCATCCTCCGGCTAGCATTCTGCGTTCTCCGATTAACTTACTTTTACCCGTAGAAACTATTTCGTTCGAATGAAAAACACGCGGAACTAAACTGTCGATCGAACTCCATACACCTGGGCGTTGAAAAAAAGTCGAAACATGATGCACAATGTTGCACCTGAACGGAAAGCACACTCCTACAG
This sequence comes from Macropis europaea, assembly GCA_916610135.2. Taxonomy (NCBI): domain Eukaryota; kingdom Metazoa; phylum Arthropoda; class Insecta; order Hymenoptera; family Melittidae; genus Macropis; species Macropis europaea. The sequence goes on from OU744353.1 coordinate 9,738,376, forward strand.
CGATACGGTGAAATCATTTATTAATACTTCTGACTGTATTGCAGAATACATGGTTAATCGTATTCATATAAAGTTTCACTGGAGAATTTCTCCAATTATAACAACGACGATACTTCGATTTGATATTGTGTTTAATTCATGATTTCACTATGTCGCTTTCACTCACTGTACAAGCTTCGTGCGTAGACTATAATAGAGACAAGTAATATTCGTTCAAGGTCACTGAACTGTTTCATCGTATAATTTAAATATGTAACTATCGACAAACATATAATGGCCACGTGTATGTATTTACATTATTTTCTTCGAAGATTTCTCTGTTTTCGAGGAAATACAATTATTTTTTAGATTTAATTAATTCGCCCTTGAGAAACTTAAATTTAGTTTCTGGAAACTATTCAGATGACTTATTATACGATATTAACATATACAAAATTATACATGTGGCGGTTGTGTCTATTAGAAGTGACCTTGAACCTGTCTCTACTATAATTAATAGTATTTCGTGACGTTTATAATCACCGCTGAAGCATCCTCGAGACAAGGGACGTAACTTTCTTTGACAAAGCAAAGCTTCGAATACACACGGAAACGCATACAATTAAAATTGAATCAACATAAAATGTTAAGGGTAATTTACAAAAGATACGATAGTTTTCATTAGAAAAAGCCACTCTTCCAAGATTCCTTTCCCGAATATGGTGTCCAACGACCGGAACAGCCGAATGAGCTCAGAAGAAAATACGGTAACGCGTGTTATTATGCAAATCGAGTCCCATTTCCGGAAAGTTGCGGGATCGCGACATTCCACAGCGTCTTAACAGGGTAGAATAAAATTTATCGTAAACATCTAATCGTTTCAATATTTGGCACAGTCCGACGCTTCCGTGGGAACATTCTCTCCGATATAATAATTTTGTACCCTTTCGTAGAATAAAACTGTATACTGGACGCGCGCGATTATTACTGGCTTAATGTCCTTAAGGTTTTAACAACGCTAACAGTATATCTCGTCGTGTCTTTTTTTTTTCGACGATGCGATATCTACGCCCTTTCAACAAGACTTTCACTTTCCCAGACAGTCAGGAGGACCGGTCGATTAAATCTCGAGGTGACTATCGATGAGGAAGTTCAGCCGCTTCCCATCAAAAATTCAAACATGCCTCCGTGTATACTAAACGACGTACAAACTTGCTTTTCTCCATTCTCTGTCGATGAATCCAAAAAGCAAGTATCATAAGAATAATTCCTTAAAGAATTACCTTTTTCATAATCATACATCTCGAATAAATTGAAATATCATTTTTCAAAGGTTGAACAATGTCCAAACATTCGCCTGAACAGAGTCAATTGCGCAGAATTACCTTTTTTATAATGATACATCTCGAATAAATTGAAATAAAATTTTTCACAGGTTCACCAATGTCCAAACAATCGCCTGAACAGAGTCAATTAGGCAGATTTAACTGGAATAATCTTATAAGAATAATTTAGTGAGGTACGCGCAAAGTATGTTTAATATTCAAAATATTCATCAGAGCTGCTCCAATCATTGTACTGCATTACGATTTATAATGTCTATAATGTATACGTTATAAATTATGAATTATACGGAGGAACAAGAATTAGCAGTAATGCAGTGTAATGGAAAATGTATGGAATCAAATATTCTATCAAATTATTAATTAATGAATGTACAATTTGCCATCGATGTGCCGATAAATCGCTGTCCTCTGACTGTCTGGCTTCTCCCGCCTGAACGCGACATGTTTCCGTACACAATTTTAAATGGCAGCTCGAGGAAACATGATTACAAGAACGTTACAAACGGATCGTTCGGCTGGGGATCACAAACTCGTTTCCTCTGTGAAGCAACAACGTTACGTTCGCCGATCCCTGCGAACCCTTTTTTTTTTCTTCTTTTTATTTCTCTGTGTAATGTACAAACTTACAAGTGGATACAAGAGAGAGCGTATCTTACAAACGGGGGGTGAGGAAGGAAAATTATGCTAGTTAGTTGGATCTCTTGGCAATCATGTGTACGACGTTAGAAACACACGCGAGAGCTCGATAGTAGCTGCGATATGTGTCATCTTTTATATTAACATTTAACAAGATACTATAACAACGTTTATCGATTATCGCCCCCGAGCCCCTTTTAATTAGACAATTTGATCCCAGAACACATGGCAATAGTTTAGTTTATAAATGTATCATTTATTTATAATTCCATACGAATTTATGTATAAATTTACAGGTATCGTGGTTTGTAGCGACCTCGCGGTAGATCCTATCAACTATCGAGACCGTGTTCGTCGAGCTGGAGCATCGACAAGAAGTCGATCGCACAAACCCTCGCCGCTGAATTGCCATCGAGAGGCTTGCAGGAAGGAGGTTCATCCGCTTTATTTACACTTATCGAAATGTAAGACTACTTTGGAGCATCGAGAGTTGCCACTTCTCGGTTTTCTGAAAAGGAAGACACGTGGCAGGGAGCATCCACAGGGTGTCCCGCTCGAAAGAGCCCTAAGAGAAAGGTTGCACGGCTCGAGGAGGAACATGCGATGATTAGACCGCGGATTTCCATGCGAATATACATTGTTAGACTTCAACATTTTTGATTTCCCTGTAGCTGATGAAACGAAAGTATGACAGGACTGTATTTTGCGGATAAATATTTGAAAGCACATTTTTGGTTTCACATAGTGTCATTCCACTGGAAATTGGAGATTTTTCAGAGTAACATTTCGGATTTTGCTGAAGTTTGGATATGTTGTAGTCTTTTGTGATGTATAAATGTATTTCGAAGGGTTTTTGAAAATTTGATAAATTGTTGATTTTACTGCTGTTTGAAATATAGTGTTAACCTTTTTGAAATAATTGTAACTGTTGAACTAACAAACTGATAAAAGTGAGCTTTTGGGTGCTTACAGTGGAGACATAAGAGATTTTTTATTCAGTTAAAAAAAAATATTAGTCAGTAAAATGTGCATAATTCACTAAGTTGAATATGTGTATGCAAGTATACATTTTCAAAGTGCAATATTTTTTGAGTTAATGCAGTTATAGAAATGAAAATTTGATAAAGCTGTATTTCGTTCTGTGAATGTTTTGAAAATGTACTGTTTATTTTTTCACGGCTTTAACATCTTGAGTGCCACGTCACCAATATTTGGGTGGCACAAAAATTCAATCATTATTTATTTGATCCTGTATAGTATTAATGAATATATATAATAAGACTTAGTAATAGCAGTAAAAAAAGATTATGAAAGTGATTCATATTATTGATTAAAAAAGGTACAATTTATAGTTACATTAATTTTGTACGAAAATTTAGAAAGTTTGTTATGTTTAGCTAGTGTAACGTGGCACTCAAAGTATTAAATGTGCGGTTTTCAAACATTTGGGCATGTTAAATCGCATAAATGTCCGCAGTCTAGCAATGATAGAAACAAATTGCCATCAGATTATTTTCAAAGGCATTTCGAGATCAGTCTTTTGTTTTTTTATGAGACTTTGTACATAGTATGATATTCTAAATTATTTTCTGATTTTCGTACTCAAGGTTGTCTGATGATCATGTTGTTATCGGTTGATGTATTTGTCTGGATGTCAGTTACAAAATTATGATTCTTGTTTAAAAAACATCAGTGACCTCGAAATGCTGTTGAAAATTACCTTAAAGGCAGCTTTTTTTTAACATATGTGTCCTCTCGAACCGTATAATCAACAGCCACGAAAACATTTAAGGTGTTCAAATCAAGCGAGACACCCTGCGTTTTCGCTGTGACTCATGAGTTACTCTGATCAAAGGAAAAATGAAATGAAAATGTTAAAAACCCACAAATTAGTATTTCACAAGGTGCAAGTCTCCCGATGTACAACTAAATTAACGATTTCTTTGGCTTCGAAATACGTGCAACAACAAAGTATCTGCGAACGTTTGAAAATTAATTGATTTATCAATTTCTGTTTATATTTCAAACGAAATTGAATTTAACTAACACAAAATAAAAAAATGTATTATGTAACAGTTACTATTATAAAGGATCTTGAATAAATATATGAACAATGAAAGCAACCATACAATGTCTGACCCGATCACAGGGAAATTGTTGAAGCGACGTAATTAAAAATAACAACGACGATTGCAGGTGATACTTACATAAATAATTGTTAACAATGGCTTGTATACAGTTTCTCGTTTTAATATTGGAAGACAACAGAGTTTCTGTGTTTGTTGCTTTATATAATAAGGAACCGTTAAGCAAGAGGGTAGTTTTTTGTGTATGCTAAATTATTTATTCCATTTCTTGAGAACATGAATAATTCTCCTTTAAATTATCATTCATCGCCGTACAACAGATTATAAACAAAGTGATGCATAATTGTCGTGCAACAAAAGTATTCGAACAGAATGTTTCTGACTTCACGAACGTCAAGAAATTTTTCAGTTCAATCTTTACGTTTCAATATCTCAAAATGTTACACAGAGGAAGAAATACAAATTTTGATAAATTTGTGATTTAAGCAAGCTTGTGATTTATCACAGAAGAAAAAGAAAAATGTCGTGAAATTACGATATTATAGAACGTAAAAGAATACGCTAAAATACCTGATTGGAAGATGTAAGAAAGAGAACTGCATTCAGTTAAGTTATAAAAAGGATTTTCATGTGCTCTCGTTGTTAGAAGCAAAGGAAAATATATGACAAAGGCTCGAGAAAATTCATGATGAACTGCCTCATAGTTAATATCAGGGTTATATCAAGAATTTAGCATAAACATATTTGTATAAAAATATGTATATGTAAAAATAGGAAGAAACGACTGGATTTTGTGGAAGATTATATTTTGAAAGAAGACGAGAGATGAAAAAATATTGTCTTTGTCGTTGAAAGCAAGTATAATGCGTTTGGCAAAACTCGTAGAAGCATAATGTAGAGAAGAGTTAATGAAGAGCTAAAACCGCGAAGTTTGAGGCCAAGTACAAAGAAGAACGACGGAAGTGTAATGTAAACAAAAGTATTTCAATGTTTTAGAAAATAATTTGGCACGTAGTGTAATAAAATATGATTCAGATATATTTTTTATATCTATATGTTTAAGTTTGTTTTTAATTTAAATATTGTTGTTTCGTGGCCACATGTATATTATTTTTCTCAGAGATTTCCAATTTTCTATTCAAGTTTTTGCTTTTCCTCTTTAAGCAAACGTCAATAAATTCGTACCCCACAAGATAAAACTTTACTAAGCAATGATCTTGAACATAAATCACATTTTGTAAAGATACAATTGTTGCACTATTTTCTGAAGGTATTGTATTTACTCCCTAATCATTCAGCTAAAAATTAATAGAAAATCCGTAAAATGAGGTGGAAAGAAGAATTCGAAAAACTCTCATACACAGAAATACATAAGTAAACAACCAGTTAAAAAAATAGTGCAGTAATGTAGACAGTGAATATTTAACTAGAATTATTTAAAATATTCTTAAACATTTCACACACGTGAATAAAAATTTTTGTGAACTGTTCGAATACTTTTATAATTCGATAAGTACACACCACATACTTTAAAATTTAATATGCGACACAGAATGACAATTAACAGCAAATTATTGATGCTCTCGTGAACCAGAATAAACAATTTAACATACACGACAAAATTATCTCAATGTTCTAACGATTCGTTAACCCTTTGACTGCTGCGCGTCACTATAGTGGCTTCCCGTTAAGTGATCCCTTAGAACGACATGCCACTACAGTGGTTCAACTGATTCTCGACTTACATTGACAAATTGTCAGTAATTCATGATAATTAGCAGTGTATTTAATTTCTTTTACGCTATGCAAACAATATTTTAACGATACCAACGAAAAATGCTTCATTATTTTCAATAACACATTATATATTATTATTTTTCACTGCATTCTGCGATACAGCTGTCTGTACAACGCCAGAACATTACGTCTACGTCAGCCATGTCCAAAGGGTTAATATACAAAGCAGGTAGACTTCACTGTCCTCATATTAAAACAAGAAACTGTATACCTTGCAAGAGTATATGGCCACACAGTAATTTGGATAAGTCGACGTTAACCAAAACGAAAGAATCAGGGACGACGAAAGAAGGTAAATCGGAAAGGGTTAAAGAAGCTCTTCGTTCTCGTCCGTGACACCGTACATCTGCGGCCGTCGTTCTTGAACCTGTTGTTGCTGTTGTTTCAGAGCTTGCTGCTTCTGAAGGAGCGCGATGCTGGCAGCTTTGTAGTTGATCGGTCCATAAGAACGGTAGTCCACGTCGGCGTAAACAAGATCCGATAATTCCGGCTTGAAGGGCTGCATAAACAAAACATTACAACGAACACCTTAGTCTACTCCAATATACACAGACATGTTGCTTTTTGGGGCGAGCTATTCAGGGCAAATTGTCCCCCAACTGGGGACGTCTCAGCGCAATGGACAAAGGCAATGGAAATTAAATGGAGGAAAAGAAGCATTGAAGCATTTACACAACTTGTTCAGTATAGCGCGATGCAATATGCATAGTCGGTTGAAGAAACCTAGTGAAATTGTAAATTAGACTGTCTGACTGGTTGTCACACATCACTTCATCTGTGTTGCCATGCAGAAGTTAAGCTGCATTAGGCACGGCTAGCGATAAGGTGGGTGCTTTCGTGTAGTCTTGGCATGTAGTGGTTCCAAGCCCACCTGAAATTGTTGATTACAGTGGATGCTGGTTAAATTATAGGAACTGGATGTTACATGTCTTGAGTGAGTGGTAACAGAGAGTCTAGGGACATAAGGACCTAGGCTAGGGCTACCAGGGTGTGCGAAAGGTTCCCTCTTTACAGTTTAAAATTTTGACAGTAGATTCTCGAAATAATTTATTACACAATATGAAATGTTTGATTGGTGATATTTTGTTTCCAATCTGTCAGCTTGATTGTCATTGTTTTATCATCTGAACGTTCCAAGACTCGAACTATTTAGGTTACTCTTACATGTGTCTTTTGTTTTTTATAACGTTGATGATGGGATGTTTCGTATTAACCCTTTGATATACACATTTCAATATAATAATATAATACATTTCAATTTAACACTTGTGTAAGCTATACAATGACGTAATAAACAAATGATGTATCCCAGACGTCTTTGTATGTCAAGGGGTAATGTCTAATTTACGATTTTACTGTACTTCTTCAACCAACTATATCAGTTATTCGAGCAGAGTTTTATAAATATTATTAATGCAAATTACTCTTCAACTGGGACGTTTCAGGGCAAGAAATATAATAAAATGAACATAATAACCAAAAAACAATGTGGAATATGCATTGTAAAGTATTGTATTTAAATATACAATGTATATTTCCTTATTTTTTTAAGTATGTTTTGCAAAAATGGAATTGTGATCATTGTATTAGATTTTGATATAGTACATTGTTGAATACTACAATTTGTAAACAGCCAAGAAGCATGTATGCATGGACCCAATCAAGTGGACATTGTCCTTACTGCTATTGTTTGCCGGGTTCCAGGAATACCAATCAAATTTTAGCAAACATAATTATTCTACGCTACATTTCCACTGGTAGCACGTTATGCCTTTCCATCTTCAGCTTGCATTGAAAATTTAACACGGGAATAGCAAAGTTCATGTTAGAAGCGAAATTACATAGAACGATTAAACTTGTTGTAGTCTCAAAGTTCTCAACAGAGTGTATTAAAAGATCGCATCAGAATTTATTTAACAAGCTCTGCAAGCCTCTTATAATCCCTTTACAATTCATGTTAGTTTACAGTGTTTTGATGTGCAATCTTTATTATAAAGTATTTAAGTTTATTTAATCTTCAATAATTGGATCCAATTTATATTGTCGAATATTTAAGTTTACATAATTTTAAATAATTATTCAAACACGGAGTATCATTTTCTACAAGATTTATTTAGAAGTTTATCTTATGTAGTTTTGGAGTGTAATGAACAAGTAAATTAAAGAACTGTTCGTTAACAATTATTTTTAGCAATGATGTGCGTTATGATATGAATTTAATATATGTTTTCGTATCAAAAATTGAATTCTGTGTATTTTTTTATTTTACAAACGTGTAAAAATTGATAAGAGTGTGGGTGGAGATAATTACATTGTGTATTTAAATTGTAACCATAATAAAATAATTGATTACAATGACGAAGTGTAATAAATTATTAAATTTTAAATTGGACGATTTTCTCGATTTTTCATAATGTCAAGATATTGTAGCGGAAGTATGAAAACGACTTTACGTTGTAAGCAATTATTTCATACCTTAGGGGCGAATGCAAACTCAGAAAAAATCGTACGATGTTTAAATTAACTTTTTTTATAAATTGGTGAAGCTTTAAAAAAATTATACTTTTGAGTTAACAAAAATCAGATATGTACCTGTCTTGTAAATGTAATGAATGAAAAATCTGCTTTATTAATCCTTGAGATGATAAGTTTTTGTAACAGCTGTGTAAAAGTATCTTTAATACTCGTTTTTCCATTTGACATAACAATGAGTACGAATGTGAATACTATATACTACTCTGAAGGCAACCATATTATGTACAGTAGAATCAGGATTATCTAAACACTGGCCACCCCAAGATTAGTCATCCTATTTCAGCTACCCCTGAATTAGCTTAGCACTAACTACCATTATTAGTGGCCATGTATACTTAATTTTATTCCACTGTGATCTTATGTTCTAAAATAAAGTTACCATTTTTACGCAAAGTATTAATACAACCTGAGTCATTTTATTACTTGTTATAATTCGAATAATCGAGGTCTTACTGTACATAGAATTAATGTTTTCTTTTTAACGTTGCGTTTTTCATAGTTACTGTTTAATTTCTATAGCTTATTTTTGGTTGTACGATGAACTTTTCTCGTTTTGTTTAAAATCTTTTTCAAAGACCACGGTTTTCCAGTATCGATTAACGTTACACAGCAGCTATGCTACTGTCTTGTCCTTCTTTTTTGACGGCTCTATTCGCGACAGCTTTTCAACATTCACAGCCACACAAAGCAATGTGGCAGAGCTACAAACAAAGAAACAACGAACGTTTAACACAGGTCAGCGGATTTTTTGCTGAAGTCGCAGCTGTACTGTTACATTGTTAAAGAATCCATTTTCGATGATCCTGTCTCGATATCAATATCGTGGCTTTTTTAATATTTGTTGGTAGATGATTTTAGAAGGCAACGAAAAGAACATTTGCGACAGTAAAATTTCTGTATGGAGTAGATGTATACAGAAGCTGATCTTTAAGGACAATAACCAGTTTTGCAGGACTTATCCTTGGATTTAATTTACTTCTTGAGTATCTGTTTGTATAGTGTGTTCCCTTTTTCCGTGGTTACTCTTTTCTGTGGTTATTTTAATGTGCATATTAAATTTTCCAATCTCTGCAATTCTCAATGATCCTCCTTTATTGAAGATTGTCTTCTATCAACATCACGAGAAATTTCATTAAGTGTTTTAGACTGATTAGATAAGATTCTAATAATTTTCAGTTTTGTATTTTCTCCGCTGGTGTTACAATAATGCTAATTAATCCTTCGACTGTAAAGGGCCTACATATACGTTCTGAAAAAGCACCGTTTTATGTGCAGAGGGGCACTACAGTGGCTTCGAGAAAACTAAATATTTATCAGTTCCGAATAATGTATAAAAATTCAGAATCGCGTTGGAAGATAAAAAATAAATAATACATAGTGATTGAGAGTGTACAAGTGAATATTAAACGAAGAATATCATTGCGACAAAAGAACGAAGTATAATAAGAAAAATGAATAACGTGAATCGACCATTGCTGCTCAACTATTATTATTCCTTATACACGGAATGATTTTTATTGGAAGTGTGCTAATCCTCAGAAAATAATTAAAAAAAGAAGATAAAATTAAACTTATTTACAAAAAATAAAATATTAAAATTTTGATTGAAAGAAAATGTATTAAAATATTTAATAATAATATTAATAGAGTATTTAGTCTGAGGGTTAATAATAATTTCAAGTTCTACTGATTTCGGGAAAATTTTCCTCGATGCTTATGTGATGCATGTGATATACTGTAGCTAGTTAATTAGTTTCAGGATTTCTGTTAACATTTTCATACAAAGATGCGATCATCATAGTATTCTTTATATCATTTTCTTCATGAGAATTGATTAATAAACGGAACTGTATGAAGTTTTTATAAAAATTAGTTGTTGTATGAGTATTCTTCGCATCCACCTTACATAATTACTTTACGATTGCATAACAGTTCAAATTTTTCAACATTTTTCGAGTATTCCCAGTAAATGAAGGGTATAACTGAATAAGAACCAAAAATGCTCCCAAACCAAATAAGACGCGATGGGTCATTCGATATCTTATCAAAAAAAGACAACTTGTGCCTTTCAACTTTGTATCTCGACTTGGAGGGTAAAAAGGGTAAAAATTGAAAATCACGTTGTTGCCCAATTTCTCTCATGCTATTGCATGAAAAGTTTTAAAAAAACTCAAAGACATTTCAGATATCGAAGCATGTCCCATGGAATTTTTTCAGATGTTTAAATTGAAAATCCAACTTGTAAAAAATAAAAAATGCAGAGTAACAGAACCAATAGTATGTACTTACAGTAAAACCATAAATCTAGTTCCGCGACAGCTTCATTACACCCTTGGCATTTTTCAGCATTTTTTACGTTTTGTATTTTTTATAATTTGAATTTTCAATTTAAAAATCTGCAAAAATTCCGTGATATGTGTCCGGCTAACTGGAATGCCTCTGATTTTTTCCAAAATTTGGTATCGTATAGTAAAGGAGAAATTGGGCAAAAACGTGATTTTCAATTTTCATCCTATACTACCATCCAATTTGGGATACAAAGTTGAAACATGCTACACAATGACTTTTTTTGATAAGCTATCGAATGGCTAATCGCAAATCGAATTTAGTTTAAGGGCACTTTCGACCCTGTCATTCGGCTATACCCTTTAAATTTCAAAAAATATACTTAAACACACTTCTACTGAAAGCAGCTCCCTATGTCGCATGCTACACAACGTCACTCGTTCGTGGAGCCGTTCGTACCATAATTCTTATTCGAACATGCATGATTAAAAACAGGAAAAAGCTATGATGATCAGAGGACGTTGCAGCAATAAGTTTCCAACGCTATATAGACCTGTGTGTATGAGTTTGTCGTTTTCATTCAGCGAATAAACCGTACTAACGTCGGCACGATTTTAACAGCTAACCACGCATAGTTCATTCCGCAGAGTCATAACCATTGTTATGTTTACGGCCGCTACCTTGCCGGAATCACAATGAACCGTTCGAAACGAGATTCAGTAGTCTCTCATGGTTACGGCGCGTGTATTTCTTTCGGTTTGGACAGAAAATTTATTCAAAATACATCTGCTCGATGAAAAAGAGACTGCATACTTCGGCGGATATGCAAGTTTACGTATCACGTGGCTTTCATTTCCCGATGTTACCATTCCGTAACATTTCTCGCATGTTACATGTGTTCAGAGATTGTATTAGTCGCATGGATTGTTCAATTAATGCATTAAGTTCTCCGTAAATGCCACCCGATTCGCGCGAGTTGGGAAAGCTATGTACTGCACGTGCGATATGACGAACTGGTACAAATTAATCCTCTGCACTCGCAAGACAATGTGTAGGTATCTACGCACGATGTCTTGTCAATGTAAGTTGTTATTTATATATGAAAAATTTGCCAAAATTCATAACTGGAGAGAAATGTGACAGTAAGAAATTATTAAGCCATTTAACGAATTTGTAGTTCGAAACGTTAGTATGTAAATTGTTACATGACAGAGGATAGTCTAATCTTGCTCGTGGTTGTCACAATGTTATATTTTTCGAAATTATAATTGTTTTTAACCCTGAATTGGTATGGTGGCTTTGTGTCACATAAGTGTACTCGCAAGACAATGTGTAGGTATTCACGCATGATGTCTTCTCAATGTAATTTGTAATTTATATGTGAATATTTTGCAAAAATTCATAACTAGACTGCGGATGTTTATGCAATTTAATATATCCAAATTGGTACTTGACACATATTTAATAATTTAGCGAAATAAAAATTACATATTTTGAACATTTTCAGAAGCAGATGCAGCCTTGTTGACGTTTTATTTATTTAAATATATTAACGTAGGAAATATGGTGGTCTAAAAATGTATATTTGCATAAACATCCGCAGTCTATTCATAATTCTAGAGAAATGTGACGGTAAAAAATTATTAGATCATTCAACGAATTTATAGTTTGAAACGTTAGCATGTAAATTGTTACATGACAGAGGATAGTATAACCTTGCTCGTGGTTGTTACATTGTGATATGTATTTTTCGAAATTATAATCGTTTTTAACCCTCAATTGGTATGGTGGATTTGTGTCACATAAGTGGTATGGTGCGGGTCAAACTAACCCGAATCTTTATCCTTTTTGTGTCTCATAGCGAAGTAGAAATAAAAATTCAAAATATTTTCTATCAAGTATTTACAATGTACTGGCAATAATAAAATTATTTTTACACCAAAAAATGAACTGTATCATTACGTGAAAAAGTTTTTAAAAATGTCTGGTGGGAAAATGAGGAATGTATGGAGGAAAATATATGTGTAGCAGTAATCCGCCTTGCACCATACTAGTTGAGGGTTAATTTCAAGCGATTTTGTTATCAGTTAATGTATGTAAATTCTGTGTATGAAAATTGACAGTAACAATTTTAGAGCCACCCATATAATATTATTATTTTTATAAACTTCGAGCACATTCGAAAATTAAAAGTCGAAAAATATGGTAATAAGTAGACTGCAGTATTTATGCAAATACAATTTTTTGAAATTCAATATTATTTATGCCATTGCTGTTATAGAAATGAAACTTTGATAAAACTTTTGTTAATATTCTATTAATTCTATTAATATTTGAAAAATGTCTTTTTATTTTTTCACTGTTTTAAGTGTGCATTTCTCAGATATATGGACATGTTAAATTGCATAAATGTCCGCAGTCTAGTAATTAGTGTTTGAGTAATGAGACTCCAATGATTGGTAATATTTGCTACTGACATTCCATTTTCATGATGAATCTATTCAATTTGTTACTGTCCAAATTTTCTTGTATTGGAAATGTTGTAATATAGTACACGTTGATTTGCAAGTGCAAAGAATTAACATTCACGATATCAAAAGCTTTGACTACGAACGGAGCATCACAGTCTATATGCGGCTAATTGTATCGAATCGATTGCAATATTGCTGAAGAATCTAGCAATAAGTCAGTGATGTCCACGAGCTGCTTACAATCTTGTAAAGCTTACCTCACTGTACCCTTACGGCGATATTATAGCAACATTAATTCCGTATCATACAAGGTGTTAAAAAATGGTACAAAATTTAACGAACCGGAAGTATTCAATAAATAAAATAAAAAAATCTTAGCCTGCATAAGCCTGTAAATGAACTCTTTCAGAGTAAATTACAATTTTCTGTCATAGTAAGTATGGAATTAAAAATATTTCAAATGAATTGGAATATCAATATGCAGTAAAAAATAAATAGTAATAGAAAATTCAGTCGAGTGGTGTTTAGTTCCGTAATTAAAAGTAATAGATTTATATGTTTAGTGTCCTAATTAAAAAAAAACATATTTATGTGTTTAGTGCCCTAATTTATAAAAGATAATAATATATTTTTGTGTTTCTTTGTTTCAAATAAATGCAAAACCTGAACCCTTTCTGTACGAATGGCCACTATGGTGTCGAGCAAAATCTATATTTGCCCTAAATCGAAAATAAGTGACTACAGAAAATAAGTAGTATATAATTCACATAATCGCATTAAGAGTGGTTAGAAGAACATATTCAACCCAAAAATTGTGACAGAAATATACACTAATTGTTATTTACTTGAAACTGAAGTTAAAATTGTCAAATTACAGTAATCAGTTCAGGTGTTACTTTAACAATATCAGAGTTACAATTTAAAAAAAGTATAATTGAAACAGATTAATGCTTAATTTTAGTTCATTCATTATTCTTGTTTAAATTTGAAGTCAACCCCTTGACAGCAGAGGCAACTGAACGAAAACCTTAATCTTTGAACGGAGGTAATTCTTAGTACCCGAACTTTGAATAGGTGATATTATTATACACTACATATTTTTTATTATATCTGAAAGGTATGTTTCTTCATCCTTTATAACTGTCTACATCTCACGATTAAAAAAATTGATTGAAATGATCATGTTCTTCAGATTCGACACTCAACATAAATCATCAATATATTCTTCAATATGTTCATCAATGTAAATTAAGATAAATCTTCACGATTTTCACCAGCATTCTCACATTCTGAAACTACACTTTCATCAGAATCGCTAAACTGTTAAGTTTCTGTAAGTCTTCTGGCAGTCACAGCTAAGATTGATGAAAAAGTTATATGGAAAAAAACTATCAAACTGTTTCTCTGTTATTGTAAATCAAATGAAATCTGATATACATAATTGTATAAATTATAAATAGATACATTCTCGAGCGTCGAGAGGAATAGTTTATCTCAAGATATCGCTGCGATATTACATAGTTACGTCGATCCTCGATATGAAAACCGCAAAATCCGTCTGAGATACGAATCTCGGCGCCAAGGGGTTAAACATGTGTCTGATTAGTCACTGTACAATCATAGTGATCAAACGGTTTTTAACTCGTTGACTTCCACAGTGGAAACAGCCATCCCTGGGCAGACAAAATATAAATATGAATTGCGTTTTTTATTATAAGTCACAGAGGAAGAAAATGTTGAAACATTCAACCGTGTACATGCCTCTCTATGTTAGTGATACAATGTAAACTTCGATCAGAATATTGTCTAAATCAATAATTACTTAATTAAATAGAATTTAACGTGCCTGTCACCGGTCAGCCCCATGGCAGTCAACGTGTTAAATGAATAATTAAATTACTATTGCTAATATGAAGCAGTATATTGAATCTTCAATACTTATAGAATAATGAACAAAATAATACGATAACATGTGAAGTGTAAATAGTCTGGAAAATATTGTATTTACTAACCATTTTTGATTTAAAAATATTCTTAAGCATTATCTTTAATTCTTTATATAATTTCGAACAATTTTAATTTGTAAATTGTGTTTTCCCCTATTGCGAATGGCCAATTACGATTCACGTGTTGATTATGCATTGACAAAAGAATGTTGTTGAAACTTATTTAAAACAAACACAAATAGCAGAAAACATTCAAACGTAAACGTGAAATATTTGGTGAAAACGTGAAAGCACAAAATTCTATGATATAAAGAGCTTAAATCTCTCTTCAAATAAAAAGTCGATACATGGGACAGCACTTAACAAAATATTAAAATAATTAAAATCATAATCTCTATAATTCCTGACTTTCATTCGATCGGAGAATAAAAATTGCTAGCCAATTTATGTTGTTAATATAAAAAATTATTGTTTACTCTGAAAGACGTTAATTCGCAAACTTTTGTCGGCTAAGAATTTTTGCTATATACTTTTGATTTTTTTAATTATCGTTTTTATCATCTTGTACACATGAGAATTATATTAAAGCAACAAATACAGTTGCTTTCATGAAAAACATTCTTTTTTTTTCATTTTTTAGTAGAATCGTATAGTAAAGGATAAAGGGGCATACGGGATACCACCCATAGACAGCACTGATCTAAGCAATGCGACATAATTCATAGAATACAATGTACCTACAAGGCATGTCGGACGCCAAAATGTCCTAGTAAATGTACGTATCGCTCTTTGTCTGCTGACCCTCCTACGAACAAACATTTAGATACAATTGTTATGAATATTAGTATGGATGCGAGTTCATTATTCAGCTTCCATTTACACCGATTTTTCTAATGTTAGTGATGCAAATGTATTATTTTTATTTTAATTCATCATCTTCACCCTGTAGTGATTACTTATAGTACTTGTGCTTTGATTGTTTACTACAAAATATTTCATATGCAGGGTGATAAAAGATGGGTCTAAGATATTAGGGGTTTATAGTATTCACCAAGAGGAGTAAACAAAATTTCTACACAACATAGATTGTCATAGATCCTAAAATCAATTCTTTGAGAGTGAACTGGAGGGAATTGAAACGAGGGCAAAGGACCTAGAGTAGGGGAAGGCTGCAACCCTGGTGACCATCACTGTCCTAAGTCCATCACAATATTTATTTTATTTTATTTTCTTTTTCTTTTTGGACTCACTCACGATATTGAATGCTCGTGAATATAAGAGTTGATTTTATATCGAGAGGATTGATTGTAGGATCTATGGCGATTAAAGATTTTTTACTCTTCTCGGTGAGTACTACAAGCTCCTAAAGTCTTGGATCCCTTTTTTCATCACCCTGTATACGTTTTTAATAGAAACATACTAGAGACATGAAATTCTTCTTGTTCTGTTAAGTGAAAAGTTGTAATTTAAATCATGTAGTTTTAATATGTGTTATTTTCTTGACAGCACGTTGTGTTGTTTAAAATTGTTTTTAAATTTTTATATTGATTTTTGGTGAAATAATATGAAATTATCGCGAATAAATTAAAAATAAAACTTGAAGTCCATTTCTGGAAACTTCCTTCATATTTTGTTGTATTTTCAATATTGTATGTAGTTGTTTCAATTTTACATATATAATTCGTTTTCCAAAATATGTTTTCAGGTATACTTACCAACGTTGTGACCATTCACGAAGAAAATTAACACGGACAGCCAGAAAATTAATTAATCGTAATTAATAAAAATGCAAAACTCATAACAAATTATAAAGAGCATAAAAATGTTATTTGAAAGCAATGAAGCAAATAAATCACACAAAAGAACGAAGAAAGTAAAAAAGAAACGTTACTTTCGCAAGCATAAGAATAACAAACTATTTTTAATACAAAGTGCTTAGTTTTTCCTACCTTCAACCGTGTAATAAAATTGAATATTTATAGCAGAAGGTATTTTCTATAGATATAAACTATTAATTCATTTCATTCTAAACTCACATAAGTATAAGATTTTCATACTAAGTTTTTCCAAAGATTATGTACTTTCCAGAAAGACCAATCATTTTTCAGGTCTAATGACTATACAGTAAAAAAACTTCATTCAAAATGGAACATACACAAATTCCAGTATGAAAAAAGTTATTCAAGTTGAAATTAATAGAATATAAATATGTAAAAGAATCTTTCATTTTTTTTACCAGTGCTTGAAAGACTAAATAAATGCAAACATATTAACAAAAGAAACTTTAAGAAAGATTAATCTGAAAAAAGAAACGGTTGCTTCCGAAGTAAATGGCGTCACAGATACCAGTACCAATATCACTCTACACAATGTGGAACTTCAGGTGGACATCGATAATTCTTCTTTAATAGTTTATATTCAAATACTCATGCTGCTGTCCACAAATACTTACAACTTTTTATAAAATTCAAAGCTTGCAATTTGACACGATAGTGGTAGGGAGATAGGGTGATCTGTTATTATCAAATAGTGTAGCTTAAAAAAGTGGCAGTACTTTAAACCAAGTAGTTTTTACGAGGAACATGATTCATGTAGCTCAGTGATGGCCACCGCTGCTGCTGCCTTCCCCCACTCCATTCTCTTCATATAGGGAATTGAAACGAGGGGAATGGACCTAGAGTGGGGCAAGGGCGCAGCTCGCCTGACCATCCCTGATGTAGCTATTTTAAATTTTGGTATACTTAGTCTCGAAACTCATATCTGTTACATTGTCGTTTTCGTCTATTATATCGATATTACAATTCTGAATACCTTTTTACTGTCAATGACTATTTCATTATTATATTATGATTGTTATATTAAGCACGAATCGATACGAACGGAATAATTAAATAAAGTAAGCATACTTTTACGATTCATCATAATTATCTATTTATTTGTCTAGTTGTGTTTACTTCTTATCTGACGAATGAAGTTACGAACAAATCTGGTGGTATTTTAACAGGACCATAAAAATTAAAGACAACATTAAAAGACAGCTCAGTATCGTTCGATTCTGTATAAATGGTACTGTAAATAAATAATAGGACCCACGAATGAAAATCGATCAGAAAGGTACATATGAATTCAATTTATCTACTAACCATTAAAACAAAGTTCGATATCGTTCGAATAAATTGCAGACGCTACTCTACAGTAATAGCTCCTTTCTCAGTACAATTAAACAAAAATATTACAGAAAAAAAGATGAATGATTCAAAGGGGTATTTGTGTGGTTGTATATTTTTTGCAGGTGCAACGATGCGTGTGTATTTAACAATTGAATTATTTTTTTAATTGGAATGTATAATTTAGTTCTATAGATCGAATCCTCTCGTCATTTAGATAAAGTGGTCGAAAAATGATTAATTCACGAGATATTCTAAATAAATAAAAAAAAATATTTCTTTAAAATTTTTTAGAAGATCGTGAAGTGTTTCGTGTAATAGTGTGAGGAATCTGAGAAGAACCCTTCATTAGTGACTTTTTATAATTTTCCTGACTATAGTCACCAGAATTAATAATTATTTAATAATACATATAATTTTAAATGTACTTGCAGTTTACTGTGTTGCATTCTATGTGAATCATTTTGAAGCTATGTATAAATTAGAGCTAACATCATCTAAGGAGGTATAAATATTAATTTTCAAGTAGGTAATTTTCTGCAGATATCCTTCGATTACTTTTAATTCTTTATTCAAGATTGCAAACTGTAAGGTAATAATTGACCACTTTTTAGTAGTATGTATAGATAACGATCACTTCTTATATTTACACAGACCTAATTAAAATAAAAATTAATTTTAGCGATAAAAAGCTTTCTGCAAATCTAAATCGTCCAGATGATACTTGTAAATTTCAAGGACAACACCTAGATTCAGGTCTCAGTCTCTAATTGGCATCCGAATGACCCGACGAAACTTCTTTTTCAAAACCTAATTCTGGAATGCAATCATGGCTACTCAAGGCAGTACGGCACAACACAAAAACGATTCAATACAATCCTAATACAACATAAACAATTCAATGTTTCTTAAACACGTTTACAACTACTACACGTTCAACTTTCATATATTTTATGTTCCCTTCCATGTTTTCAATAACAGGTAACTTCACCGCCTTAACATCGTAAAAAGATCGAGAAGTTGAAATGTCTGAAGAACACTACTAACTAATAACGCTATATAATAATTACTAACTAATACAACACAAACAATTCAATGTTTCTCAAATACGTTTACAACTACTACACGTTTAACTTTCGTATACTCTACGTTCCCTTCCATGTTTTCAATAACAGATGATTCCATCCCCTTAACATCGTAAACAGATCGAGAAACCCAAATTTCTGAAGAAAACTTCTAACTAATAACGCTATATAATAATTACTAACTAATACAACACAAACAATTCAATGTTTCTCAAATACGTTTACAACTACTACACGTTCAACTTTCATATATTCTACGTTCCCTTCCACGTTTTCAATAACAGATAACTCCACCCCCTTAACACTTTGACAGCCGCTGTCACGTACACGTGATTTTATTATTTTAAATAAAACTCTTGCAAAATATATACATAAACATATCTACCACTGACGATAAATAAATATTCGGGTACTAATAAAGCGGACGTCGTAGAATATTCAATATACAGGGTGTCTCAGCTGAAGGAGACCACCTAAATATCTCCTTCGTTTTTCATGACATAAAAAATGTTCATGGCACAATTTTAATGGCTCCAATGAAGGAATACCCTGAAAAACAAATTTTTTTGTCAGGTCATTTTTTCTGTTTTTTCAAGGTCATTAGTGTTTTTTTTATCTGGGAAACGTGTATTTTTTCTATTGCATCTTGTAGCGAATGAAAAAATACATTTGAGTATGCCAGAATCATGACCTTCAGATGACCCTGAAAACCAATAATATGATGAAATTGTTGCGATGGTATGTGAACTTACTGCTTATGCTATAAATGTTCAAAGTGATGTCTGTCGGCAGCGATGCACTTTCTGACCCGAGTAAGTACGGTTTGTGCTGCTCTTTCTATTGTTTCCGGTGGGATAGCAGCACAAGCACTAATTATGCGGTTCATCATGTCTTCTGGAGTAGTGGGTCGATGTCGATAAACTTCTTCCTTTAGTTTTTCCCAAAGAAAAAAGTCAAATGGGGTCAGATCTGGTGACCGCGCTGGTCAAGCTATGGGCCCATTACGCCCAATCCAACGGTTTGGGAATACCACATAACATCACAGACACTAAATGGTACTTCCTCTATCAATTCGTATAGATCACTAGATACAAATGTCGCGTATTTGTGTCCATTCAATGTTCCGTTAATGTAGTACGGTCCAATTATTTTGTTATTTAAAGTTCCGCCCCAAACATTCACTGCCTAGTAAGTTCACACACCATCGCAACAATTTTTAGTTTAACTTTTCAAGGTCATCTGAAGGTCATGATTCAGGCATACTCAAATATATTTTTTCGCCCGCTACAAGATGCGATAGAAAAAAATACACGTTTCCCAGATAAACAACACTAATGACCTTGAGAAAACAGAAAAAATGACCTAACAAACAAAAATTTGTTTTTCAGGGTATTCTCTTATTGAAGCCATTCAAACTGCGCCATGAACGTTTTTCATGTAATGAAAAAGAAAGGAGATATTTAGGTGGCCTCCTTTAGCAGAGACACCCTGTACAAAGAATCATGAAAAATGTTTCGTTATTTATGGATACTTGCAAAAATGGTTAGAGACCGTCACTATTTGAAAATTGCTGCGGCCGTCAAAGTGTTAACATCGTAAGAAGATTGAGGAACCGAAATATGTGAACAGCAACACGAACATCTGATGATTTCTACTGACCTTTTAGACATCGATCTCCTGACCGACATCCCGGAAGTGTAGCTCGGCGTGCTGCATCACCGTCGGCGCAGACGGCGACCGTCCGTCGACGAGATTACTCGACAGTCTTTTTGATTTATTGCGATTCTTCGCGTCACCAGGATCCGCGTAATGCGTGTTCTCGGCCGGGCAGCGATTCGACTGTCGCTCCCAGATCTGCTGCCGCGAACTCGGGTTCGACCTGTGATAGTCGGTAGGACATTCCGCGATATCGTCCTCGTAGTAATGAGGATAAGAGATTTTATACGTCTCGGGTATACCGAGCTCCTGCGCTTGATGAAAGCTAGTCTCGCAAGAAGGAGCGCTGTACGCGTCCGATCTTCTCGTCTCGCTTCGTCTCTGCTTCTGCTTACGATCTCCTCTCTTGTGCTTTCTATACTTATGACCCCGGTCGTTCGATCGACTCACGTGGCGACGCGGCTGCCTCGCGTCGTGATTCGCATAATTTTGCTGTTCCTCATCCGGATGCATCGCAGACAGGTGATTGACGGTCTCGTGATGCGTCAGGGTGGATGGGCGATTGTTAGTGTGAACCAAGGATGTCTGCAAAGGGCTAACTATCGAGGAGTGGTAGAGGCTGCGCGTTAGTGGCAGTGTTAGTTGGCTCGAATTGTTGCTCGGTAATGGGTAGCTGTACTGCTGCATTTCCTGCCGGTGCTGCTGCTGATAGTGTTCTTTGTAGTTGCATAGGCTGTCGGTCTGCAACACGCATAATTAGTGGTCGGAAATCAAACAAAGGAGGTGTTATGTTAGTACATAATAGAGGCGAATCGTAGCGGAGGTAAAATGTTATTTCATCTGACGATTTGTGAGCCAACTGTTGGCACTGGTGGGACTGCCTTTTAATTGACACGTTAACGCTGATGTTCGATAGTCGTTAAACTTAACATTCCCTAGTTAATGTTAACATTAACTGAATCAACCCGTTAAAGTACGAATGAAGTATTATTTTCATTCCAATCTAACCCAACCATGTATTCCCTTTTTTTTATAGTAAAAGTGTTTTTTATAATAATAAATAATATCTGACTTAATGATAGCAAATTATATTCCTGAAATGTACAGGGTGACCTATTTAAATCGATCCCATCGAATATCTTCGAAACTGTTGATTATACTAATAAAAGTTTCAAGCAAAAGTTAAATGGTCTCAGAGGGCACATTATTTGATGTGAGCAAGTTTTTCCTATGTGGACGTGTAGAGGATGTATGGAGGTCAACTTTGTTTATTTAAATAGAATCAAACAATTTTTAATACGCTAATCGATGCAGCTCGTAATTATTTATACAAAAGTACGAAGCCACTTATGGCGAAAAATCATTAGTTTAGAAGTTACTTTAATTTTAGTGTTGGGAAATACTAGGGGGTTATTTTAGTATTGGAAATAACTAGTATTTCCTAATACTAAAATTGAAATATCTTCTAAACTAATAACTTTTCACCATAAGTGGTTTAGAACTTTTGCGTAGGGAATGACTAAATGCATCGATTAGTGCATTAAAAAGCATATAATTCTATTTGAAAAAGCAAAGTTGACCTCCATATGTCCTCTACGCGTCCATATAGGAAAAACTTACTCACACCAGATAATGTGCCTCCTGCAACCATTTAACTCTTGTCTGAAACATTTTTTAGTATCATCAACAGTTTCGAAGATATTCGAGTAGGTCGATTTAAATGGGTCACCCTGTATATCACAACATAAAAGGTACGTACTTCGTAGGTAATTTTTATGTTTCAAATGAAACTAAAACTTTATCTAACAATTTTTAGTTAATGTGTATTTTAGGGATATAATCTGCTATCAACAACTCAGATCTTATTTATTATTATAAAAACACTTTTACTATAAAAAAAGAGAGAATACGTGGTTGGGCTGTGTTGGGTTGGAGTGAAAATAATATTTTATTCGTACTTCAATGGTTCGATTCAGTTAATGTTGACGATAACTAGCGAATGTTAGTATTAAAGATAATTCGCACATTAGCGTTAACAGATATAACGAATTGAGAGGACACCCAATTCATTTCGTGCTTCGTTGTGCGATTAAATATTCAAGCAGACATTTTTTTACAATTCTTGTTAGACGATAGCACCCTTAGTTCGCACGGTGTGCACGTAAGTGGCTCTAATGGAGCACAAACAAGAAAAACACTTCGTGGCGTCTTTAAAGGTTTCGATATAATATTTTGCCTCCGGCACAAACGAGGTTGAAAAGTTCAGCAGTAAGCGTGTGTTTGTGGTGTTTGTGTGGGTGGAAACTTACTTGAGGTGCGGCCGATACACACAAGGACTGTTGCTACATAGATGGCCAGATCCAGCTTAGCAGGGAAAATATGATTTCCGATTATATCTTCGCTTCCAGCAACTCTACCCCCTATTTGCTCGAAGCTGCTGTTTTATATCTATTGCGGACATGTAAATTGTACTCATGCAGTAGGTGCGATGCAATTATTGAATAGGTGCTTAAAGGATAGGATATACATGATCCGCGTCCTCGATTTCCGTTGCTGCTGACTCATCATAGCTCTCAGACTTGTACACAAGTCACACGAACTTTATGAAGAGAAAAAAAAAGAAATATGAAGTATCTTTTCTTTCAAGCAAGATACACTATGAGTCACACGATTGGTACAGGCAATATTTCATGTACAGTTGATGACAGGGCCGCATTTACCATAAGGAGCATTAGGCGCAAGCTGGGGCCTCTCTATGGGCCTCATTTTAGAATCTTACTCCTCACAAACAACAATATAAAAAACAATACTCCTTTTGTAATGTGTGTATGAGTAACATTTTTCTTGTTGAAGTTCACCATTTTGAAATGTGTAATTTGATCGAAGTAAAATAATTTTTAACGGTAACATTTCCTTTGATTAAGCCGACATTTCAAGATTCAGGGTCATTTCAAGGTCATGGTATAGGTCGTTGAACTCGATTTAACATCAGCTACAACAGTATGAAGTCAAAAATACGTAGTGTCACTTTTTGGAAACATTTTTTGGAAATTTGTTACATTGCAATTTGTAGTTGATTGAAAGCTGATTAACTTTTGTTCCAAACATTTTTTTTGTAAGATTATCGGAAGTGCCTGAAAAATCGTGACGACAGTTACGCGGTACACCCTGTATATACACCAGTGTTTTGCTATTTTTATTTTATTAAAATGAGTTACTTAGGATGTAAATCATATTGTTTGGCAATGCTGTCTTTATAATCCACAGCGATCAGAATTAATTCGACAAAAAATTAAACTATACCTTCCCCTAATCATAGAAATGATAACCGCTGAATCAGACATAGCGGCTTGTTCATTTATTTACAGCTTTTTCAAAAACTGTAACCTTAAAATTTAGAATAAGACCTACTACTCAGAACATATACTAGAACTTAAGTACCATGTAAATATTGTAAATAATTGTACAGCAAAAATAAATCTCGTATGAGTTTTCAAATGCTTAAATAAAAAAGAAAACAAATGAATTATTATTATGGAAATGTCGACTTTTATCTTGAATACACTTAAAGAAAAAGTGCGTATGAATTTGATTAACTGAAATAGACTTGTTCTTTGAGGTCTCATAATGATGGTGCGCCTAGGGTCTCCAAAAGTATAAATGCGGCTCTGGTTAATGATCATCACAGTTCCTCTATTTTCAAAATAATGAATTTAATCGATGGGCAGATCGGTGCACCAGTTCGCCATTAGGTATATGCAAATGCTTCTAACCAGAATCTGACATCCCCTTTTTCATCCTACTTCCAGTAAAAACCGCCTCCACAAAGAACAGCGTGCTGGGACAAGAACGATCCAGCCCCAATTGATCAGTTAACCGCGATCAATCCCGATTCAGCTTCCCGCGTTCAGGCAAGAAACGTGCGGCTTCTTCGAGGCAGCAGCAACGTTCTCGAGCAACGAAGATGCGGGTACTTAAAGTGCAAAAGAACACGAATAATCGACGAACCTTAGCGTTGGATAACGAGGCGTTTTTTGGCGGATAAACGGGAGGAGGTACGTTTTGATATGTGTGTTTCGAAGGGTCGGTCTTCCTGCATTTCCTCGGCGCTGGTACCGGCGGCGTCGGGTTCGAGGTCGATTCCTTCGGCTGGTTCGCAATCGACGACGAGGTGTTCGATCTAACGATCGTGGTAATCGTGCTAGTGCTGCCGCTCTTGTGCGGACATTTGTATATTGGTATAGCGTAAAGCTCATACTTCCTGTGCGCGTTCTCGTGCCTCCGGCAGAGTCTCAGGGAGTAGAACTGCGAGCGCTTGTGTTTCCTTCGACGCGGCTTCAAGCTGTTATACTTGAGCACGGGCGAATTGTTCCTGGGCATGTTGTAATCGCTATAATGAGGGCCTAGATGACTTCTCGTCGATTCATAGCCGGAGCTCCCGTCGCAGAGGCTCGCCGTTCTGCTCAGCGGCCGTGAGGGACACGGCGAGATCGGAACGGAATGATGCAACGTGCCATGCAAAGCCGAAACTCGGGCAAACATAGGGGAAACCAACTAAAACAAAAGACAACCAGCGACTACTTATGCCTCAGCTCGATTCTTTGCACTCCAACGTAACTGCGACTCCATTTCACGCCTCCTTCGTCACAAGGGAGCGCCTGGTAACTGTTCATGCTCCACGTTTCGGGTGCGTTTTCATGGTAATGGGGGAAGTTTTAGTCTGACGCATATGTGGTGAATGTACAAAGTATTTGTACTTAGAATCAATTTCAACTGACACGTTGTGTAGTTATGTTCATTATAGAATTTTCGTAAAACATTTTGTGTATATTATCTGAAGTCTTCAGAATAAATATTTGGGTACATAAAAGAAGGATACTCACAGCCTTAACCCTTCGAACTCCTAATTTTTTTTTAATTTTCGTTTCAATAACACTCTATTATTTTAAGTGTTTCATTTGAAATGTACTGCAAAAGATAGTTGGTTGATAGAAAGCAATTAGGTACAAACAATCATGTACCTGAACACTTCAAGGACTTTTCTTTGTTACAAAAAGGGCCGTGTACATGTAATATTGCTTATCAAGGTAAAAAATAAATATTGCGAACTATAATATATATTTAAACTGGCAATTTAAAAATGTCGAGTGTGACTCGATATAGGAGTACCTGTGAATAAAATCGATGTAGAGTCACACTCGACAATGGAGTTTGAAGGGTTAATCCAAGTATTAAGTAAAATTTAGAAAATTGTGAAAAGGGATGCTTAATAAGTGTTCGTACAGTTTTAGAACTAATGTTTTTAAAGTTATTTATAATGGAAATATCACGTTTAAATATTATTCAATGTTGTTGTCGGAATGCAGGTCGAAAAGGTGCAGGAACTATTCTAAAAGACATGATGTTTGTTTTACGAATTCGATAATAAACGTAATTATACAAGCTCTTTGGTGAAATAAATTACTGTATAAATACTTTTTACACCCATTGTTTATCGTTCTCACCCTTTTATAAATCTCATAATCGTGACGACAAAATGTACTTATTTTATAAAGAAAAGTCTTTGGTTTCCTTTAAATATTACTTGATAATCTGGTTCTTTCACACGTTCATTATTGAATAATTGTGTCTAGTAAAATGTACTATACTATGTACTGTAAGTAGATAGTAGTAGTAAAAGTATTTAAATATTTCAATTGAAAATTTGTGCATTTTTAATTAATGTATACTTCTTATATTATAAGCCAACGTTGTGTTAATGATATTGTTGTGGCTGTATAATTGTTTTATATAAAAATTTAATTTCATTAGGAAGGAACAAATGATTGGAGTGCAAAAGATTTAAACCATTCAGATAGTCCAGTGCAAAGAGAAACTCTCATGTTAAATTATTGGTTTATTCTCATTAATATTAATTGTTTGTTTAAATAATTGACGAGGTATATTTAATTCATATTTAAATAATCTGATTCAAAAGAATAATGTAAACTGCTGTATCTTATTACGTAAATACAAAAAAGTTGGGTTGATTGAAATTTTTAGTTTCAACTTTGTAATAAATATTATTATGTGCGCAATATAGGCACACTTGTTTATGATGAATGTTTTTAGATTCATATGGTCGAGGTTCCAGTACGTTTTTATAGCGTTTTAGCCAATTAAATTATAACTAAAGTAATATAATATAAAAATATATAGTACGATTTTTATAAAATATATAAAAAATTATAAATGTTAGAATAATTATAATATAAAAATACACAGTATTTTTGGTATTGATCCAAAGTTTATATGTACTAATTTTCATCAAAATCATCAACATTTTTCCAGAAAAATTTGCAAAAATATGTAAACTTTTAATATATTTTTTTAAACAAACTAATTTTTTGAGAAACTGTTTAAATAGTTAATTCTGTATCAATAAATAGACAAACTCTACGTTTGAACTTTTTTTCTATCACCAATAATTTTTGAGATATACTGCTAAATATGTTTTTTACCCCATATTTCGAGGGCTGTTTTCAACCCTTTAAAGTGGACAAATGCCGATATGAAAAAATACGTGTGTAATCTCTTTTCGAGATCTATATGACGACAAAATTTCATAAAAATCGGCGTGTGTCCACTCCATAACACTTTTGTTAGTACGAAAATGTGTAAAATGCATGTATTGAAATTCCCGTCATGAATATCATTTTTCTGCAGTCCTTTCTCATTTATTTTCAAATTTAACGAAAAACCTCTGAAAATATAAATATAGTACTTCCGCATTCAATATTTCACAACAGGAGTGGATTGGAAATTTCTATCACTCCGAGTTTGCTCTATTGTACAGAGAAATAAATTTTCGTAAATTTAATTGTTCGCGTTCTATGAATATTCAGATTGTATTTTAAATAAATTGTAAATTAATTGTACAGTATTTGCACTGAACTACCTGAAGGTTTTGCCAAAATTATCTCCAAATTACAGCCAGTGAAAATATATTTTTCTATAACATACTCATTATAATTCTTTAAAAAAGAGTAAAATTATTTGAATAATGTAATAATACCTATATGTGTAAAATACTCACCAAAAAGCTTTTAATAAAAGTAATTTGGAATTGTTTCTAAAATGATTATCATATTTTTCAAGATATTCTCAAAATGTGTATAATGGAAAATATTCTGTTACAGATGTTTATTAAATTAAATGGCCACAGTTCCTGTAAATATATATTTTTAGTTTCCAAGATATCAACGAGACTTTGAATTTTTTAATGTCACTATTTGTATTGTAAATTGACTTTCAAAAGACCGTAACCTTCAATTCTATATTTTATTTATTGTTCCTTTTATTCCTATTGGATTTTCACTCTTTTTCCATCGATTTTCATCGCGAGAGTTCGACTCGAAGGTCATTTGAAAGATTCTAAAGAAATTAATGAAAAAGAATTTTTAATTTCACTTTTATAGTAAAAGTTATTACCTGAAAAATATAATTACTTTTATTTTGTACTCGATGACTATGTTTGGGCTCACCTGGATGGAAGAACTGCAAACTTGTATGATGTTCTAGGTAAATACTTTCTGCTACGTGTTATTAATTGTCTTCAGCCCGATAAAAATTAGTATAGCAACTAAAATTCCACTGGCAGAAATGAAACAAAAAAAAGAAAGATCTCTAAAAAATATACACAAGATATTGAAAAAAAATTAATTTCTATTCGTCCAGTAGTTTCGGAAATAATTAAGGTGATCAAGTTACGTTGTCCAATCTGTATTTGGCAAGTAACAATCTTTATGATAAAGGTGAAATTAAAAATTCCATTTATCTGCATTCTTACCCCTTCTTACAGTTCACGTACACAAATTTTCATGAAACTCGATTAACATTTTGCAAAGGAAGCTTGCAAAAACGTGTTAACTATCAACATATTGCTTAAACAAATTGACTTTTGCAGAAACTGTCTACATAGGCAAATCCAATATTTAAAAATACACAACTCATCAATTTACAGTTTCGTTCTACAACGAACAGTTCTCCAGATCTTTCACCAAATTGTATGTTTTTCACCCTCAAATTTAAGGGTTATTTTCAGCCTTCACATATGAACCTTTGCCGCTAAAAAAAATACGCGTCGAATATTGTTCCGTGTACCACAGCATGTTCAAGTGTCATCGAAACCTGATGGGGACACTTGGTTAACATTCTTGCGAGATCCTGATCGCGTGAAAAATTCGTTCACGAAGTATCGTCGCTCATTGTCATCCGAATGTCAATTTGTGTATCGCGAGTCAACAAGCAAACAAGCCGGACAAACTCGAATACTGGCTGCAGAATGAGATCCGGCCATCTAGTCGGCTATTGTTGTGTTTGCTTCATTTCAATCTCAGCGCACGAAATTGCCAGCCGGTGGTTTTCAGGAGAATCCAAAAGCATTGGGCGAAAAAAGCGAAAAAATTAGGCGACGTTCTAGCTGTGTTGACCGACTATAATTACACCTACCTGTGCAGCCGAATCACGGACGCTGACGATCGTCGGAAACGCTTCTACTGTGGCG
The DNA here is from genome assembly GCA_916610135.2 of Macropis europaea. Classification (NCBI taxonomy): domain Eukaryota; kingdom Metazoa; phylum Arthropoda; class Insecta; order Hymenoptera; family Melittidae; genus Macropis; species Macropis europaea. The sequence goes on from OU744353.1 coordinate 9,767,912, forward strand.
GAAGTTTTAACATACGATCGATTTATGTATAGTAAATATTGTGTCAAGGTGGGTTCGTGTTCGAACTCGTTCATTGCGTTCAGGACGCGGGTTAGCAATGATTGGAAAATTAATTTGTTATCTCGCTATAATTCTGACACGGGCTGGAACGCAATATCGATCAGTCGACGTGTCCGGAACGATTTATGACATGACCGTTCGACTTGCTTCTCATTCCCTCGTACACCCGTGTATTGACTTGTGATTCGTGGGTGAATAGACATTCATTAACCATTTTCACACGTCTCATGTTCCTGATACATACAGAGTGTGTTTCAGGAATTATACTTTCCCGATTTTTCGTGCGATTTTGAGATTTCATAAGTGATCATTGTTTTTGTTATTCGTATTCGAGCCTTGGGTAGATAAGAAGTAGATCATAAGGCGAGACACCTAACATGTCCATCTTGAATAATTTCTAAATTAACCCTTAAAAGCTACCATAAAAAAAATCACGTTAACCATAAAGGCAATCAGGGGTGAAATTTAACCCATTAAGGGTTAATAGTTTTATGAATAATTGTTGTGTATTTCTTTTAAATGCGAACATTTATTTAAGGTTGCAGTTAGAGTAAATAATAAAGGTGAATAGTTTTACTGTTACTACAAAATATATATGTACATGTATGTATGTAGTTAGGGCTAAAGTATTCGGTCATCATGAGTATCAAATAAAATTCTGTTAAATATTTATCAATTTACTTCACAATGTGATATAACAATGTGAAAATAAATGAACATTTATGTAGAAAAAAATATTTTGGTAGTCTATTGCAAAGTAAGACTTACCAAAGTATTTATTGGGCTGTTATATATACGTTAGTTTAATACAAAAAAATTGATTATAATACTGTTATTATAGCTTTTAAGGGGTCATTCCAGTGCGACGCCATAAAAATATATCACATTTTAGGAATTTTTTTGGAAAATGAAATTAACTACTAGGTTAATGTTTTGTGAGTTTATTACTAAATACAAATAGTGTGAAAACAAATTTTTGTTTCATTTTTCTAAAGGTTTTTATCGTGAATATAGGCACAAGAATGTGGCTCCTTTAAGGGATTATGCCTAGTCAGGAGGTCGAAAGAAAAGAAGTTTTTGGGAGTTTTTGGGGGAAAAACCTATATTGTTTTTATAAAAGTTTCCGTATTCAAATAGATATAGTTTGCCAAAATTTGCGTAAAAATTTTATGAAAAAATATTGATTAATAATGACGTAACAGCCGATGAATGGAAAGCCAATGGATGTATTGCTGGCGTGTTGAATGCCACAGTGGAAACTGCCATGGAAACTACCTAGTCAGACACGTTATAATCTACTGTTTTAATTCTAGAGTGCTGTAGTGATAACAGCCATACCTAATCAGACACGATATAGTTTGCTACTTTTTATATAAATCGTAAAGAAAAAAAGATTTGAGTACTCAATCGAGTTCTTCTGTTCTTACACCATTGTATCAGTATGAAGTTTGCTCAGAATTTTGTGACAATTAATAATTATTTAATTAAATTAAATTTGAGGTGTCGGTCACGAGTAACAGCACGAATGATTTTAATATAAATCGCGAAGAAAAACATATTTTATTATCTGAATGTATAGTACTTACTTTATAATATTATTATAATGATAATAATGATGTTGAAAATTGTATGAGAATTACTGGTTATTTCATGAAATAAAATTTGAAGCGCCGGCCACCGATGACCGTTATTATATAAAATACAGGTTCTATTTATTTATTAATAAATAAACAAACTGTTGTGCTGTAAATTGTGGAATTCTATGTTGGGATGAAAAGTAAACAGTTTTGCAATCATGGGAAGCGACCGGATACTTTTGTCACCAACTATACACTTTAGCAAATGTATTCCTACACTTTCTAAAGCATCACATATGAAACTATAAATCTATATCTGTTATGCCACCTTCAAGATTATGCAACGTTGGTTTATAACAATTTTTCGAACACCTACTAATTTGAAACTATTCCTGGCGATCATGTTAGGTGCCTAAACCTTTTTAACAAATATACTCTTGGGATTGTCCTACCATTCTCTTGTAGAAAGTTCTCCGTATATTTATGTTGCTGAAACTATTATGATTAATAAACAAATTTTAATTCGTTTACTTATATCCGCTGCTTCAGTTTTAACGGTAGTTCTTGTTACTGTATTTTTCGACAACACTTCTTCGAACTAAAGCCTCAACGCTGACATCTATAAATCATTAATTCCACTTTCGACACCTTCTAGCGATAGAAACCATTGTCACAGGTAATACCACAGGTTTCTGTCGGCTTTGATTATCTGTGTTATTCGTTAACCGATTGATGTATCAGATTGTTAATTAGCACGGGCTCAGTGGAAGCTTAGTATCAAGCTTGCAGGCTAACAAGGCTCGAACACAAAAGGTTGCTGGACAAAGGTGTCGGAAACCGTACACACATGGTGGCTCGGTTTCCGGCCAAGTGACAATTGTAAGATTTGCAATTATTGAAATGGATGTTATTATTGAATAGATTTCAGTGCTTCACGTTGTATGTGCTGGCTGGGCTTTGAATGCACCTGACGCCTCGTTGCATCTTTAATCAAGCACAGGCAATTCCGTGTAATAGCAAGAGGGCCGACGTAACGTGAGATGCAAATTCACCAAAATTTATCGACTTGCTGATTATTTAACATATGCAGAAAATTGATCTCTGCCAGGCAGCTGATTCCACTTTGTGAAGACGACCATGGCCTCGCGCGATATTTGCAATGATAATGCAGTAATATTTTAAACTATTAACCCTTTCAAGACCACTGTACACGTTCAACTTGTTTATTAATTAACATATTGTTGACAAAAGTATAGTATCTGCTGGCTACATATTTGCACATAATTTATTTTACAGACTCTTGATTTTTTAAATTGTTTGCTTTATTGTTTAGTAGCCATTGCCATAGTCCATTTCTAATTAATATGATTCTTCTTTGACTTTCATCAATTCGTTCTCGAAGAGGTTACAAATTCTTAATTGGTATGCATTTAGGCATGTCTCAATTACTTTTGGAGTATAGTGTAGAATTTTCACGACTACCTTTATCAATAATTAATAGAATTATGTTAATAACAGTCACATTTACTGAATAGAAAATGTACAATAAGGATGAACTCTTAATGCACAAAAATATATCTAACCAACAGACGCTCTTAAACAAACTTCCACTATGATATTAAGAAAGTTATTCGTAGATGTTAATTATGGCGGATAAACTACAATATACTATGAAGTACGGGTTGACAAGATTGTTTATACTGATTGGAGCATCTTAGTGAACGTTGTATATCTTTGCTATGAACTATATCAATTTATTATCCTACATGAGGTATGTTAAACCCATCACATAACCGGCTGAACCAGTAGCAACGCTTAAAGTTTACGACGTCCGTATATGGAAACACACCAGCATCGGAGAATTTCATTATATACAGGGTGTCCCAGTTTATTTGCTACAAGCCAATATTTCCTAAAGAGGGCACATTTTCTGGCGAAGACGAATTCTTTTTACATTATTATTTTAAGAGATACGAAGGGCAGGTTCGTTTTTTTTAAATAGAACTATATATTCTTATTCAGATCAGTTGGTGGTGCTTTTCAAGGCGAATTCACTGATCTTTAAGTTAGAAAATATCGGCTTCTAACAGATAAGCTGAGACACCCTGTATATGAGCGTACGGTACCCTGTTTAGTGTGGCAACGTATACACAGTAGGTGGAAGAGGTATAGTTAACTTTTCGAGAGCACATATAAATATAATGTTATGTGTAGACTGCGGATGTTTATGCAAATATGCATTTTTAGACTTCAATAATTTTTATATTAATGTAGTCAAAGAAATTTAATTTTAAATAACAATATTTTGTGCTTTATATTCTTCAAAAATGTACTTTTTAGTTATCTTCTGCAATTGAATGCACACATTTCAAGTGTTAACTCAAGTTAAATTGTATAAGCACCTACATTCTAGTTATGTGATATTCTTGTAAGGGAAACGTAGCTTCTTTCTATTTTGATTGTGTTTAGATGAGTTAAAGTATCTCACGAGTATTTCTACAGATAATACTAATATTTTTTGACGGCAGTAGAAAGAAATGTAGAAAGGCGGGATAAGAGAGCTAAAAGATAAGGAACTTGTCATTAACGCCATCTAGATCTTCCATGTCTTAGGCGTGGGGCAATGGTTGTGAATTTGACATTGAGGGTGTATAGTATATGTACTTATTATTAAATTAAAATGTATTAGGCGTGGAGACAATTAATATAGACAATTAACGTGTATAGTATACTTATTGCTAGATTCTAACAATAAGTGGAGATAAGCCTGAAAATTTTTTATCGATCGAACATAAATATTTACAACTGAAAGAATGGTGCAAAACAGGAATAAGTTACGTCTCAACACCCCTAATGCAATGTTGATCGATTTAGTCTTTAAAGGAATATCATGTTGTACGATCGCACGTTTAATGACTAGACTGAGGATGTTAATATAATTTAACATATTCTGGTACATAAAACATAGACATTATATAAAAAATGTCTAATAGAAAGTATGTTTAAACTGCTTCAAAGGATGGAACAAATTATTGTTTAGTTTTTGTTTGTCTATCTAGATGAAAATCTAAATGTAGTGAGCGACAACAATGTGTTCATGAAGCAGTAACATTAAAATGTTTTTTAAATTTTACCACCGCTTTGTGGACCACAAAGTATTGGAATTACTTGGAAATTAATTATCAACACCTTTAGACCACTATTCTATTATAATTCTCATGGGTAATTTAATTCGTTAAAAAGTTTCATCAACATTAATTATTTCTATTGCAGTATTTTTCTCAACTATTATCTCAGCTGGAACAATAACATATCAATATTGATATCTACCACAACTATTTGAATTATGTAGAAAATAATTATCAACTAGTTTGGACCACTATTCTTCTATAATCATCATTGGTAGTTTCATTCATTAGAAAGCTTCATCAACATTAATTATTTCTATTGCAGTATTTTTCTCAACTATTACCTCAACCGGAACAATAACTTATCAATATTCATAAATACCACTATTTAAATTGTGTAGAAAACAATTATCAACTCTTTTGGACCACTACTGTATTACAATTCTCATTAGCAGCTTCATTTGCTAAAAAGTTTCTAGACCGGTTAATTACTTCTGCTGCAGTGTTTTCACCAACCATCATCTCGGTCGGAACAATAACGTTTCCTTGACCTGATCACAGGAGGAATTTTACCCGTTTCCACTTCCAAAATTAGGATCGTTTGAATGAGAAGAGGGAAGCGTGGAACTTTTATTCATTGTTGTTCGGTCTTTGATGCCGAAAGTGCACGACGAAGCCAGTTTCCCCTGAACCTCTCGCAGAACAGTTGTCTAACGAGCAAGCAACAGAAGCTGAAAAACTGCGTTGCTGTAGGTTCTCTCCCTGACGTTTTTTTAGGAAGCTTGCTTTGCAATTAGAATGGGGTAAAGTACTTTGGACGGATAAGCTTTAAACAGTTGTTAAATAGGAACCATCCCGCTCCAGATATTCCTATTCGTTCCATGATGGAACTTGCATTTTCTCCACAATTTGAAAACAGAAACAAACAACGTAGAGAATTTTTCGCCCTCTAAAACGAAAGACACAAGGAACAGAAAATGGAGGATCGTGGTCTTGCATAAACTACACCCTTTGTGCCCCTGTCTTCCATTGATTGCAAGTTCTGTATTGATTGGACGTTAATGAAGTTTCCGCATGAGGACACAATAAATAAATAATACAGAATTATGAGACGCAGTATTGCAAGAATGAAGCGGAGGGGTTCGAAAGGGGCGAAGAATCAAAGAATAATGGGATAAAGAGTATCGAAGGGGTGCACATAACAGCAGAATTATTTCTCGACCTTTTCGCTGCGGGACGCTTTTCCTCGGTGACGTAACGACAATTTATTTTTTTACCCATTTATACTGTTCTGCTTCGTTCGTTTATCTTAGCGAACATTTCTTTTAATTTACCCTCATTCGTCCTGCATACCCCAAAACGCGTATGAACGAAAATTTAGGCAGTCAGCTTGGATTTTGACGGGGTTACACTCATGTATAATAAATTATCAAAAAATTTCGATATACATAATTTCTAATTAGTCTTCCTGGAAATTTCAAAATATCGTATACCAAAATATTTTGTAATTCGTAAGACAGTTTCATTTTTTATATCGCATATGTATTTCAAAAGTGACACAACTCAAACAAGTACGTTTTTTAGAAAAAGCAAAAAACTGTTTGTGAGCTTACAAATATTATTTACTAAACAAATAATATTGGCAAAAAGAGTAGACTCTAGGAAACAATGAACGAATGTTATTTCCGAAATTTTCGATTCCAAGCCCTTGAAAATTCCCCATTTTCGAGTTCTGATGATTTTGATGTACTTCTAATTCGCACAGGAAAAATTTTTGAAGAATAAAATGTTTACGATGAATAGAGGTGTGTTTACCCAAATGTTTCATGGTCGCAACTCAAAAATCACATTTTTTGAGTTGTGTCACCTTTGAAATATATGTGCTATATATTAAGTTCTCAATTTTGAGACAATCAAATATTTTTGGTAGCCCTTGCACGAGAAGCGTCAATTTAACAATTGCTCTTTTCAATTTTCCTCGACTTTTACTACCCCAATCGTACTGCTAAGTGAAACATTGAAGAATTTCGTATGATAAATGCTGAGGTTGATAGAAATATGACTCAGGGTTAATGAACTGGCTTACGAATCGAGTCGTTTTTCAACAAGACCAGGGTATGGCTCGCTGTGTCCGTTGGGCGTGAGAAGTGTGGTTAATTTTCCCTTATTTAACCGTGGGTTTCAGTAATGGTCATATTGAAAGCAGAAACGGTTAATATTCCAGGTAATTGAGTATGGCTGAAAGCTGAGAGTGAAGGGGCAAGAGAGTGTATATTAGCGGAAACCTTTGTCGACGATCTTCGCTTCCGAAAGCTTTTGCCAGACCCGTTCCTGGAGACACCATATTTCATTACACGAATTCTCGACTTGCCGCAACGCATTTGCATGTAAATTATCAGCCAGTGATTAGGTTACGTGACTCAATCTCGACGTGACATACTTTTTTGACGAATTGTAAGTTGAATCCTAAGTTTCTTTCCCTTTACAGATAATCGACATTGTCTGGTGAACACATCCGGTTTGCAGTTGAGTTTATTTGAACACTCTGATGGCCACTGTATAGAGATATACGTGATTTAATTTATCTAAATAATACGAAAGTTCAACAAACAAATGAAGTATTATTTTCTTATTTTTTAGCTATTTGTGAAAGCCCTTTTTCATGGAAATGTACAGGGTGTTCCTTTTTCATTTCTCTTTAATTTCTGCACGCGAATATCTTCAAAACTATTAGTGATGCTAAACAATTTTTTAAGCAAAATTTGAGTGACTTTGAGGGAGACATAATGTGCTGTCAATAATCTTTGTAGATCATTAAAAAATATGCGATTGTTTTTTAAAAACAAAGATGATCACATTTCCGCTACGCCTTCACTCATAAAGAAACTGTTGACGCATTATGCCCTCCTTAATAGGATTTAATTACCATTTGAGATTATTTTTGAATACTGATCATAATTTCGAAGATATTCGCGTGGAAAGATTAAAATAGGATACCCTGCATATCCCTTTTAGGGCCTCAGACTAGCACAGACTACCTATCACATCCAAAAAGTCGAATAATGAAAATCTAGTCTGCAAGGTGTGCAAAGGGTTTAGTATGCAATTTACTACTAAACGGTTACAGAAACGAGTTTTGAGAGTCTCCTTTGTATACCCTTTGTGTACAAGCCCTACAGTGTAAATACCTTCCCATAAAAGCACCTGCAGTATGAAACACAAACGTTTTAGAACTCATCATGTGAATATTTCTCTAATTACTCCTACAAACAGTGGAATAATTGCTTCTGCAAACGAATGGTGTATTTTCTGGAAATGTTAGCAGGTAAACGATCGATGCAGTCGACTGTGGCCAATGTCTAATAGAGTTACCTCGCTTTAGGCCGACTATGTTTGCTGAATCTTATGAAAGATCAAAGGTTCTCTATCTCTGAAGTTCCCCCTTCAACGATGGGACTTATTTTCCAATGAGTTAACATCGCAATCTTTTCACTGACGCAACGATGGACCGGATCGTTTGTTTCTGATCGCGGGGGTAGCACGGACGAATGGCACGGAGAGAGGATCGATGGTTAAATATTAGCACGGAACCTTTTTCTAACTCTGCTCACCGTACTTAAAGGCTCTTATCACAAAGTGCAATATACCCCAGTTCCTCCTGCACGTGGCTCTCTGTGCTCCTGGCGTCCTCCACGTTCCTCTTCGCGAAAAGGGCGAAGCCCAGACTGCCTCCACTACAGCACTCCAGCCTCTTATAATGCGATTATTTCACGGTGACTTTCCGTGCCGAGTTTCGCGGTTGAGAGCCTCGAGTATTCGCGTGTTCCTGATATTTTCGACCCCTTTCATTAAATTACCTTCATTCTTGCCTCGAGTTAGCCCCCGCTCGGCTCCACTTAGCTGGTCGCGTAAGCAAAAACGTTTATCCCGTTATAAGATCCTCAACAATGGCTTTTCATGGGACGAAGTTTTCTTCGTATCTTTGTCATCGCGCCACTCGATTTCATTTCTTCCCTTTTTTTCTCCCCCCTCTCTACCCTTTGCCCCTTAACTGCTCCCCTCCTCTCACTCCTCTGCCCATCTCACTCCGCTTAACTCTATAAGCAGAGTACTGCGTTAATTAAGGGAAACGCGAGCGGCTGCCCCACACCGCTTTCGTTTTAGTTAAGGATGTGCCTTGTAAAACGGTTAACTTAACTGCCGCGAAACGCTTTGCTTTCAATTAAGTAATAATGACTTAATGCTAGCCGGCTCATTGTTCTGCATACACAGGCTATTAAACAAAAGTACTCAGGGCTTACGTGGTGGATAGTCCTTAACAAACTGAATAACAAGTGCATAGCGAGGGTGCTTCGAAATCTCAATATTGCTTGAGTTAGAAGGAATTTGATGATGATTTTTTTTTTTTCAATGCAGGAGTGTTTATGGTTCGCATAATAGTGATCTTTTGACACGTGTTTAAACGATATTTTTTATTTTGATGAGCAATATACATAAGTCGTAAGTTCGGAATACTTTTTTCAAGACTGTGTGTACTTTTATAATTATTGTATGATTATTAGCACGTTCACAGTCCCATGAAGTATATGTGGCTTACGTCAATTTTCACTCAGGCATTCGTTGAGTAAATAAATAATAACAGATTGCAAACGGACAATATAATAACATGTTATAAATAAGAATACAACGACTAATTGTAAGCTTTGCATAATCTTATAAGGAGACTGCGGATTTTTATGCAAATGTACATTTCTAGACTTCAATATTTTTTTTTCTACGTAGCTGATAAAATGCATCTATGGGAGAATTGCATTTTGGGGTTGAAGAGTTTAAAAATGCATTTTCTCTTGCACTTACTCTATAAAATGTGCATCCTTCACGAACGTCAATATGTTAAATTGCACAAAAATCCGCAGTCTACTTATAACAATTTATGAGAAGGAGATTATTTCTTATGAGAAGCTTTTATAATTCCTTTTATGCATGTGTCGAGTGGGCAGTGAACGTGTTAACAATATACAGAGTGTTTAAAAAAGTATTTAGGATAGACAATACTCAACAAACAGAAAAAAGACGTCTAAATAATATAGTTCATAAACTTACACAATTTCTTCAATCATTTTTACAAAATAAAATTGTATACAGGTTGAATAATATTCATTTTACGACAAATGTTTAAAACGTATTTATTATACAGGTATATGAGCACTATCAACCCTGTAAGTCCTGAATACTTTTTTCACCCTGACAACTCATTTCAGCTGTTGCAGAAGCTACGATGCTTCTGATATTTTTATTTGTTCTTTTTATTTTATTTAGTGCACGAATTTCACGAATTTTATTAACTTGAGATTTTTAATTCCTGCAATTACTGCATAACAGTACCGACTGTTTGTAACCGAGTCTGGTACACTTCTCATGTTCTTTCAGACGTGTGTAACGTTTCTTTCAGATTCACCGATACCTTGCCACATAAACAGGGTACTTTGTGGATCCCCGATGTGTATAGTTGCCGGTATGAATCCTCGATAAGTGGGAGTATTCATTTAATCCTTTCAAACTTGAATAAATCAACAAATGCTGGTGATCTCTCAGTCGTAACATGGACCTCTAGCATAAATAGACAACAGTCAGCTGACGAAATCCATTATCAGCGTGTCTTTGAGCCTTGATGAAGGTAGCTGTCACGCTGGCTAAACCTTGAGATACACCTGAAAGCCCCTATCAGTAGTAACTGTGACATGCCAGGCTGTGAAAGCCTCAGAAGTACCATTGTAATCATCCCTTTGACCATATCCCATTACTGAACCAGACACAGGAATAACGAAAGAAAACAGCGCGGCGCCATAGTCACCGAAAACCGTGCCTGCTTATTTCATTCGAAGCAAAACACTCCTTCTTTCACACAGATGATAAAATCTGCTGACAGGATGCGTCGATTCTGTTGAAACATCTTCAGCACGACATTTGCATCTCGTTGTTACCGCCGGCCACACAAACAAAGAAGTTAACATTCAGAGTCATGCTTAAATGATAAGAACGTTGCAGTGTGATCAGGCAGTATCGATTTTCACTGACCTTGTTAGGTGCTGCTTGCATTCCGTGGAAAGGTAGGTTTTCGTAAAACGTCTTCGCACCAGACTCGGGTAGACCCTCTGACACGCTGTTCACGTGATTGTTATTTGCAGCTTGATTGGGATCTGTAAGTGCAAATGAAACATGACTTTGCATAACCAAATGGAGACACGAGATGTTACGATACACGCGAGACCTACGCGACAAGTGATATCATGGCTCTCGCACGTTTCTAGCAGAGTTGTTCAAGTAAAGGATCGTCCAGTGCAGAAGAAAGAGAATTCAGTTGTAAATATCGAAAGGTAATTGCAAACACTATAAGAACTGAACGACTATGACTATATCTACAGACATAGTTGAACGAATGTACGTGAGAACAAATAGATGTTTTTAATCGTACTGTTGTTCTAGTTGTCGCATGAACATGTTGGATGTTCTCTTCTGTATTGATTTCAAGGCTTTCAACCGAATGAAATACGAAACTCAAGTGTTATTATGAAATTGTATCACTTTAATTGCACCATATAATTAGTTTCTTGCTTTCAGTTTGTAACTCGCAACAGATTGTGATAGAAGGAGTCACGCAATCGGGATTTCTATTTCGTGAAACATAGAAATAAATGATCCAAGGAAAAGTTGAACGATGTACAAATGTTTATCTCTCTATGACTGAATGTTTTTTCTTAAAAACACAATAATACAAACTCAAGCACATATCAGGAATAAAAAAGGAGATTAATCAATATAAAAGATACAATTAGTGCAGGGGCTGAAGTGTGGCAGTGTGTCGTTAAGAACCAAACCTAATCTCGTGAAGTACTAATTTTTTAACAATCAGAGCCTAATACTCTTAAATGCAGATGGATCTCATAAACCGACTCATGTGCAAAAGTGTATGGTTCCATTTAAAAAGGTGCAATGGCACTTAGGAAAATTGCAGTCATAGAACAATAGATATGATTATACCATTCAATTTTTCCTTCTATCATTTCTTTCCATCTTCATCAAATGGACGCTACAGATGCTGCCAGTTGCGTCACTCATCCTCTATCGTATTTTGGACATCAGATGTATAGTATGAGAGTGTGTGCGTCATGTCATTGTGGAAGTGCATGAGAAAAGGAGGAGGGAGGTCAGGCTTGAAAGGGATTTGAGAAAGGTCAGAGATGTTTGTGTCATTAAAAATGAAAATCGTTTGTGTCCTTGAGAAAAAGAGACGTTTGGACAGAGAAAGATCGTGCCTAATTTGGTACTCTTAAGTAGTTCATAATACACAATTGCATACAGGGTAAGTCACGAGAAACAGGGCATCTAAATATCTTTGTTAGAATTGAAGATAGGAGAAAATGTCGAAGAGGAAAGTTGTACTGTTCAAGGAGGGTAAATATGGTGAAACAAACAGATCTTTTGATTGGCGTTATTTTGAAGATTATTGAAACGTCATCGAGGGTTTTTCAAAGGGCTCCAATGTTTTTAATTTCATAGTGTAATGCAGAGATGGCCATCCGGAGCAAGGCCTGGGTCCAGCCTACCCCCACTCTACGTCTATTCCCCTCAGATAGGTTGTGGTCTGATTGTGACGTCGAAAACATCGGTAAGTACGGTTTCTCAAGAAACAGTGACGTGATAAGAATAATTATTTTTGTATGGATGACGTCAGTTTTATCTAGGGATTGAATCTATACTTTTTTATTACGTGAGGGGAATGGACGCAGAGTAGGGTAGGGCGGAGACAGTGGTCGCTCCGGATGGCCATATCTGTTGTAGTAACTGATATTAAGACGAGTTCAACGACATAATACTATGAGCTTGAGATGGCCATGGACTCAGTAATTTGTGATCAAACAATGACAATTTTAAAGCGTGCAGTTATTATATTTGAATTAAATTAAATGTTCAAAATAATAACCTTTTGCAGTAGTACAAGCAATTAAACGTTTTGTAATACTTTGAAGTACTCCTTCAACCGTTTCTAATGCAACGGATGCACGAGACCTAATTATGTTTATTTCAGAAAGAAATCGAGTGGAGTTACAAACAAATTTGTCCGGTACGTCCAATCTAATTATTTAGAAATTTATCATCGCAAATTTGAATCTCACTCTGCTCTAACAAGTAAACTGTACGTATCTGTAGTTTGTTAATAATCATCTCTTTGTACATTTAGAGATTCCCTTCCGTTAACGACACATGGAAGTTATTGCAATGAATGAAATCTAGTGGTTTAAAAAAACAAATAAATTTCAAAAATTACTGTTTCCCTTGATCGAATCTAGATTTCTCAGTCCAAGGTCATATCAAGGTCGTAGTATCTTATGTCGTTGGCCTTGATTTGACATTATTTATTACACTATAAAGTTAAAAATATATGGTACTATTTAAAACATCCTAGAACATTTTTCAATAATCTTGAAAAGAAAGTTAATCAGAAGATTTGTTTGCACCACCATATTTGCTCCCTTGAACAGTATAATTTTCTTCCTTGACATTTTCTTCTATCTTCAATTTTAACAGAGATATTTAGGTGCTCTGTTTCTCGTGACTCATCCTGTATATTGTTAACTATATAATGTTATAGTTAATATTTATGTTATTAATAATACATACGGTGAGGCTACTAAAACTGGTCACCCAAATAATTCTGTTAGATTCGAAGATAGAAAAAGATATATGGTACAAAAGAATTCTTTCTCAGTGCCTTGAACTTTTAAGCTCAAATCAACTTAACGTCATGATATTATAAGAAATTGATTTCGTCTTAATGTTAGCTATAAGGACACTAAATAAAAAATATATAGTACATTAAAAAAATCTCGTTGATCTTGACAAGACCTTCATGATAATCCTCAGAAAGAATTTTTTTTATACCACCATATTGGCCCTCTTCTATCTTCAAATCTGATAAGTTATTTATGTGACCGGTTTAGGGTGCACCATCCTTCATGAAATAAGTAGCCCTTATAATATATAATATTTATATTATAAAATTTATTATTTAATTGTCAAACACTCTCTCCTCCGGCTACCGATTGGTTTGCACTCTCTCCAGACTACATTACTTAATTCTATTAATGTAAATCGATCTTGAAGGATATCCTATATATTTATTATTATCATATTTTGATTCCAGTATACTGTAATTTGTTGCGCATCCAGATTTCCTTTAGAATCAAAATAAAATGTTCAATATAGGGAGCTCGCCTGTTATGTAACACAAGCTTTTAATTAAGCAAATAACAATGATCTCGAACTCATGTTTTGCAGATACGATATGTGTATACGATACACGGTACCGGCTCACGAATGATCATACGTATAGGATTTATAACGAACCGAGGATGGGATTAAATTGCTCCAATTAACATGTAAATATTTCAGTTTCAATTTAAATTTGGATATCCATTGTTTGATCAGGATTTCACATTATTTATTCACCCCGAGTGGTTTAGCATCTTTTAAAAAATACTAAATATAACATTTGGACGAATCAAACGGTCATTTATTCTAAAAGAAAAATAATATTTAGACCGTACTATACGAAAGGACTTTAGCAGATATATTTTTATATAAATAATACGAAAAAGAAGCTTCTCAATTTTTAACAAACTTTTCCTGCCGTTTTACAATTTTCCATTCTCTCTGCAGTCGTGTTCCAAAATGTTAAAAACATTTGGAGCGTTTAATTTGGAAATATCTTTCACGTACAAATATCGTGCACGTAGGAAAGTTTTGCTCATGAAGAGGAGTTTGTTTAACAAATCGGCAGGAACTGGCGCAGAGGGAGAGAAACGCTAGCTTGATTCTCGTTGGCAGTAAAAAAAATTGAACGCCTGGACCATGCGCGTTTTGCGAACTCTTGTTACGTACCTGCACCTGGTTTTTTTCGCTTACGGGAGACGTTGTTTCGATTCAATTCGCCTAATGATTCTGCATGCAGTATCCGCTGCCGCGGTGCTATTCTTTTGTAAGTCACAGCTAGGGGAAACACAAAACACAAAAGAACAAGCAATGACACAGACACATAAAGCCTCCTATCATGCAACTGATAGTTACGCACAACAAATTCGGTGCAAAACAATTACATTGCGCAAGGCGAATTTTAGGAACACGTATGTGTGTGTAAATAAAAATACACGCTTTGTATCTTTTTGAATTTCGTCACATATGGCATTTCTCGACGAACTGCAAAATCTTGTACAAGAGCAAGTTTTGAACAACAAATTATATTGTAATTCTAAACTCAGAAATAATTATTCAGTTGCAAGGAAATAAATAAATTTTGCAGAAGGAAATAATGAGTGGACAATTAACCCGGTGTCTGTATGGTGGGAAAACGTAATATAATCTGTGTAGGGGGGTGTCACACACCCCAATCAATTTATTTAAAAATTTTAATTTTGTATGTATAATCTCTTGATATAATATCAAATCTGACTTCTTTCATTCATATTCAATCAATCTATGCACAAAGTTATTAGAAATATTTTCTATTCTGAAATGTCATGAAAAAGATGTTGTTATTTTTAGGACAATTATACAGTAGTTTCTTAAATTTAAATTTCCTAATTAGAAACACGTTACTAAACCATAAAAGTGATTTTTTTAATCCAAGAAATACTTATATTAATAATAACGAAAAATTGAGAGAACTGATGCTTCATAATAATAGTATTAACCAGCATTAATCATCCTCATTTTCGAAGAATGTTTTTTTTTTATAACCTTGACTGTACAACAGTAAAGACTTGCTGAAGCAAAAGAGCATGGTATAGGAAGAAAGTATTGAAACCCAGCAGCATCGAGCATGCTTAGAAAGAAATTAATATTACTTTTTAAAATTGTGGGGTACGTCAGACCCCACCACACAGTCGCCGGGTTAAATGCAATAAATAGTAACGTACACAATTAGAACGAGATATTTTGTTCCAGTAGTAGTTAATAAACAATTACGTATAATTTTATATCTTTGAAGATAATCTTCTTTAATCCTTTGAACTCCTGTGTCGAGTTTGACTCGACATCGATTTTATTATACAGGTACTTCTACGTTGAGTTACAGTCGACATTTTTAAATTACCAGTTTAAATACGTATTATATTTCCCAATATTCTTTTTACCTCAAACATCAGATCATAGCAAAATTCCAATGCTATGTTCAATATAATTACTAAAAAAATTGTTTAAATTGGTTCCTATGAACCAACTGTCTTTTGAAGTACATTTCAAATAAATCCCTTAAAATAATAGGGAGTTATTAAAAAGAAAATTAAAAAAAAATTAGGAGTTTAAAGGGTTAAATCTCTTGGTCAAATTTTAAAAGTACAGACTTGCAGGACGTAAAGTGATAATCTATGAGAAGTAGAAAAGTCGGTAAGAATTTGTAGACAATTTATTATAAAGCATCCACCGAATTTTTTTTAATGTAGGCAAACCGATACGGAAAACGTAATACGGTTTCTCGTTTGAACGAACATTGGATCTGTTTAATGCAGCCCCGCTTATCAAACATTCAATACACTTCAATGAACACCATGAAATTGCAGCCGGCTCGTATTTTTAATTAAGCGTGCGCGAGTAATTCGTTCGATAAATTGCAATTTGTTGCGATTTAATCCCGCAGTTGTGGACGTTCAAAATGCAGCGCAATAAAAAGATCGGTGAAATGTCTTTCCGCAGGAAGAGTATCACGATTAAAACTGCACAATGTTTCAATTGCACGTTTGAATGAAACAGAGGAACACTGAGTGCTAAAGCGAACGCACGGAAGTATGAAAAGATTCTACGAAAGTCATCACTGACGATGAAAATTATTCAGAGAATATCTGCGATATGTTAGCTTACGATAAAAATGATTATACACGTTCTCAACAAACTGACTGACTATTGACTTTTTTAGCGTTGTATTCTAATATTTTTTTTATGCAGAATGTTATTCTTATACAAAACATGCATTTCCACTTAAAGAAACAATGCATTTGCATTTTTCAGGCGCATCGTTGCCCTTACAAAAAAACTGAGCTTACAGAAAAATAGACATTCTGATACCATTCAACTTTTTCCTCTACAGCTTTTTTTTTATCTCGAACCAATCTCGAGTTATAAACCGTTCTAATCGCACGACTCACCCTGTATAAATAATTCCACCGTATTTTCAGTTATTCCCTCATCGTCTGGAATCGAACTTGCTGCATAAATCACAATGAAACATTCCTCAGAAAAGAAAATACCAGTCAACCATCGAATTAAGTCGAACAAATTAATGGACGCGCAGATCGTTGCGCTTCAGAGGTCCGTAAAAAGGAGACACCGCAGTTCTCAAAGTTTCCGCGTTCCAGGCTTGCCAGCATTAAAGCGACAGTTTCCCCTCGTCAAATATTCTCACAAACTCACCTGTCTTCTCTCGGGAAATACCGGGCAAAGTCGCCTGCTCTTTTAGTTGCACTCCAAACATCGCTTTAATTTTATTAGCTCTGGCTAGCATGCCGTCGTCATGCATACCGGGCACGGTCAGATTTCTTTGCACGCAGTCTTTCTTCCTCCGAAACACCTTTGCGGGCACTTTGGACATCGCCGTCTCCATGAGGAACCGCTCGGTGATCGCCTGCTCGTTCTGCCTGGCCATTAGTTCATTTCGCAGGGTTTCGTTAGTACGGACACTGAGACCTGATCGCAGACTGTGGCTCCGATTGATGTGCACCAGCACGCCGGGTTTCAGAGGCCACCGTGGTGCAGGCGTCGGATGGACCGGGGTCTGGGTCGAGTGTGACGACACCGTAGGACTCGGTGGTCCACCGTCTGGACTGTACAATAATTACCTTTCACGCCATGTTCCCTTAACGCTGTTTTGGTGTTGTGTCCCTAAACTTGCGTCTCTTGGCTCCGTTCGCTCCTTATTCGCGGGGTCTGATCAGCAGAACTTTGATCAAGGGTTTAACGCCTTGCTGGTCGATTGCATTAATCGTCAAGCGTGATACAGTTAACTAGTTAAACGTTCAAGTGTTTCAATAAATAAAGAACGTACAGTTTGCCTTTAACTGTTATTTGAGAATCAAAAATGGTTTCTTCATCTTAGGTTTTATAAATTAGTACGAGTCTGCGTCGTGTTTTTTTAATACATGGAGCAAGTCTACAGCAGTGATGACCACGGGAGCTCCGGTCTTCCCCTACTCTAGGTCCATCGTCATCCCAGATCACAGTCTATATGAGGGGAATAGACCTAGAGTTGGGGAAGGTCGGAGCTCCCGTGGCCATCACTGGTCTACAGTTTACATCAAAAGGATGACTCGTTGTTATTAGTCAAGGGGTTAATCGTGATTATTAGTTGCTAACACGTTCCGTACCCTTTTCTTATGTGACTTTCCATTAAGATAGACCAATGGTGGACCACACAGTGGAACATACTATGAATTTGTGCCTTGAGAGAGAAAGGGCCAGTGACCATCATTGCATTAACTGATGATAGTATATAATATTTTATAACAAGAGGGATTTGAATAATAAAAATTATTAATGGTCAGAATGAAAAATTTGTCATGGGTCACCCATGGTTCACGAGGCATGGAATGTATTAATATGTTTTTTTTTAAATAAGTTTACGGATTATTGTACGTTCGTGTCTTGTCTACTTTTGACAAGAATTTATATGAGGATGATCAGCATCGAAATATGCCCCCTTATCCGGTAAAGAACTAAACAACTGAATAATATTTATTTGTTTATGCTACAATGTTAGTTCGGTAATTTTTTTGCATCATTTCCATATAATTCTGAAAAAAATCGTTTTTGACATGTTTTTAACATGTTGACTATCGATACAAATTATTTATATGAGGTGTAGTATCAGATATTGTCAAATTGAATAATTGTTAATTCCCAACAGTATAAAATAATAAGTATTGAATATTTTAAAACTTTTATTCTGCAGAATCTGAGTTTATAAAAACATTTAATTATTGTGTCCAATTAGGTATGGCGATTTTCATAGTGTCTGCGAATGTACAAAACACTATGTTTGATTCAGTAGCAATGTACTTTTTGCGTGACTTATGTATACACTTTCATCGTAGTATTATTATGTGATTTTTACATTATTTATAGAAGCTCCATTTCATAGAAGTAAACAGGACGTTCCATTTTAGTTTTCCTACGCTAATTGTAAATCATGCTTGCGAATTTGGACTATGCATTATGCTTGTGTCGAAGATGATCCCGTGGTCTTCTGCTGATCAGACATCTGAACATTCAGGAAGCACACAAACAATACAAACAGCATGGACACAACACATAAATAAATTATTTCCTATACATTGTCAACCATTTAGAATTGCCAACTTGGTTATCTTCTATATCAATTAGACAAATATTTTTCGAGCAAAGATTGCATGGTAGGAAAGGGTCCATCATACGGTAATAATAATTTTTAATTGGTGGAGCCACTATTGAGGTGTGAATCTCACATCCATTCTTTCAAATGGATTCAATATTTTAACAGTTTCTTTCTAATACTGTATTTATAGCTCAATGTTATTGGAGGCCAAAAAATCTGCACTGTAAATTTTCAAATTGATGTCTGTGATCATCACTATAGTATTCTGTTCTTCTAATTGTCGATAAATTGCACGTCTTACAGTTTTGGAATTTGCCGATATTCATACTGTAATAATTTAATGTTGCCATCTTGCAGTGTAGCTGTAATGTAAGTGTAGTGTAATACTTTTATAAAGAAGTCAAATAGTAAACTTACTAAAATATTCTTCAAGCAGTGTTTAGTAACCACTAGAATATCTATCTTAACCTTATGTAAAGATATTCAGATTTGGCAGATTTTCTCAGTTTTAACAAGATCTTTAACTTTTGTGCTCACACATTAAACTTTATTTATTTCAAAATTATACTATAGCTGTGGCAGTGACCTTGAAGTGCCTGTACAATAATATAACGCAGACATGGTCACCAGAGTTGCGACGTTCCCCCACTCTAGGTCCATTCCCCTCATTTAGCCTGATTTTGGTCGACGATGGACTGAGGGGGAAGGAGGAGGGAACTGTAACGAGGGGATGGACCTAGAGTGGGGGAAAGCTGCAGCTCTGCTGACCATCACTGGTACAACGTATTAGCAGTTGCTATTCATGGACAATACGAAGGATTACCAGACTTTTTCGTTAAGTTATCAAATATTTTTCTTATTAGTTTACTGTAGAGTGACTATAAACAGATTGCATTTCATTTAAGAAAAAGAAGTGATTTTCAGATGTCAGAAACAATTTCATCTACGAAAAAAATCGTTGTAATTTTATCATTGATCCCTCATCTACCATGAAACCTTTGCTAAAAGAATTTGTCGTTTAATTGGTATAGGGTTGAAAATAATTCTGAGGATAACAGTTAGTCGTGAACGTACAACAGTAGAAAGAAGAGTCCTTTTGATTTTTGTTTTCAATTTGTTTTCCACAAAATCATTCATCAAAGGTGATGGCTACACGCAGCTCCTTGACATTTTTTAATTAAAATTCAATTCAATCCGTGGATGGTATCGTGTGTTTTTCGAAATATTTTTTAATTCATCTCTGTAACCGACAGCCAACAATCGCTTTGAAACTCGAACTGCGTTTGCATCAATGTTCAATTTCACCTGATAGCTCTTGTTAACAAGCTTAACGTTCGAAATACTTGAAACGCCCAAACCTGAGTGCTAAGTATGCTAAAGTTTCACACTGAAAGGAATTTTAAGCGGTGTTATTCGAAAACATTAAGAACGAAACTAGACACAAGTATAATTAACAATTAAGTATGTGCAATTAATTTTATCATACTATTTTGAAAATAAAATTCGACTCACTTTTAATTTGTTACATGATCATAGATTCCTTTTTCGTTCAATGTTATAGTGTTGGTTCATGTTCAGTCTGAAGATTATGTCTAATAATATTTCAGAATGTCAAGAAAATACTTCTGAAGCAAGGAGCAATTAGCAATATTTAGACTAACAATTTTAGATAGATGAATGTTATGTAGATTCTTTGGTTTCTTCAGAGATACTGACACAATATACACGTTTCATTTCTTAAAAATCAAATACTATTATCAAGTACTATTATTGTCACATACGTGCACACTATTCTTCTCAAAGATTTCCAAATTTCTTCAATTTTTTGGTAATAACTATGAATTCATATCGAATAAATATAATTTAGAGAACTTGTTCTTCATTTATTTTAAATTTCAAATCATTTGATAATAATTCTACTGACTATATAACTATTTGTTAATATTACGTACAATAGGTGCAAATAAAAATGGAATTCTAAAAAAATTGATAACAATGAATCATTTATTTCCAATTTCAATCAATTCTACCATAAAGAAGCTTATCTACACCAGTGTTCAATTGTATCGTCACTCAGTCTTCTGCACAATTATTATTTTCATCCTAAAATTTGGCATAATTAGACCACCTTTCCAGCAGGCATATAAAAAATCTTCGAATTCTCAGAAATGTCTGCTACATTACCGTCAAAAGGACTCCTCGTTTCGTTCCACAATCGAAACAATTAAATTAAAGAGCCCTCTGCCAACGCGACATGCAACCCTCCACCTACCTTTCACCCTTGAAGATGTCCCAACGGCGGAACGATCGAAACGTTGAAACCGATGCCAGTGTAACTAATCGTCCGTAAATTATGCAACAATGGCACAGTGTTACATTCGAATAACAAAGAACTCCGCCACCCTATTCATTTGCTCGTGCAACCCTTACCTGCCTCGCCTCTATGCAGACTTCGACAGTAAACTATTATAAGCCGGAAGTGGCCACTAAATTATGCAGCACGACATGTATTCAGGCGGAGAGGAAGACAAGCTGAAAGGCAAAGAGAAGGGAGGGAGAGAGAGCGAGAGGGGCAGAGGTTTCAACTTCCTGAAGATCGGAGACAATCTCCTACGCACTACGCACACCGCGAGATTGCTATTGTATTCATGCACACCAATAAAATCGACATGTTATTATACCGATAATACGTACATTTAACAAGATACAGTATCAACAGGAAGATTCTATTTATGCTGGTGCTCTAACAAGGAGGAAAATACATTGAACATATGATGAGGTGTTTTTGATATTTGTTGGTGTAAATCAGAGATGGTCATCCGGAGCAAGTCCTGGCTCCAGCCTACCCCCACTCTGCGTCGTTTCCCCTTACGTAGATTGTAATCTGGGTATAACGTTGAGAACGTTGGTAAGTACGATTCTCAAGAAAGAGTCACGTGGTAAAAATTATTATTTTTTATATGTATGTGACATCAGTTTTATGCAGTGATTACATCACTGCTTTAAAATACCTCATTTGTCATACAGAAACTCAGCTGTCATCATATATACTTATTTATTTGGATCTGTTTGATAATTGAGATACGTAATTATGTATAATATATAAAAAATAATTATTGTTATTATATGACTATTTCTTGAGAAATTATATTTACCAAAGTTTTCGACGTCTTGCCCAGACCATAACTTGCGTGAGGGGAATGAACGCAGAGTGGGGGTAGGGCGAAGTCAGCCCTCGCTCCGGATGGCCATCTCTGGTGTAAATAATAGATCATTGCAAAAGTTCTTCACGAGTGTATTTGTGATATCAATGCACAGGATCGTATTGGTTTGCGTATTTTTAATACTATGAATGACTATATTATTTTTCTTTTCTTTTGTTTTAAATAATTTCTAGATGTCAGCAAGGACAAAAGACGTTGACAATTTCGAGGACCATATAATCATATAGAATAATAAAATTTAGTCTGTTTTAAAGAAAATTTGGCTAACAGTTCGTCCATTTTAATAATGCTCAGGCTGTTAGGTGTTTATTTTAATATTATTAAATCCACGACGTGGCTAATAAGCTTTTAATAAATTTTATACATGATTTCAAGGATTAATTAAATTTAGTTTCGAGAAGTGACAGTCTCTATCATTTTGCAATTTCAATATTTACCAATGATCTATATTTTATAATGTCAACCTAAAATTGATTAACATGTTATCTACATAAATTAATATGTTGCTTTCGTGTGATTGAATTTATGAGTCACTGTACACAGAAACGTTTTACGTATCACAAGGAAAGAAACACTTCTCACCTGTGATTATAATAGTAAGATAAATAGTAGTACAGATATATGTAATTATAAATTTTACTATTTAAAACAAGTTTTAAAAAATATGTACATTAAAAATGTTACAAGAGGATATAACAAGTTATGATTGACATATAAGGAAAAAAGATTGTTTATTGTAAAATATAAATTGTGTTAAATATAGAGTGTAGTATATGTTTCCATTACACTTCATGTACAGATTATTTCAAAGATTGTTCCAGGTAAAATAATTAATTACTAAATTACAAGATCAGTAAAAACGTTAAAAGTATGTAGCTCGTTCCATACATTTAGATAATTAAAAAGTACCAACATATTCTATGAGTGAAAATGAGTAAAAAATGTTCTGTAAACGTACATTAAAATGATTAAACTGTACAACCATGTTCTTTCAGTGAAAATGAATAAAAAATATTTTATAAAAATATGCTTGTAAATACTGCAGTAAAAATTTATAAGAAAAACGAAAAAATAAATATAAGTTGTTCTAGGGACGCCAAAACTAAACTTTTTGAGGTTGTTCCCCCTTTTTAATTGCAACTTTACTTTGCAATTACATACGAATTCTCAAGGGAAACTATCAATCAAAGTTTGTTCTTCATCCGCAGAGTTACCGTTTACTATTTTATGTAATTGAAAATTAACAATATAGCTACCAGTAATCTTTTAACATTATTGTTTCATTTCAAATGGATGGCTATTCCTATCAAACCAATTATACCAATTATCTGTCAATTAAATTTGTAATGAAGCATCATTAATTCTTTGTTAATGTTTGCAACGACTTCAAACAGTAATTTATAACTTCATAAAAAAATTACATAAATATGGTGAACTAATATTTCATATATTCGCTGTCACTTTATAAATATGTGCATATGTTTATACAACATTTTTTATTTGTTTTTACTTCTAGAGTATATTTGTACAATTCACTCGTTTCACTGGAAAACACTCTATTTAAAAGTTATGCTTCGATACGAACTTTACTTAGAAGTATAATTATTTTTTCATGGGATGTAAAAGCTTCCTGAAAATTCTGATTAATGAAACAGATTATGTTGATATCGTTAATACACTCATGAAAGAGGTTTTCAACAATCTGGAATACACTTAATAAAAGAATGTTTTAACATCCTGTCACGGGTTTCAATGAAATGAGTGGAATGGGAGAGTTAGGATTTGTAAAATCAGTTCATTTTGTAATTATTTGTAGATATAGAGCGGAGAAGGCCACCTGGAGCCACGTATGACTCCGCCTTACCCCCACTATGCGTCCATTCCCCTCACGCAATAAGAAAGTTCAGATGTAATCTCTAGATAAAATTGATGTCACGTATGAAAAAAATAATTATTCTTATTACGTCATTGTTTCTTGAATAACTGTACTTGTCGACAATCACCGATGTTCTCGATGTCATACTCAGACCACAACTTACGTGAGGGGAATGGACGCAGAGTGGGGGTAGGCTGGAGCCAGGCCTTGCTCTCGATGGCCATCTCTGATATAAAGGATTGTGTATGTATATTGCACGTCAGTATTGAATGCATCTGTGTATATATTTTATTGCTTCCATTGACAAAAGTATGTATTAACCATTTTGTTTTATTTATAAAATTCTGTTATATTCTCGAAATAGAATTTCTACTAGGAGCAATTCTTCATACTATTTTCAATATGTGTCATTTTCTATTACATACAGAAATATTGTGTTTCACAGAAATGGATAATTTTCGTAAACACGTACAAGATGCAGTATCATCCAAAAGACAATGACTTTCTCTAAAAAAAAGACATGGAAATTTGTATTTTACGGGATTCTCATACACTCGTCTACAACTTGATTGGAAGCAGTATTTATTTGTTATATATTTGAATTCCATTTTACCTCTTTCAATTACTTTGACCTATTTTATAAAAAATACAATATGTGTAGGTTCCATTACCTGTCAGAGATGAAACTCAATAAATAATGCCCATAAAATACCCCATAAACTCGTTAAAATTAATCAAACTTAACAACAGCGGTAACCAATAAAAATTTGTTAAAATCATTAAATTTCTGAACCTGTTATTACTTGAAAAACAACTATTCAACATGTAAGGACGGTGGAATACGGTCTCTTCGGGTCTGTCGCCTGCTGTACCGATACACGAAACCGATAATTCCATCGATCAATCGCATAACGAGATTTACCAACGATGAGTTAGTATCCCGGGCGTTGCGGGATTCTGGCACAGTAACACCCACTATACACCGCAGTGTGTACAGAGCACAACATACACTCGTACATACAATGTGCTCAAAATTCTACTGAATTATCAGCATACCGTAGCGACGTGCTGGTGCTCCATAAAGCGAAAAATACAATTACATTTTCTTCCCGGAAAGCGGAAGCATGCCCCGGTAATATAGTGTCTATACGGAAGCAAATATCAAGCGGAAATTAGTCTTAGAAAGCCAGAGGGATGCGCAGCGAAAGGTTAGAGAAGAGAAACGAGTGAACAATAAGAAGAAGAAGAAGAAAAAGAAGAAGAAGAAGAGAAAGTGGCAGGCCAATGCGTTGCGTTTCGTACTTACTGTTCACGTTCCTCCAGCTCGACCACCCGATTACTGTCTGTGTTTTGTTTAGCAAGTCCAAATTAAAAAAGTAGAGCAGAAACGAATCAGTTTTACTGTGTTAGTGAGGGGCTACCGAAAACGAAACCCGTGCCGTCGCTGCCGTGGTCCACGTTCCGATCGGGTCTTACGTTTAATTCGGGACGTACCTTCGAGTTTCAACCTGACGACAGGGCAAATTTAATTAACGCTAATTAACTTCCTGCCGGATCGCGTTAAGCACACCCGGCGCGCATTCCCCCTCGGTGATCCGACGTTTCACGAATCGTCCGGTTCTTTCGACACGAAAGCAAACAAAATGTTCCGTTTTCTTTCATCACTTATTCGAGGTTTCTTTGGTGATTCATTAGAGTGATTCTGGAATTCATGTTACAGGATAGAAGTCTTAGGGTATTTACTGATTGTGAGTGTCACACAAACCACCCTGTTCAAAAGAAGAAAGTCGAATCTTTAACAGGTTGTACACCGTGGCGGTCACCGGTGACCTACACCCTAAATTTAATTTAATTAAATATGTAATTATTGATTGGCGTAAAATTCTGAGCAGACTTCATACTGAAACAATAGTGTAGAAACAGAAGAACACGACTGAGTACTCAAATCTTTTTTTTCTTTACGATTTATGTAAGAAATAGTAAATTATATTGTGTCTGATTAGGTATGGCTGTTTTCACTGTGGCGTTCAGCGTGTTGTCACTTTAGGGGCCACTTCATTCATATCTGGGTGACACATAGACTCAACCATCATCTATCTGATCATGAAAGTTACTGATATTATGGACGTAAGAAGGTAGACTTTATGATTATACAGGGTGTTCAAAACAATTGAGGTCAAACTGCTTGATATAGGCGTGCTGTTTGTTTAGCATTGTCACTTGCGTTATCGTACATGAAACGCATATTCTCCATTTCGCATAACTTAATTTTCCCCAAAGTATGGACATACGCCCTTTCAATAATAAAAGATACAATTGTTTTATTTTAGAATTACAATAGTGAGGCGCGTTTTCAATTCAAAATTCACGATTTGACAATTGCACGAACAGTCTGGTAAACACTGCAAAATGTGGTACACTTCTATTAAGGAATCTTGGTTGATATTTTCTTATGGAAGCCAGAGTATTTCGACAACTAGAACCATAAACGAAAATCACGTTTGCATACCGTTCGTTTGAGAATGCCTGCGGAATATTGATACGAAGTTGTACTGTGTACTACAATTTGGAATTAACGCAAGTTGTGTTATGACTCGAAGTACTAAGTGTATGCCGAGGAAATATATTAGATATTGTTGTAACGTCGTGATACATTAATATTGAATCTGCTATTTCTTTCTTTATATACAATGTATTTGTTAGAAGTCTCTAATACAGCGTTTTTTCACCTAGTATATTTATATAACATATTTTTTTACGTCTGTTCATAGAATATATTCGTACAACCTAAGCGTTTAATTCTGAGACACCCTGTATATTGAGGGACACATGCAATCAATAATATAGTAAACATCTCTTGAAAGAAATAATAAAATATTTAAATCGTATCTACATCAATACATCCCCCATCTTGTTTGATTACAAGTTGTACTAATTTTAACAATTTTGAAATTAATGTTTCGTAATGGTTTTTGTTGCAATATTATTGCACTTTTCAAGTAAAAGTGTCCACGTGGGTACTTCAGATTTTGGACACCCTGTTCGTATTTGCCAGTCTAGTTATTGTTCCAAAAGTTTTCTTAAAATTAATGAATACTCTAATATTTTTGATCGTTTGAGTATATCCAAACGTAGAATATTGGTGTTTTATAGAATGTTTCGAAAATCATAGTGCATACGGAAGGGATGTGAGTCTTTGTGCAAAACTATGTTGGAAATATGCAATAAATTTTTTTTTGTATGAAGTTTCGTTATCGAAAAAATCGAATTTGAATACTGTTTGAGTACTTCTGGATTTAACTACCAATAAGTTCACTAGATCTGCGATTCTATGGTAATTATATATGTACAGATTATTTAGTTTATAAAACAAAAGGTAAAACATCTCAAAGATTCACAAATTTAATTGAGGACCTATATTTGAATATTAAGAACTTTTTGTTTGTTTTTGTGCTTTCTGTTAGCCAGTTAAATCTAAACCTGCACCTCTTAAATATCGCGTATAAGCATAATGTTTTATAATTTTATAATATCGTGTATGAGCATAATTTTATAAAACTGAAAATTATTGGCACGAATCTTGATTTTTAAGATTTCGATATTATAATGGTAGAATCTAACCGAAAAATGTGGATATCGATTTTGGATAATATCGATTTGAAATCATTGCAGTGAATTTCGTCAGTAGTAGCACACATAATTCCCCCTGAGTATATTAAATTATTTAAAAAAGCTTATTCTGGATATGAAGGTCGTCCCTTATTAAACGTGGAAATAAACATGGATTTCTATATAAACTAAGAAACTCGATTTTTTGCTAATAGGACTCGATATATTAATGTTTTAGATAATAGTCAATTCAATAAAATGCCATATTGCAATTGTTACATCGACGTTATAGAACTCTTAAAATTTCAATCTGGTTAAGCGTATAAATCATCGTAAAATAAAAAAATATCTCCTCGCCCTTACAGCAGCACGGCACGGGTTCGTATAATTTATAATTTGTATATATTGTATTTGTTTTCGTTTTTAAATGGAAATTTCGCATTGTCCATCTATGTTATATGATTACGTAACGTACTGGCATGCGTGTTTTGTAACTAGCATGAACTATGCGATATTAATAACGCAAAATAATGTATGCACTGCATGATTTATGCAAGTCTGGCTGCAGTCATCCAATCACGGATTAAGCTTTTAGTCAAGTAAAATTTCCATATCAATAATTCATGTGCCGAAGCAAATAGAAAATTTCATAATTTTATGATGTATTGATTTATGAATATTTCAATAGAATTTGTTGACTTCATTTTATTTATGTTCTGCTCTATAGAAAATACAGGGCGCGTGTGTAGGATGATTCATAAAATGGTCTCCATGATTTTTCGCAACTTCCATAAATAAATAGTTCAAAGAGCCAATTTAATTATTTTGATTTAAATTAAAATTCACATGACTTAAAAGTTCATATTGGATATATGTTTGGCATGCAGGTTACGTTTCTGTAACTTATGATTGCACATTAAGTAGCTGCTTTAATTCTTATGTTATAAAAAAAATTTCGTAGAAAGATATATTCGGAGCAATCAACGTTAATATTTTGTTAATATTATATTTGCTTAAAATGCCAAGTCACCTTGACTATTTTAATGAAATATGGTATTTTCTATGTATTGTAATATTTGGTTATAGCTAAAACAAGGAAAAATTTAATGGTCTTTTGGAAGTGACATACAAAATCATAAGTACTTCGATTCAGTTAATGTAAACAAATACAGGTTTAAAAAATGATTTATGGTATAAACTAAAAAAAATTAAGCTAATTTGAATTATTTATTTAAAAGTAAGGTCATTCAAAGAATCATTAATGTCGTCCATTGATAGCAGTATTTATATTAACCTTATTCATGAATGTTCTGAAATTTTTATAGTATAATAGGAAGTACAAAGAATCTTGTGAAGTTCATTGCATGAATCACATTCATAATCGAATTTTTACCAACATTTCTGTTAAATTCGTAATTATTGTACAGAATAATTTATGATAAAAAGCAAACGTTTACTTCTTTGCAATAACAGAATTTTGGAAAATACAAATAACTCTGAGTTTGTGCAAGCTGACGGAGTTCAAAAAATTCTGAAGTGAGTATAAAACTAGTAGAATATCACTAAATACGTGATTTATATGATACTTGCAGCCAGAAGGAATGATAATAACATATACGTATAATAAACGCAATTTTACAGACTTTATGACACTTTTATTCGATCTGTCTGATAAACTAAATAATTTTTATATCAGATTCCTTCGTTTCCACATGATAATACTTCTCCAAACCGTAGGATATTTAATATAAGCTTATTTACTGCCTTTAATTAAACACGATTCTTAATTTTCAATCGACTTACGTTTCTTTTCTTGCAATTACATCAGGCAACATGCAACGTACGAAAATCAAGGTGGCTCATTTTTGCTACGAATTTACTGCCACAAAAGTTAGTTTAAAACAGTAAGGAGTCGTTAGAAATAATCCATCTCTTATTCAGTTAGAATTCTCGATATGGTGTGAATGGTGTTTTTTCAATTGAGTAATGGTGTAAATGGTACGAATAAAATGATTAAATATTGAAATAACATTGAACGATATGTTATAACAAAAAAGGAACGCATGATTGGCCTAGTATTTAAGGAACATATAATTGTGTTGCAAGGAATACCTACTATAACATCTTTGCTTATCAATTTGATACAAACTATTATCTCAACCGATTTATTAAATATATTTTTCGTAAAGTACTAACTACACAGAAACCACGAAGTGTTTATTTCATGCTTGCGATTTTTTTCTAGCCAATGAATGTACATATTGCATAATATAATCATTAAATTGTACTAATTGTAACATTGCCTTTGTTAAATGTGTAAACATTTCATTAGCTTAATAGAATGTTTCGAATAAATATTCTTGAAATTTGGAAGAATTAAGAAAAGTACATATGTACAGGGTGTCTGACCGGTTTCGAAAGAAATTTTACCAGCATACTCTAGGGCTAAAAACAAGACGAAAGTCTCGCATAAACATAAGTGTATAAATATTTTATTAAGGAGTTATAACAAAAATTTGAAATTTGAAGGGAGCAATAACAGTTTTATTTGAATACGACAGAAGGTAAGATTTTCTGTCGACATTTAAAATTTTATATTTGCTTTTATTTAATTGCAAAATTGTGTGTGATACATCTCAAATAAGCACTTATACAGGGTGAGCCAAGAAGGGTGGTACAATCGGGCAAGAGATGATTCTACATGAAAAGATAAGTTAAAAATGTGGAACATAATTTTTTCGTATATTGCTTCGCTTCAGATATAATCGAATTTGAAAACTTGGCTACACAACTCTGACTTAACGGATTCCATTGGACGTGACAATGTT
Organism: Macropis europaea; assembly: GCA_916610135.2. Taxonomy (NCBI): domain Eukaryota; kingdom Metazoa; phylum Arthropoda; class Insecta; order Hymenoptera; family Melittidae; genus Macropis; species Macropis europaea. Next base: position 9,798,615 of record OU744353.1, read on the forward strand.
AATAGTGACTAGTATTATTCACTATATTCTTCGTATACCATTCAAATTTTTCCTATCTCAAACCAAACTCGAGTTATAAACCGTTCCAAGTGCGTGGCTCTCCCTGTATATTCACTGGATGGCTTTAGTGGTTCTTAGCAAGCAACGAGTACTCGTTGACGGATGACAATAGTTACCCTTCGTATTGAAAGGGTGAAAAATCGATTGGCCGATATAGATCCAGTCCCTTAGCCCCCTAGGCTATCAGACCGTACACCTTTAGATTTTTATCTGAGAAGACTGTGAAATAAAATTTTCACAGTATGAAAGTAAATGCATGAATCGACATAGTTGAAAGAATTACTATTGCACTTGCCGAAATTCAAGAAAATTGTAACGAAAGATCTATAATAAAGTCAATATAATGTCGATAGCATCTACATATTGAAATGCAAGGACAGATACAACTGTTGTTCTTTTACATTTCATATTTTTGTTATAAATTATTAATAAAATATTTGTGGACTTATGTTTAAGGGGATATTTTTGTTTTATTTTTAGCCGTAGAATCTGCTGGTAAAGTGTGTACAGAAACTATACAAAACCATCCTGTACATTGTTAAATACATTCTCAATTATCAAATTTGAGCCGAAGTTATTTAAAACTTTTAATTTTTATCTAACTGCCAAACTGACGGACTAAATAATATTTATGTATCGTTAACAGTTGTAATTTAAATTAAAAATGAAGTGTTGCGTTCCGTGTGTTTGTCTGGGTTTATGATCGTTGAATTCTGATTTCTCCAAGATTTGAATTCTGCTCAATTAATTTTCCATTCGAAAGTATCGAGGCCGAGTGTTCGAATAGATTGCAACAAAGATAATTAATAATCTGTTAGGGATGTTAAGCTGTTGAATATTAATAACATGTGCGTTTTTATAAATGCCAAACATGATACTGTTTTATACTTTTTGCAGGTACTGACGATTGTTTGAATATTATCACAATCTTGAAGAAAATGTATTTGATAACGATGCGATGCGTCATGCGAATCATGTGAGTAACAAATCACAATGACAATCAGAAAGTATGAAAGAGACTGTAACTTACATTTCAACTGGCTTCGTTTGCGCCGGCACACGATGAAGATCACAACGCATATGATTATTATCACAAGTATGAGAACGACTGCACCTACGATGACTATCAGGAGGAGGTTTCCTTCTAACTGATGATACCAGGGTACATGACCTGAAACGAATAACGACAATTTGATTTATTTATTTGCATATCAGACAGTGAAGCATAATTTAATCAGTATAATTTTTAAGCAAGAATTATATTAATAAGTAACTATCTCTTTATGTTTTAAATTTTATATACCTCTCATGTTTTCTAATTTCGAAGGTCTTTTTTAATTTCTTCGAGGAGTAATTTATTAAAATTGAAAGATTTATGTTTACTCAGTTTCAATTTATAGCTATTAAACAAAAAAAAGATACTGAACTAATTTAGACATTTTTTAGGGAAGTAATGTGTAGCTTAGAGCAGTGATGGTCACCGGAGCTGCGGCCTTCCCCCACTTTAGCCATTCCCCTCATTTCAGTTCCCTCCAGTTTGCCCCTCGTTCCCCTTCGGATCATTGTTGTCTTAGATAACAGCCTATGTGAGGAGAATGGACCTAGAGTGGGGGAAGGCCGTAGCTCCGGTGGCCATCACTGGCTTAGAGTATTACTTCAACAGTAATAATGTGCGTGTAGAATGTTTAAATTTAACAATAAACTTAAAGGTATCCATAGGTGGCAGTAACCATAAAGAGATTTAATAGATCATAAAAAATATACATTAACCTCAAAACTGTTGGCAATTATACACTTCAAAAGTAATGAAAATATTTCTTTATATCAGAAAGTTAAATATTAATAATTTGAATAGCGTATAAGATAACATAATAGTATGCACACAATTTTGACTTAATGAAATTTACTGTTTCTTTTATGTATGTGAAGTTAAATACAAAACAGAGATCGAAATTGTGCAAATTTAGTTAATGGACTTGAAATGAAACAAAGTGTCTGAAACAATGAGTGAAATTCATGTCAGCGACACCTGTGAAGGGTTATAAATGCAAAGGTATGAAACTCGACGTTGATTGAGCCTTATCATATTTCTATTTTGACTAAAGACGTCTTTCTCGCGCTGTACTATATCCTGTTTCTCCATTACATCAATTTATATACACATAGAATATATTTCATTTTAACTTATGTAATAAAATGAATTTGAATTGAAACAAGGTAACTTGGTGTTTTAAATTTAATTTTTTTCTCGACTCAAGCAAGCTTTTTTTGGGTAAAGTCTAACTTAAAATGCAGGTATTGATGAGTATAAAAATATTAAACCTGAAGATTTCGAAATCATCGAATTTATGTTGTTTGTTTTACAAATTGTACATGAAGCAAACAAACAGGTTTAATGTGATTTATGTTTGATGTTGCTGTTGGATCGACATTTCTGCAATTTTTTTAAACAACACTAATTTTTAAAATGTCGTCAGAAAATTTCCTGTTTAGTGATAAATACTTTTAAAAAGTGGCAGCACTGGAAACTATCTTTTTAAAGAGATATTTCAATTTAAAGTGTTCGGTGGTTTTTGTCCACCCTGTATGTATTGATTGTAAATATATGCACATGTACATACATACATACATACATACATATACGTAAATAAGAATATTATGAATAATATTGCAGAATTGTTGGTGCAGTTTGTACTAAGTAAAATTAAATTTAAAAAATCATAAAGAAAGAACACTCTATGGGATTAATCAGCCTATTCAATTTATTTGATTTTACGGAAGCCTCTGTGGATTACTGCAAACAGTTTTTTTTTGTTCAATTATCAGGGAATCCAGGGTATTGTTTTACATATTGGAATTTCTGAATAGGTGGCACAATAACTCTGTGAAAATATAAAATAATTCCGTGCGGAATGTAAAATAATCTCAAATAATTCCTGATAATCCTCTGTTTTTCTACAGTGGTTATGCAAGCCATACTATTGAAATCGTATACTATAACAGTTAATCCGCGAATCTGTTGGAATTTTTTTTATACGAACAGTTTCTATTTCAAATTTTTATAAATTTTTTATTAGCCCTTTTTGGTACTACAGTTTAATGTTTACAGTACTTCTTTTTTAAATTTGTTTGTATATGTAATTATTAAATACTGAATGCAGATAATATACTTCCCTTTTGTATACAAATTGTAAAATAATCGAGACGTTTTTTCTAGCCTTACATCCCAAATAGGGTATTTAGAAATTAAAAGATTGTCTTACAAATCAGCCAAAATTACCAACTGAATTCAATCAAATTGTTATTATTTGTATATCCACATAAAGATTATTGATTTTTGGTGTTACTTTTTTATTACACTTCACGCAGGAAAGTGAGAAGAAGCTAATGTGTCTTCATAAATTATTAAAATATTTATGTATTTAACACTTCAGAAGAAAAAAATGGAGTATATTGTTTCTTTCACAGGTATTTTTAATCATAGGTATCATTAATCATTCTCAGCGGTACCATTAAAGTACTTGAAATGATACTTCACATTTTCGTTATCAATGTGAATTAATCTTTCGATAATAACATGAAAGGAATATACTTTTTTAATATTAGAAAAAATAATATCATAATAATGTTGCAAATTTTAATTCAATTTAAAATATACTAATTTTATAATTGTATTGTAACATTAATTATATATTATAATTATGCCCAACTGTTCCTTTGCAATAAATGGAACGTCATTGAACATTGATTCACTAAAACTTGTTTATTATATTTAAGATAATCGTAATTCGTAGAAAACTTACTTCGATGTCCATGGTGAGCTATAAAAGGAGAGAGCGTTTAAAATATTTTTCATTTATTCGCATCGAGTGTTTACTATAAAACATTGCATGAAATAATTATACGAGTTTCGGATTTCATGTGGTGTTTGGCTTCGTTTATTTATACATTTCGAATTTCGTGTATTTTCTGTTTCGTTCTTTCGTTGTATCTTTTCGTTATATTAAATTACATACTTCAACGTAGCCACTTCTACGAAAATTTTAATAACTGCTCTGCATAGTGTTTATAGTGGATTTATTTAATCTGTCGAGTATTCGTATTCCGCACGAAGGACTGTAGTTGTGGGAGAACAATGGAAAACATCCAAGAAGTCCTGGAATAAACGCGCGAATACAGAAATTTCGAATTTTTAGTCTGTGTAATTTTAAACTCTTGTTTGCACCAGATAATATTACGAAGATACTTTCGGGAATTTTAATAAATTTAATTTAATCATTTCACACTGGAAATTACAATATTTAACACTGGAATTAATTGGCTATAAGGAATTCATGGAATATTTTTTTATAACAAAGTAATGTGAAAAAGTTGCATCGTATTTTTTAACTCTCAACCATCCCTCATTTTCCCAACTTAATTTGTGCCTTGGTGTCTAATTGACACAATGGTAAAAAATCAATATAATGAAAACCTAAACAGTCAAATTTGCATATTCTTTTGTAGAAAAGGAAAATGAAATTTCTGTAGAAGCATATTCAAGTATAAAATTGTTCAGATTGTTTGCATCTTTTACAAAAAATAAAGTGATGTACGAGGCATATTGTTTTTTACATTTATCGCATTTTTATAAGAAAAGTGTGTCAAATAGACACAAGGGATGGTTGAGGGTTAAATGTAATGATAAACTGAATGAAAGTAATAATTTTTAATAATTCATTTCCACCCGGGAATTTAAAATAAAAACATTTAGGTAATTTGAATTTTTTTGATAATATTATATTATATAATAAATAATGTTTACGAGACCTTTTATGATTTTTACACCAACTAACACGATACTGAGTTTTGCGGAACCATTCAGTCGTTTGATAAATAATGTCGTTTTTCATCTTGTTTATATTTAATGTATTCTCACCGGTTGGTACCATATGCATAATTCATAATTTTATTTTATTTAATGATATATGATAAGGGACGCGATAATATTATTTATTAACAACAAGTCCTTTAGGTAAGTTTCGTTATTTGAAATTTACTTACAAATACGACATTACTTACAGAAGGACCTAATATAAATTTTCATAAACATGTCTGATAATTAACATCAAATTTAAAGTCGATTTCGTTAGTTAAAACGCTTACGAATCATTGAATATGTAAATGAAATTCATCACGAAAACTGTTCATTTAGATTTAGTCCCACCTCCTCGAGGTTTTGTGTTTGTTACTGAAGTTATTTAAAATTCATGTTTCGACCTAACTACATAAAAGTATAATTCCATCATCTCCCCGGTCCTTAGTTTATTCTACATTTACATACCACCCACGTGTCATTAACAAAAGTAGTTCGAATTTTAATTACGGGGACCTTAAATACATTATCTTTTAATCGAAATCGTATTACCCTCGTAAATTAAGAAATGCTAAAAAAATTCCTGCTCTATTATGCAGTCATTTGACATTTAAAATAACTGAGAAAAAATAATCTGACAGTTAGAGGTAACTGAGAAAATAAATTGGAAATGCAAATCGAGCAAGAATCGAATGTAGCCGAATGAATTAGAGCTTCAGATCTAATATAGATTCCGCTCATAGAGGGATCCAATTTATGAATTTCGATTTCACAGCTCCCATTGAATTTCTAATTCGGCAGAGAATAAATTTTATTTCAAGCAATTCATCGGTTTAATTGGTCGTTCTCCAATGGACACAATTATGCATGAAATTTATTCAAAGTAACGGGAGAGATGAACTGTCTGAAAGTAATTGTCTCTCCCCCGCTAAGAACGTTAAGTTCAAGCAGCATAATAATCGAAGTAAATTACTTGCGCATGCCATCCTTCCACAATTACGTAAACTAATTTTAAACGCTCGATTTTATACTCCATAAAATAATAATATAATTATTCCAACATTTCGTTTTATATACGTGTTGTAAACTTTCTTCGTTACAGTATCGCTTTACGTGTGTGTAATATGTTTAATAAGCGTAGGAGTAAACAAAAATTCATTTCTAACAATTTTCTAGTGAGATGATGTGTAGAGTGTCTATGGAGATAGCTCTGATATAATGTGGTTTAGAAAATGAAAAAGATTTATATAAATTAATTTTTAATGAATCAAATGGAAATCTGATAGTAAACCACTACATATTTGTATAATTGTTATTATTTCTTAGACGAGCTCTTTTCTCATAAACAATAAAATTTTGGGGACTACTTACACTTTAATTAAAATAAAGTCCTCAGTACCACATTGTTAATATTTATTTTTTTAAAACAAGTAACCAGCATTTTTCTGTGCTTAAAAAGTATCTATATGTGACCACAATGGAGTATAAAAAAAGAAATGCCCTTAGTCTGTGTTGAAAGAAACAGAAACTGTCTCTAATGAGATTCGTTAATTCTGGATATAATCATGTATACGTGTACCTAATGAAGTTTTAAAGTAATTTTTTAAACAATATTTACTCTATCTTTTCGACGTATCTTTTCATATATTGTTACTTTTTTCTGGGCTGCGTAAAAATTATGGAATACCCAGTATTTCGAATAAAATTAATGACAGTAATATAAAATAAAGATGGTATCATAAAATAAGAAAATATAGGGCTGATTCATAAATAACTTCTAGCACATCACAGACTTCTTTACTTTCTAAAAATTCAATTAGTTTACCTGCCCTACTAATTTTGGCTGCATATTTGATGGTAATAATTTCTAAAACGTAGACATGCTGCAGAATCACTAATAATCATCTTGTACTAAATCAGTAATAAATTTAAGAAGGCAAATCGGAAGTAATTTATGAATCAATCCAATATTTATATCTTCAATGATGTAAGTACATTTATAAAAATTGATCTTTGCATACGTGTGTAGATATGGAATATTTTACCATGACACAGAATATGCTATAATAAAGTACTTTCTGCCATGAGTTCGTACAAACTCGTTTTATGCTATCTGATTCTCTCAATACGCTGTAACAACCCCCGTAGACACCTTGTATGCTATGTGAAAGAACATTTGAAAGAGAATTTTTGCTATTGCGTTTCGTAAAAGCTTTTCTAAGCAGCTTTCCAGGCTTTTCGGCTTGCTCTCTCTTATACACGAATTACAGCTAGGAGATATAATATGAAAACCACGAGGGGAATGTAATATCAAGAGACGAAAAATGACCGCGGCGAAAGAATTCGTTTTGCGTAAAAATTCGCAGTATTACGGAACGGAATTTCCTTCATAATTAAAATGTTATATTTATAACTGGATTCTGGCATAATGTACTGCATCCTTACGATTAAAATATCCGAACGTACTGAATTCTAAACGTATATTTTCGACGAAGTTGCATCTCAAAAACTAAAAAATGTTATGATTCATAAAATAGATGAGGATATAATAAAGTATAATTAACAAATTTTTTTTTATATTTTTAGTGTTAAACAAACAATGTAGGAAATTATAAGAATGAATTTAAATAGCCCTGTTTAATCCTTTGAATACAGCGCATTTGCAATGAAAATCGTTCGTTGTGTGCTGTATAAGAATAGCCGAGTAACAATGCTTGTGTCCTTTTACTTATGTATTTTATTATGCTTTATTCTGTCCTTATCAGAAACGCTGCATTTATTGTTTATTTGTATGCTTTCATTTATTCACTTAATATTTACTTCTATCTTCTACGTCTGTTTTGGATTTTCGTATATTTATTATTCAGAACTGACAGCCACTTCTCGAAGTCATTATTGTGGTCGTTAGCACATAAGATGATACTTTTCGGGGGCGTATATATACGCCTCTGGCAGCGAGAAAGTTAAAGGGAATTTTTAATAGGCAGAAAGTACTACTGTAAGTCTTGAAACGTTTTTTAAAAAATATTGGGCACAATATAAAAATTCTTAACCCCTTACGTGTGCAGGACGGGTATATACGTCATGTGAAATCGCTCATATGTTAAATTGGGTAGTTTTATCCACTGTTTATTTATTGTGAATTGTTTAAATTATACGAGAATAAAATATGATAAGCAGTGCCTTACTAATGAAGAATTTATATTTGTAATTAATGAGTTATTTATTAGAATATTTTGTTATTATACTAGACTGATCAAAATAATTAGAGGATTACCCATTGGAGTCATTTATTGTTCATTAACGTGCCAAGTATGTGCTGTAAAAGCTCTAAAACCTGTAGATGGATTAAATTTAATGGCTGGGTCCCTTAAGGATACAATCATTAATAATTTACAGCAACAGTAAACTGACAGAAGGTATTATAATATTAACTACATCATACCTTTTTATTACCTGTATTCGATCGACTGTTAAAACTATTGAAAATTGTAAGAAAAACTTTAATGTACTTTCTCCTTTATGAAAATTCTTTACTCGTTTAAGGGGTTCATAAGGAACCCTTAAGGTACTACAGCTATGAAAGAAAATTAAATTTCTAAGCATAAACAATTCAATTTTTCACTGTATGATTTTAATCTACTTAATGACGCTTACTTAATAATTCTAGCAAACATAATTTACCTGTTTGCTTTTAAAAAAATTACTGACAAAACTATTTTTATTCATTTTTGTTCTATTCGATTTTATTCCATAGATTTAAAATAGGACATTATGTTGTGTCTGACTCGGTATGTCAGTTTTCACTGTCGCATTCTGCGTGGTAAAAACCATTTTTGGTACAGTGCCGTGTGCATTTTATGTAATATCGTGGGCGTGTGTACATGAGTGTGTGAGTGGAGCTAAACAGGCCTTCAGAATGTTCCAAATCTTGACAGGTACTGACCAAAATGCAGTATCATAACAGCGATGTAATAGAAGGGCGTGGTTGTTACTTATCTGTTAACACTAATGTGCGAATTATCGTTAATGCTAGCATTCGTTAGTTATTGTCTACATTAACTGGATCTTCCCGTTAGAGTTGAAAAATTAAAATGCATTCAATACTTTAACTAAATAATGTCCCAACTAACTACTTAATATGCAAATTAACTAAAAATTGTTAGATAAAGTTTGAGTTTGATTTGAAACATAAAAATTACCTACGGAGTACATACCTATTGTGTTGTGTTATATATTTTAGGGATGTAATTTGCTATCAACAAGCCAGATCTTATTGATTATTATAAAAAACACGTTTACTGTAAAAAAGAGAGAATATATGTTTGGGTTCCGTGGGCTTAGAGTGAAAATAATACTTCATTCGTACTTTAACGGCTTGAATCAGTTAGTGTTAACAATAGCCGGGGAATGTTAAGTTTAACGACATCTGAACATTAGCGTTAACATATATATTTCCTTTAGTTCACCAAGAGGGTAATCAATGAAACGTTTACTACTAAAAGGAAGCCAACATTTGCTAAAATTAGCTAACAACGATATATAATGAGTTCAAAAAGCTGCTATCCTAACCCTGATCACAAGATAAATATTTAAAAACCCCTACTTATTTTTCAGCATAACGAACACTGAAACTTTTACCTGAACTTACTGAAAGCTTGACTAATATGCCAATGATAAAACAACGTGTCATTAGTTGACAGTCAGCCAAGCTGTGCTGATAACATTGTGTCTATGTAAATGTAGAGCGACCCTGAAGTGTACATTTTTGGTGCCCGTACTATGGTAGCCGATTTTTGCTGCGACTGTGAACGTTATGGTTGCAACGTACCTGGCACATCACGCTCACAGGGAACCGAACGTCCGATGGAGTTGTTCGCAACGCAGACGTACGTCCGGAAATTTGTTACTGAGGTATCCAGTCGAATGTAGCTCTTCCCATTGCGCGTTTCGGCAATCTGCTCCAGCGTGTCGTTGTCACTCTTCAAGGACCAAACGAAATCGGTCTCCTTCGGGTTGGCCACGGCCGAGCAGACCACATAGTCCACGCCGTCTATCCGTTCTTTTTCCACGTGACACTCCGGCTTAACTGCGAACAAAAATTGTGCAGACTTGTCATTTTCACGAATACAGCTCAACTGATGGAATACTACTCGACTGATGCGAAAGCTTTGTCGGTTTTCAGTAAAATACTTTTTTTTCGATAGGAGCGCGTATGAGTGAACTGTGAAAAAAGTAGGTCGATAGTAAAATTTGTTTAAGAAAGTACAAATGATATCGACGTGATTCCTTTTATTTGCAAGTGTGTACTTTCACTGTTCGTATCGTTTGTTTGTTTTTTAAAGTTGACTGAGTGTTTTGACTGTTTTTTAAAGGTGGCACGTTATATGATTATTATATTTAGCTCTCAGTAGAAGCTGAGCATTTTCTTTCAATTACGTATTTACGTAATAATGCAATAAAAATTAGCGGTCTGTGAGACCTCCTATAGTAGTTGCGCAAGTTTCAACGTCTATAGTACTTAAGGGTTAAACAACAAGTGGTTACAAGTATGGTATTGTGAAGCAATATTCTTTATTTCCACTCTCATTTTAATGCCAGAACCTTACGGTATTCAGTTATAAATTTTTAAAAATTGTATGCGGCATTCAGCTAAGGCTGAAAGCGCTAATACGCTAATTTCATAGAAGGCAAAATTGTCAGACGTCTTCTTTTATCAGAGAAATCGCATTTTCCTAGGGTACGCTCAGCTGCAGGGACTTAAATCTCCCTCGGCATTTGAATGTCGCCCGAAACGGCAAATGTTTCTTTACTTACATTGAACATTCATGATCATGGAAATGTTCCGGCTTCCGTGACGATTCGATGCCTCGCAGTAGTAAGTTCCGTTGCTGCGTCTCGGTACGGGCATTTTTAAATCGAGAACACGACCTTCGACGATGGTATCCGTGGAGCCTTCCCGAAACCAGCGGAATGTTGGCTCCGGGTGCGCTTTCGCGTTGCAGTTCACCGTTTCCGGTATCGTGTCGACGGTGACGTTTATTATCTTCCTCGAAATCGTCATATTTTCCGGGGGAACTTAAACAGAAAATTGGAAAACGAATTACAGTAGGAATTTATGACGTGGAATGTACATTATAAACATACTTTGGACCGTTGCATAGTTTAGTTCTGTACAGCTATCAGCCGTACAGGGCAATTCCCGAGAAACAGGATACCTAAATGTCTCTGTTAGGATTGAAGATAGGAGAAAATGTCAAAGAGGAATGTTGTACTGTTGAAGGGGTTTCAAGTCTTACAGAACATTCAGATGCTTGTATTACTGCTGAAGATCATCATTTTGAATATTTTATTTAATTCAAATAAAAGAATTGCACACTTTATAGTTGTTATTGCTTGATCATAAGTTGCTGAGTCTAGGCCACTTTAAGGCATAGGATCATGTGCCATTGAAAATAGGGCGGGCTGAGAAACATAGTGGTGTAAATCAAAATGTTCAGGGATTGAGTTAATCATGGTTTTCGAGTCCCAGAAGTATCATTCTTTTGTATCATAATTTACAAACACAGACATGTATTAATAGTTTTCTGAACTTTAAACATGTTTTCATAACTTCAAAATATATATTGAGTTCTTTATAACAATAAACGCAAAACACCATCCTATGGAAAATAGCGTGGACTGATTGAGACCACTATGATTCTTAGCCTGCCATATGGTCTTGACATCAGCTACTACGCTATGAAGTTAAAAATATATGGTGCCATTTAAAAAACCATCGATACCTGTAAATAACCTCGAAGATAACGTCACTCTAAACATTTGCTTGTATCACAACATTTGTCCCCTTGAGCAATACAGTACGATAATTTTCCTCTTTGACATTCTCTCCTATCTTCAATCCTAACAGAGTTGTTTAGGTACCCTGTTTCTCGTAAATCATCCTGTGTATTGACTCGAACATGTCGCTTGCAATGACGAGATCTGTTTGAATGATAACGCTGCCTCTCTGTCAATTTTAGAATTTAACTGCACTTTGTGAGTTTTTCAATCACTTACAATTGAATTTCATTATAAGAGCCTGTTGCAGCGCAATAATAATCTCACGAAGCCATCGGGTCTAATTAAAATTTTGGAAAAGGTTCGAGTGATCAACTCCTGCATTCTGCAGTTGCATACCAGACGGACAACAAGTCCTACATAAATCTTTTGGATGCCTCTGAAAATATTATTGCTTACTGCGGTGGAATTTGTTTTATATTTGTTGTCTCGAGATTTATAATTATTGCAAACAGCCTTCTTTCATATCAGTTAAATGACTTAAGCCAATTTCAGCAATTACCATTTCGTTAAAACTGAAGACTAAGAGAACTTTGTATGTGTCTGTGTACATTACAAGCGACCATACCAAACCATAGTTACTTAATAAAATTAAGTCTGTTGAGCCGGTCACCGGTGACTTCCACGGCAGTCAACTCATTAAGCTACAGCAGACGCGAATTGAAACAAACGAATAACACTGAATTTAAAGCGAAACGCATTAATATGACAAAATATATTAATCTCAAAATGTTTGTCTACGAAATTCCCGGACACTAAATTCGTCCACAATAACTCGCGGGTACGTAGATTACGGACAATATCACTTGAATGGAATTTACGAAATCCAATAAAGCCCTGCAGCTAGGGATGCATCGTGGAATGGACAGTGCTGCTCAAAATTTGCAGAACTTACATTCAGCGTGAAAATGAATAATGCTGTTCATTCCAGGGCAGGCAATTTTTATTTCATCTCTAAAACTACAATACAAGAGATGTAGAGACTGGGCTTCTCAAGGTCACACCCTCCTCTTAACCCCTTGACGTACAGTTTAATTAAGATTTAATTGGTACAGTGAAAATAGAGCTGGTTTCTAATAATGCTTTAGGCAGAAAGGAAAATAGTAAACAAGAACGAAACCAATATACAACGTGTCTTACCAAGTTTGTCCATTTGGAATGTCATCGTTATTTCAAATAATAGATGAGAATGTTACTTATAAAAGTTGTAAGATATGAAGGAATACATAATATAGTATGAATAGTTTCTTTAGAGGTGGAGGAGTAGAGGACATCTAGAGGTCAATTTGGTTTTTTAAGTGGAATGTCTATGTTTTTAGCCTGGATTTCAATAGAACAGCGAATTCTGAGTGCAAAAGTACTAAGGCACATTTATCCTAAAACTTACCTTTCCTTAGATATTTGGCTTTGTTCATCCTATTATTCTCATTATGACACATGTTCGAAGTGTCGGCCATTTGCATCAATATAACGTTGTAATTCATACTATATTATGTATTTCTTCATATCTTACAACTTTTATAAGTAATATTTTCATCTGTTGTTTGATATAACGATGATATTCCATGTGGACAAAGTTGGTAGGACACCCTGTACAATTGTTCCATACAATTAAACAAAGAAAACAATGTATTTTTTACATCAAATTATTAATTAAAAGTGTTTCATTTTTTTAAATAGATGGAACGGCATTTTAACCCGTACCGTACCAGTTATGGGTTAAATAAAATGAAAAGTATGTTTCTGGCATAGCTCCAGTTTACTCCAAAGCATTAGAGGAGATTGAAATTTATTCGATTTTTGTGACGAGCCAGACTCGTCACATGACTCAAAGGGGTTATTTTATTGAATATTCTCTACTATACGCTCTAGCACACGATGTCCATTATTTTTCATCTTCATTCTAATTTTCAAAATGATAACCAGAGGACTTTTGCACGTATCTGCGTAAATGACAGGCTTCTTTAAAGTGTCTATTTTGGTATCCGTACAACAGTAGTCGTTTTTGGTTTCACTACTAAAATCCACAGTTAGTGAGTTAAATGAAACTTGTCTTCCTGTTAAACTACAGCAAACACAAATTGAAACAAACGAGCAATACTAAACTTCGTACTAGATGAACGTCTACGAAATTCCTGGACACCAAATTTGTCTAAAATAACTTACGTATGCGTAGGTTACAGACAATTTCATTTGAATGGAATGTACAAAATTCATTAGATCCGGCAGAATTCGGTTCGCTGTGAAATGGACAGTGGCTGCTCAAAATTTTCAGGGCTTACATTTAACGTGAAAGTGAGAACTGCTCAAAATTTTCAGGACTTACGTTTAACATGAAAGTGTGGGTTGCTCAAAATTTTCAGGACTTACGTTCAACATGAAAGTGTGGGTTGCTCAAAATTTTCAGGGCTAACATTCAACAGTAAAGTGAGGGCTGCTCAAAATATTTAGGACTTACATTCAACGTAAAAGTGAAGACTGCTCCACATTTTCAGGACTTACATTCAAGGTGAAAGTGTGGGTTGCTCAAACTTTTCAGGACATACATTCAATTTGAAAGTGAGGGCTGCTCAAAATATTTAGGACTTACATTCAACGTAAAAGTGAAGACTGCTCAACATTTTCAGGACTAACATTCAACATTGAAGTGAGTGCCGCTCAAAATTTTCAGGACTTACATTCAACGTAAAAGTGAAGGCTGCCCAACATTTTCTGGACTTACATTTAACATGAAAGTGAGTGCTGGCCAACATTTTCAGGACTTACATTCAACATGAAAGTGAGTACTGCTCAAAATTTTCAGGACTTATATTCAACATGAAAGTGAGTACTGCTCAAAATTTTCAGGACTTACATTCAACATGAAAGTGAAGGCTGCTCAACATTTCTAGGACTTACATTCAACATGAAAGTGAGGGTTGCTCAACATTTTCAGGACCTATATTCAACATGAAAGTGAGGGTTGCTCAAAATTTTCAGGACTTACATTCAACGTGAAAGTGAGTGCTGCTCTTCACCCCAGGTCCAATGCCGTTGCTGCTGCTCTCGCAGGTGAATTGGACGTTGTCTTCAACCCTATCGAGTTGGCCACTTGGCCAGGCGGTCAGGTTCCACACCAGGGTCGACTGGATGCTCTCGAAGTCGTTCGTTCGTGGATCGGGTGGATGAAAAACGTTCAACAGGAAGTATCGATTGGTTTTCGAGAAATCCATCGGTACACCGCCCTTCAGCCAGGAGATATTGCAAATTGGCGCACACTCCACCCAGCACATCACGCTAACATTCGGGGAATTGTACACGTAGCCATGATAAGGGAGCAGTTTCTTGATAAACGCTGGTGCCGCTATTGACAATCAAAGAACAAGTTTAGAGCATTTCCAAGCGACGATGGCTGACATTGTTACCCGCGGGGACAGATAAGGATGTTAGTTCTCGCGATGGACTGACAGGGAACTGGGATAATTTTTTCTTTCAAGAGATACACGGTGTCCTGTTAGTCACTAACTGAACATTCTATCTCGCGAAACGAGCAGGATTTAAATCAATTTTAGTGATATTAGCCCTAATGTGTTATTCTGTTCGACTATACGGTCAAGTTTTTGGATTAAAAATGACCCAAACGCATGGAACTCATATTTTCAAGTTTATAGTATAATGAGAAGAGTAATGAAACGTAGAAATAACCAGTAGCCTGTTTTATAATAGTTTTAATTATAGAAAAACAATATATTATGCCTGAATTATTTATTTATAACAGGTTTTACATAATAGAACCCTAGTGTGATCTTCCATTCGACTATACATTCAAGGTCTTCGACATATTGTTTATCCCAAATAATCGGGACATAAAACAGTTTTGGTAAAAGAATTGTCAGACAAATGATCAATGAGATAAAAGATAATACAGTGTTAAACATAATAAAGACGCTTGAGTAACGTAGATTTTAAAATCATTTGTTGTTTAAATAGAGTAATTATCAGATCATAAAATATCAGATTGGTGCAAAAGACATTTCACATGTTTATAATTCTCGATTGAATGAAATGATCGATCTTTTGAGACCTGGACATTACTTCTCTAGCTTAAAATGTGTATGAAGATTAATTTAAACAAATTTTTGTATGTGAAATTAAAGACAGTAATAATATTAATTTTAATTGTAATAATTTGTTTAATAAAGCAGGTTAGAATAGCTATTTGAAAGATTCTGACAGTGTTAAATACTTTAACTAAGCCTTTCTGTACTAAGCAAAAGAATAGTAAACCTGATCTTGAATGCAAAATGTGAGATTAATTAA
Source organism: Macropis europaea (assembly GCA_916610135.2). Lineage (NCBI taxonomy): Eukaryota > Metazoa > Arthropoda > Insecta > Hymenoptera > Melittidae > Macropis > Macropis europaea. The sequence goes on from OU744353.1 coordinate 9,814,669, forward strand.
TTAAATATTAAACAAACATGAATTGGTATTTCGAAGGCTAGAAAAATTAATATGGGCAAAATTTAAATATATCCACAAGTTTTTACCAATTTACACAATGCTTTCCATTCGTACTTCGTTAAAAAACTATAAAAACATGCAGTACGGCCATGTTTTACAACCAAACTGCGCCAGTGTTTTTTTTACGAGCAAAGATAAGAAAAAATCTTACATAAACATAAGCACATAAATTCTTCATTAAAGAATCGAATATATGAAACGTCGTTTATTTTTACGAGAACTGTGCGTACTAAAAGTTTACTACCCTTGTATCGAGGCACTCTGTTATAATTTTTGAAAAAATTGTACGCGTCATATTTTTATATTTACACAGGCGCGGTTTGATCGGAAAAACATCAAACATTCTATATAATATTATTTTATTCTTTCAGTATAAAGTACATACATACTAGACAAGACTTCCATTTTATTGCGAAAAAATTATTATGCTTCATTTCGAAACGAATATAACGCAGCACATGTTTCTACATGTACATTCAAATGAAATACACTGCTCAAGATACGAATCATTAATTTAGATTCAGCACAGAATTTGCTATCGTGCTTGTAACAGTACTTCCTGTTTAAATTACAGAAGTACATGTGTTTGTTGCATGAATGGAACAGTTAATAAGAAATGTTGGATTTCATTTTCAAGTTGGTGCAGTTTTCTACAGAAGCACATTTCTAAATAACTGCAACGTGATATTTTAATTACTTAAAAATCTTTTACTGGTATACGTATGCTGCAATACAAAATTAATTTTATTATGCATGTGAAATGGCTTTTCACTTTGATCTACGTGAAAATAAATAAAAGATAAATATTCCTTTCTACCAAACTGTTCAAAATGATTCTTTGAATTGCGAATAATTTAATACACTCCTACTAACACAAAATTGATTTTTGTTATACATGTGAAATGTCTTTGGTTCACTTTGATCAACGTTAAAATAAATGAAAAATAAATATTCATCTCTACCAAGTTCTTCAGAATGATTTCTTGGAGCTGGAATAACTTAGTACACTTTTGCTAGAACAAAACTTCCGCAAAATAAACACTTAACCGACGGAGTATAGGAGTTCTTCGTGCTAGTCAGAGTAAAACATCGATCTACAGAAAATTATCTAGTGCAAATCGTATGTCCCCAAACGATTTAAAATCTTTAATATAACCAGGGTTAATAACCTAGCATTTGAATTAACATGTTGAGTACCACAGTAGAAAATCCTTCATCTAGTCAGACACGAGAAAATAGCTTTTAACACGTTGAATACATGGAGTTATCAGTGACCTGCGTCACTTATGTGATTTATTTAAACAGCTGTTGCGTTTTACAAAACTGTAGATAGCATTAAGAGCGAGACAATAATATAAAATACAAATAATGCAATCGATTTGTTAAAATCTTTTTTGTTCTAGGATTTATAGTAAAAACAGTGAAGTATATAGCGTCTGACTAGGTATGGAAGTTTTCACTGCTGCAGTCAACGTGTTAAACCTATATGTACAAAGTTATTTGTTTTTACTATATTTTGAGCAAATTTAACATTGAAACACTAATATACGTATGCGTGTACAATACTGAGCAATTAAACATTTTTATACGTCACGATTTATTTAGGAAAGAGAAATTTATATCGTGGCTGACTAGTGATTGCTGTTTTCACTGCGGTAGTGTTATCACATAGACTGCCGCAGTGAAAACTGTCATACTTAATCAGACGCCATATAATTTACTATTTTTCATATAAATCGTAAAGAAAAAAGAGATTTGAGTACTCAGACGTGTTCCTCTGTTCCTACACTTTTGTTTCAGTATGAAGTTTGCTCAGAATTTCTCGATACTCAATAATTATTTAATTAAACTGAATTTGAGATGACCGACGCATTGAATTTTATTTCACTAAATAATTCCTGCGTCCATTAAAATTTTGCATGGAATTAATATTGTATTAAGAATAGAAGATCAAGTCTGTGCAATTAAATAGTTACATATTTTTCTCTTCATGATTTGGATTTGAAGTCGGATATTATAGTATGTCTAACCGGGCATGGAAGTGTTCACTGTGGCAGTGAACCTGTTAATTAACATATATCGTTGAATAAAAAAATGTTTATCTATTTGACAATACACTTCTCATTTTATACTATCATCGTAACATAAATGTTACTCAAAATTTCATATGGAAAATTAGTCACTTGATGAACTTAAAATTCATATGTGGGCCACCGGTAGTACATGCGACATTCAACGCGTTAAAGTGGTCCTTCAAATGTTACTTTTGTTATTTTTTCTATAAATGATTCTGCCTATAAAAGCAAAACTATTCGTCCCATCGTGAAAGTATTCATGTGGAATTATGCAGTTATACGATTCGGGGAATTTGGCTTCCTTCGATTTACTCGAGCAACTTACCAGACACGTCGACAAAGGTTGTGGCTGGGTCGCCGTCGCCAGCGTCGTTGTAAGCCAGACAAGTGAAGTTCGCCTCAGTTTCCAAATTAACTGATTCGATGGTGACGGTATCGCCAATTACATCTGGAAGTCTGTGAAGCCCCCGAAACCACTTAAAGCCAGACACCGTTGGCCTACCTGGGTCCAGGACCAAGCACTTGATGGACAAGTGTCGCTTCTTTATCACCTGCTTCGGCTCGTACGAAATCGAAGCTGGACCAGGTTTATCTGTCATTTTTAATGCAAAAAGAAAATTGTTATTTATACAAGTTCCTTTATTGAAATCAACGTATAAGAGAACCTCGATTATCCGAAGATGGCATTACTGGCACTGTATACTTAATTTTATTCCACTACGTATTTTATATTCTAAAATAAAATGATCATTTTTATGCAAAATATAGTTACGACGTGAGTCATTCTATTACTTATTACAGTTTGGATAATCGAGGTCCTACTGTATTTGAATTTTCTTTTAAAATTAATTAAAATATCGAAATCTTTTTTTTACAAAGGAACATACAGTTTCCAGGTCACCTTAATTATTTTAAATCGAGCCAAATTTTGTTTAACCATTTGAGGATAATTAACGTATATGTGTATACCGTGTGCTACAGGTCATCGTACTGGTTTAAGCACAGGTGTTTATTGTACGCTGTAAACCTATGTATTCGGATGAATTGTTACGTCAACTCATTTTGTTAAAATATACATATTTTGTCAGATACTTTACAATTTCAGAGTACTAAAACAACTGAACAATCGACATCGTGCACATTATTATAATTAAATGTTCAGTTCAACGCGTTGTTCCACCTCGGAAAATTCCAGCACATGGTGCACGCTTTCCCCCGAAATTTTCTGCGCTCAAATGGTTAAATACCTACAGTTTCATTTTGGAATGATGAACTAATGTATATCGGGTGTTTTGTTTATTTAATCCACTTTAATATTTCTGTTATTTTTTACGGTACTAAAACGAACATGGTGGTAAACAATGTTTACTTCTAAACTACTTTTTGGCAAGTTTCTAAGACCTTCGATGTTTTTTAACAGTAAATCAGTTTCTATCTAAACGTTTGATAGTTAAGACAGTCATCAGGATGGCTTATTCTAATATCGAGTGGACAGATATTCACGTCATCTATGGACGAGCTAGCAGAAACTGCGGAAAAACGGATAGAAACTGATTTGTCACGACATAAGCTGCCTTCAATATCAGTATGACTTGCTCTACTACAATATTTACAGAAAAGTGTTGACAGTGCTCGTAATTCTACGTGTGATCGTTATTCATATCAAATTTCAAAGTGAACAGAAAGTGTTTATATCTCGAAAGGAAGAGTTCCTGCTCTCTGTTCCTACTCTCACTGTCTATAAAAGAAATTTGTTCAATCTAAGCGATGCGTCTGAAGTTTTCCAATAAATCTGTTACTATAAATTTACACAAGTATAAAGTATATTCAGTTCAAATTTTAAAAAAATTTAGCAATTAATAACGAAAATGTTTCGTTCATAGAATTATAAATTTCTTTTATAGACAGTAAGGGTACGAATACTTATGGGACTGACTGTATGTTTATATAACCTTTTTTCGTCCTTAAGGAAGGTAGAATACGACAGCGAAGTTTGGCCATCTACTTCTGAAGCACTCTGTATAATATTTTAGCGACATTCTTTCTGGAACACCCCGAGACTCATCAAACAACGAGATTCCTTCCGTGAATTTTTAGTGGGTCAAAATAATTGAAAGCAACGGGCCGTGAAGTTTCCAGGTGTGGAATCAGGGCAAAAAAGATTGGATCAAAGGATTAAAAATTAAAAGAGCTCACAATGGACTATGACAGGCGCACTCGGTGAAAGTGGTCCCCAGCCAGCGTCGTTTCTGCCCTCGCAAGAGTAGTTCCCGTGAAAGGAACGTCCTACAGCTTCCAGCAGAAGCTTGCTGGGATCGATATCGCAGAATATTAAAGATTCCTCGATGGTCGTAGTGGTATTCCTCGTGCAATCCGGAAGTTCTTTTAGCAGGTCCCCGTCCAAGTACCATCGGACGGCGGTCAAACTTGCTGGATTTCCATCGCTAACCTCGCAGGTCAAAGAAACATTTAACCGGTCGGCCTCCTTCACGGGGGCCATTGGATCCATCACCACCGTGACTACTGGTTTATCTGTTGACAAACGAACGACAGGAAAATGGAATGATTAGTTACGATTGAGATTTATATTCTTATGGTTCCAAGAAACTTATGAGTAACTCACAAACAGATCATCAGTTTCTTATGGTTTTACTCTAATCCGTTAGTTAGGGATCAGAGACAATTGAGGAGCTTTTTTGGAAAAAGGGCCTATAGGACAAAATGAAGGGTAAGGAGGAAAAACAGGAAACGTCCATTTTTATTTTACAGTGTTCAACTTGAACAAAAATTGAAATAGTGTAAAATAATTATTTCTATGCTTATTTTTCTCCTGCTGCTTAAATAGAGTATACCCTCATCTTATAAACAATACAAGTTCTCCACTAGTGGATTAAAGTATTAAAAATTGATTTTCTCAGCAAATCTGTTTTGTAAAATTCCTTCTTTGTTCCCCTTACCCTTCGTATATTATTTAAAAATTTTAATAACTTTCTCAGTTAAACATAGTTTGAGTATTTAAAGAGACCTGTCATTTTCTGTCTACTACAGTGTTACCCCTTTACAATTTTTTTCCGTATTTGATATAGTAATGTGACTTTCAAAATTTAATAATTTCTTTTAATCAATTTTAAGATATCATCAGAAGAAACTCTACGTATCAATTCTTCAACCCTTTAACGCAGTGATGTCCACAGAAGCTGCGGCCTTTCCCCACTCTAGGTCCATACTGAACTCAAACGAGGGGAATGGACCTACAGTGGGGGAAGGCTGCTGCTCCGGTGGCCATCACTGCTTAAATGGCTGAGCACATTTCAATTCCACACTGTATTGTATTATACTCTAAAAAAAAGCTACAATGTCGGAATAAATAAGTGTCCTAAAGAATAAATATCAGAAATAAAATCAAGAAACGAAAGAACATAATATTAACGACAATCTTACATATTCTCATCCGAGACATGCCAAGAAATTGCAATTAATTCATGTGTAATATACTGTACACAGTATTTAATTTATTAATATAATTTAAATTAATTTACTGTTAAACCTATCATAATGTTTAAATCTAAGAACCAGACTTATTTTGTTAAATAGTTTATGTAACAAATGATTATTCCTTTTGACTTATTGCACAATCATCAAGAATTTTTCCCTCATCCTACATATTGATCGATGAAATGGAATTATTACAAATCTGTGTTCAATGGGGTATTTCATGTATTACAGCCCAATGATTAATTCTACAGTTCAATGTTACTGTTCTTTTTGTATTATTGTATTTTCTCCAGTATTTTAAACGTTAAAATTATTATAACAATTATTGTCAGAATACCTTAAAGACATATATTTTAGTATTAAGTGTGAATGGCGAGCGGAGCTATGAAAGCCCCTGGAACGTCTACAATCATATTATTGTAAATCTGTGTCTGTATATCGTTAAGGTTCAGTGAACAATCATTATATTATTATTATTATTAACTCTGCAGGACATATCATTGTTATTATGTATCCTTATTTTAATACCTCGAAGATCGTGTTTCATCTACACTGAAGATTACAGTTTACATGAATAGATCTAATCGTTTTCAGAAAATCTTATCCTTTCTGCTTTGATTTTAGAACCAGCCTAATCTTTCACGAAAGTGAACAGAGCATCCAGATTTATCGTCAACCTATTCAAACTAAAAGTAGTCAAGATTTCTGTCATTCTAATCAGGGTAATCGAAACGGGGAAGAAGAGCATGAGTAGCCTGCGAGATTTCGAGAACAAACTTCAAGGAGGATTCGATCAGCAGATTGATAGGAACAATTTTTCTCTGTGAACTAATCAAGATTATAAAAAGTTCAAAATAAGAGAATCGGGGAAGCATTTGGAAAGTTTTCTCGAGAATCGAAGAGAAACAAGAAAACGGAATAAAGGAGCGGTAGGTTGGTGAACTAATTTTCTACGTTTGTATGCCCGGCTCGTTCCGCGGATACTTCTCGCAAAATACAACACCCTCGAGCGGTATTAAGCCGGCAATTAGAATTTCATTGTATAGTGGCAGAGTTTACGGTAACGCAGCGTTAACTTTTTGGAAAGTGGAATGGTTGACCCGATAACCGACCAGCAGTAAGCTTATTTAATCCACAGTGATACATTACGGTTTCTAGGGTGTGCTCGAATTATTTCGATTAAATTTCATTTGTATTTTTTTCAGGACAGTTTAACGCTTTTGCTGTGGCTGAGCTGGACATGCAGCTCTGTGTATAGTTTGGTCGCAGGTTGCAATAAAAAGCACTAACAGGCAGCATTTTATTAAAAATGATGAAGTATTTGTCCGACCACCTCCTGGAGATATACTTTAACACGTTGATTGCCATGATGGTCACCCATGACCGACACCTGAAATTCTATTTCATTAAATAATTAATAATTCTTATACAATTTTGGAACAATATTAATACTGAAGTAATGGTATAAGGCGATACCCATGCGTTCAAGGAATAAAATATTTTTTTCTTCGAGGATTTATACTTGAAATAGGACGTTATATCGTGTCTGACTGGGTATGGCAGTTTTCACTGTGGCATTCAACGTGTTTATATAAAAAACAACCAAACTGCTTTAAGTATGAAATATTCACAGTGGTCCTCAGGGCACGCGAGAGAGAGCCACTATAGTGGCGTTTCGGGCCAGATGGTCGTTCAATTGGAAGCCAATATAGTGGCGTGTAGCATCAAAGAGTTTCCATAATTTTCATAAAATTAATATTGATATTTTTTCGAGTAACATAATCATAACGTATGGATCAAAAGATATTTTATATTTGGTAAACTCATGCTGAAACCAGTTAACGAGTTATTTCGATTTTGCATTTTACTCTAATCGCATGTGGATGGCTTCTAAAACTTAAAATGATTCAGTTTAATTGTTACGTTGTTGCTGTAGAGTTTTATAACGATCTGTAACAAAAGTATGCATAAAAAAAATAAATATTAAAGTGAGAAGAAAGATATTTTCATTTGACTTCATTTTTATTTAAATTTATCAGCATTGCACAATTAACATTCTTCTTGATGTACAAAGCACAGTACGCAATTAGAAGTTTTATAAATTTTTTAATCAAGGAGATAATACAATTAAATAAGTCTCATAACGTTGAATAGTCGTCTAGCGTTAATAATTTTGTTATTCACGTTAATTCAATATAATTCAATTCTTGCATTCTTGTGAAATTAAAGTGAAAACAAATAAAACCTGAAAATATAAATGGAAATAACAAAACTTGATGACAAATTTAATAGGAAGTACAGATAGACTTAATAAATGCAGAATAAATAATATTGCAATACCATTCCTGAATAAGGTAGATTTGATTATTTTTCTACAAGCCAACGAACAAGTACAAAAACAAAATAATTATTTTTTACATTACTGATTTATATCATGAAAGCCGTCAATAAATGTATAAACATACCAAGAAATTAAAGATACTTATGATAAGGACAGGTAATATTCTATAAATAGTAATTTATTTTTATAGTTATCATATTTATATTTTCATATTTATTATAGTTCTTTCATTATTCATTTAGGGGAACACGCTTATTGTTTCTATATGAATACATACAAAGACTGACTTTATTTTTCCAATACCTACTCATGACCAATATTCATGAAGTAGAACCAATTAAATATTTATTGCTTCTTCATTTAATTAATAAAGATGCGTTTGCTGCAATAGTGAATTGTAATTTATTTACTGTTATGATTACGGGCAGATTATATGCATTATATAGAATTTACTTAAGCAAGGATTCTAATTAATCGACTTGTGATCAAAGTATTCCGAAATGTTAGTTGCTTTAATAGTCGAGCTGCGTTATAGATACTTATATGTATTATATAATGGGATAAACATAAATCAATAGAGGTGCACTCTAAATAATGGGGGGAGTATATTAATTGGTTGACAGTCGGGTAATTATGAGGTTCACTGAATCGTCGAATCACCTCCTTGATTGCAACAATTATAGATTATTACCTGTTTCATAACATATTTCGTTGTCAAAGATTGCTTAATTTTGTCTCTGAACGTTATAATCATTAAATCCAAAATGTTTGATCGATTCAGGTACGCAGTTTTGCCATCCTAAATCATATCTGATCGTTGCTAGAAAAAGGGACAATGGAGCATGATTAGTAAAAGCACTGCAATTAATTAAGTATAAAGTTCAAGGACAAGGTTCATAATTAACATTTATATACTATTTCTGGAACCGGTGGAAGACATGTAATTACAGTCCCAAATTTACATACATATCATAATATGCACGTGTAGTCATAGAAAGTTTATAAATTATTTTAAACACATTTTATGCACAGAAATTTATTTTTTTTAAAAACAAGAAGAATTGAAAGTTACCATGATTTGTGATTGCCACAAATTGCATTATCAAGTAATGCTTAGTTTGCGATTATTATACTAAATAACAACATAACTAGTGTTAACACAAAACTTTGATGAGTGCCAAACATTGTTGTTACATCCAGCCTGCTACTGTTTTCATTATATTTAATATTTATTGCCATAACTTTACAATCAAGCGTTTCTGAACTAATATTTGTATAATGTTCATTTCTAGTTTTCGATATACTTTGATCCTTCAACTTTGCGACACCCTATTCAGCACTATTAAATGACCTAAAGAAAAATATGTAGTTCCATTTAAAAAAAACAATTTGTCCTTCAGATCTTTCAAAATAATAATGTAAAAAAATTGATCTTCGCCAAAAAATGTGCCCCTTTGTACTATGCAATTTTTATATAAACAATTTTTTTGTATCTCCAACACGTTAGGAAATAATGGACTGTCCACACTTAACGCGAACACCCTGTATATACCGTGTCATACTGTTTTTCCTTTTTCATGTCTACTACCCTCCTTGTGTTTGCTAACTCATGCCCATTACGTAGTATTTTTCTTACCCATTATCTTGTCACTCGTGACGAATTAGATGTAGCACGGTATTTGTCAAAGGGATAGGGGCTGAAGCATGGGTCAGCCTCTAATCTTTCGGTATGCCCTGTCTCAGTGTGCGAGACTAGGGAAGTTGTGTCCTTGACCGGCCAAGTGAAGGAATTTCCACCATACTTTGTATGGGCTAGCATTCCTCTACTATGAAAACGGGTGCATGGTGGACAAGTTAGGGTGAAAATCATCCTAGCTGCGCTAAAGTCTCTACTATGTCTCTCAAAATGATACAAAGTCTTTGCACAGTTTAACTTGAGTTACAGTCGACTACAGTTCTGTTCAGCGCATTTAGGGTATTTATGAAATACTAGCTGAGGTACCCCTTCTCGTGTGGGCAGTCCTGACGTTAGGAGAAGGAGGTGGAGGGGAGGAAAGTCCTTTCTTATTGATAGTGGTCATCATGCTATAAATAGAAAGTGTCTGTCAAATTTCAGCTTTCCAGGTTCAGTGGTTTGTGTGTATTTAACACACTTTATTTTATAATATAGTTTAAGAAGAATTTCGAATCCTGCACCACCCTTGAAGTTGGGGTGGTACAACACAGTTTGTTTTGAAATTTGTTGATGTAGAATGAAAAGATAATCTTCTTGTTAGATATGTGCCAAGTGTATCTAATTTCCAATAGTTCCAAATATATTTATTAAAATATAATTAGTGTTCTGTACTTTAGTCTAAATTTCAATCATAAATAACCATGGAATTTTGAAAGAACATGCTAAAAGAAGAATACAAATTAGGAAGCAACTTGTAGTAACTTTTTAGTAATAAACAGTTTTATAGTAATGGCGGTGGGTGGATGCGGAGAGTTTCTTTGTTAATGAAATTAAATTATTATCTCTTTGGATTTCAATAAGTTTCAGATACTCACAGAACACAGAAACTTGAACAATGTCCTCAGAAACGGATGGCCCAACATTATTGTCCAGAATGCACTGGTAAGTACCCATGTCAGCGGCTGTTGCGTTCTTCACTGTAAGGGCTGTTTGCTCGGTGATACCGCCCTCATAGTGGTCGTCGGTTAAATTCATTTTTTTGCCGTCCCGTAACCTAAATAATCAAATAAATCGCATATATAAGAACAATATCATTAGTATTACGCTTGAAGAAATAAGTCTATTATGTAGCCAAATGTAATTACATAAATATGTAACAAAGATATTTTTCTGACTCGCTGGCTGCACTGCAGCTTCTCTGAGATATCTCAATATTATTTTCAATTAATTAATCGGTAACATACTCGTTTGTCATGTAAAATGGAATTTCATTGCCCTTCAATGGCAATTATTGAATTTTTCAGTGATATTTAAATTTAATGACGTGCCAGGGGACGTATTGGTATTATGAATAGTTGTGTCATTCGTATCTATACAAGGTTTGGGTTGGTTTTCACATTTGACGTATGATTACGATGTAAATTGTTGTGTTGACGTGGTTATAGTATTTTGGAGCCAAGTCTTGTACGGAATGTCGCAAAAATTGTTTAATAAGTACAGTACCTGAACACCCATAGGTGTTTTTCGCACGGAGTAACGTATGGAACGCCTTCAAATATTTGTAACACTTAAAGGATCAATTTTACAATTTATATTGATTAATGTTTCTTAAGGACGACATAATTCAGAAGTCTTTGACCTTTTTTTTACACCTTTGCCCCCTCTTGAAGCGTATTGAAAAATAGTAATAGCAATAGCTGTATTACAGAAGAAAATTGTTTATAACTCAGACATTGATTCATTTACTGGACAGTGTTTATTTTGTTTGATGAATACTATCAACTCTGTAAGCTCTGAATACTTTTCTTAAGTATTCTACATATTCAGTAGGACGATAGCTCTATACGCTTGCGAGAAAGTATCTGGGGTAAGCCATATGGCGGTGACTTACGAAAGTAACCGTTCTGTAAGATACTTATGGTATATTAGAAATGTTAGTAATACGACAACTGTCATAAACTTGTACATTTATATCTTACTATGGATGTTATTGTATAGTTGTATTGATTATTTAATAAATTTAACTCATTCGCAAACATTGCAGACTTGCTACGTCATTCAAAGAAGATAACGTTCTTCGGGTCACTGATTTGTTGAAATTTTGTACAGTGGCAATGCTTCATATACAGTAGATTGCTTCAAAGTTGTAGAACAAACTCCTCAAGCATTTTTGATAAATTGAATCTCGAGAGTTTAACTAAATTACTTTCGACGGTAGAATATCGGCTTTTCACGCGCATTCCATGTATTCGTCGCACCTCTCTTTTTTAGAACCCTTTTTCAGTAGGTTAAAAACTTTTTCAATTTTTTAGTCAAATGAAATTAGAAAGTCATTATTATCGTACAGAAAAAAAATATGAAGATACATGTGTGAGTATGTAACATAGTACAGTATTACATGTTGTATTTCATATACAGACTGCGGATGTTTATGCAATTTGCTATATCCAAATTGATGAACGATGGACATTTAATAACTCAGCAGAATAAAAGTTATATATTTTAGATATTTCAAGGAGTAAATGCTGTCTTGTTGAAGATCCACTTATTTAACTGCATTTACATAGGAAATATGGAAGTCTAAAAATATATATTTGCATAAACATCCGCAGCCTAGTTATGTATTTTATACAGGGTGTTCGAAAGAAAACCATTCAATATTTATATGGTACATAGGACACACCATATTGAGTAAAAAAAACCTTAATAAACATAGGTCGAGAGCTCAACCGTTTCCGGGTTACAAACATTTTTTTATGTTAGCATCATGATTGACTTATTGGCTTCTACGTGTCGCATATGGGGTTTATCGATGTAACCGAATCCAACAAGCTTGTCAAATAATTCGACAGAGATCAGGAATTTTCGAGAGAGTTCGCGACTCTGTCAGAAGAAGATGCCAAGCATGTATGAAAATGGAAGGAGGACATGTGGAACACCTTCTGTAAATATCGAGAAGCCAGTAGTAAGTCAATCATGATACTAACATACAAAAATGTTCATGTCCCAGAAACGGTTGAGCTTTCGACCTATGTTTACTAAGGATTTTTACTTACTTACTTACTTAGTGTGACCTATGTACCATATAAATATTGAATGTTTTCTTAGAACACCGTATATATTATATAAAATATTATCATCGAGTCATTTGTGTAATTATTTTCATCCTACAATATTATTTCATTAGAAAATTGAATCAAGAATTTACAAAAATTAAAACGCAAAATAAGAAAGTTAATTTATAATAGTCATTAAATATTTCTGACACAATTCCTCAAAAATGCCTGAGAGTTTGTTTCTCCAATTTTAATACAATACCCTGTATATAAAGTACCAGCACTGTTCAAAATTTCAACGAAATCGATAACGAAAAGGGCTCGCAGCCTCCTTGTCGATCACAATAAATTTACATAGCTCAAACACTGTTTCGCTTTTGTCGAATGCATAGTTGGTTGAGAACTCAATTCAACCTTACATCGAGGGTGTACAATTTTTGTGTGTCAAAACTATTCCATAAAAATCGCTACAGAACGGAAAATAGTTTACAACCATGAATTCGCGTTGTCGGTGGTTGTTTATGGCACCTATCGTTCAAGAATTGATGACCGGCGCGGAGCATAAAGTAGCTATTTAGTATTTTCGTGTGTAATCACGAGCGTTTGTTTAGTATCGCCGTGGCTCGCAATTTTTTACGAAATATTCCCCCGTGACGGTGACGCCGAGGACCGAACTCTCGCAGCGCCGTTACATGCATCAGCGTGAAATATGGTTTTTAGGGCGAGCTGCAGAAAAATATAATAAATCATTCCGATGGATTCACACCTTTTTATTTTGACGTTTCGAGCGGCGGTGTTGAGTGCCGTGTACGTGGCCACTCTAAATCCCGGCATTCCGTGTTCCACTATTACAAATACTGATCCTGTCGTTTGATAGCGCTATGGAATTTCGGAAAGGCGAGGGGGGTGAATGTTTATTCGAGATGTGGTTGATTCCGTTGCACAGTGGAATTTCGATATACAGGGTGGTCTGAATTAGACGACTCAGCTGTGCCAGTGTGTTTCGTGAATTAAAAGGTTTTTTAAATGCAGCTTCATTTGAGTGTTATGCAAAATTTTTGAAAATTATGAAGACAATAACTGGCTTGGTATATTTAGATTTAACACCAGAGCTACCGGCGATTAGCATGCACCTATTTCATTGAAGCGATCAAAATAACATGTTTTTAAAAAGAAATATGTAATTTAATGAAAGAATGTTTATTTATATTTTGCATTAGCTTTATTCGACGTCAATTCAAAGTAATTATAATAAATCGTACATAGTCAAATTGCAAACCAGTAATTCTGACTGTCTTGGTAGTTGTAGTGTTAAATAAAAGAGTACTGAAGATTTATCTTGTTCTTGATCAGAGTGTGTTTAATATATGAAATCTTCGAAAATGAACAGTATAGCTTGTAATTTTTAGTGTTAATGACTGAAAGTATATTTTGCAGGGTCAAATTTTAATAACACGCTACAACTGTTCTTAACCCTACTGCGTTCTTCCCTTTAACTATACAGACAAGGTATTTGCGGCAGACATGCCCCGAATGTATGAAACTCAAATTTTCAACTTTATAGTATGTCTAATGAGAGGACTAAGGAAATATAGAAATAAGCAGTCGCATGTATTACAATGGTATCATCGTGAAAGTTTTTTAAATAAATGAAGACTCGATGGGTCAGAAAAGACCCGAATACCGCACTATGGTTAAATTGAGAGTACATGGGTATGCATTTCGTTTAGAATTTCTGTAATGGGAATGCTTGAGTTGCTACAACAGAATATCAGTAAAAATTCTCTAATACAAGATACTTACGTTATCCATTTATAGTTGTTGCAAAAAAGTGTTTAATTGTGCACGTTGAAGTGAAGAATTAGTTGTGATTGAATATTTTTACCACGATTGAATGAAGCTTTCTTAGGCCCACTATTACATAACATTTCAATGCTACTTTTACTTATAGAGTATACTGGTTCAGTTCGATCATTTAATTTGGAGACACCCTGTATAGAGGAAAGGATCATCTATAGCATGTACAACGTTTCTATAAATATTCAGAACCTATCCAATTTAAAAGTATGGTTGTACTTTTGGAAAAGTGAAGATTTATTTTACGTCGAATATTTTCAATAATTTATTTAATAATAAAAGAACTAGAATCGAAAAATTGCTCGGTTTTTCGGAGTGATTTCAGATTATGATTTCGTGTATTGAAATGAACCAAAAATTCGTTCGATTCTCTACTGATAAACCAAATTAATTAAGTCTTTGCATCATTGATTTCATTAGAACCTACAAATTGTGTAGCATTGAGTTTGATACTTAATTCTTGTTCACCAATTTTTCTAATCATCTATATTGAGTTAGCACACTGATTTTAACACGTTGAGTGCTGTGGGGGTCATCGATGACTGGCACCTCTAATTTAATTGAATTAAATAATTATTGATCGTGACATAATTCTGACCAAATTTCATACTGAAACAATAATGTAGAAACGGAAGAACACGATTGAGTACTCAAATCTTAATTTTCTTTACGATTCCTATAAAAAATAGTAAGTTATGTCGTGTCTGGTCAGGTATGGCTGTTTTCACTGTGGTACTCAATGTGTTAAAATAGAAGTCATGAAAAGTTCATTTTCGTTACCTAGTTCTTCATTTTCATGAACATAAAGGTACTATAAAATCATAGTACAAGGTTCGAATAGTACATAAATACAATATCATGATCGAGCAAACATGTCGGAAGCGGTTTTAATGTATTGTGCATCGATCCGTGTATAAGCTGTTTTAAGCCAATTGTTTCCAACCAATTGTACTTCCTCTAACACAAATTACAACTTAGAACCGTGTTAAAATTATGAGACACCTAGATGAGAGTGACTTGAGTCTTAGTAACCTGGTATTTATTAATTGAAACTACGGAAAGTGTAATATCTACAATTTTAGAGAAACATTAGTTGCATTTATAGTTGTAATTCTCACATAATAAGTAAACTTTTAATGAAATTACAAAATCAGTACATTGTTTATTAACCAAGGAGATTCTCAACATTCCAGAAATGGAATCTACTATTTCACAAAATAAATTTACCAGAAACTGATTTTTATAAAAAATACTACATGTTGCATGTTTGCTATGAGTATATGATTGGTACTGTAAATTATTGATTTCAAAATGTTTATAGCGGCATAAAAAATTCACAGAGAAATTATGAAAAATACTGTGAAATTATTACACCTTTTTCGTGGTAGTTTGGAAACAGTAACATTGATAAACGAGCGAAATCGTTCATGAGTATGTGTCAATATGTAAAAAATGAAAGACATTTGTTTAGTCAATTCCGCGAACCATACGGTTACGACAAGCCACGTAAATTTACCATTTTTTTATGCGATTCGTGCTTTCAGGCGCTTTATCACATTTAATTGCGGCCACGTGAATAAATCCTCAGTATTGTGAGCTTTATTATATCACAAGCATATGTATTGGGTTGGAGGGAAACTAATGTCGTGTTTGATAACATTAAGATAAACACTTTGAAATAATTATATTATGGATATTTAAAACAAATATTCTATTTCGAAGTAACACAATGTGCGTATATATATAGAAGTATGAGAAATATCAAAATTGTTTGCATTTATCGCGTAGTTCATGCGTAATAATTAGAGGTACATAATTATTACGATAGCTTATAATTAACTGTGTTATTCTAAACCTATTAACACTGCAATTGTTGAATGTCGCAGGGGTACCATGGAAAACTGGCACTTCAAATTCAATTGGGTTAAATAACTATTTATTATTAAACAATACTGAGCAATTTTCATATTGTTACATTAATTTAGGAACATAAAAACACGACTGAATACTCGAATATTTTTTCCCTTACGATTTATATTAAATACAATAAATTATAGCGTGTCTGGCTAGGTATGGCTGTTTCCACTGCGGTATTCAACGTGTTAAATTATAAAATATTCAATCTATTATTTTTCATATTTAGTGTTAGATCATCTCGTAAGTAAAGTTGTTTATAAGGCAAACTTTAAATCCAAAAGAATTAAGAATTTCAGTTAGTATTAATTATCGAAGTATTTGCATCTGGAATTTAATTTATACCAGAAGCTGCTATTCTTTAGAAATTCCGACAATAAGAGACACTAACTTTTCAATAATAATATAAAACATTACATACATACATGATCTTCAAAATTATTGAGACACTTCGCAAGAAATTCAGATTTCCTATAATACTTTCTGTATATTATTTATTCAATATTTGATTCATTATATCTGCTAGTGTTTTAAGTATTAATTTAATTAATTCCTGTAATTTATTTTCATTTGGATCATCGGGATTCTATTATGTTTAAAGAAAATGTGTTAGATCTGTCAGTTTAACCCTTCGACGTCCATGAAGCCATGTATGCGTTCCAAAAAATCGTTCACTGGGTGCTATGGACCACCTCACCGGTCCGGACTGAATTGTTTATTGAATTTCGAATCTATATGTACGGATGAATTATTAAATGAATTATTAAATCGTATGTTCATTAAATATTATGGAGTTTTACCACATTGCAATAAATCGACAATTGATATTATACATACTATAATAATAAAATATTCAGTCTAACGTGTGTTCAAACCTGGAAAATTTTAGCACGCTCTTTTTCGATAGCTTCAAAAGCTAAAGGGTTAAACCACATTGTTCTATGATTAAAATGAAACTTACCACGTCACGTTTATCAACGAAGCTGGGTTAGCCTCGTAGTCGCAAAATATTATAAAATCTTCCGTTTCGTTTACTGTGATGTTCTCTGGCTTTATCGTTACTATCGGAGGATCTGTAAAAGAGAAACAACTTTTTATATAACATGTTTATAAACAATGGTATGTATTATATAATATAATTCAGGGAAACAATGTTTATTTATATATTCCTTAAGCTTTAATCAGCGTCTATTCAAAGTAAACATAACAGCCGTTAAAAATAAATCGTACGTAGTAAAATTGCAAACCAGTCATTTTAACAGCGTTGATAGCTTTAATGTTAATTCAACTTGTGAGGTACTATGTGATCAACACAGATGCATTGAGCAGAACACCGTACACAATATTTCTACGAGCAGTCTCCACAGTTTCGATAGTTCAATAAAACCAGCCTGTCAGGATTCAAGTGATCTCTTTGTCTACGTACACTCCCCTCCATAAGTCAACAGACACTTGCTCATTATGAGCAAACTGATTATTAGAATGTGAATGCAATTTTTTGACTTGATTTTATTATTTTCTTTTGTTATATTTATCTATGTTACGTTTATATAATACCTGAATATGATATTAATAATATGCACGCATGATTTAAAGAAATTTTTAAAATACAAGATTGTACGCGTCAGTATGTTTCTAATGCATCTCGAACACCATCAAACGATAGCCTGTACACAGTTTTTGTTTGCTCTAGAAATTTTGCGCGAAGTCTAAGAAAAACTTATGAGTAGACTGCGAATGTTTATGCAAGTGTACATTTTCAGACTGTCATATTTCCTATGTTAATGCAGTTAAATATATAAAACTTCAACAAGCCCGCATTAGCTGCTTGAAATATTCAAAATATATAACTTTTATTTTGCTATGTTATTAAATGTCCATCATGCATCAATTTGTATGCATTAAATTGCATAAACATCCGCAGTCTACTTGTGAGAGGAATTAGAAGGTTGAAAGTTCCTAAATACTAAACTGAGATTAATTACTTACTTCTGGTAACATATGTATCACCAAATATACATTATAAACAATTAATACCTGCTGACTTTCTTTCATAATGTAGATCATTCCATACTGTAAAATCGACCACCTTCTAATTTTACTAACAAATTGTGTTCGATGAATTATGGACAGGAGCGAAACTCACAATTTCAACCGGCCCACAATGGAACAAATGACAATATTTAACAAATGTTAAAGAAATTTCTATATTATTTCGTTCCAAAAATAGGGGGTGCGCACCCCTGCAATCCCCGAGTCCCTAAAGGAGTACACAATGTGTCATAAAGAAGGACTCGTCGAACCATAACGCGTGCAAAAAGAATGTTGCCTTTACCTATAACAGTTTTTGAGAATTTAATTTTGCCCAGCTAAATGTGGCATTTGTCCTACTGTGCGGTTGGAGGAGCCAATCGTTCCCGCGTAACGATGCCGTTAACTTTTTAAGTTTCTGGTTGAAAATACTAGAATTGAACCGACAAGAGCCGATGGAAAAGTCTGAGGAAGCAGCGGGCGCAGGTTCGTCGGAATTCTGAGATATGTTTAAACACGGCAGTGTAAAATGCGAGGTATAAAACAAAACCCCTGTAAGTACGCAGTCACGAGTAGTGGCCTATCTAAGGGGCAGAGAAGTTGGAGTCGCGCCAACACCGAGTTTCCCCTTTCCAATCTGTAGATAGTTTCCGTGCTGGCTACAAAACGAAACTTCGCCTCGCGACGTAACATCAACGAGATGTACGGTTATCTATCTTTCTTTTTCTTATCGTACCGCACAATCTTTCGCTCCATACACGTAATTGAAAGATACAAGAAGTTCGCTTATAAGCGAGCGGATTATCGGTACGACCATCGGGTTTCAGCACTCTCTTACCGAGGCTATCTCGAAATCGAGTCTGAAAGAGCTGTGAAAGCTATCGTGGGATGTGAACTGAGAATTCCGAAGACGATTTTCCGGGAATGAAATTAAGGTAGCACGTTGGATGCCGTGGGTGTCACCGGTGACCACTGATACTGATTTAATTTCACTAAATAACTGCTATTATTTAGAAAATTCTCGAAGGCACCAACAACGCGACTATAATATAATGTAAAACACGAATTATACGTTTGAATGGTTAAACACTTTTTACTTCGGGATCTGTATTCAAAATAAGTGATTGTAAGATGTTTGACAGTTCCAAAATGAAAATTATTTTTGGCATATCAAAATTATTGGATTTGTCAAATTAATACCGAAGAAAGCATACGAAATATTGATTCTTATCATTTGTTTTCAGGAGAAGAACAAAATGCATTAAGAAATAAATATGTCAGCTTTATTCAATTTCGATAATGTGACTCCTTGGTGTATATTTTCTATCTTTGGTACTAGTGGCAGGGCAGAGATGATTGATTGCTTCATTACTGTTTCATTTCAGTATGCCAACAATTAGCGCATATTTGCTGCCGTCACTTAATTGACTTCCGAACAATTTATATGTAATTTAATATCTTATCCTTGCCTTCTGGTTTCCGTCAAAATTCTTTATAAATAACTGTCCTAAAGTTACGTCACGTCAGGAAAATGAATGGAATAAAACGCATTTCATGGGAAAAACTGACATGGCAGAAGATATGACAAATTTGTAATGGAAAATATTTCATGTGTATTTGTATTGTGGTTTCGTCATAGTAAACAGAATAAAATATCTTACTTACATAACACATCAATCGTTGTCGATTCCTTCATTGGCTTCAAGTCCTCCGATCGTGTCACCGAGTTTTCTGCATAACACTTGAATGTTATGCCATTGTCGTACACGGTCGCCGTAAACGCCAGGTAACTTATGGTTTCTGACGTGCCATCCTCCTGCAAACCAACATTATTGGACAAATATTAAATTACTACGTCATGAATTATCAGATAATCGACATTTCGAATTCAGTTAAATAACTATAAATTCTTACACGATTCTAAGCAAATTTAACATACGAAAATGTACAAAAATTCGTACGTGGTTGAATAATTATCCTTAGAACGCTTAAGGTTTCAGAAGGTTTGAGGTCAGCTTGAGGGAGGGTCATTTTGTGTTCACACAAGCGAAAGTGTTGTAAATACTTTATTTTTTCTGTTTGAAGAATGTTTATTTATATAGTAAAGTAATATGAAACATACAGGTACTTCTAATTGAAAAAATAAAATATCAACAATAAAAATGATTATTTACAATCGTTACAATATCTTTCTGACACAAAACCAGACTATTGGCCTCCTGCACAAATTCCTCTGTTAAAAAACTAACGCTTCGAATTCTGTGGATATTTTTTGACCCTCCCTTAAACGTCCTAGGGTTAACATATTGACTGCCACAGTAGAAAATGCCTTTCGTAGTAAGGCACATTAAGATATCCTATTTGTAATACAAATTATTATGGGGAGAAACATTCACTTATATTATCAAAATTGACAGTCACCTAATTCAGTTGAATTTGTAGCGCTGGTCACCAGTGATTAGCAGTAGTCAATGTGTTCAACAATTTTTTCTTTTATTATTTACATCACAAACAGGTTACTGTAATGTGCCCTATTAACTATGACAGTTTTTATTATGGAAGTTAATATGAAAATCGCTTTCTTATGAATATGTTACATTGAGGATATAAATATTGATTTGTTTAATAATAGACTTTTGATTTTACACTAACTTTGGAATATCAATGCTGTATAAAATTTTACAGGGATTAATAGGTATTCAATGAAATTAAAATTGACACGCGGTACTGAATCTATTAATATCAAAATTACTGTACACTCTGTCCAATTTTAATTATTATAATACACCTGTATTCCTCAGGAAATATCAATAAATTAAATATTGAATCCCTTTTTTATGGGGTATAGAGTTTCGAGAGCACTTAGTTTTATTTAAAAACTGTTTAAACCTAGGTGGAAATGTTAAGATCTTTCGAAGGTCAACATCATTTCTTTAATAGAACCATAGCTTTGTAAAATAATATATAATTAGATTATACAGGGTGTCAGGAAACCATCTCAGATTGGTCTTATGTATTTTTCACTAACGTCAAAAACAAGTGACTTATTCAGGTGGCCTGTTTTAGATGTCCCACCCTCCAGATTAGATTTATATTAAAAATTGTGTTATCCTTTGTATTCACTCCCAAAGGCGCCAGTTCGAATATGCATGTTAATGATTATATTCACATTGCATCATCTGAGCCTACTGATCTTCAATCATAGGTCGTTGAACATAGTATGACAAAATTAACACGTTTACAGCCACAGTGACAAATTCCGTATCAAGTCAGACACGTGAAAATGAGTCACCATAAATATATTTCAAGCATATAAATACTTAACCATTCCATAGAACACTACTTATTACACGCTACCATCGTCACAATAATTTTTCTCCAAATTTAACACGTTAATATAACAAATTTAACAAATTTAATTTAATTAGATAGCTATTTATTATTACACAAACCTGAGAAATTTTCACATTGCAACATTATTGCACGGACATAAAAACACAACTGAATACCCGAATATTCTTTTCCTTGTCGATTTATATTAAAAACAGTAAATTATAGCCTGTCTGACTAAAAACTGATGTTTTCACTTGGCATTCAACGTGTTAAAGAACGTTGGTCATTCATTCCACATAACTCGTGACTATGCCACGATTTTGTCTTTTCTATTTTTCTCCTTTAATACAATATGAAATCATGCTCCTGTTCTGAAGCTTGTTATTTTCTTCTTTCTTATATGTATTCTTCTTTGCTTGGAACTTCAATCGATGTAAGTTACTTTTCCATTCTTTCCAAATTCTCGTTCTCGAACGTAGTTTCTCCTCTTCTCGAAATTAAATTTTTCCAATACAAATATTTTCTCTTTTCGAAATTTGGATTCTACTTTCCTTTATAAATACACTTCTGTAGCTTCAGGAAAATTTGTGATTGTACACTTCATGTACTCCGTTTGTTATTTTACAGCGTCGTGCACATAAAATCGTGGTTGTCGGTTCCAGCGATATTTTTTTCAATTATTTCGAAAACGATTTGACGAACACGGTTCGCGGTGAAACGATTTTTCGATACTTCATAGTGTCCCTCGAAACCACTGTTCATCATCGAACACGCCGTTCTGCAAAACACTCGAAACCAGCATCGGGTTTCCTATTTCTATCGGATTTAGTTTCATGTAGCACCGGCGACAAAGGAACGAACGTTGCGCCTGCTTCCCGATGACAGCCAAAGCAAATGCAACAAAACAGAGAAGAAGAGACAAAATGGAAAAGTGAAAAAATTACAGGATGGTCGCGCAATGTCGGAGCACAGTGTTTGCGGAGCCATCAGTTTAATTATTTCGCGTTTCTTCACGCCATATTTCGTTTTGTCGCAATCCAGCCTCAACTGGACACTGCTGGTTCCGTGCTTTTATGGCACGCACGCATGCAACGACTTAATTTGATGCAGCGCACGATTTAATTACTCCTTATGCAATCAGTGGTTAATTCTTTCAGCAACAATTCTTTATTAGAATTCTTTTAGTACTCTTCATTCGAAAGAAATAAAAGATTTTGATAATGTTTTGTTTGAGGCAAATCATTTCGTATGCCTTATCAAAAAATTCTCCTGTTAGCACTTTCAGTGCCATGCTCTATTAGCTGAAAATGGCAAACTTCCTCAATTTTTATACAAAATGAATGTAACCATGAATTCTACCCTTTTTAATCAATAATCTCAGTAACATTCACCAATCTTTTACTGCTTCTATTAGAGCTGATTAGGTATATTTTTAATATTTTACACGATCAAATAGGTAATAACTGAATCTATCTGTCACCCAGATATGGGTGACGCGGCACTCAGAGTGTTAAAAGATATCAATTTTAATCCACCGTGCTTCTCAAAATTAGGGTCATTGCAAAACTTTTTAAATAACCGAAAATTTACGAATGAGGAGCAAGTCAAACGCTATTGATCACTTTATAGATTCTGAGAAACAAGTATTGCTCGCATGGGGTAGTAATCAATTGAGAAAAAGATGGAAAAGGGTCGTAGAATTAAATTGACAATATATAGTCACATAGAAAATAAATCAAACTACAGTGGAACATCGATTATCCGAAAGTTCTTCTTCTATGTTAATTATAAGGTGGAATTATCATTAGTGACTTCGAGTACTTTTTTTTACCACCGTGTATTTTTATATTCTAAACCAAAAGTATCATTTTTGTGAGAAACATAGGCACAATGTGAGGCATCTAGTTACTAATTACAAGTTCGAATAATCGAGGTTCTATTGTACTAAAAACAATTGCTACGTCTTTATTACCTAAAACCGACAGAACTTTTGCATTCACCTAATAAAAAAAAAACAATTACATCGTGAATTCTGTTTCAGCTTCAGCTAATGAAGGAACCGATGTTGCATTTTAATTCAATGTAGGCGAAAAATCTTAACATTGAAAATCGCACCACTCTCAAAGGGAGTATATTCCAACCCGTCGAGTAGTTTCACATAGAACAGCTTTTAGCACAGCATCCATCAGTCATTCTGTGTATATGCTCGATTTTCGCTGAAAGGAATTCTAATAACGGAAAAGCGTCATAAGGTGAATAGGAAAAACTTTCGTGCAACGTTAAAACATTCGATATACGGGTTCTTCATTCGACGATTAATGCATGCAATCATTTTTATCGTGCCACTGACTCAGAGAATGCAAATCAAAACAGAACAATACTTTGCAATGCTCCGGTGATATTTTCTTTTTAAATTGCATTTCTTTCTGAAAAAAAGAAAAACAAAATTCAGGATTCATATTCCATAGCGTAGATGTATCATTTATGGACGTTTAAAGGGTTTTTGTACCATTTACTGATACATGACTTAAGAAAAAATACCTACACAAAAGTGAAGAATATATCAGTGTATAAAATATACAGACAATTGAAACATTATAAGTTGAACAATGTTTTAAATATAATTATTTACAACATCATTACATTATCATGCAAGATCTGTTTGCACCATTTGCAATCTCAAGAGTATCATTTTTGGCCAGCCAGCTTTCCATTTGTGGCCACTTGTATAATTGGTAATACGAAAGATCCACGGTAAGAATTAAAGCTTTTAATTAATTACAAATGCTTATTGCTGAAGGCATAATACAATACTTGCTGTACAAAAATAGCTTTAATTGCTAATATCGGAATAAATAAAACAGTGGCCACAAATAGTGCAGTGGCCACAAATGGCACATCTACCCTATTTCAGCAATAATCAATCTTTATCGTCGATCAATAATACTGTCCCTTCGATTTTGCATTTTTTTAAAAATACACAGCACATATTGAAACTATAGGTAAAGTACAAACATATCTTTGAAAAATAGAATTATATCCGACAGTAATCAAATTGTTATATTGTAAGAAAAAAAATATTTTATAAATTAAAATATTGATCCTGGAGTAATATCTTGTAAGACTTTTCTGTTTGCTACGTGAAGGTCTATAATTGACAGAAGAAGTATTAAGTCTATCCACTGACTTCGAAATTTTAATGTTTAAAACCATTTTTTATAATGATGGTCAGGCGTTAAGTTTTCATCTGTACTATTGATACACTCTGTACAATGTACATTCATTTCAGACACGTTTGTTTTTATTTAATCGCCGTTATTACACAAAGAAAGCACAAATGTACATGCATGAATAAATGTACGTAAATAAAGAAATACAATAATTAAAACATAAAACAGTATAAAACCATCGTCAATGGGAGTATTATATTCTGATAATATTTTAATTCGCGGTCGATTGAGTGAGAATTCGTAAAAGGTGTTGAAACAATGACAAAATGATGTATAGACTGTTTCATCGTGGAATCAATAATGTAAATTTTAAAGAGGGCGGAGTCGCGCGATTGATGCGCGACCTAATTTAATTACTCATCACTTTAATTAAAACTTTCTGTTAATTAGTAGTAACGGTTAAAAATCAATTCACCGAATTGTTACAAGGTCTTGTCTCGCTAATACTTTTACTCTCACTACTACTTTTCGCGATATCATGATTTATGGAGCCACTACAAAATTATATTTTTAGCAGTAGGCCTTTCGTATATTTGTCGAGAACTTACTTATTCTTTGTAATACGATTTAGAATATTAACAAGTTGACTACCGTGGGGGTCACCGATGACCGACACATCAAATTTTGTTTAATTATATAATTACAGATTCTAATAGAATTTTGAATAGAACTAATATTAAACAAAAAATAGTAGGTCAAGGCTGTGCAACTGAATATTTCTTTTGTCATTTGTGTTTGATATGTAATTTGTAATTGAAATGTATTAGAGTTTGTCTCACAAGGTACGGGGGTTTTCACTGCGGCAGTCAACTTGTTAATAATTTTCGGTACTCACTTTTGACATTTATAATATTTTTAAATGTGAATCAAGTTTTTAATTTGGAATGAATGTAGCAATTTATTGTGTAAAATTGCACGTTGCACGTTATTTTGTTTATTGCTCAGAAATTTACAATTATTTGTACATAAGTGATGCATGAACTTTTCAAACATCTTTTAGTTTTTTTTTTATGGAAATACAGTTATACTGCAATTCTTTATCATGCAATGTGTTTTTGTGATCATAATATTTCCTCATGAAATTGAGCAAGAAACATTTCTAACGCCATTTTTATGGGAGTTTCTATTACAAAAGCAGAAAAATAGAATAATAGTAAAAGGCAATATGTTGAATAAAGTAGGCTTGCTTAGGTTCCAGTTTTGTATAACATTATTCAGTATCATATTATGATATTGAGAAAAATACACATTTCGACAGATCAAAATCATGTCTGACTGGATATGGCAGTTTTCACTGCAGCATTCAACGTCGTAACACGTGATGACCCAAATACCAAGTATAATTTCGACAAATAACTTCGATTTCCCATCGAAATTTTGAGTTACATGCATGTTAAAATGATAGTACAAAATAAGAAGTATATTATCAAATAAAAAGATATTTATACATTGAACGATACATGTTATTGAAAAGGTATTTTCGCGTGTCTGACTAGTCGCTGGATTTTCCACTGCGGCGCTCCATGTGAAACGTGTTTTGTGCGACAGTGGAAAATTCCGTGACTAGCCAGACACACGAGACAGGTTTTTATAAATGTGTATCGTTAAATCTAGAAATATTCAATTGTTTGATGATGCACTTGTTATTCCATACTACTTGTTTTTTAACACGTTGATTGCTACAGTGAAACCAATCATTCCTAGTCAGACAGAATATAAATTGCTTTTGTACATACATATAAATAAATTATTGACTATCCATCCATCATTCAAAGACTCATAATACTTTTTCTTAATATCTAATGCAATATGATTATTTCTACATGTATCTTTTACAGTTATAATAGTATTTTTAGTATCCATAAAGTAATACTACTATAATTTTGCTCCAATTTATTTGTTATGAATATATATATATATATAGTTACCTGTTTAAACACAATTTGATGCGTGGGGCACTGGCGACCCACGCGAAACGGAACCTGTTAATATGTTTTTTTTTAATACATCGACGTCAGTTAAATAAAAGGAAATGAAATATAATAAACAGATGGATATATAGCATTTTTTAATTGAGCAGATTTATGAAAGGAGTGGATCAAAGCTGTCAGTGCGCGTCTACTTAATTTCGCATATAGCCCGACGTTTCCATTGGCGAGCATTTGCGGCATGTAATTACTTGGTTCTATGTAAATTCTGTCTATGGCCGTGTAGACTACCGTACGATTCGGTCGTTACGTCAGTCGTACCATAATCAGGTACTCGATAAACAATGCTAATTATTATACCGCAGCGTGCGAAACGGCAAGCACTAGAAATACAAATCTATAATTGTGGAAATGCAACTCATAATCTGACAGGAGCGATTAACGAAGCGTTAAACTCGAAAATAATGAGGATCGCCTTCCGGGAACTGATATTTGTGCAGCAAAAAAGGAGTTGCATGGAAACCGACCAAAATCCTCTCTCTGCCCTTCCGACTGGATTTTTATCAAATTTTGCACACGTCGTCCGCATTTTTCTCTCAGTTCCAGTAAAGAAGAGAGGAAGTGCACTTTTGCGAAAAATTCAATAAATTTATAACTCCTGACTGATTAAAGGCAGAGTAGTGGCACTTACGTCAACAAGTAGTGAAAAAATAGTTCTTAGATGATATACGATTTGTATAGTCCATCGATATTTTACTCGACTTGTATTCAACTTTGTCAATTTTTTCGAGGAAAAGAGACAATTATCTTGTGTATTTAATATTGCAATTTATAATGTATTTATAAATTATGTTCTGGTATTTATACCCACGATGCATTGCAATGGAAGTAGTTATAAATTTCCACACTAGAGTGAGTAACATTTCAAACAGAGCACTATTAAAAAAACATTTATTTTTTAGTAGAAAGATTATTTTTCGTGACTGAAAATAAAAGTGTCAACTATTGGTACACTGTCAACTACTGATACATTTACCCTATACAAATCGTATATCATCTAAAAACAATTTTTTCACTACTTTTTGACGTAAGTACCACTTCTACACCACATATGTAAGCTTAGTATTATAATAAAGACACAGAGCTCATTTGAATGTTCACAAAACTCTCATAAACTACCAGACCGATTGTGATGAAATGTTCATAATAGTTTCTTTACATTTTCTGGAGTGTCATAGGCTATATTTTATCGCGAAATAAATAATATATCGAGATAAAATGACATGAGACTATTTTTTGTCAGAGTGTCGGTGGGCCGTCCACGGGGGTGTAGTTCACGCACAGCCGCTAGATGACAAAGCTCGGGGCCCGCGCGCTCGAAAGAGAATTCGACCAGCTACAATATGTAAGAAAACAAGAACATGCCTGAAGTTGCGTCCAGAGTATTCTAGGTATTATATAAATTGTTGGAGTAAAACACTATTTCAATTATCCTTTGTTTAATATATTGCCCTGCCGTACATGTATTGAAACGACTCATTATACGATTACACAAGATAATTGTTAGAGCTATTTTATTTAATTACAGAACACTTTAGTTGTTCACAATATTAATATATTACAAAACCTGAAAGACGGTCTACATTTTTAGCGTCCTAGTGTTCGTGGAACAAAAACGATAGAATGTCCTAGTTATTTGAATTACGCAACACATTAATAGTAAAAGATGCGTTCTTATTGATAACTCAGCAGGTTATATTTTCAACAACTATATTATTATTTATTAAAGCACATAGGCTAAAATATATTTCAAGTTTCAAGACGTATAACTAATGAACAAGATCAAATCAATTGTTTCTATAACCATTTAAAATATTTATATTAGAATAAACTACAAAATAAGAAAAGTAAATAACAAATTATTTTACAGTATTGTTTTCGATCAAACGAGCTCCAGTTCTACGAACATCAGCTCCTATTATCGGAACGAACAATTGTTGATAGATAGAGGATTAAGTAAAACACCATTGTCTGAACATATCCGCTATCCTAATTACTCTCTTGAGCCGTGTTCGGATAAACGGAATTTCCCTCTAAAATTTGTCTGATTTTCATACTTTTGCTCCGAACATTTCTAATCGCAAAAATTCTTATTAAGAAGAAGCGTGCCATTCCGGCAACGCTCATAAAGTACTGCGGTTACTATAAATCCTTCGTCAAATTTCCCGCCAGCTGGAGGTTAGGAAAATTTCTCCTTTCAAGGGAAACCGTGAATCAGTTATAATTCGTTAATCGTTCAGGAGAGATCCCACCGTGCACAATCTCGTTCTTTCATTGAAAATTTAGGAGGCAATTACTCGTAATAGCGGCCGTGTGAACGACGATCCAAGTAGCCTTTCCCTAAAAAGTGGCCGAGAAAGGTGATTCGATTTCTCATTCAGCCATCCAAGTTCGAGTGACTTTATAGCCGCAGATATTGCCATAATGGATTTATGATGGCGGCGCGACATATAGATTCACGGGGTACGTGCACGCGTTATTGCAGCGCTGCACGGCGAAATAAGGTGTAATGATTTTCTAATGCGACAACTCGGGAACACCTTATTCATCTGTGAAATCGCTTTTTCATAACACCGTTTGATACATGCTCACGGGAAACACATGAGTAATTAACACTTTTACTGCAAGGATTTATTAGTTGAACATGACAAACTTTCTAAGGCTTTTATACAAAATGTATATAGCTGTCATGAATAATCTTAATAACTTTTATAATCTTTTACTGATGCTGTTGGATTTTATTAGATATGGTTATTATGGTATACATGGTCAAATAAATAATTATTGTTGGGGTTTTAAGTGAATAGAGACAGTTTTACTTTTTTTAAACAATAATATTTAATAATAAATGTCAATATACTCTCTGTATGTTACTCTCTCCCTCTCTATCGATACATGTTGCTCTCACAAACTCACATTCTGTCATCCACTCGACAGCCGAAACTGAGTTTTGACACACACACACATTCTCACAGATAACACACGTGCATTCCTTAGCCTAGAAAGAGTTCGATGAATTCACCGCACAAATCGAATAGGATTCGTTTAGGACAAAGGCGTACATTATTAAATCCAGGTCTAGGAGTTATGGAAATAAACTTTTGTTCAAATTGTTACTCAAATAAAATTTGTACTTTATTCGTTACTTACTTTCTTGATTATCTTAGTTGATATTATTTGAGTAATAATGCATTTGACAAATAAATTATTTTAATATCTGTTACTTTATTTGAAATGTAGATATTTGTTATTTAATGCTACCTAAAACATAAAAATGTTTTTCTATCTTATGTGGGCCTTTCATTCCAAAACTAAAGACTTCTAATTAATAAAAATTGGTTAAAATATCTAAGTAATGAAATTGATATTTAACATTTCGTCCCATTTTGAAGAGAATACTTATCAATGCACGTTGCAGTGATTGGCTAGTCCTGTGAATTTGTAGCCTCCAAAATTTGTATGAAAGAAGGAAAAAGGATTGTAAGTACAGACCAGTTCAAAAACCAAGTACAACGACGAAACTCTGTTCAAACATTCCCCAAACACTCTCAAGCAACGTAAACTAACAAACTCTTGGAAACAATCTTAATCTAACCAGATAATCTACAAACCAGTCTGTCACAGTCAAATTACATTCGCGCGAGACACCCGTGGTGTCTTCCAATCCAAGCGAAGAACATGGTTCGCAACATTGATCCGGGTCCAAGGACCAATGTTGTGTACCGTGATCTTCTCTTCGATTGGAAGATATCAAACTGGTCTCACACAGTACCACGCTTGTGTGAGGCCACTGTGATATCTTCCAATCGAAGCGGAGATCAGGGTATGCAACACATCTTAGGCTGTGGCCGTATGAGCGATTTGGTAACGTCCGTTGCAGCATTATACAGTGACTCACGAAACTGATCACATGAATATGTCATTTGAACATTCTTCTATTTTACACCATTCGAGGACATTGATATCTGAAACAAGAATGTGGTGTTCCTAACTAGTAACATTTCAAATTCGCTTGAATAATTTGCAGTTGATTGGGTACACTGAAATTAAGGGGACTAGGCAGTCAGATTTGGTCAAAATGTAACTTCTTTTGAGAATTAATTACAAGTAAATGAATACATATTGTGACTAGTACTTTCAGGTAATGTTTATTAATACAATAAACTGTAAAAAAAATATTTTTTTGATGAACATATACTTATATATGATGGTTTTACAATCGACTGATGTATAGGCGCTTTTTCTGGGGCGCGGTTTTGCAGTGATCCTGCCCATAAAGAATTGAATTATGAAATATCCTGGAAAATTTGGCACTCTATAGGCTTCTAATCTGCACTGAACCTGTTGAAACCGAAAAAAAATCAAAATTGTAAAAATGGCGGTAGTAAAGTTAAGAAAACGCGATTTTTCATTAAAACAGAAGCTGTTTTATATTTTTTTTTTGACAAAACAGGAGTTTTTGAAGACTCATACGCAGGTTCAGGCCTTAACTAGACATGTTTTACATTTGCATAATTTTTTTCAAATCGATTTCAACCTCCGTTTTTTCGCAGTCACTGCAAAACGAAGAGAAAATATGATTTCGAGAAAAACGCGTTTAAAGTTTTGGAAGACGATAACTACTACATACCTCGCGATCGAACTTTTCGGCTGTCAAATCCTTAATTTTGCGTATTTTCACGTGATTCAAACGGCATTTTACTCGGGAAGGATAGTACTTTCGAAAAATACAATAAAAGAGACTGCATTTTTTGACTGCCTGGTTCCCTTAAGGAAGAAGAGTTATTATGAAAATATTTGAACAATTTCGTGAGTCACTGTATTCTTGGATATTGGGGCGTACACACGAGCAACGTTCATTGTTATGAACGAACGTTTAGAATGGTGTTATTTTTTCACCAACGTTTTTATGGTACGACGTATGTTGTTCTTTTTTTATCTTCAGGTTCTACGTCGCATCTACTGATGAGCCATTAGAGATGGACTTAGATAGATTATCTTACATTCAATTCAGGTAAGTAGATTTTATAGTACAGGTTAGTAAGTGTCAGGCAATTTTGTTGACGCACGTTTCAGTATTACATCGAGGCATGTGTGGTTGTTCACACGAGAGCTTCATGGGCGTTCGTTTTATGGCAGTGCAGAGGACGTAAACCTCTCAAGGATTTTTCCTTGGTCTCGACATCTGGTGACCAAGGGTCATTTGACATTCTTTTATTCTCTGCTTCTGCTAATTAGGAGTTTAAATACGGATAACAAAATTACAGTTTCTTTACAAAATATGAAGCTTTTGAAACTCTAAGGAATCCACAAACAGTGCATGGATCCTCTCAAAATACAGTAGAACTTCGATTATCCGAATCTGAGTCAGCCAAAAATTGGTCATCCTGTATTATCAACGGGCTAAAATTATCACTAATAACTAGACTGCGGATCTTTATGTAATTTAACATATTTTGGATACATAAAAATGCATATTGTACACAATAAGCAAAATAAAAAATAAATTTTGTAACATTTGAAGCGAAAAATATAATTTTATCATAGTTTCATTTCGGTAGCTACATTAAAATAAATAATTTTTAAGTCTCAAAATATATATTTGCATAAACATCCACAGTCTACTAATAAAAATATGTATTTAATTTTGCACCATTATATATTTTACATTCTAAAATAAAATTATGATTTTTATGCGAAATCTATAATAGTTACAGTGCGGGTCATTCTGTTATTAATTACAGTTCGGATAATTGAGGTCATACTGTAATGCTTTTTCAGATAGAGATTTACGATCTATGTCAGCACCAGCTTCAGACTTTTCTAAATTTTCGCAGCAAAAAGTAAAATCAAAGAACTGCAGCACGTCTGAAGGTTTTTAACATCAAATTTTGTAACAGTCTAAACATTTCTATTATTATTTACCTTTTTTTCCTAACTTATGATCAGATGAGATGCTATGATCTCATTCACATCCATACTTTCTCCAATTCCTGAAGTGAAGGAGGTTTGGCGACATAAATCGAATTTTGAGTATTTATGACTTTTGAAGAGTCTACTATATATTCAACAATATGGTCCATTGAAAACGTAAATTATTATCTCGTTCGCAATACAGAACCTCCACTTCTATTAAAAGTCGAATATGAACTGACATTTATATTGTTCCCTTAGCAACGTGTCCCAACATGATTGAGGCTCCTTCATTGGTTTTTTAATATTTTTTCCAATTTTAACAACTATCTCCAAACACGCCTCTAAGGTTCATTAGTACCAAGAAAAAACCTGGTTTTTCTATTTCTGTTCCATAGACGACGCACTGACAGGCCTACAATTGCTGGATACATGTACCACACATCTGACAGAAAGACTCACAATTTTGCTACTGTCGAAAATATAAGCCAACGAAATTTGTAAAACCGAGGAACAATCGCCAGAAACATGTACCCAGCGGGTTAACCACTGTGGTACGTGCAGACCAGACAATAATCGCAGGATTCAGCAACTAGCATCTTGCTTCAAATGGTCTTCTAGAACTCACTATTGGCCACTTGGGACAAATTAGGAATTACCTACTACATGAAATTTCGAAGTTCTAACTGATATCTTAAAGTGTTTTATTTGCAACTGTATAGACACAAGTCTCTACCAGAAAACCCATGAAAATTAAAATTGTTCAAAAAAGGGAATATGTCACGTCCATGTCCCAAATAGGTCAGAACATGGTTGCTGGACACAAGTTGCTGGATACAAGTTGGTGCATCCACACAGTTGTTAACAACTCGCTGGCGCACTGGCTACCATCTCAGGTGACCCTCTGCTGAGAAGGGGTATAGGAGAAGGAACCAATCACCTGAGAAGCGAGTGATGGGGGACTTCTTCTCCCACAACGCTTTTCAACACGAAACTCCATAAATGCTCGTGACTGTACATGTTTCCACCGATTATTCCCCAGTTTATACGAGGTTCCACAAATTCCTCTGGCTTATATTTTCGACGCCAGCAAAATCTTTAGTCTTTCTCCCAGATATATGCATTCACGATCCCATAATTCTCGTTGTACCTTCAATAATTAAGATTCCATTTATATTGTTTTCGCATTCAGTTGAAAAGTCCAGACACAATATGGTATACAGTATGACAGTAGGCTTTCAGCAACAGTAAGTATTTAGCTTTGAAATGTTCCACATTCAAAGGGTTAATAATCTCAGAAATACAGAGATGCATCTTATTACTCGAGCGTAATTCATTTTACAAAGTAGGAACGCGATATTAATTAGGTTTGCAGGTAGTACGACTGCTTGGAACATGTGCAGAACAATTGACAGTTATTTGAAGCAGTGCTTTCTCTAATCTCGACATTATTCAATAGGAACACATATAAGATGAAATACTTTATTTACTCCCAGATTGTTTCTAATTAACGTTTGCAGAAACGAATTTACTGTAATTGAATAAAGTGATTCAATTTTCTTCATTTAGATTTATTCAATGTGACACAAACGTGACACCTTCTCTCTTTTTATTTATTAATTCGTCAACGTCGCATCAACCGTATACAAGAGTCATTAATAGACTGAGGATGTTTATGCAAATATATATTTTCACAGTGCAATATTTCTTAAGTTAACGCAGTTATAGAAATGAAAGTTTGATAGAGCTATATTTCGTTCTCTGAATGTTTCAAAAATGTACTTTTTATTTTTTCAAGGTTTTAAATGTGTGTTTTTCAGAGATTTGGGCATGTTAAATTGCATAAACATTCACAGTCTAGTCATTAACGTCGGTGTGGAAGTATTCATATATTATTAGTCGTCATTATAAAGTTTGAGATAGTTTAATAACTTTGAGAGATAAAGGATGAAGAATTTTGTCTTATTATTTACATTATTTCGGAGAGGAGAATCAACATTAAATTGATTTCAGTAGACTGAGAATTTTGGACAATACAAGATTAGATGAGTGACTGTCCTTGATTTACAACTATGACAAGTAGGTGGGTCATTTTTATACAATATATAAGTGTGCATAAAATAATTCAAGGCTGTCAGTAATTGTCCTTATGTTTAGGATTGAAATACATCCCCATTCATAGATCATAGGACACTTATAAAATTTAAAATAACTTTGAGAAAGGTTATAAACTAGTTGGAGGATTCAGAGACATATTATTCAATTCCATATTTTATACCAGAAAGAAAATGTAGCTACATTCAATAGTATATCACAAATATCACCATACATTAATATGGCATGGGTTTATTTTCTCCTCTGAGGTTTACAAGTGTTTCTTCCCCCATGAGATGGCGCTTCAAGAGAGTGTATCTCTTATATTGCCCAACCATACGTTAATAGTTTAATGTTGATATATCCCACTTGCTGCTTAATTACAACTTCCACCAATTTTGGTATTACACCTGCGAGTTTCGAAATAGCTTCTGGTAGTATTTGATCCCATTCCTGTGACAAGTAATTCTAGAAATCAAATTTTGTGTAGGTTAATCAATTTTTCGGTCCACTTTATCCCATATTTTCTCAAATGGGTTTAGACTGAGTGATTGGAAAGCACGATCCATGATTTTTATTTCATTCTTCTCTAGCGATAGATCATTTTTGCAGACATTTCCAGTGATCCAGGAACAATATTGTATTTTCAACAAAAGTAGAGAGTGTCCTGAGACTTATGGTCGGCTTCCTAATCATCGTTATCACGTTGAAATCTTAATCACGCAATATCTTAATCACGTTGAATGCCGCAGTGAAAACAGCCATACCTTATCAGACAGTGTATAATCTGTGTTTATTAATATAAATTTTGAAACAAACAAGTGTTTAGCTATTCGATCGTGTAATTTGTATTTCACTTTATCATTTCGATGTTAATGCTATTCAAAATTTTATAAGAAGTAATAATTATTTGATTAAATTAAATCGGTGGCGCCGGTCATCGGTGACCCCCACGGCATTCAACGTGTTAGGAAGAAAAGTTCCAATTTTGACCAGAAAATTCGTACTCTTTAGATGAAATATTCAGGCTTTCTAAAACGTTAACAAATTATTTGAATGAAGCAGTACCTACTATATTCTTGTAAACAAAATTAATTCATAATATTAACTAGATATTAGAGTACGAAATAGATACTTCTTTGAAATAAAAATGCTCTTCTGTCGCAACGCAAAATTCCATTTCCTGATGTATCAAAATTTGCAAGCAACATAATTTATCTGAGAAGTAGCGATAAACTACTTGCAGAGACTCTGGAACTTCGTTCAGGCTGATCTACAACCTAACGCTCGCATTCTTTATCTCGATGTCGGAGAAATGGAAACTCCGATCGCGAAACAAAGCAAACACGCCGATTCACGATCTCGATGACGACGGAACGGAACTCGTAGAGAACAATTTAAACGGACTACAACGTCAAATCCGTGCGAAGTATACTGAAAACGTCGGCCGAATTTGAATAATTGCTTTCTCGCTCCAAGTATTACCAACTGCGAATTCTGTTTATTCAGTGAGCGGAATAGTTTATTGCTCACGAACTTGCTGCAAGAGACATCAAGTCGGCTTACAGCGGGGCCGTAGCACTTTGGCGCTTAAAATATGTGTTCGAACAGCCGTACAAGTGCATTAACCCTTTGAACCCTGGGACTTTCAGAAAAGTATGTGAACCATGCGCTGAAATTTTCCAGCGTAGAACACGCGTTACATTGATAAGTATTTCATTATTGTACTACGTATGACTGTTATTCAGTTATTTCAGTGCTGTAAAATTGGAAAATATTTAAAGAATTATACAGGGTGTCTCTTTAAGAATTAAGATATCGCACTTGAAACAGTGAAAAAAGTTCATGCAAACGTGTCCTATTTGATCTTGTTTGATATAGTGAGTTTTGAAAAGACAACTATGAGAAGAAGAATGATGTACGTGATCGTTATATTGATCCCTTTCTGTAAATAAAATTAACATTAACCCTTTGATACACAAATAAAATGAAACTCGATGCGTTCAAAAAGTATTATTTAATATATCTGAACTTAACAGTTATGTAAGCTATACAATGACATAATAAACAAATGACGTATCCCAGACAACTTTGTATGTCAAGGGGTTAAAATAAGAGAGCGATGGTCTCTTCTCATGATTTAGTTCTTCCTACAAGCAACTACCAGAGTTTGAATATTAAGACCCGAGATTGTTGTATTCAGAAAAAAATGTACTACAATTCTCCTACAAGAAAACATGTTTCCATTTAAAAAAAATCGAAAGTCACCTTAAAATCTCCGAAGCATCTCCACGCAGAAAAATTTCGTTTGACTTATCTTATGTTCCCCTTAAAGCCATGCGATTTTACTTTAATACATGTTTCTTTATACATAGTAAAATTCACATAAATTAAGATGATAATATCAGATGACCCACTCTGTATACAGAGTGTCTCACGCAACTGGGCGGACCTATATCTTTAACATTGTTAGAGATAGAATAAAATGTCGGAGGACAAAAGTAAATGATATTGCATGTTCTACATTTCTGTAGCACTCTTATGCATTCTTGTGTATTGATGCACTTGAAAAATGTGTTACGTATGAAGAATATTTTTCCGTTCGCTTTCTTTAAATTTCTCAAGCTCGCGCCCGAGGAAGGAAAACGCCCTAAACCCCTTTCATGTTTATCTCGCGAGTAACGAAGGGGAGCATGAGCGGCATTCCCACGGATAGCAGCCAGAAGCCAAAGCTGATTCATCTAGGACCACGAAAATCTCCTTATATGGAAATCTTAATGGATCCCCACCCATTTTTCGGAGTATATAAACCCTCAAATTTTAACCCTCTCGGGCGGAACTGAGAAGTCGTTCTTAACGTCACGTCGCATTACGTTCGTTAAAGAGTTGGTAGCATCCAGTGAGATCGGGCTCAAGTTCCCTTTCGAATCAACGGTTAACCTTATAGAATCCGCGAGTTCGGTAGAAAATCTATTTGGCATTTTTCTAAACCGCTCTTCTGTCCCCGCATTGCCAGTGCGTCAACACCGAGCATCTATCGCATAGGTAATAGAAACATTTAACTATTCGCGATACACACACATATACACTTGTAATCAAAACTGACTTTTTTAATATACATTTAGTGTTCATTTATAAATTATATAATCTCTTTCAAAACCCATCAATCATACCGGCAATCCGTATAATAGTAGTTGAACGTTCGCACACGATATAGCTTTACCGCTCGAGTTATATCGACTTTTAATTTAGAGTTACGAGGCTAAACTAACATTTCCTGCGACTCCCTGATTTCGCATCAGGTTCGTTCGCACAACACATTTATCCAAAAGAGATTTCTCTAACCCAGTGGCTCTCCAATTTCGCATTGGGTTCGTCCGCGAAATCTAACCCATCCTGCGGCTCCCTGGTTTCGCACCAGGTTCGTCCGTATCCTACAGCTCCCTGATTTTGCATCAGGTTCGTCTGTAAACTCATCCAACCTCCTACAGCTCCCTGATTTCGCATCAGGTTCGTCTCTAATTTCTCCAAACTCCTGCAGCTCCCTGATTTCGCATCAGGTTCGTCTGCACGTATCATCCTAGTGGAACTATATAATTTTTCTGGACCATTCCGCGTATAAAAGTGTTAGGTGATATGATCGTAAACTGAACAGTTTACGAGATATTTAAACTTTCTTAGTAATACGTACTTTTAATCGTTTTCTTGTATATACGACCTTGTTCACACTGCCACGCAGTTTGTAAATCATAAAAAATATTTGAAAGGTTCTCCACTACATTCTAAACACTTTTTCATTCATGTTTTAATGTTATTTATGACACCACTTGTTTGGCTTGCACTTATTTTAGCTGTTTCTGCCACAATGTTAAAGTAAACCCCCTTAGATCCATTGCTGACTCGCTAATAACCTTGTAGCTGATACGACGTTAAATTATTATAAAAAGAAACCTAATGGTTTCACGAGAAGAGTCGCTCGTATACCTATGAACGGAGCTGTAGGTATTACGCAGTTTATTTCGCGAATCTGCTGGGTACATAATCTCGTAGATGGTACTTACGGTCTCGTTCACCTTCGTCTCGAACATCTCGAATCTGTCGTTGCTCTCGTTCACGTACTCCGTTCCGTTTTGCCAGGTGACATTCGCCGCCGGCCTCGCTGCTCGAACGGTGCACTGGAGAAGGATCTTCGTTCCTTGCACAACATGTCCTACCACTCCAGTTAAATCCATCTTCAGCGGTCGCACTGAAAAAGACATCGTTCTCTTGTAATCTTTAAAACTTCTTCAAACAGTTCGCGTGTGAGAGAATACTTAATTTAATGACCGAGGAAAGGTTTGTTGACGCGCTTCAAATATATGTATATTCTATATGAAAAATAATATACAGGATGGTTGAATAATAGTGGACAAACTTTAGGAGCGCATGGTACTTTCAAAGAGGAACAGAAAATGTTTTATGAAAACAGGGCTTAATATTAGCCCTTTCAATGTTATGGCCATGTAAATGTGCTCCATGTATTGCTATGGGCTGTGCGAAGAACGCCTATGGGCTTTTAAATGGTGTACTTATTAAACTAATTTAGTGATCCACCGCATGAGACGTATGGTTAGACAGGAAGTGAGTTTTTCAAAGTTTCTTGGTAGTCCGTAGTAATATATGCAGCACTTTTAAGTGCCTCTAATGGTTAATTCTAGGATATGTTGATTGCACATTTTCTGTTCCTCTTTGCAAGTATTACATGCTCCTATACTTTGGTTACTCTTTTTGAAACATCCTATATACATACTTTTAGGGGTTTGAGTCGTTGGTTGTCATTTGTTGACCCATCTACAATGTTATTGTTAAAACTTGAATTTCGTATAATTAAAATTTGTACGCGAGATATATGTAGTTAGAATGTAAGTCATCTGATTATTAATTACAGTTCGGATAATCGAGATCCTACTGTATTAGATAGTCATGCCCCTCATCCGTCCCTCGTGTCAATTTGACACACTTTTCTCACAAAAATACGATAAACGTGAAAAATCAGTGTGCCTTGCACTTCGGTTTATTATTTGTGAACGATGCAAACAATCTTACGCCTGAATGTATTGAATGTACAGAAATTTCATTTCTTTTATTTTCAATGAAAGACGTTGCATATGCAACTATTTATCTTTTCATTATTTTAATTTTTGACTACTGCGTCGATGTGACACCAAGGGGCAAATTAGTTTGAGAAAATGAGGGAGGGATGAAGATTAAAGAATTTCAGAAAATGTAGGAGATAGAGAGATGGAACAATGCTCGATGCCCGAGGACGGACATGCGTCATCTGTGACTGTCAACATTTTTATTTTACCTCCGTCCTGTAAATTTGTCGAGAAACCGATTCGTCGAAACCACGTAACATTCCGTCCGACGTTCTACTTAAATTTCCTCGCAGGAGGCGCGCTCGACAGACATGGGGCGAAACCCGAAGAAAATAAACGATAAAGCCGTCAAGGAATACATTATTCAGAAAATCCAATTATCGTGTTTCGCGGACATGACAGTAATGCAACCTTTACTTCGCTCTTTTTCATCTAACAGGAACGTGAAGCCGCAACTGATTCATGACACTATTTCCACGCTTCGTGTGTATGCTCGTGAGCGCGCGCGCACGTACACGCATACACGTTGGTGTGCAAGAAAACGCGCTGTCTGTCTCGGTTAGTATAGATGACTTAATGGAATATTTACGTTGAGCCGTTCTATGAATCTATTAGAAGAATAAGAGAAAAGTTCTATTGAACACGTGGAAGGCTACAGTGAAAACTGCCACACCTAATCAGACACGATATAATTTTATATTTTTTATATAAATCGTGAAGGAAAAATAGATATGAACACTCAATCGTGTTCTTGTGGTTCTACATTATTGCTTCAGTGTGAAGTTTGCCCAGAATTTTGCGACAGTAGATAATTATTTAATTAAATTAAATTTGAGGTGCAGCTAGCCGGTGACACCCACGGTATCCAACGTGTTAATAAGCGGATTATAGTAGCCTAAGGTCATCAATTTTGATACAATTTTACACAGTGTCAGTTCATTATGTACAGGTTGTTTTGTTATAGTTACAGGGCCCATTTCTGAAGCATCTTCGAGTAATAGCGTTCTAAATATTCTGCAGTGTTCTAAATATGTTATACTTTATAGTATACAAGATATGTAATATTTTATAATATACAAGAATATGTTATATTTTATAATATACAAAACATGTAATATTTTATAATGTGCAAAGTATATTATATTTTATACTATACAAAATATATAATATTTTATAATGTAGAAAATATGTTATCCTTCATAATATTAATATTTTGTAATATATATATAACGAAACAATATACAACATAGAAAATCAATCAAAGAAAACCATCCATAGTACAAGGACTAGGTAGAGCCTCAGGCTGTTTATACCTAAGCTTGAATGAACAAGATAAACAACAATTAAATTAAACGGAATGAAGCTTATACGATTACATACTTTTATGAGGTTACTACAATTCTTCAGTCTATGTTGGATGATTCAGTAATTCTCAGTCCGTCGAAAGTTTCATAAAAATTCAGTATGAAAAAACGTAAGCAACGAAGTACGCCGTTCGTCTGGGTTGGTATGGATGATCTAATGCAATATCTACGACGAGCCGTTGTCTGCATGTTGCATCCCTTATAAGAATAATATAAAGGTGTGCGAGCACGAAGGTGAGATAGATGTAAAAGGAATGGAAGGTAAAGATGAGGAGTCCTGGGACTGAATAAAGAGCGGGCGACGGTGGGTGGACAAGAAAGGCTGAGAAATCAGAAAGTCAAGTTGCATTAAGGAATCCAAGGAAATTTTACCTCCTCGAACATTGGAAGATCGTCTTCTCTGGGAGTCTACACAGTTCTCGTTTCGAGAAATATTTTCGTGGCAATGATAAATGTTCTTTCTTGTAAAAATATAAAAAAATCATTATGCGTATTATATCATTTTTAGCCAATAGTTTCAGCGTTAAATTGGACTTTTTCCCCGGCTCTCCTGATACTTTCAAAAACAGTGTTTATAGATCGCTAGATCAGTTTATGAACACTCAAACTGCGTCAATTTAGCGTTTTACTATTACTGTATAGTATGTTTAAAATTAGTTGTTACTCTATGCTGTAACAGTCCTTTTCTTGTATTATGTATACTACCTGTCTCTACACTTTTCACTCATTGTACAAAAAAGAGACTTTCCCGTATACTGTAATAAATTAAAATTAAAATAATTTTGTTTCTTGTAGAAACATGAATATTAATTATGTGTGTTGTATAAAAATAGTTTGGATTATTTTGCAACTGTAATGTAATTTCGCGTTCCAAAGAAGTCAAAAGCATCGACACTAATTGCAGTGGAATTTTGTACCTTCCAGTTAATTAACACGTTAACTGCCGTAGGAGTCACCGATGACCGACGCATTGAATTTTATTTAATTCCATAACTCCTAATTTTATTAAAATTTTTAATAGAATTAATATTATAATAAAAATAGAAGGTCCAGACTGTGCATTCAATAGTTACATATTTTCTTTCTTCGTGCCTTGTGTTTGAAATTGGATATTATAGCATGTCTGACCAGACATGGGTGTTTTCACTGCGACAGTCAAAGTGTTAATACTACTGCAGTGAAAACAACGGCCGCTAGTCAGACACAATACAAATTTCTTTTTCTTATATAAATTGTGAAGGATAAAAATGTTTAAATACTCAGTATTGTACATGCGTACCTACACTACTATTGCAATGTTAAATTTGCTCAGAATACAGTAAAAATCAATGGTTATTTAATTGAACGAAATTTGTTGCGCCTAATACGGGTGACCCCCCCCCCCCCCGGCAATCAACGTGTTAAATTCAACTTCTTCAAACTAGAATTCTATTTCATTAAAAAGTATTGTTATAATGTAGATGATCGGTTGAAAGCAGGAACAAAATAGTACATTTTGAAAAGCTGCTTAATCGCCAACCTGTTAACTGGGTCACTCTTTGTCTAGGAGCACCTATTGTTTGTAGCGAAGAATGAATAAAAATGAGCTAAATTGCCTTCTCCATCGCAGACACACTTTCAAATGACATATTAAATCGTCTTCTCATATTAAGAGGTTTAAATACTTGTTAACAGATACTGCCAAAGGAATTAACAAGCAATTTATTTCTGGCGAAACAATTTTCAAAGTACGAGTTATCTCGTCTGCCTCAATTAACAGGGTAAAAGTTTTTGTGTATCCTTTTGAGACGCCAAAACAGACACAAATGCATTTCTGCATTTGTCTGCATTGCTTTTGATTGTTAAAAATACCTGCAAACTTATGCAATCGTCCTCATTCAGAGTCAGATGAATGTCATACTGTAATTTATTATTGAAATGGTCTTCATATCAACTATAA
Organism: Macropis europaea; assembly: GCA_916610135.2. Lineage (NCBI taxonomy): Eukaryota > Metazoa > Arthropoda > Insecta > Hymenoptera > Melittidae > Macropis > Macropis europaea. Next base: position 9,858,172 of record OU744353.1, read on the forward strand.
TGTCGTCTGAATAGAAACACATGTAACACACGGTTCCTTCCAGATCTTTTTTTAATCTCTAACTATGCCATGTTTTCTTATCATAATAAATAATAGAGATTTCAGGTGACCTCGACGCATTAAACACACTTTACAAAAATTGATAATTAATAATATTATGTATAGACTGCTTCAGTATTATACAGAGTGTCTCTAAAGTCCTGTCAAAACTTTGTACATGTATTTTACAGGTAACAACCAGTAAAAAATTGTCGTAAATATTAGTTTAGTTATACAGGGTGTCTCTAGAGGTCTGTCAAAAATTTGTAGACATATTTTACAGGTAACAATTAGCAAAAAAGTTCTCGTAAATATGGGTGTTAAACTTATTTGCTACAAACAATGTTTTTGCCGAAATTCTTCCGTATTCATTATTCTATAAAATGTTTCAAAATTAGTGACATAGATTAGAAGGGAGCGATTCTACATGATAAAATTACATCGAAAACGTTTAATAAAGTTTCTTCCTACCTTGCTTCATTTTTAAGAAAAATAACTTAGAAAATCCATCAGGTACGTATTTACTTGATTACGTTCCGACTTAATGGATGAATTTTCAGTTATTTCTTTAAAAAATAAAGCATCTATATTTTCGATGTATTTTTTCATGTAGAATCGCTTCTTTCTCGATCGTTCCATCAATTCGGGAACACCCTATATAATAATATCATATACGAAGGAATTTCGTTAGAATTATTTTTGTGTAAATTTGTAAAATTAATAACTTTAATCCCTCTGGTTCTTACAAAGTTTTTGCACATTTTTATCCGCAGAATATGCACACAATTTTCGTAACAACTCAACGAATTGCTGCTGAAGCAATTGATACGCTGAAAAATTTCTTTCGTTCAATGGAATCGCGTGTAACATCGAGCTGAAGGGATATATTGAATGATTGGACAGGCTCAAATCTGCGGGCGACGGCTGTTCAATAAACCAATCGATCGATGTAAGAGCGTATTTTATTTCTCCGTTCGGTATCGGTTACGTGTTCGGTTCATCTTTTTTTTTTTGCGGGGGCGATTAAACGTCCTTCCACTTTCTGTTTGCATTCCATTCGCTGCCGTTTATTTCCATCTACGTTCCGTTTCAGTGTAATTTTGTCTGAACAATTCGAGAGCTCGATACTTCTCCAACGAAAAAGGTTTTGTTGAACTGCAGAGATGATCAAAGGCAGATGCAACTGCAAAATTTGTAAAGAATTGTTACTATATTCTTACTTGAACTGAATAAAATGAATTCTAAAGGTCAATCCGGAATGTCATTCGTAGCAATATATTGTTATAAATAATTTTGAGTTTCAGTTGCAGAAAATTATTTGAGAGATTTCAGGTGACTCTGAAAATGAGTTATAAATAATTTTGAGTTTCAGCAGCAGAAAAGTATTTCAGAGATTTCAGGTCATTCTGAGTTTTTATTTGACATTGGTATCCCTAGACCAGTGGATTCCAAACCACTGTATTTTATCGAGGAACCCTTTTACGATTTTCCAAAAATCGTGAAACCCATGTCTATATTTTACAGACAATCCCTGCTAAATTTGACTGGGACGTATCTAATTTTAATTAGAGATTAAATGAAACAAATATTGTTTTATATAAATAATGTAACAGTGAAATAAAAAACAACTCTTCTTTTAAATGTCTTACAAATTTAAAACTGACATTTCTACTGCGACGTCGTTTTTAAATATAACTTCATCAAACGTAAACAAATTAACAATTGCAGTTACTTTTAATCATCAAAATAGTGAATATTATTTGAGTGTCCTTGTTCAACTACTTCAACAGTTCTTTGATTCCATCTTCAACAAATTTCTATTGTTTTAGACAACTCATATCAGGTTGATTTCAGACAATTAGTATTACTGAATTTCTTATCAGCTAAAAAGCTGTCTACCTACCAAAATAGTTAATAATTTCTAAGTACAATTAATTCCGAGTGTGCATCTTAGTTACAAATTTGTCAGCAACTGGTCTTTGCTATGGCAATCTAAATTTTTACCGAAAAATTCTGAACAAAGTAGATCCCCCATACTCCACCGCATGCACAGTACAATTTTTACAAAATAAAATCGGGTGATATATTCATATTTATTTAACACATGTTTTATAAGATAGTGTACGATATTATTAATGGGGTGACTTGATACACACCCGTCCATATGTCACCGGGCACTTACAATTAGTAAAATTAGAAGGTGAACGATTTTTCAGTATGAAACGACCTACATTATGAAATAAAGTTAGCACATTAATTGTTTATAATATCGAGAATATGTAATTCGCATCATATGTTAAGGATCTTTCGAAAGATAAGTAATAAATCTTATGTAACCGCTTGAACTAATAGCGGCATTTTTTGGACAAAAGATTTTAATATTTCGAAACTAATTTCTTTCTAACATTTTTCTAATTTTTTCCATAAGTATTTCTTTGACTTTGGACAAAACTTGCAGAACAAATGAAACGTGTGTAGAGATTATCGTCTGACCGAGGTAGAGATGCATTAGAAACATACTTACACGCACAGTCCTTTTTTCAAATATTTATTTATTTACATTATACGTGCATATTATTAATATCATATTCAGGTATTATATTAACGTAAAATAGATAAAAATATAACAACATAATAGAATAGAATCAAGCCAAAATATTCTATCCACGTTCTAATAATCATTTTGCTGAAAATGAGCAAGTGTCCAGTGACTTATGTGAGGGGGGTTGTATAGTGACTTGCCAATTTGTTCACATTATTACGTTACTTCAATATTCTTCTATTTAACACTTTTTTAAGGCAGTGTTATTTATAGCAAGGATATGGCATCTCAAATAAATAACATTTGAAATACGCTTAAAAAATTTGTAGTTGGCTGGTTCCACTAGAATTAAGACAGAAAAGTAATTATGAAAATATTTGAACAATTTCGTGAGCCACTGTATGCATATGAGTACATCCGCCCGCAAAAGGCAATTTTGAAGCGCTACCATGTTTCACCCCGTTACCTATCCATCCGATTTAACCCTAATCCATACGGAATGAAGTGAGAACGGCAGCCAAGGGATAGAAAAATATTATGTTGAAAGGGTCAAGGAAGAACTTCTCCCTCTTGGGCTTTCAAAATAGCTCACGTTTAGCGAGCAGTAAAATTTCGAAGTGCTGGCGCGCGTTTATGTTCGTTCGCTATCGCAGGTATCGTAAAGTCACACGGGGATTTCGGAAGCCCGTCATAAAGTTCACGAGCGGGAGCTTTCGTTTGTTGTACTATTTAGGCCGGCAGGAAATGGAGAGAGGAAGTTCCAGATGGAAAGTTCGACGTTTTTTCATTTTCACTGGCTGTGTAATCGAACTGCGACCGCAGACGCGGGACGATTTGCAGATCGTGTCGCAGTCGCTTGCTCTAAACGCAGATCGCCGGGTTATAAAACCTTCCATGGCAATAACTTGAAAATCGCCGGAAATTCTGCCACCTTCTATTTTGCCGTTTCGCTTCAGCTCCGCAGTAATTTGGAAAACTATTTTCTAAATCGATGCACGCGAATGGTCGGATTTCCGTCAGTACATAACGTTGGTATCGCCATTTCTGCCATATTGTTTATTATTACATAACATTATACAGACTCAGTCTAAATCACTGAGCTGTAGCTATATTTTATTCGAATATATAATAAAAAATGAAGAAGAAAGTTTTATATCGTTTGATATGGTGTGTCCTCTTTTGACACGATTTGTTTGGAAATCTGTCGATGCATTTGCAAAAATAGTATAGTTATATACAGAGTGATAAAATGGAGATTTAAAAAATTATGAAGTTTTAGAATATAATTTGGAAATCATAGAAGATTAGAGAATGTCTGGACAAGTGCATAATATGCTATTTGGGGTGTCAACGGGGTAGAAACAACCCTAAAAAATTGGACTAGTTTAGAAGTCACATAGAAACACTTTATGCAGAAAAATGTGTTTTAAACATTTCTAGCATTCTATTAAAAATTGTCGACTGTTTATACCAGCGATGGCCACGGGAATTCCGGCCTTCCCCTACTCTAGGTCCATTCCCCTCGTTTCAGTTCCCTCCAGTTCACTCCTCGTCCCCCCTCAGTTCATAAACGTCACAGATTACAGTCTATATGAGGAGAATGGACCTGGAGTGGGGGAAGGACGCAGCTCTGGTGACCATCACTGCCCTAATGTCTCAGGCCTCCTTTTTTATCACTCTCCATTTTTTATATAGTAATTACACTATTCTCTACGTAGAAGAGAACGAATTTCTACGTAAGTCTATCCTTCCAGTCATTTTGCATGTAAAACGTATTAAGTATAGCCATCGAAAGGTAATATTTTATAAATTACTTAATATTTTATGAAGTTCGATTATTACATTCGAAACATTTTCTTATATGTAAATAATAATACGAGATACATCGTAATGTGTTGAGTTTTCAATGACCTTACTTAAAATTTTTATATGCAAAACAGTTTGAAAAATCGATTTATATAAAAGAAATCATGTAGTTTCATTTTTAAAGAATAGTGCAACTGGACTCTGCAAGTGTATCGATGGATCTGCAAAACAGTCATGTCACTGGGGGATGAGGCTCATTAAACTATGCAAAGTTATCCTCTTCCATTTTTTTTCTATCTTCATTTAGAACAGAACTATAACCTGACCCAGTTATTAGACTCGTCGTCCATACACTGTGTCCCAGATTTTCCCCAACAATCCGTGGCAGTATGTTCCACGAGTAAAAATAAAAAAAAATGTCATATCACCGTATGTTCATAAATGTTTCGTTAAAAAATTATAACAAAAATGTGAAATATAAATTAGTAATGTCAGGGTAAAAATAATAATAATAATATGTGACTATTATTTAATATATAATATTAATAATATGTGTCTAATATATTTATAAAGGTATGCTTATATAATTGAAAAACAGTGCATTATGAAAGCTGCATTTTTTCTTTAAATTGAAATATGTTCATTAGCATAAATTAATTATTCTAAACATTCTGGTCATAAAAGTATTAGGACAAGGTGCTTGAATAATGATTTTATCACCGGATATATGAAATTTATGTAGTTTTATGTAATTAAGAAATGTATATAAATTCATATATAGTGTGTTTATAATAATAAGTACTATACGAATCGTTTTATTTGTTTTTTTATTAAAGCGTTAAGGTTGCCATCATTTACGTTATCCCAATCCTTCAAATCTCTGACGAAAATAAATGGGCAAAAGTGTACTTTGTTTTGTTATTAATTTTTATTATACATTTCGTCTAAAAAATTGGAGTGCATGTACGAACAATCTTCTTCTTTGAGATTTAGTAATTCGATAATGACACTATTGTTAGAATTGTCGATCTTAAATTTCTAAGACAGCTCTTTAACCTTCTCCACTTCTATGTCATATACATACATATTCATGTAAACAATTTTTTGTATTTCCAAGACGTTAAGAAATAATGGACTGTACACACTGACTGCAGATATCCTGCATGTATAGTTATTCAAAACTTTACGAGGTGACGTATGTGCAGTATAGATAATGAAGAAAGCAACGTTTTAAGCTGATAAACATAAAAGTTGTTCCTTAAATAATTTCGAACGCACGTACGTACCTCTGTGAAGACGTATATTTATTCTAAGTAAGTTTCCTTATCATTTTTACATTTTCACAAAGATTAGGTAGCAAATGAACATTGTATTTTATTTTGTCTGGTGTCAATTACTGGTTCATGAACCTGTCAACTACTAGTGCCTTTAGGAATTTGGCGTGTCAATTACTCGTGCAGTTTGGAGGGTCCAATTTTTTTAAATAAAACTTTAATATAGGATTATTCGTCAATACTAATAAATTCTATTCATTTAAACACAGCTGACGAATCAAGTTATCCACCTACAAAATTGCTTACTGAAAATAAAACTCTGTGATAATAATTACAATAGGAAATGAGTCTTACAGTTTCAACTACTGGTACATTTACCCTATACTATTCCATATCGACAGAAATCACATATTTCAGGTATTAAAACCTTTTCCGGTATCGAAAAATACTATCTTTCCGAAATCAACATTTCTTATGCTCCAACCTAATATTACTATTTTACTGCCATTTATCGAATTCGCAGCAAAAATCAGCATTCTGTTCAAAGTAATTCAGACTGTACCATCGATACACTTAAAAAAAAGTAGGGACACAGAGGATTGATACTCTGCACAAGCAGTAGGAAATAAAAAAAGCAAACAATTGATATGAATAACCCAGTTGGATACCACTTCATCTTCACTACTTAACCAGAATTTCACTTCATCCCTGATTCATTGACAGCAAAAACGTGTCGATTTATTTCATTAATCAGCAGGTTAATCACCGGGACGAACCGTTCCCTTTTCCCCATCTCCGCCGGCTCTGTTCGCGAGCTCAATTTCCAGCTATCCCGTGGAGATACTCGCGGTGGTTTTCAGCGTCGCTTCCTGTTCCGAAGAAACATTAAAAAGTTCACATGCGGGGATCCTTCAAGCGGCGCGGCGCGAATGAACCGAACTTTTTCCCCCATCCGACCGGAGAAATACAGGGAAGAAACTTTTCCGGGGCGGTTACGCGGGAGATAATTCTTAGGCAAGACCGACGAGCGGGCAATCAACGAAACGACGCGGGAAGAACGCGAAAAGAAAGAGCCTCGATTCGGAATAGACGGCGAACGGGGAATCTAATATCGGAAATTGCATTTGCCTTCAATCGCGTCGTCTGCCTCTTGCCACCGCAAGAAAACGGAAGATGAAAAAAAAGAAGAGTGAGGAGGATCCCGTTCCCGCTTTTTCTGCCTTCATTTCTAACGACCCGCGCCGCCGCGACGCTCCTCAGGGCATCGGATTCGCGCGTACCGCCTCTCATCGGGATGCGGTACATCGATTTTCGAGATCAAGGACCGGGTTTACCAAAGAGCGTTCTATTGATGCATTTCGTTCAGTTGGTAAACAATATTTCTGAATCCGCGAACGATTTGGGTTTATGACACATCTGCATCCATCTAATTGCTAGCGCCTATCTGTCATTTATACATGTTTGATGTATAATCGAATTCGATCGTATCAATAATGTTCAATAATCATTCGGTAATTCGATTATACGTTTTAGCAGTAATAAAGTTATTAACCTGTTAAGCAGGTCGATTTTTTATTAGGACTGCCTATTGTTGTAGTCAACCCTTTGAGTGCCACGCTGCACTACCAGAAAGTGACAAACTTTCTAAATTTTTATACAAAAGTAATGTAACCATAAATTCTACTTTTCTTAATCAATAATATCAATAAGTTTCACAATTTGTTTACTGCTACTATTAACCCTTTGCGGACGAATGCCGCCACTATGGCGGCATCAGGATATTGTTTCTCGGGTCGAATGTCACCGCTACGGCGACGACCTAATAATTTCAGTATTGTAATCACCGTTGTTTTTTGGTGCTTCGGAAGTACGTGTAACAAATTCCTATACTCTCTATAAAGCTGTAAAAAAGAAAGAAAAAAGTGAAGAGGCCATGACAAATTTACAATTTGTAAAACGTTTGGTATATCAATTGGGAGACGATTTTCAAATAGTAAAACGACCCAGGGGACGAGCTTGCAGTGTGAATGGATCACAAAAGCTAGATGGGAAACTGCATATACGAAAAGAGACTAAAAAAGATTGCATAGTATGCTCAGACAGAAAATTTGCAGGAGGCAGACGAGAAACAAGTTTTTATTGCTTCGAAAAATATCACACTTTGAAAAACTATAAAAATAAAACTATTTTATTATATTTTAACATATAGTATGCTCAATTACTACCAATAAAATTTCCATAAAACAATACATATTCTTCTTCATCCCTAATATTTAAGTCTTCAATGTATAATCTCGTTTTATATTGAAAACATCTCTGACCTGCCGGTAAGTAGATTTGAAAAAGTGCTCGTCCGCAAAGGGTTAAATCTTATTAAATATATTCATTAATACTATACAAGATCAAATAAATAATGATTGTATTTTTCTGTCAGCCAAATATGGGTGACGTGGCAGTCAAAGTATTAAAGACGAATAAATATGAATATTTGTCAGTAAGTACTGTGAGAATAAACAGACGCCTTGGTTATGGAGGAGCAACTTTTACAGGACGAGTTAACTCGTTTTCACCACTTAGCAGGTTAAAGCAACTAACCTGTCATAAATCTACGGCCATCCACTTAAATCTGTGATCAAGCCTCTAGAGCAGAGATGGCCATCCGGAGCGAGGGCTGGCTCCGGCCTACCCCCACTCTGCGTCCATTCCCCTCAGGTAGGTTGTGGTTGGGTATCCAGAGATTATACTCTGCTCTACTATACAGCATTTGTCATATACAAATTCGAAGGACATCATACACACTCACTTATTCGTATCTGCTTGAGAATTAAGAAATTAATTACATTATTATTCATTTTTAAAAAGGTCTGGAATACTTAATTCAAATTCAGATCTAGCAATGTGCAGTCCATTTGATAGGTTGATAGTTTCTATTCTGGTGTGCTTATTAATTATTCGGATCTTCTTACAAATAAATAATGTGGTAGTTAATTTTTTGGTTATCAAACAGGTCTGAATAAGTGAGCGTACATGATGTTGGATGAAATTGTATGTGACAAATGATCTATAGAAGAGTAGAACGTAATCTTTGAATTCCCCACCACAATCTACGTGAGGGGAATCGGCGTAGAGTGGGGGGAGCTGGCTCAGGCCTCGCTCCGGATGGCCACCTCTGCTTTAGAGGCTTAATGGCAGGTTTAAGTCGACGACCATAGGTTTATGACACATGAATTGTTTTAATGAATTTATTATTACTGATTTATGAAATTCCTGCCAATTTGCCAAGTTCTGATCTGTGAGATCATGCGGTGCCTAGTTAGAGAGCTTTCTAATTAATCCAAGCTGATGAATATGCTCCTGTATCATTGATTCTGCAGTATCGAGTCCTTTTCCGAGTTCTCGCGTTGTTATGCAAGGATTTTCCTCCAGTTTGTCCCAAACAACTTTATCATCTGCAGCAGTTGATCTCCCGCTGCGTGGTTCATGCTTAAGATTGAAATCCTTTGCTTGGAATCGCAGAAACCATCTTTGCACCGTGCGGGTAGACACAGTATTTGCTCGAAAAACATGACACAAATTTTCAGTAAACGCTGTTGCAGATTTCTCTGTTTTGAATTCGTACAAAATGCAATCTCGAATGTACACTTTCTGACTAGAAAGTTCGACCTTTGCTGGTCGAATTTCCAGAAGAAATAACTACGGTAGAAGTTCGATAGTTGCATGAAAACAGGGCTGAAAATATATGCAAGCACCCAGATTCATGCAATTAGCGACGCAACCAATCGGCTGTCAGGAGACTAAATCAACGCTTCTCCTTCTGCTATCAGTTTCTATCTGAATGTTTGATAGTTTAGACGGATATCAAGATGGCTTATTCTAATATCGAGTGGACAGATATTCACTTCATCTATGGACGAACTAACGGAAACTGCAAAAAAGCTCAGCGTCTGTATCGGGAGACTTTTCTGCAAAGATGATGTCCTAGTAAGGATACATTCAGTTCGGTGCATCATTTCTTTAAGTAAGTTTAAAGCATTCCTAAAATACCTTGTCACAAACAAAAAGTTTTTATTACATACCCTCTCGTCCATAAATCACCGGACACTTCCATTAGTAAAATTACAAGGTAGATGATTTTACAGTTGGAAATGCCTACATTAAAAAATAAAGTTAGCACTTGTTATGTTTATAATGTAGAGAATATATAATTCAAATCAAGTGTTAAAAATTTTACCAGAATTATGTAATTAGACTTCTATTTTTTTCTTATCAATGTATCCGCCTCGTGCGGAAATGGCCGCTCGAACTAACAGCGGGACTCTTTTGATTAGAGAAATTAATATTTTGTAATTAACTTCTTTTCAACCTTCTTTTAATTTCTTGCATAAGTCCTTCTTTGACTTAGGACGAAATTCCTGAATCAAATGAAAATTATCGTCTAACCGAGTTGGAGATGTATTAGAAACAAGCTTACTCGTACAGCTTCGTTTTTTAAATGTTTATTTAAATTATACGAGCGTATTATTAATATCATATTCAGGTATTATATGAACGTAAAATAGATAAAAATATAACAACATAAAATAATAAAATCAATCCAATATATTCTATCCACGTTCTAATAATTATTTTGCTTAAAATGAACAAGTGTCCGGTGATTTATGGACGGGGGTGTATTTCAGAAAGGAAGAGTTTTCGGACCTATGTTTACATGACCTTTGTTCATCCTTAGAGAAGATACAATACGACACCAAAGTTTGGCTACTTATTTCTGAAGCATCCTGTATACATATAATTTAATTAAAGTATCGCTTTTCAATCACCCTGTGCTTTATACTCTCCATCTACTGTCCTCATTTCACAATTCACATCCCACTAGCATTGGGTTTATTCTGAATAAATCCTACAATATGAACTACCTGCGATTTGTGGAAATTCCTAAAGCTATCATTAACATTCAGGCGGAAACTGATGATAGAACCGTAATCAACCTAACAAAACCAGTCCACCAGAATCCAACTGATCTTTTTATCTACGTAACTCGCAGCTTCAACGTGGCTCTGACACATTAATTTGTGTTGGAGATTGTACCATTGATCGATAACAATTGCACTGCGAGAGAGTCCGAAATACCCGGCTCCATTCAAGATCGGCGCTCTACAAATTCATCACCGTCCAAATGTTTCGAATCACTGCTGCCCGGGATTGTCACTCAATTGCATTCGCAAATCTGGCGACGTAGCGACGTGTTTTCTGACAAGTGGAAAATACTGCAGCGGCGGATTCAGGACAGAAACAACAAAAGAAGTTCGTGGAAACTTATGTCGGTCATGACCTTCTTTCCGAGTTGCATCCTCCTTTGTGTTTTAACAGAGCTTTATCTAGCTTCAAAGGGAACATTCATATCGCGATGCAACAACAATATGTGAAATTAAGGGGTCATTCCAGTGTGACGGCCGAAACATTGAGCATTATTCAATGACTCTTTTATCCGCCCATACAAAATGTAATAGTGTAAATCTTTTTCTGATTTATAAAGCTACGTATAAAGAATATAAAGCAATATTAAAAGTATTAAAATTAATATGTTTTAATATTTTTTTTGTGTCACAAAAGTGGCACGTTCCAGAAAAGATGTCTTATATCGATGGTAACGATTCCATTGCAGGGAAGGAAGTGATGATTTATTGTGATGTAGAAAAGATTATTCACAAAATTGCTTTGGAAATATTCTTTTAGAATTATAATACCACATTCTGATATTTACGAATTGGTTTATGAATTGTACAATGAAAAAATAGTTATGCAATTTGAAATTAAATTTTGCTTCGCTCATGTATTTTTTTTCATATACAGCAGTGTGTTTAACACTTTGAATGCTACAGTGGAAACTGCCCCACCTAGTCAGACACATTATAATCTATTGATTCAAGTATAAATCGCGAAGGAAAAAAATATGTTATTATTTGAACGTATAGTACATACTTTGTATTATTATTATTATAATAATAATGATATTGAAAATTATGTAAGAATTACTAGTTACTTAATTTAATAAAATTTGAGGCGCCGGTCATCGGTGACCCCCATGGCAGTCAACGTGTTAATTATGCTATTCTGCGTAATATTATTTATTCATAATGTGGATTTAAATCGCAGAATGGGGTAAATGAATTTACTACGGAACATGTTAGGATAAAATTATGGTCATAGTGGTCCAGTAGGACTGAGTGTCCGGCTATGCCACCATTACTAATAATAAGATAAAATAATTAATAATATGAAAGCGATGAAAATACTAAATGAGAATAAAAAAGTACTAAATTTGTATTATTGACAGCACTGTATCTTTTACATTTTAAATTACCTTAATTGCAGTTACAAAATGTATTTTTGTGAAGAAGTTATTCCGAAAATTACAGTCTATCTCATTTTCCATTTACCGACCATTCTGTGTCCCCATTGTCCACTTATTTGCTCTTACACAAACAACATTTTAATTATTATAGCTTACGTAAAAATAGATAAATTTATACATCATCTGGAATTAAGAAAATATTAACAAAAAAAATTCCACATATTTGGGGAAGTATTAATTTTTCCACGCTTTCATAAGCAGAATGATCTGAAGAATCGATTTATAGAACAAAATATATCATTCATTTTTTAAAACAGTTCAGTTGTACTTATCTGTCACATCCTTGCATTTACGAAAAAAAATGACGCCCATGGTAAATATTTTTGTACCATTCAACTTTTCTTTCCACAATTTATATCTATTTTCAGGCGAAACGGAGTAATAATAATTCAAAGATGTTAACAAGATTTTGAGGACAAAAAAGGCAAAAAAGAGTCAGCCAGGATTAGCGTGGAAATTGTCCTGAGTGCATGAGAGTGAACCTGTACAAATAGAGTCTATAGCTCAATATCCTATTTTACTCTTTAACTTTTCTGTGCAAAACTCATTCTCGACGCTTACTCTCCCGCTAAACTCTTTATGCATTGGATAAGCTCGGATATAACAAACTCCAATTTTCAACTAAGTTGTACTTAAAATCCATGCGATACGCGATCGTGCAATACGTACACACTTACGTTTCAAACTGCACACAGACATTCTTTCGACTGTAGCAAACATTTCTACAAAAACAGAAGAAATGCAAGAGATCATTTTCGTCTGACATAAGCGAAACGATTGTTTGTATGGTGTTTAAGTTTAAAGTTGTATAGATTAGTAATGGTCGTCTGTAGACTGCGGATATCTTATTCAAGGAACTTAAGAATATGCACTTAATCTATGTTATTCGAATCTTAATAGAATTGTATTGATTATTGTTAATAATAAAATTGATAATAAATCAAACCAAGCACCTATCCGCAGAATTTTGGTGTACCAAGTGTGCTGCATAAACAAATACAGTGACTCAAGAAATTGTTCAAATGTTTTCATAATTACTTTTCTTTCTTAATTCTAATACAACTAACTAACTACACATTTTTCAAGCACGTTTGAAACGCTATTTGTTAGAGATATTATATCCTTGCTTCAAATAATACTGCCTTAGAAAAGTGTTATACAGAAGAATCTTGAAATAACATAATCGTGTGATCAATTTCGTGAGTCACTGTAAATAAATATCATTGAAACCAGTTTGTAAAATGCAGATCCAATTTAAAGCATAACACAAAAATACCATTTCGTAAGTTATATTACAGAACTAAGTACACTGTTCTGTAATTGGAACAGGACCCATCCGGAAGGCACTTATCCAAGGCACAGCTCGTATAATTAGAGAAAAAGCAAAGTTCCTCCGTCAACAAATTTCTCTCTCCTCTTCTCAATCAACTTTTTTTCGACTTCCAATCGATCACGTCTTTCTCCGATTTCCCGAACTGTTTGTTCTCAAATCAATTATCCCCCGAGATTCTTTTCAGGGAAAAATTTTTCTTCCTGGCCGAAAGGCTTCTGGGAGAGTTAGCAGACTGTCAAGCCGAGTCGGAGGAAGTTTTTAAGTCTCTGAAACCGGCCGGGGATACGTTTTGTGGGTTTTGTTTGCCCCTAAGAAGCGGCATGTCTGCAAACTCTGGCAGGTCTCTTTCAGTCGGAGATTTTTCGTTAGTCAACGATAACGACGACTCCTCGCAGCAGCTGCACCCTCCGTGAAGTTTCACAGATACGTTGCGGCCACTTGCAACGGATGGTTCAGCTTCCAGCCCACGATGAAGTCGTTAAAAGCGGTTCCTTAATCAATCGATTCCCCCTTTCTCTCGGTTTCTGACTATTTCTACGTCGATACGGAGGAAAAGCAATATTTACAGCGAGAAACATTCATGTTTCGCTGGATCAGTGTTTCCCAAAGTGGGTTCCACGAGATAAGGCGCTTTTCTGGAATCCAAGAAGCAGCAAAAATTCTTTGGATTAATCTTCTTCTTGTACATTTTTTTTCGTAACAGTTAAGCATTTATAACAATTAAAAACAGAGGTTGTTTTTATTTTAATACTTCATTCATTATTAGGCTGGTGCACATAAAATGTGGTTTTCTAAAGTAGAACGTTAAAGACATATAGCTCTTTCAATGTCTGATATACACCCCCTCCCATAAGTATCAGAACTTTTATCAAATCTTACTATTATAATAAAAAGACAGTGTTTGTATGTTCGAAAAAATCTCAAAAACTACCAAATTAATTGTTATGAAATTTTCACAATAGCTTCTTTCCACTTTTAGGAATGTTATATGCTATATTTGATCGAGAAATAAGTAATATATGAATATAAAAAAACATGGGACTATTGTTTGTTCACACCTCGGGGGTGTAGTTCATGCACAGCCGCTAGGTGGCGAAGCTGGGTGCCCGCGTGCTCGAAAGAGAATTTGCCCAGCTACAAGATACAAGGAAAAAGAAACCTTTAATATTTTTTAATATCAGGTTAGGGAATTATTTGAGAATTCGAACAGTTATTCCCTGTTTCATACTTCACATCAAAAAAGAAAATGTATATTCAATACTATATCACAAACTCACTGTGAAAGTTAATTAAACATCAAATCATTTCACTAATACAGCACTTTCGATCCTTCATTACATTTTTCACTAATTTTGACACTCTAGTCATGAGTTTCTCAGCGAGTCTCCCATTTGTAGTAACATTATATTTTGTCACATTTCATCATTTTCACATAGGAAGTTTGTAAGGCTGAAAATATATATTTGCATAAACATCTACAGTCCAGTTATTAATATTTTTAAATAGAGACACCGGTGCTTGGCTCCGCACAGCTTTCGCATGCTTCCATACGTAACTGAGAATGCAAGAGATTTGAAAATATCTCAAGAACTTTTCCACCCAAATGAAGAGATGAAGGTCCCTTTTAGAAGCATGTTCGTAGCTGCGGCAGCTAACTATACTTCCAAACTCCGTACGTGACTCATCTTACGACCGTCGGCCATCTAAGTTCCTCCCATTTTGTATTCTTAAATATAATTTAAGTTTTACTATGCTTCAACGAAGGAAGATAAAGTGTAAGATGGAGTTCCTGTGCCCCGTACTTGTATTACAAAAAAGAAAAATGAGTATCACATTTTAGAGTACTTGCAATCCTTGACTATTTAACTTTTTCGACTAATTGAGAGGGTTTCACGTGTTTCCACGCCTGATATTTGAAAAAATCTTAAAAATCTTGTTGTTGTTATTATTATTATTACTTTGAAGTTTTCATTAGATTTCACTATGAATTTACTGAAATTGAAGATGAATTATTATAATAATATTATTAATATTATTAATAGCGTATCGGCTTCCGTTTACTGCGATCGTATCTCGGCTGATACAGTTTTATTTTATCTTGTACATTTATGTCCTAAATAATCATAATCTTCTTCGTTTAAACAGAAGGCTCTTATTTTTAACATAGTCCGTATAAAATAATATATCGACTTCGCTTGCAATTCTTTAGTTATTTGTAGTATGATTTTTACACGCTAAGTGTTGTGAACTATACGTTCTTTTTCGCCGAGCATGCTATCACAGAAGCGACGAAAATTGTAAAAATGTGATAGCATCACACACTGAATTCCTGTATTAACCAGAGAATAAAATGATTTAATCTATCTTATTTTTCTCCTACTGCTTAATTATAGTATAACCTCATGTTATGAACAATTCTTTTCAATTACTTGTACCTTGTCACTTTGATTCCTTAATATTATAGAATGTATTATGTCTACTACTTAAGTTAAGTTCTTCTTTCCCTGATAAACGAAGTTGTGCTACGAACAACCTAATATTATCAATAGGAACGGTTCAATTATCTGAAGTTCTATAAATATTTCTTGGCTAACGACCGCACTTGCCGAAGCTCTAAAATTGATCGTTGCAAACAGCCTCATCCTACCATCAAAGGATAAAACAGATTTATTAACGTAACAGGGATAAAACTCATTCGTTGAAAGAAGAGGAATGATCGCTTAAAGCGATTAGGATATTATTGGACCAAATTGCGCCGCGTTTCGCATCCCGGCTGTGCGGAATCCAAGGAAGTATCGCAAAAAGCGGTCGTTGTCGATGCGTCGGTGGCGTCGATAATGGCGCCGGATCCTTCCATTGAATTCCAGATAAAAATGGTCATTATTTCTCCCCGATTAAAGCCATAGAAGGGGTCAAAGCCAATTCAGCCGCTTGCCGCTTAGTAATCTTGAGTAATTTATGGTCTCTAGTGGTTTTAAATGCAACCACTATGCAAGGGATATGAAAACTACCGACCGTTTGCATGGAAACGGCCTATCACGATAGCGTGCGATGTTTCGTGAATTCTGTCCGCATTACTGACCTATTAAATACATAATAACCGAAATCACCCGTTTTAATTGTTTTCGCCGTTAAAATTCGATACTGCGGATTTGTAACTCGTAGAATGAGATTTTTTTGGAATAGGGGAAAGAGTAAAACAGCCGTGCCGATTTATTGTATGGTTAAACCTTTCACTGTTGAACACTTTGACTGCCATGTCAGCCATATATGGGTGACACTTAACCCATAGGCGTACACTTTCTTTTTCTAAATCGGCCTCAGAAGCACATTTTCTTTTTTAAATATTCCTCTGTTGCTACAAGATGACTGCTATAGCCGTCATTTGTAGCAATGAGTTAAATTCAGTTGTCACTTATCTGAGTATGGATGCCATTAGAAAAATGTTTAGGAAGGTATAACAGAATCAAGGAGAACTACAAATTACTCGCATGCCCTGGATGCGGTTTCGCCCATGATTTTTCTGCGTATAGAATTTGAATTATTATGCTTTTTTCCTTGCATCTTGTAGCCGTACGAATTCACTTTCGAGCGCACGGGTGCCGAGCTTCGCCACCTAGCGACTGTGCGCAAACTATAGGTTTGCCCTATTGTAATAATATTATTTAAATTAAAATAGGAGGTATAATAATGTCGAAATAATATTATTACCTATTGTAATAGTATTATTTAAATTGAAATCTAGAAGGTTAGACTCATTGGAATAACGTTATTTAAAAATTAAAAAGAAAATCTACCGAAATAATATTACAATAGGTCTAACCTTCTAAATTTAAATTTAAATAATACTATTATTGACATAATATTATTTCAAATTAAATAATATTATTACAATAGGTAATAATAATAATAATAATAATAATAATAAGGTCTAACCTTCTAGATTCAAATAAAAAAAATGAACTCAACAGGACAAATAGTTTTCCAGATAAAAATTCATAAGTACAACCGGGTTTCATGAAAATAGGCAAAAATGGCAAAATCCAGAGGCACGTATTGTTTGAACAAATTCGAAACCAGCAAAATGACTTAAACGCCCCCTAATTTCACGTGCACTATGTCATATTTCATTTTGAACAAAATCCCCGACATTGACGTCATAAAGTGATCCATTTAGCAAGGAATGACCCAATAATAAAACTGTGTTAGACTCAATTTAGAACTTGAAATGGTTTAAATCTGAAATACTCTACGCTCAAAGGGTTAATTAAGGCTTTGACTGCCACAGCACTCCTGTATGGGTAACAGTTGGATTCAATCATTACTTATTTCATTATCCATAGTATTAATAAGAATGTCTAACAAGTATAATGGAACCAGTAAAAAGTGACAGAAATTATTAATATTATTGTTTAAAATGGGAATTATCTGTTATATTTATTTTGTACAAAAATGTAGAAAATTTGCCGTTTCCAATTGATAAAGCGTGACAGTGAAAGTGTTAAAGCTGTACACTCTATTCCCATTCATGTCATTAATTTCATAATTATTCGTAATTGTTGTTATCAGACATTTTGTGCTATGTTCTGCAAAAAGTTTATTCTATTACCAGATGAGCAGCACAATTTATCACACGTCACATACAGCCTGTCGCGTGATGTGAAATATAAAAAATTTCCCCGGCCACGTGACCCATTGTAACTGCGAATAAATGGCCGGTAGTGTCCCACCAAAAGATCCAAAAAGCACTTCATGTTTTTTTTGCACACCTCCCTCGTTCTCTCCGCGGTATAAACTTCTAGCAGTTACTTCCGGATAACAGACGAAGGAAAAAGAGAAAGCTGAGTGTAGCTGGTCGTAACAAGTAGATGAAAAGTTGAAGTTGTGATCGTAGATGTGAGAAGCCTCCCCCTTTTCCTACCCTCCTATGCTCTGGCGCCTCCACAGTCGAAATAACGCCATTGCAAAGAACGCATGGAAGAAAATAATAATTTCCAGCGATATATGAAACATTTTTTGGAAAATTTGAAAGAAAGTAGTTTGTGAAATGACAGTACCACGTTGTGATATTTAAATAACGAATTCTATGAACGAATCCTACAAGGAAAAAAGAGTAACGCGATTGGAAATTAGATTTTTTTTGTTTGTGTATTTTTGAACATTTAGCTGTGTGTTTGGTTACTAAGTCTGCGTAATATTATTTGTTCATAGTGTGGATTTAAATTATATAATAAGGTAAATGTACCTGTTACCAGACATACAGGGTGTCTGAGCTTATTTGTTGCAAGCCAATATTTTTTAACTTATTGAAGATACAAAAAATGTTTTATGAGGAAGTTGTATAGTACGAAGAGGCACATTTTTTGCGTATACGAATTTTTTTCACATTAGTATCTTAAGAGATATAAAGCTCAATAATTAAATTGATATTAAATCAAACCACGTACAAATTATAAAATTAAATAATTTTAAAGTTAATTTCTTACCGTCTTTTGCTACGTAAAACTTTAATATAAATTCATAGCTATTAAATTCAAAATTATACAGGCTGTACAAATGTTGCATAATGTTCGTTATATCCTTGCTAACAATGCTTATATTTTAACATAAATAATGTACCAGTGTCCACAAATGGTTCACTCGACTCTAAATTTTGTATATTAGCTACAAATAGTAATCAATTCTCGAGGCTACTATAATGATCCTTCGTACATCAGACACTATTACTTTTCAGTGCAAGTATATTCTTTCTTCGCCGTGAAAAAGTTAAAATTCATGTAACGGGAGCGAATTTAATAGAAACGAAATAAAAATTATTAAATTAAAAGAAAATAGTATTTGAGAAAAATTGTTTTAAGTGCATGTGAAACTTCTAACGAACTACTTTTTGAAAAATCATAAAAATAGACTTTAAAACAATTAAAGAATCGAAGAAAAGTGCGAGAGAAGAGGTTACAGTTCACACGCTCGCGAATTTAACGATTTCAGTTTTTTTTAACGATGCAGAGAAAAAGACTTTTTTAACGTCACGACCGGTATGATTTATGATTACAACTACGGGGCCATAATTTACTGACGCTTGATTCTCTTCGACTTCGTTTATAATTCATAGATCATACTTAACTTTCAAACTTTCGACAGAAATTGATCACAACGCTGGAACTTCCTGTATCGCTGTATCTAAAAACATTAATCTTCGGTTCACCCTTCGTCGTTAGAAAGGGGAAAACCGTAATTTATAATTTAATTTTCAGTTGAAAGTAACTGAGCACCCAAATGAATATCCTTGATAATATCAAACATTTCATTTTACGTATGTCTGGTAAAATTAATGTATATTAATATAAAATTTTAGAAAACAAACTATTTGTTTGAATTATTTTCTAGAAATGTAGTTGTTCCA
Source organism: Macropis europaea (assembly GCA_916610135.2). Taxonomy (NCBI): domain Eukaryota; kingdom Metazoa; phylum Arthropoda; class Insecta; order Hymenoptera; family Melittidae; genus Macropis; species Macropis europaea. The sequence continues at coordinate 9,877,984 of OU744353.1, forward strand.
GAATGAAGAAAAGAGAATGATTAAATTTGTTTTTATAAAAGTATTAAATTTCTTAACATATGTGCTACTTTAAACAGGTTTATAGTAAGAACTCACATCCTCCTCTTGTTTATAATTTTCTAGAGTTATTTTGTAAGTAATTGACTGAAGGACTGTAAATTTGGAGAATAACGTACTAATTGTAAAATAAAAAGAATTATTCATATCATTGCAACTATAATAATGTAAAATAATTCGGAAACTTTGAGAAATTTTAATAAAGACAAATGCAAAATCTGTGTCTGATAATGTGTATGTACATAAACAATTAAAAAAAATTAAAATACTAAACATTTTTTACCAAAGTGAAAGTCAAAATCAAAGTTCTTAATTGCAAATAATGGAAAACTACAGAATTTTAAATATTTAGAATTTTTCAAAGCTTTTCCAATTAGCGCAATTTTTTTTAGCTTTTAGAGTTAAAGATTTAAAAGAAATGGGAATTTTTCAATTCTCACTTGTACCTTGTAAACTAATCTCGAAGTACTCTTCTAAAAAATATTTCTGAATATAAATTTGCCAAAATATGTAGGAGTTCTACTTTTTTTAATTTGAATAAAATATACAATATAGACATGCGTATCAAAGCAGAAAATTGAAATTTTTAATACAAGAAATAGTTAAAATATCTGGTAACCAAAAATTGCTTAAAAAAAGTATTTAGGAATTCTACTTATGGTTTCTATCATCACCTTAGATGAGTACTTAAAAGTAATAAATAAGGTAATAAACGGATAGCAATCTGAACATTTAGTGTAATGATACTATGGATAAATATTTAATATAACGATTAATATTTATACCACACACAGAGATCTTTCCATAAAAGACATTTTTAATTCTACAGTTTTAATCATGAAATACATAACAAACTATTTAAATAAACATTATTTAGTTTTACGTGAGCTACCTATGTCATCAAAAATGCATATTGTGTTGCAATTAAAACGAAGGGGTTGTTTATGCATTTATCATGCCAAACTGAAGCCACAAAAGTGCTGCCATTTCTTGTAATTCTTAAAAAAATGGTCTGTACCAGTTTTTGTTATCCATTATCCGTAAATGGCCACCAAACAAATTTATATTTTGTTAATAATTAATCAGACGAATAATTAATCATATAAATCTTTTATTTTAAACGAAATAATTGAGAATAAATAATTTGTATCAAATCATTGTTTCCATTTACAATAAAAAATTAACTATTTTCATTCTGATTATTTCACTCGATTACTTTATTATTAAATTGTTAAATGTATATCTCTTTCCTATTTCGAAGAGATTCAGGTCATTTTATATTAATAACATTTTTAGAGAACCTACACGAAAGTTTACTTAACTGTTAATAATGGATTGTTTACGCTTATACAGTTTAATATATTCAAGTTCGTAAAAAGTGCGCATTATTTAAAATTAACGATATGAAGAATATGTTTTTTAAATCTTTATAAAATGAACAAAATTTCTCTCAAAATTCCATTTCCTTGCCTCTACTAACATACAAATATATTAAAACATGTGGATAAACATTAGCCACCGAACAATTAAGGTAAATGTACCAGTAGATGACACTTCTATTTTCAGTCACGAAAAATAAGCTTTCAGGTAAAGAAATGTTTTTTAATAGTACGCAGTTTGAAAGGTTATTTACTCTACTGTGAAAATTTATAACTACTTCCATTACAATGCATCCTGAGTGCAGATGCCAGAACAATTTTTTTGTTCCTATTTATCCAAGATCATATCCAAACACCGGTCAATTTTCAACCGATCATTGACTGATCGTGAGCAAGATTTCATAGAAAAATTACACAAGAATGATTCAAAACCGATCACTCAACTATAAACACTTTCCAATACATCGATCTAACTTCAACGTAAGCACCCGAAACATTATTACCTCGCCACAATATTTTTATCACGAAAGGAGAATTCATTTCTCCGAAGACAATAGACGTTAAGCGGAATGGACACGAAAGGGTGTGCGATTCGAACACTTTTCACTCTCGTCCATCGAAACTTTTCCCCCCTGCTTCTGACGGCACTTGACAAGATGCCGAGATAATGATTATCCGATCGCAAGGAGTTCAACTTCGCCGGGATTATTTCAGTCAGCCGATCGAGGACGATCGAGGACGGTGATAAAGAAATGCTTGCCGCCTCGAGTGATTCACTTTTCGGGGACAATAGCGTCTGATAGTCGGAAGGAGGAGATTGCATGAACACCTGTGTAGACACTCACCATGAACATCGAGTTTGACGTCGACGGTGAGCGGTTCGACGAGCGCTATACTGTTGACTTTACACGTGAAAGTTGCACCCAGCTCTTCGCGCGTGATTTGCATCTCCAGCAGGCTGCTGCTGCCGCCTACCCCATTGTCAGCGATTATCGTTGAGCTGTTTGCTGAAATACACAAACATATCCGTGTTAAAATGTGTTTTCAGAGCGAATTCGGTGATGGAAATTCCCCAGGGATTGATACGGGTAAAAACGTTGCGTTCACGTACTTTTTCAAATTAATCTTTTAGCCGGGGATTACAGGTTAACTCGTCACTTAAAAATGCTTCTGCAGCGCGCATGACGAGTCAAGGGGTTAGACTACTGTAAAATTCTCAATTTTCTGACAATTTTTTTTTTCGCTCAAATTATAGCCTGTAGACTCTAGAATGAATTGCAAAAGGTGTAAAATATAAATGTAGCTCAGTTTGGGAGCTACAGAACCGAACTCACACTCGTATGACGCAGAAGTAATACGTTTTTTGTAACTTTGAACGCGATTTTCTCAGATCGACACTTTTCAAAACGGGGTACACGATTTCTCAATCTTTATTGGCGCGATTACGAGAAAATTTAGCAGATATCTTTTTTATTACATTCTTTGAGCATTTACGGACTTTGGCTAATTTTATTTTCTGTGGGATTTATAAGCAAATTAGTGACAAATTTTTCGCGAAAATCGGGATTTTCCTTTCAATACGCTGCTTTCAGTGGTCTTTCAAAAAATTAAAATATGGCTCCGATAATGCTTAGGCATTACAAGATAATTAATGGAAAAATTTCGTTTTTTGTATCAAATAATCTAAAATTGAGTTAGGAGGTACGCCGTTTTACCCTCACAAAAAAGGACCTTCAGCTCGGAGTCGTCTTATGACGTACATATATAACTTTTTCGAACTTGCATTATTGTTTTTAACACTTCATAATATGCCAAAATAAAATGCCAAACCGCAACTTAATAGAATGTTTCGTTTTTTTATAATTTGCATCGGAAGATCACCTACTATTTCGAGCCGTCACAGTAGTGTAACCTCTTAACTCGTCTCGAAACTTTAGAGATTACGCACATATACTAAAAGTCAATGTATATATTTTAGCACTTTATTTACCGGCGAAACAAAAGAATTAATTAATTAATTTGTTAGTTTATACTTTGTTTCCACACTTCTTCTACCCCATGCATACAAAGTACAGTACACGTCTAATTATCAGACTGCGGATGTTAATGCAATTTAATGTATCCAACCTGGTGATCAATAGATATTCAATAACTTATTAGCAAAATAAAAATTACACCTTTTGAACATTTCAAGAAGCAAATGCAGTTTTGTTGTAGTTTCATTTATTTAACTGTATTAACATACAAAATATGGAAGTCCAAAAATGTATATTTGCGTAAATATCTACAGTCTAATAATTGTATCATCCTGATGGCCATGATTGAGTCACATAGACCCGAAGAAGATAGAGGAATTAAACTAAACAATTACAGTGCATCTGTTGATGAACCTTACCTTCTAACATTTGATCATCTCTAAACCACTCGACCGAGGGCACTGGTTTCCCTTCGCCGCTCTCGCAGTACAGGGAAATCGTCGAACCTTCGTTTATAGGTCCTAAAGTGGCTCCAGTGCTTAACGTGTTCTTCGAGTTTTGGTCGATGACACGTACGAACGCAGGTTGCACTGAAACAGAAACGATGTGTTCAATTAAAAGGCGGTCAATTACTTGACAAAAAGTAGTTTCGATTTGTCCTACTATTCGTACTCCCAATTGGCAGTTATGAATGCTTACTGAGCACTCTTTGCTTTTGGACGATTTATTTGTTTATTCTACCTTTACACAGGATACCCTACAAGTCGCTTTATCGCTTAAAAATTCAGTAACTATTTGTTTGTTAATTATCTGAATTTATCTGTTTTATTTAATAGAACACAGAAAATGGACTTTTTTTATTATGTATGGAAAATATTGTTTTGTCAATTACTAGAGGATTATATGGCATATCCCTAATTCTATAGCATTTTCCATAGTAACTGTTAGCATGATTGGTTCCAAAACTCGAAGGCCTTTTTGAATGTTGTCTTCAAGTTGCTGGAGAATGCGAGGTTTATTGACATACGCTCCCGGTAAAAAATCATAGAATACTTACTCGTTTTGACAAAGTTTAATTGTATAATGTAAATTATTCAAATTGTACAGCTGTATAGCTGCCTACATTTATGAATATATGTTCCATATTAGCTCAGTACAAAAAAATAAAAGGTTTAGTTGTTCAAATGTTTTAAACAATGGAGAACATGTTTGAAGTTGAAATTCAATAAAATTGATTTTTTCTTCATTCTTTTAAACCACAATGACTGTCCAAATATCACAAGCAGAGTTGTGGTACATTTTACAAGGAGAATGGGACAATATCAATGCAGAAATTAGGAAAAAAAAAGACTAATTGTTAGGATGCCAAAATTAATATAAACGGTATTTAAAGCACACGAAGGATATGTACACGCAAATAAGTTATAATTATTATTAATACTTTCGGTAAGGTTTTGAATAAATTATTGCACACCTTTCTTGTTATACACGTAGCTGATTGTGTAAAGTATGAAAAAAGTCTGCTTTCTTTTAAATATTTTAACGATTCCAATCATTTGTTCAGGTGTTTATGAAATTTCAGTAGATGTCGTACGAGCGGGGGTGTACACCTATATCTTCAGGCAACCCCAAAGAAAAAGTTTGGTGCTGTCTACTTAGAAGAATGTGAAGGCCAATTGAAATCTAAATTCCGCTAAATTATTCGTTTTTCGAAAATCTTAGCAGCTGCATTATTGCTCTAGCCGCATGGGCAGTTGCCCCATCTTGCTGCCACCATGTCTCAGCTCTGCCTTCCACTGCAGGACGCAAACTGTTTTCTATCATTTCTCAATATCAGCTGCCAGTCACCGAAACAATTTCGTTATCTTATGTAAAATAATTGAGTCCAACTGAATTCTCCTTAGGATTGTTGATTAACACGTTCACTGTCCCCTAATCTACATATTGCTTAGACCAATTTTGTCGCAGTAGCTCAAGTGACTTACTGCACGCAGTTGCTACAGTAATGCTCGCGTATAAGGCAGTGAATTGGATTCGACTGGTCCTGCAACTCTGGGTAGGGCTAAATTTGTGTTTCAGGAACTGTTCTATTTATTTTGCAACTCGTCGAGGCTGAATGAACCGAAAGGGAGATAGATGGAGGAACGAACGAGATAGATTACCAGTTTGCTTGTAAGGCAACTAACTTTCATGTTGCGTACTCTTGGAAATAAATTATTGAAGTCTCTACGTGTACCCTTGAATTAGTCCTGTGCGAGTAGCTGAAATTGAGGTTTGTGAGAGTTGATACTTCCTAACGGATTGAATAATACACAGGGTGTTTCATCATACCTTCTCCAATACGTATCCACGAACCTACTGATAGTATCAAGATGATTTTTTACAACTGTCATTGTATGGAAGTGCCTTTTATACTATTTGAACAAAAAGAATCCAAACACGCCCCAAGCATGGGAAACGAAGGGTAATTTCAATTTTTTAAATGGAGTGTAGGGTAAATTTTTATATTTTCACGTAGTTTTTACTAGACTGAGTAACTGTTGCTTGAAACGTTTTTCAAAATTGTGCAGGTATCAAAAGTTATAATTAGACTGCGAATTTTCATGCAAATGTACATTGTTAGACTTCAACATTTTTTATTTCCATGTAGCTGCTGAAACGCAAGCATGGCAGAGATGTATTTTACTGTTTAAATATTTGAAAGTACATTTTTTCTTTCACATACTCAGTAAAATGTGCATACTTCATGAATTTGAATATGTTTAATTGCATAACGATCCGCAGTCTAGTTGTAATGATTTAAATTTGTAATGTCTAGTCTCTGACTAATATTTTATCTAAAACCAGCTGAATCATACACTAATATTTTCTACATCACAAACCTTCTCCACGCGTCAGCCTGTGACTCTTTCATTGACTCTTTTCTATATTTCCTCCCTAATTCAAGAAACTCTGCATGAATCAGAAATACCTTCAAAAACCTAGGTAATTACATTGTACGATTTCAGAGTGCTGTGCTAACTCAGCATAGCAGTAGCTCTGTCTGAACGAACTTCTGTCAAGTGTAGAATAAAAGCTCCTTGTCAAAACCTGGTAGTCTGAATATTATTCTGTGCAATCGCTAGTCCATTACAAATTGTCTACACTAGGACTTTAATTTTGGTACATAAATATTTGTACATATCACATTTGTTGGCCTTAGCTATGTGTTGACATATTTGATAAAACTTCAACGTTTGGTTACTTAACACGTTCCATGCCACAGTGAAAAATTCCATAATTAGTCAGACGCGTGAAAATCAGGGCTGTGCAGTCGGAGTCGGAGTCGGAAAAAAATATGCCGAATCCGACGCCATGTTAGTAAATTTTATAAAAATAAAAAAATGTGCTCAAAATAATTGAAAGTTGTAATAAAACTAAATAAATACTAAAAATACTACAGTTGTATCAAACTGTAGATTAAATATTAGTAATTTAGTTATAAACAAACATATACTTATTATGTTGACAATTTCTTATAAATGCAGGAGTCGGGGTCGGGGTCGGAGTCGGAGTCGGAGGTCAAAAAAAAGGGGAGTCGGAGTCGGGGTCGGAGTCGGAAATTTTGACTGCCGACTCCGCAGCCCTGGTGAAAATAAGTTTCAATAAATACGTAACGTTAAAAACACAAACATTCAATTGCCTTATGATATACCATTCATTTGGTACTATTATCGTGGCGTTCGTTTTAATTGGAATATAAAGAATATTACCATTTATTTAGAATAAGCGAATTTGGTGCGTGGGGCGCATACGACCCACGCGGCACGGAACGTGTTAATTTGGTAGCACTCAGTATAACATGTGATGAAACTTCTTATGTTCCAGACTTCACGTCTAAGGCTGCGTTTACATTGGTAAGTTACATGTACCAGCGACTGGTACAAGTAGCTAGCCAGGTCCTAACCTCAAGGCAAGTAGGTGTTTACATTGACAAGTAACTTGTACTAGTAACCTGTAAGTAGACCAGTCAAGTTTATAGACTGGACCAGCCAGTTTTAACCTTCTTTATCTCACAGCACACATAAACTAATTACTAAAATTCTACGGCTCAGCAAAAAATATATTATATTTTTTCGCCGATCTGACAAAAAGGAATACATTTTTCTTTTTGTCCCAAAGTGGCAATAAAATAACTATTCTTCCCACTGTGCATTGAATGACATTTAATGATATGCGATGGGAGTTCTATCCAACTTCCTTTCCCAAAAATCTTTTTAAAATCTCATTTATTTGTGATACCTTGTAATAAGAAAATAATACTCCAAATTATTTAGAGCAATAGTTATTTATTATTTTCCTCTGATTTAGATACATTTAATGAGATCTTTAAGCTTGCCGGTGATTTAGTATGTCTTGTGCGAGGTCGGATTGCAGAAAGGCTTACTCTCAAATCATCTTCTAAGGCTTAAAGCCGCAACCTCACTCGTTCTTTACATTATTCATTCCGCCACACCACATTAACTTGTACTAAAAAATCTTGGAGACACCTGTGGCCCTCTCCTGTGGCGCACCGGTTGAAAATCGCTGGACTAGACTGCAGACTAGGTACAAGTAACTTATTTATGTAAACGTAGCCTTACAGGCACCCTCGAATAAAACGACCCTTGAATTGCACAAAGTCGCAAACGGCACGGAACGAAACCCCCAAACATGTTGCAGTTCACAAGATTTCTTCGACAAATGCTTCGAACCAGCTGTTCAAGTCTGCACAGACCTGGAGTCTTGAATCACACGGTTTTGAATAGCACGGAGCCGACTAACCGTGTTATTCGAGGCATCCCCTGTGCCCCCTGAAGCGGAAGTAACGAAGTGCCGCAGCGAGTCACTTTATCAAAACTTCTATCCGCCCTCTTTCATTTCAGACGCACCGACTCTGTTGTATGTAAATTGCCCAACGAACTTCCGTCCTAAAAATCACAATAAGAAGGTTTTTAATGTGGCCCGTCCCTCTGCTCGGTCTACTTCTGTCGCGGGACCGTACATCTCTCTCGAATTTAATATCTCTCAAAGCTTCCCCATCACGGGGACGTTTGAATCCAGTTTTTAATTCGAGTCTCCCGCCGGTGGAATTCTATTGTGAAGAGAAGTCGCAGTCGGTAAGACCAAAGAGACCAGTTTTTTTTTTAAAAAAAAAAGAAAACGAACCGAGGGAATTGAAGCGGACCACCTTCTCCCCGGACGAACCGTCCATGAATAAACTTTTCAACGCGTGCAAAGCGCCGTGCTTCGCGGAAATAAACCGTCGTCGACGTAGTCATCGGATTCAACGCGAGCTAAGCCCCGATGTCGAGCCACTGAATGTCAAGTAACTGTTTGCGCTGAAAATTCATCTTGCGAATTTACGTCCACGAGAAGCCATAACTTTTTATTGCAAGCCCGGCCGCGCCGGAAACGCCAAGTGATTCGCGGACCCCGGCCTCCGGAGAGGATCGATTTGCAGCGCGGATTTCCGAGCAACCGTCGCTGCGAGAACGTTTAAGGGCAAAGTTGTTTCGAGGGAGGAAACTCCTTATTGAACGGCTTCCTGTTAAAAGGCTCTTTAACACTCCGCAAATCGATATTGATTCACCAGAACGCGGCCAACTGCATTCGCAGGCAACCGGAGGCGACGGATGCTTCTGGCATGCTGATGTTTAAAGGTCCTTTGTTTGCAGGTCGATTTAGAGATTCGTAATGGAAATTGAAGTTTGTCTACGTCTTTTCCACGTGAGAAATACCGGCTTTGACGAAATTCTTTAGGTATGTCTCTTCTTCAAAAATTAGTAGGAGGACACCCCCTACCAGCTTTAACCCTTTCAGACCTGGTTGTCACATTTGTGTACATGAAGTTTCTATGCTGATATTTCGGTGAGGATGAATGTTTCGGAAATTCAAACCGTTTGTACACATTCTGGAACATATTTTTCTTATAAATTTGAATTTTTTCATGTTCTGAAAGTTTTTAGTAGGTCTAGTGAATTCAGAATTGACTAACATTGATTGCATACTGTACAGTGGCAGCTAATAGTTGGAACCTGAAAGCAGTACAATTTTCCACATGTCTTCTTCAGTTTCAAGTATTAATATATTATTATTAAATGTTATAAAGTGCTGTGTATGTTTCTTTCCTCATTTGTGCTCTCTTAGATGTCATGCGATACTTGAGTCCTAATGTACACATGTGTGTACATTTAATATCTACAAAACTATGGGACATATAAACATTTTTTTTAAACAAAATATCGTCTAAACAGTCTACTGAGTTTAAATGTGTAATCAAATATTTTTTTTTACTCTTAAAAGAAAATTTAGGGGTGAAAGGGTTAACACATTGATGGGCGCAAATACACCGTCTATAAGTCACCGGACACTTGCTCATTTTCAGCAAAATTATTATTAAAACGTGGACATAATTTTTTGGCGTGATCTTATTATTTTATATTGTTATATTTATCCATTTTACGTTAACATATAGGGCGGTTCTGGCAACTGGGCCAGCCTGTAGCCCTGTTCGAAGTGAAGTTAGAAAAAAATTGCAGAGGAAAATTTTGCACTGTTTCACAAGTTCTATTTTGACGGCGTAAGGGCATTGCAGCTACCCAGAAGGCTGCGACGGATGAGTTGAAAAATATACCAGAAGAAGCTTTCTCAGGCTACTTCCAAAGCCTTCAGAGACGTTGGCAGCAGTGTATCAGTTGTGGAGGGGATTACTTTAATGGGAGAAAGGACCATTAGTTGGTAAGTTGTTTAATATAAAATATATTTTTGAATTCGTTTCAGTAAAATAGATTTTTGAATTAATTTTAGTATAACATAGACTTTTGAATTAATTTTAGTATAAAATAGATTTTCTAATTAAAAGTATTGTAGTCTAGAGATGTGTATCCATAGTCTGTTCACCACACCAATAGGATCTCCCTGTCAGTGACGTCACCACATAGGAAACACTGACTCTTATCCGATTGTCGATATTAAGCTACGATGGGCTTGGTCAGCGCTAAGATGGGTGACCGTCTTCAGTGCTTCTGTGCTACTGTTGATACATGGAGTTCAGAACATACCTAAAACTGTAAGCTCTCTAACTAAATGACCATAGCAGTCGATACTGAGTTACATAGAAAGAAGAAGAATTGAAAAACTTCCTTATGATTTTATTAACTACCAAGTGCGTCAGAGTTGACTATTTAACACTGTGAGCGCCACGCTACATTAGCTGGAAATGACAAACTTTCGAAATTTTTATACGAAACAAATGTAACCATAAATTCTAACTTTTCTGATCAATAATATGAATAATTTTCAATATATTTTTACTGCTTCTATTAGGCCTTATTAAGTATATTTATTAGTACTGTACATGATCGAATAAATAATGGTTGACTCTAAGTGTCAAGTATGGCTGATGTGGCAGTCACAGTGTTAAATGTTCTAGCGCTCTGGTGAACAACCAGCATAGATTAAACGTACAGTCAGCCTCTGACAATCCTTTAAGAATCAAAGAAGCTTTATTCAGCTTAAGATTCATAAATCAGCACAACAGTGCGTCGCGTTTTCCTAACTCAGGGAAAACGCCGGTCCGCTTCGATGTTATAAGGCAAGGCTCTAAAGAAGCCTTTCGTGCTCCAGCTTTTCCCCGTCGAGCTGCTTCGTAGTTGTTAAACAAATAACGAAAAGGTCGGGTCGAATCGCAATGCGAAAACTTTCTTGCACTCCGAAAGTTCGATCCTACTGCGGAATTTTCATTTCTCCCGTTGGAAAACAAAACTGCCGGGCCCCCGGGACGCGCGGCAGCCCATAGCCAGCTACGATATTAAAGTGAAAAAAGGAAAATGATTTCTAACTTTCACGAGCGCGAAGCAGTCGAACTAATTCCCTGGTCAAACGCTTGGACCAACCGGAAGCCGATTGCTTTTCCTGTCGTTCGCTGGGGAAGCTCTTTGGCAACGATTTCAATAACTCCTAGACTATGGGAAAAAACTGAAACGGTGTATCATAGGATCTGAATCGAAAGAGGCACACGTCGAATCGGAAAAGTTTGCAAGTCGATCGAAAGCCAGTGATACAGCCTGCTGCCTGAAATCCCATAATTTCTGGTGGATAGAAGATTTAATTGGATGGGCCGCGGGATAAGTGGCCCTTCGTATGGCCCAGACTGCAGAAACGGGAGAGGAAGCTGAAAACAAGGACAGGTGAGAGAACGCAAAGAATGGAAGACGAGATTGGAAAGAGAATAAAGATATGGTCAGAGGAAATGGTAGGAGGCAAAATAAGCAGGATAGAGAATGTGAAAAAAGGAGAGGAAAAGAAATATAATTATTATTGGAGGAGTATAAATACAAGAGAAGGAAACCAAAGAAGAAATAGAAAAGCTCCTAGAGGGAAAAATTGATGTTAAAAGTGAGGTGGAGTGGGCTAAAGTAGTAGGGAAGGATAACAGAAGGGTAATCGCAGCAAGATTGAGGAAGGATGGTGATAAAGAGAAAATAATGATGAGGATCTGAATCGGAAGAGGCACACGTCGAATCAGAAAAGTTAGCAAGACGATGGAAAGCCAGTGTTCCAGCGTGCTGTCTGAAATCCCATAATTTCTGGCGGATAGAAGATCTAATTGGATTGGCCGCGGGATGAGTGGCCCTTCATACAATTTAAATAGGGCTGAATTGGTCCTCCGCATAGTTCGAAACCGTAACAGGTTTCCATTCGATAAATTGGCTTTTGAAATACGCGCGACAGGCCACCAGAACACACGGCGACTATTGAACTTTGACAGAATTACAGTGTTTAATTACAAGGTGACCCGGTTAAGAACTAATGGATCTTGCGTGCAGTATATTTCCTAGTGTTACTCGAACGGAGTACGCGAATGTATGTACTTAGTTGATAACGCGAGAAGAAAGCTTGTCAGAGTATTGTAGTGCTAGGAAAGTTTCATAAATTTTAGGCATTTAAATTGAACGTCCTTCTTCTTGGATTTTGGTTGCCTGGTTTATCAGTACAGATAAGTGTGAATATTGCTATATTGTCACAGTTGTGTTTGTAAAATTTAGTTATAATAATTACAAAGTTTTACAATCAACAAATAATTGTAATAGAATGCATATTTTTGCAGAAATAAAGTTCAATACTGTCAGCGATGCCTATACTTGGCAATAACAGCATTCGAGATTGCTGGGATTGCGATCCAGTAGAGAAAAATTTGTTTATTTACATAACTATCGGTAATTATAGGATTGAGTCATAAAAAAAACGATTTCCTTTCTCAAATCTACTGATGATTTATTACAAGATGATTATTGTTGCTTTTGCAGCATGTCTACGATTTAGGGATTCTTATCCTCAAGTATGCAGCAGAAATCAGTAGCCCTGACACACTACTTAAATTGTTAGAATGAACAAATTTTCTTATCTGTTGGGAATTATTTATGTATTTTATGTATATTATACTTATATACTACTGTAGACTGAACTGTAACAACAGTTAATCCTTATTCACCTCCTGATTGTCAGTGCCACGAATTTTGGAACAGGTGGAGAAATCTCTGATAATTCTGCGATATTATAGCTTTTCTTACAGTGTATTAGGTACGATTCAAAAATCTTAACACGTTGCCTGCCACAGTGGAAACTGTCATTCTTAATCAGACACGATATCAATTGCTGTTTTCAGTATGAATCACAGAGAAAGAAAATGTTTAAGTACTGAATAATATACATACATGCCTTTCTATGTTACTCTTACAATGTAAAATTTGCTGAGAATATTGTCAAAATCAATAGTTATTTAATTTAGTTAAATAATGGAGTAAAAACAGCATTAACTTCGTTTACTGAAACATGATCTTGGTTGTACACACATTTGGCGTCTTCTCCTGCCATAAATACTATGCTATTTAAAGGACGTGGAATCCATACAAGTACATCTAGTATTCTACTAAGAATAATTAAGAAATTAAATTAACAAAAAATTGATTAGATTCCTCCGCGCAAGGTAAACTAGAGTTCTGTAAGCAAAATGTTTAATACTATGTTTGTACTTTAACAACAGTTTATTGATAACTTCTTTCAAAGAATTTTATTCTAATACAATCTTATTTCAAAATGAAACTAACAACATTAATACAAATTAACATGAAATGTTAAGTTTAATGCTTAAATTCATAAGTGATTTATAAAAGTTTCTTTGAACGTTTTACAATGCAAATTTTAAAACTAAATTTGTTGAAACTTTAATTAATATAAAATTAATGATTATAATGAAAGAAGATAATATTTTGTTCACTTTTTTCACGTATCTTTGAAGAACAATGGAACATAAATTGCACGGCCTTTGTTTCCACCAGTTAGGTGCAACTCGTTTGCCCTGGGAGTAATTATTTTCTTGTTCTGGCAAATAAACTGCGGTGAGTCGCTAAGCCACGCCCCCAACGTGCAAATTGCCCGCCGAGCTATTGAGTTGCACCTGTCTGGTTTAAGTACGAGCAAAGTAACCGTTGCTACGATAATACATCAGTGTGTATTGGCCTAATTCTTTTAAGTTGTTCCTAGTTCACTCATATAATAAAACAACATTATTATAATGCCTAATAATTAACTGTATTCAAGTTATTACAGAATTGATTGAGTCTTTCTATAGCTCGTCAGTTTAAAAACGAGACTCTCTGAGTATTCAATTTTTATGAAATTTCCAAAATTGTGAAGTAACCAAAAATAAGTGATATGCATTTTTTATCACCTGAATTAATGTGTAGAACTTGTTTTGAATTGTTTTGGAAATTACTGGAGACACTAAAAAATTTTTTAGACAAATTTTTCATACCTGTTTCCATAAAATAACATAGGATGCTAATTAATATAAAATTGTTACGAGCTAATAAAAAAATATTCTAGATCGTCACTTTTAAAATTATCAAAATAGTTGTGGAGATTAATAAATAAATTATTTTTATGCTAAATCGACTTCATCCACTTCCATCCACTTCATAAACGTTTATCAGCACCTCACACTAATATTTTATGAAAGAAAGTCGTTACAAGAGCCATATATTTAAAAAATCTCTAGAATCGATCGCTTTCGAAGCAACTAAATTACAACGTATGGCGTGAAAATCATTTCTCTGCTTGTGAAAACCCTTTTCACGGTAGTTTAGCATACCGATGTGCCAGGTTGAAGGTGAAACGTGACAGCAGGTGAAAGAATAGCGGCGCATATGCACGAAATGAGTTTCAAGTTTTCAAATTTCGTTCTGCGCGCCGGAATCGTGAGTTCCTTCGTCTATTCGTTCGCATGGATAAGATATAGAAAACTTCCGAACAGGCATTAAGTTGATGTGAAAGTTTCGCCATACGTTCCCAGAGAGTTGCATATACAGAAGTTGAAACTCTTATAAAATAAAATGAAATCGATTTCTGCAACGTTCCTTTCCCCCAACTTTTTTACGTCGTACAGAAAGGCATAGAAATTTCTAAAAAATTAGAAATACAGGACTTTTTTTCAAACAGGTATTTAGTGTTGCGCGAGGAAACCAGAAATTTAAGTTACACTTATCAAACATTTTTAATGTGTAATGTATGTATATATAAACTTTATTAATGTCACTGGTCTTTTTTATCATTGTATTTTTTCCAGTATTTTAAATGTTAAGTTTATTATTATTGTCAAAATATCTTGAAGAAATTTATGTTAGTGTTAAGATTGAATGGCAAGCGGAGCTATGAAAGCCCCTGGAACATCTAGAATCATTATTGTAAATCTGTTTATATATACTGTTAAGAATCATTAAACAAATCGTTATTATTATTATTATAAACTTTATGGTACTTTTATAAGCGCTGAATCTATCCTTGCAGTAGGTGACGCCTATTATACTGATTTCCTGTATGTACAAATGAAGTTATTTAACACTTTAACTGCCATGTCACCCATATGTGGGTGACACTTAGGTTGAATCATTATTTGTATGATCATCTATAGTACAATAAATATGCCTAATAAAATCTAACAGAATCAGTGACAAATGATAGAAATTACTAATATTATTGATGAAAGAAAGTAGAATTAAAAGTTATATTCATTTTGTATAAAAATTTAGAAAGTTTGCCATTTTCAGATAATATAGCATGACAGTCAACGTGTTAAAACAGTTAAAGAGATTCTATTTAATAACTAATGATAAATATGTTACCTTGTTATGATTTGTTATTTACTATTATAATGATAAGGCATTTTAACTATAATCAAACTTAGGTTCGAAGAACAAAAGTGTTCCTTAAGTTATTTACGTCGCACAAAAAGGCATAGAAATCTCTAAAAAATTAAAGAAACAGATCTTTTTTTTTAAATAGGTATTTAGTATTGCATGAAGAAACCAACAATTTAAGCTACACATATCAAACATCTTTAATGTGCAATTTATTGTTAGCTTAAGCCTTTTTTAAGATTTTCATACAAATGTGCACGTTTAGCTTTTTCTCTGACGTTCAATGTTGTTGACGAATAAAATATAGCAGCCAAGATTCCCTGCTAAAGACATGTGGAGCTTTAAAAAAGGAAATGAGAACTGCAGTCGCCTGCAGCAAAGTCTCTCCGACAAGGACAATGAGTGATTCCATTCGCGAGGCACGTACTGGAGAAGAAAGCAGTGTTTAATTTTACCTTTTAACTGTGTCGCTCAGCGAAGAAATTGTGCTGAAATTGAGCTTGCATTGCGGTTATATTCTTCTCCTGGCATATACTGGAAGTTTCTATCGTTTTATGAAGAAAGATACGGTTTAGAAAATATTTCGTCACTCCCTTGAAGCTATACAGGGTGTCAGTTCAACTTTCAAAGTGAATCAGTATGTTCTGCTAATCCTCATACGCTCCTCAGAAATACAGTAACTCACGAACTTGTTCAAATATTTTCATAATCACTTTTCTTTCTTAATTCTAATCAAGTCTGACTACAAATTTTTCAAGCACGTTTGAAACGTTATTTGTTAGAGATACTATATCCTTGCTTCAAATAATACTGTCTTAATAAAGTGTTACATAGACGAATCTTGAAATAACATAATCGTGTGATCAATTTTGTGAGTCACTGTAGTTACACAAAAGATTCTGATTGGTAGATATTTCACCCACTGTCGGCGTATCCTTAAATCAATGTCAGTAGTCCATTATGGTATGTTTATTTCAAAATTAGTTAAATTTATTCAATTTATTATATTACATTTTGCAGTTACTAGACAAAGGGGGTAAGTTGTCCATTAATGGTTATAGCTTCCTTAGACAATAGAATATGAAAAATTTTAATGCGCAGGGTATTCGAAAGAAACTGCACCCCAGGTGTTCTTACTATTTTATTTCTTATACAGTAGGATATCGATTATCCAAACTGCAATTAGTGACAAGGTAACTCACATTCTGACTATATTCTGCATACAACTGTTAATTTTGTATGAGATTGTAAAATACACAACAGTACACAATTAAGTACACAGTATTACTAATGATATTTTTAACTTATAAGTAACACAAGATGATCAATTTTACAATGATCGCTGTTCAGATAATCGAGGTTCTACTGCATTAATATTTTGAAGAAGATGTCAAAAAATTGTGTTTCTCTCATAACTTAATATTTTGAAGAAATAGATCAAATTACAACACAATCGGAGGGAAATCAAACGTTTTATAGTATCTAGAAACAGAAAATGGGTGAATTTTCACTGGAGAAGCTTATGAGGGTTAATGCAAATGAAGAACAATTGTTATATAAAGGTATATGTTCATTAACGTGTCAAAAAAATTGCAACGAAAATATTAAGTATTAATTAACGATATTTAGGTGAAGTAACACTCTGTTCTTTATTTCATGAAAATTGGACTTTTCATTTTTTTATGTGCTTTCGCTTATTTCGGGGATTCAAAAGGTACATAACTATCGTAAGAGTGAATGTACATAAATTTATCATATCCTTCTCCAAATAATTTGACTGTGACAGTAATCTAGGTAATCATGTAATTCCTTCATATAAATTGAAAAATTGATTCCTGTTTTATAATAGGAATTGAAACTTTAGAAAATGAACATTCATTTTTAATACTTCCTATATTTATAGTAAACTCATTTTATTGACACGTTGACTGTCGTGGATCTCAGTGGTGACTGGCACCTCAAATTCTGTTTAATTAAATAACTAGCAGTTATTATAAAATTCCAGAAAACACTAATATTCCAATAATAATATAAGGTGACACTTATTTGTTAAATTAGTAGAAGGTTTTTTTGCTTGTCGATTTATATTTAAAACAGGACGTTATGATCTGCATGATTAGACATGGCAGCTTCCACTGTGTCGTTCAACATCTTCTTTTGGACTTACGTCACTTGTTAAGTGAGAAGCTCGCACGTCACGTCCATATGAAACTATCGATTGTTGAAAATACGAAGAAGAAATTAATAATACGTTCGTCAAAATCAAACAGAATTAACATGGAATTGGTCCAATTGAAAGGGTCGACATTTTGAAATGAAACACTAATATCAAGTGATTAATGAAAGCTGTATTGATAATTTCTCAAAGAATAAATTATAGCTGCATAATTCAAAAATAGACTTTGACTACCTTGTGAGTTTGAAAATTGGTAGATGCAGAATTTTTACCTAGACGAGCCCTGTCTTATCGTCCCTACAATAACTAACATTCAATTTTTTATGGTAACTGTTTCATAAAACATTTACAAACATATTTTTATATTGGGTTGATTCGGAAATAACTTACGACACATAACAGATTTTAAGCTTTATAGAAATTCAAATGGTTTATCTGGGCTACTGATTTTTGCCTCACACTTGAAGGTAAGAATCCCTAAAATGTAGATGTGCCGCAGAAGCAGCAATAATGATCCGTTAATAAATCATCAATTTTAAGAAGACAAATAGGAAGTTATTTATGAATCAACCCAATATAACTTTACTGATGCTTTTTACTGATTCTTACTCAGTAAACGATGGTAGAGTTTGATCTTTTAAATGGGAAACACCTTGTATATTAATGTTTATATTCTTTCAAATATTATACAATGTAGAATATTTCAGCTTATCAGAAGGTACAGATCTCTTCTTTAGAGGAGGGACAATTTTATATAATATATTTTATGTATAATTATATTTTCTCGTAAATAGTGCAGATATAATATAAAATGGAGAATTTATATATTTTAGAAAATAAGATTCGTAATGAGCGGACAACGGATGTTTATGCAATTCCATATATCTAAATTGGTGAATGATGAACATTTAAAACTTAACAAAAGAAAAATTACGTATTTTAAACATTGCACGGAGCAAATGTTGTCTTGCTGAAGTTTCATTTATTGAACTGTATTAACATAAAGAAAAAGGGGAGCGGTCGCAGAGTGGGGGTAGGGTGGAGCCAGGTCTTGCTCCGAGTGCCCATCTCTGGTATAAATGTAAGGAATTATATAAAATTACACTCCTGTAGACGAAAGGTAAAATATATTCGAATGAATTCTGGTATCTATATCATTTTGACTTCGATGTTCTTCAGTTTTTTAAATTTTGACATTTCAACAGTGTCCGTATGAACTAACGGAGAAAAATCAGGGCATGATATAAAATTTCCAAATAAAAACCGGAATAATGTCAGATTTATCTCTGTCGCTATAAATGATCGCAGGGGTGATAATTTTCACAGTGTCTGTATTTCCTCGGAAAATACATATTGTTAATGTTCCATGATATTTGAAACGAATAAGTATGAAATTTCCATGCTTAACTCCATCGTGTTACAATGCACCGCGGCAATGTCAAAAATATGAAACGCGTCATTAGTGGATATGACGAGGTTCAGCTGAAAAGCGTTTGTTTCGACGTGAAATCATGTTATCCATGGCAATGAAGGGCAACACACAGAAAGATGATTTTGCACAGTTACACATTTGTCTGCAAGTATGAAATTTGCAAGTTTTAATAACGGCACAGTTCCAATTGTCTTTATTTACTCGCATTCATTTTCACCAGCAGGCGTCCTGTGCTCGGGGCGATGAATTGTTGCTTGTTTCGCAATTTCTTTTTAATTTTCCTCGTCCTATTGTTCTTCTTTCGACCATAAAGCGCAGATTCACGATTGAAAAGAAACTTCGTCGTACGATTTTTAAGGGTAGAAAATAATTTTTGTGTCTCGTCAAAAGTTCCAGTCGATCAAAGTTTGTTTCTTCATCTGAAAACTGCAACGCTCTATGCAGTTGAAATAATTATCTCAATGCCCATTCTGTAATGACTCGCTTACTAATGTTTAAATTAAAAATTATACATTTTTATTTGATGATTTAAAAAATCATAAAGAGTACAAATATCGTTAACACTTTGACGGCCGCAAATATTTCGCGAATATTAAGTACTTTTGGATATTTTTGCAAAAATTCTTAAGTAACTAACTATTTTATATTATTGTCTTTGCATAGAATATTTTGCAACTGCTACTTTATTACTACTTTAAATATTTATAATATTATTTGAAATATTTATTTGTTTGAAATGGGTGTTATTTGTTAAAGTGTTAATCTTCCTTTCATACGGCTCTAAAATATTTATTATCTTCAAAATTCGATAGTTTGGTGAAAGGGTGAATAATTATTAGCTGCTTGAGAATTGTTGAATTAGTGACAACTAGACTAGCGGATTTTTATGCAATTTAACATATCCAAGTTCGTGAAGAATGCACATTTTATAGAGTAAGTGCAACCAAAAATGTAGTTTTAAATATTACAACCCCAAAATGCAGTTTTTCCAAAGTTGTGTTTTATCAACTACATAGAAATCAAAAATATTGAAGTCTGAAAATGTATAGTTGCATAAAAATTGGCAGTCTAATGATAGTGTTGCAAACATTTGTCTTTAAAAAAAATGACGTTGCTCAAACTACAGATAATATAGGATATTTATGCAAATAAACGAAAAGTTGGAATAAGAGTGCTGATTATATTTCATTTTGTATTAAACAATTCATAAACGGTATCACAGTGTGATAATTGTATTCCCTAAAGAGAACACCCTGCTCGATTATTCGCACAAATAGAGAAACACTGTAATTAACTAAATCGATTAAAATACATTTAATTACTGTGATGGAACAAATTTGAAAAAATAGATAGGCGAAGAGAAATATGAAATACGTTTTAAAATATCTACAACTTGTAATTCATTCTAGGAAAGGTTTCTAACCGTTCTTATTGTCAATTCTACCTGTCCTTTTATCCGTGCACATCTTTACTGCTCATCATAAACTTAACTGTCCCTGTTTTTTATTTTTTATCTTATGGAACTGCTGCAATAAAGACGTTATATTTTTCTGAAATATTACAAAGTCTCCAGAACCGTCAACGTTGTAACTCAAGTGTGCAGGTGAATAGAAATAAGTACAGGGTGTCCCGAAATTAATTGCGTATTTTAATGAAATTGGATGAATTTTAAAAAAGTAACCCAAGTATACTATTACAGGTTCATTTTTACGCAAACAGAAATATATTAAACAAAAGTCGGTGAAAAATTTATGTCAGAAAACTATTTAACACTTTCAATATGTGCTTATGTCTCTGCAGATTTCAACTCGATCAAGTGATCACATTTTGAAGAATTTCAGAGGTTATGTTCTGCACTGCCACCTAAATGCGCTCTTTAAGTTCAGTTAAATCAGGAATGGTCACGAGAGCTACAGCCTTCCCCCACTCTAGGTGAATTCCCCTCTTTCCAGTTGCCTCCAGTTAGCTCCCCATTCCCCTTCGGCCCATCGGCTTCCCAGATCACAATCTATATGAGGGGAATGGGCCTAGAGTGGGGGAAGGCCTAGTATAGGTAGTCACCACTGCGCTAAATGGTTAATCTTCTGGCGATTATCCTTCGATGTCATAAAACCTCATGCCCAAGGTCTACAGCCTCCACGTCCAATCCACCGGTTCAGAAAGTGTCTGTTGCAGTAATTTCGAACAGTGATGGCATAATGACATAGTGTTTCGTACCGTTGAAACACTATACTGTCGAGAATGCCACCATCAAGAAGTTTTGGCATGAAAAACTCCTAAAACACATCGAGGTACATTCGACCTGTGACCGTTGCTTTTGCAGAAAATAGTCGGCCATAAATCTTTGATCTCCTCATCTCAAGCCACACGTTCACTTTTGGAAAGTCTATTTGCCATTCCATGGACATGTACGATTGTTTGTCAGACCAGATATCGATTTGAAACCGTGATCCAGTGAAGCACTGTACGAGTGATGAAAGATTAACCATTTACCTCAATTTAAAAACGCATTTAGGCAGTAGTGCAAAATATAACTTCTGAAATTATTCCATATATCGTTCATTTGCTGCGACGACACAACTTAAAAAGAGCGATTTTAGGGAAAATGTGTTTGAATATAATGAACAAAAAAAACTTGTAACGTAAATAAATAAACATGTCTATCACTGACGGCAAATAAATATTCACGTACTAATAAAGTGGAGAATATAAAGATAATCATGTAAAATGTTACTTAAGGATTCCTCGGAAAATGCTCAAAGATAATTAGTATTTGCAAAATTTCTCCGGCCGTCAAAGTGTTAAGTAATTTTTTTTCGAATTCCCCGATTTGATTACAATACGCAGTTAATTTTAGTACACCCTGCACTTCGTGCTATATTTTGACCCTCATGTTTCAACTTCTGCCATTTCTCCGTTTCAGTTCGCAGCACACACGGTGCCGCGAACTACCAGAATTAGAATAAACTCACAATGGATGAGCGGTTCGGCACAGTTAGTTCAGTTCAAAACACGTTTCGCTGTTAGCTCGGTTCAGCGGTTATCACTAAACGGTAAGAATATGACGATCGTAATGGCACCTTGGGCAGTTTCCAACATTATTAGCGCAATGAGGCCTTTCCGTGAAAATTTCTGCACTGTTGTAACAGCATTCGCTTCTGTGGTAAGGATAATTGCATTGACCACCTTGTTCCAGTTTCCAAAAGACTCTTCTACATGGTGTCCGAAATTAAACGATTAAACTGTGTTCAGCGCACGAAGTTGTAACAAAAGTTTGAAGAAGAAGGAACCTCGTAATTTCTTCACTACAAGGAACGCTGTATTTATGTTACGATAATATTTAAATTAAAAGGTTAATGCCATCTTATCTGTAGATAGGGTTTATTGGTAGATGACGAGACGAAGACAGGTTACGTTTAATCATCTTCGAAGGCTTTAAAGTGTAAACTTGATGATCAATTCACAAAGTTGTAACAAAGTTTTGAAGAAGAAGAAACCTGTTAATTTCTTCACTGTAAGGCATGCTGTATTTATATTAAGATAATATTTAAATAAAAAGAATAATGTAGATTTATCTATAGATAAGATTGAGGTAGTCTCCCATTGGTAAATGACGAGACGAAGACAGGTTACGTTTTATCATCTTCGAAGACTTTACAGAGTAAATATAACCTGAGCAAAGATTAGATTAATCTATATATTTGTATACACTTCGTATAAAAATGTTTTTGACTGAGCATATTGAAATGGAGAATTAATTCGATGTGAATGTTTTTACTATAATTTTTAAGTGAAGATTGAATAAAAGTTTGACATTATACTTTGTGAACATATTGTATCGTGATTTTAATGTATGAATTGCTACCCAATTTTATGCTGAATGTCCCAGATTGATCGAACCAAACTATGTTCTATGATTAGGTATTAAGAAAAATTGTTAGAAACATGTACTCATAATTGCTTTATTAGAATATTGTATGAAAAAATATGACTTGCTTTTATACGATACAGAGTAAAAGCCGGAAAAATTAAATTTGAAATGAAAATATAAAATGACAATTTCAAATTAGATGTTGTTCCGCCATTTTCAGTAACGTTGTTTAAAAACATAGAATATGTCGATTTATTTAGAATAAGAACACTTTTAAACGAGGAAACATTTCATTATACTTTATTAATCGTTTTAATCAATCCTTTGAGTTCACTTTACAGGAACAAAAAATGAAGTTGTAACTGTGTTTTTAAATAATTGATCCTTGGTATCCAATTGTCCAACTGAGGAAAAGGGTCAATAATTGTTCTTAACATGTTCCGTGCCGCGTGGGTCGCATGCGCCCCACGCACCAAATTCGATTATTCTAAATAAATGGTAATATTCTTTATATTCCAATTAAAACGAAGGTCACGATAATAGTACCAAACGAATGGTATATCATAAGACAATTCAATATTTGTGTTTTTAACGTTATGTATTTACAGAAACTTATTTTCACGCGCCTGACTAGTTATGGAATTTTTCACTGTGGCATGGAACGTGTTAAATAAGACTTCAAAAAAGAATTTAAATTTGAATCAAGTTAGTTAAAATTATCTTGATTCTCATAAATATTTTCTTATTGTAATAGAGTAAATAATAATCATTTAAAAATACCTTCTTATATTCAATTAACCATATAATGCTTAATAAACAGGCTATGATGCTAAACAAATTTTTTGTTAAAAATTAATAAACGACTCATATTCTAAACCACTTTAGTGAATATTTTTGAAATTATCCTTCTGAATAAAATAATGAAGTTACGTTTAAAATCTTATTTCATTATTTAAAAAGCATCCAACTCTAAAATGTATTTAAAGAACAATCAGCCGAGCAGTAAAATAGTATTTCATTGGAAAGAACGTTTCAAATAATGTTATTTTAAAAGTGTACAAATGTGATGTGAAATAAGTTCGAAGATGTTAATTACAACGAATCCAAACTGGCACGAAGTTCTTACAGTAATGGATTTACTGTTTCCACAACGTCAGGATGAGTTGATAAGAATAGTTGATATTTTGAAACCGAGCAGTAATAGAATTATTCGGTTATCTAAAATATTTAACAGACCTTTGTAAACGAATTAGAAAAATCGTGTCAGACTATTCTTGCGTTGTTACAATAATTGATATGTCACATAACTATTGTAATATTTCACCGAAATTTTTTTCTCATACTATTTGTGGCAATTAGGAATTATTAATTTTAAAATTATTTATTTTCAAACAACTAAACAATAACATTAACCCAAAAATGCTCAACAGTCTGAATTCTCTCAAATAAAATAAAATGAAAACGTACATTGTTTTACACTTCGCCAAAAAAATTCGTTTTTCTTTTTAAATTTACAAGTACGTACTGTTGTAGGACACCAGACACATTGAAGCACACCGAATTTATCTCCAGCTATTCTCAATTTATCTGAGTTCCTTTTTTCCCCGGTTATGTTTGTTGTAGAAGTGTGCACATGTTAGGCACGCTTCCCTGGCGACGTCGACGAGTGAAATCCCGGTTTCTGACTAAAATTACAAAGTAATTGGCATCCCTTTCATGTAGGTAAATTCAACCGCACTTTAATAGTATGACATGTTGCGTGTGTCAAGATAACCGGTTCAGTGGTTTAGCTGCTACCACTTCGGATTAGTACTGCGGCTTTCTCGTTTGTCGAATTACTGGGATTACCCAGATTACACGGATCGTACAAGTACGATACGTCTAATACGAGTTATTCCGAGCATATCTTATTACCATAGATCGTCAACGTTTAATCGATTAATTAAATGATACTCCAGCTCGGTGCTCTGTGTACGAAAAGCAGACTGTTCTCGGAAATTGCATTGTCTGCTGTTCCGACAGTATGTGCGAATGCGAGCATGATTTTCGTTAATTACCCATGTCAGGGAGAAATTTCTTCGAGTTGCAGGAAATTGTGTAATTTTCATTCAATTGTATTTGTTAATATGAACTCGCAGCTGTTAAGCGTGAAGGGTAGAAAATTCAGAAAGGTGTGAGAAAAATAATGTGCAGTGTTAAAATTCTTTATAAATAATGAATTAAAAAATAAGTAAGTATACTTGAATGTGTCGGTGTCCCTGAAGAAGTTAAAGCAAAAATATGTATTTAATTTTCGGGAGAAATTGAATTGGACGTAGCTGCCTAAAAAATTTGGAAATTGCGCGAGGAATTCTACCTGTGAAAATTTAAAAATTTATATTTTACAATGGTTTGAAATGTTTCAAATTTGAATTGTTTCATATTTTTATCAGAATCGATACGAAATTGTATTAGATTAACCCTTTGACTGTCACGTTCAGTTATTCTTCATTTAATCATTTGTATAAATTTACTAATATTATTGATTAAAAATGGCATTGTTTAAGGTTATATTCGTTCTGTATAAAAACTTAGAAAGTTTGTAATTTTCAGATTAATACATTGTGGCAGTCAAAGGGTTAATATAATTAATATGCTGCCTTACAGAAGTCTTCATAAATTAATTTTGCAGTTTACAGCACTTACGCCTCTGAGGACTTTGTTTAACAATTTTTACATGCGCGTATTCCATATTCACGTGCTGCCAAGGAACTAAATTTCAGATTATAAAATCAATACCCTCATTCGTCCTACATACTTCAAAATGCATATAAACGAAAATTTATGCAGACAGCTTCGATTTTGACGGAGTTGTCGAGTTTCATTGAAAAGCTTGCACCGTAATTCTAGCCGTTGACAATGTCGAAGTAACTTCTGGGTTCAGTCATAAATAACTTTTGATACATAGTAAACACTATTATTCCTAAAAAAAACTTACAAGTTGCTTAAAACTTACAATTTTTGACGAAAACATAAAACTGACCTGTTAGACTACTTGTATTCTTATTAGATAGTAGTCATCGCTGAAACTCAGAGATGTTGCAGAAACATCAACAAATTTTCTGTCAGTGAAAATAATTAATAAATTCTAAAACGAAAAAGGGAAGTTATGTATGACTCAACCTAATATTTCCGTTCCTAAATATACATTGTACATTTCACAGAACGATCATTGTATGTTGTATTCTTTTACAATAGTACTGTAAAACTTACCAGTCACATTGAGTATGATATGCTGAACGTTATTGCATTCACGGTTCACTGCCAGGTACGTTGCCTCGCACTTATAAAGCCCCTCATCCTCCAACTTAACATCCGGAATCTTCAAATAAGTTTTTGTTGAATTCGTTGTGTATTCTATATCCGACCTGAAAAATAGATAAACAATTATTAGAACACGACGCAATGAAAAGTTAAGATAAGAAGTATAAGATAGTCCAGTATTGTAACTAATTGTAAGTAATTCAGTGATGGCCAAGGGAGCTTTCTTTCCCCCTCTCTAGGTCCATTCCCCTCATACTGGCTGTGATCTGGGACGACGATGGATCAAGGGGGAACTGAAAGGAGGGGAATAGATCTAGAGTGGGGGAAAGCTGGAGCTCTCGTGGCCATCACCGAAGTAACTGTAAGTCTATTACTTTGAGGTAACCACGTTCATTGATTAATTTGTCAGCAGCAATGTATCGTACAGCTTATTTGTTTAATAAATCTAGTTAAAGAAACCATAATGGATCTCTAAGAACAATTTTTATAAAAATTTACCTTAATAATTAATTATAATTAATTACATTATGAGATACCTAGATTTACTACTAAAATTCGAGTTATCTGGTTATAGTACTGAATCCACGGTATGTAGCTTTCGTCGAAACGACTTCTTGGTCGAATTTTATTAACATTCAGGGTCAAACTGTAATAATTATATTCATTATACCAGTAAGAATATAAGCGTGATTAAATCACAGCTCGAGGTGTACGATTTTAGATTTAGAATCACTAGATTGTTCAGTAGATAATATTAAATATAACACTCAAGCTGTTCAGTGCATGTTACACACTGATTATTTTCTATATACAAACAGTGCAGGTGCACTTGCCATAAATATGGTAGAGGCATGCAAACTGGATCTCTCAAGGTCATTTTCTTGTGTACAGTACTGCTCCTGTTTTTTTTTAATTCGTGACTGCAAATATGAATATATGGCTGCATGAGAAAGACTAATAAGTCCCTTGAGAAATCAAGATTCTGTTAAAAGATAGAATTTTAATTTGCATGTAACACATGGCCTTAACAAAAGTGTCTATTTCAAGAAACTTCAAAATTTATTTTTGCAAAGAAGCCTCAATTTTCGTACAAAAGATTTGTATGAAGACCAACTTATAAATTATAAAACTAAATGTTTTTGAAGTAATTAATTTTTAAATGCAATAAATTAATCATTGAGTGTAGACAAGTTAAACACTTATTGTGTGTATTTCCTGATTAACCTGTACTTGAAGGGATATCCAAATTTATTTTTGGAAAAAGAATAATCCTACATCCTCTTATGAACAAACTTTGACATGTGTCAACAAATTACAAATGAATCTGTAATGTACAAATTAGCACACAAAATAAGAAGTTGAATATCTCTGAAACAGTTAATGTTTAAATGGTATATATTAACCAATTAGTATACAAAAATTAAATAATTGTTATGGATATTTTCTAGATGACCCATGTATCTGGAAAAACTTCAAAATTTATTTCTGTAAAAAAAATGGCCCTACCCTGTGTTATACCGCAAATTTCGACGCAGTGTGCCAGTTCACGAACTAAAAAATAGAATATCTCTGAAACAATTAACTCTTAATGCAATACTTGAACCAATGAGTTATTCTTTTGTCATTACGACGTAGATTGCCTACCAGGTAGGGGTCACCGGTGACCGACGCATTGAATTTTATTTAATTACATAATTACTAAATTTACTAAAATTTTGAATAGAATTAATATTCTAATAAAAATAGAAAATCCAGTCTGTGCAATTCAATAGTTACATATTTCGATTCTTCGTGCTTTGTATTTGAAATTGGATATTACAGTATGTCTGACCAGGTATGGGAATTTTCACTGTGTCACTCAACGCGTTAAGTTGCTTCTGCAATTTTACTCTCGAAATGGTTCCCGTTAATCCCAGGAAAAAAATCGAATATCTCTGCAGCATTTAACTTTCAAATATATTATTATTTAACAATGAGTTATTCCTTTGTCGCCACTTTGCTTTATCAATGTACTTACTTTAGTCATGAAATGGTTCGCGTTAATCTCAACGTTGCGAATTCGGTTCGTTAGCAGAAATGCTTAGGTGTCGCCGGTCTGCGTGTATCTCGCCAGGACCGTAATATCCGAATAGCAGTGATAATTGTTATTAACTAGTGCGTTTGTTCATTAATGCGATGCACTTCTGGTGATTGCCTGCGGAATGATACACGCGACGGCTGTACAAATATGTTCAAGCTGTATGTAAAACAGTTTGCCCGTATTGTCGCGCGTAATCAATTTAATGTTAGAACCGCAGTCGCTTTATGAAATTCTCACACACAAACGTGGAATCGTAATATTGTTATTAATTATTTAACAGCTCATTTGGAATGCATCCGTACCTGTAATTGCAATACAGATCAATTGGATGTTATTCGCTGAACAATTCTAATAGAACGAACTGATTGTATAAAACGTACGTGCTTTATTTTAGGACTTATAGTAACGCGTAGAACATTGGAAATAATTTCGTCATAAAGATATGCTTATATGAGTGCATGATCAGGTTTGTTTTAGATATTGTATACAGGGTGATCCAGACAACTGTTACAAATCATAGTCCTTTTCTCATTGCCAGTGTAATTAGAAAAAAATGTTAGAGGAAAAAAATGAATGATTTAAAGAGTACTATACTTGTAGGCCCATATATTTTTCGCAAGTGCAACGATGCGTATGCATTTAACAATGGAATTATTGTTTTGAATGGAAATGTATATTTTTTTGCATAGACTGAAACCACTCGCCATTCTGCGTAAAAAGTATTAGGTGAAGTGGTCGAAAAATGATTATCGTGAATTGGTTCACGAGATATTTTAAATATATATTTTTATTAAAGGTGAGTTTCCATTGCAATCGACACATTTCACACACTTTTTAACACATTGAATACCACAGTGGAAACTGCCACACCTAGCCAGACACGCTATAATGCAGTGTTTTAGGTATAAATCGCACAGGAAAAAGAAGTATTTTATTATTTGAACGTATAGTACCGACTTTATAATTTTATTATAATAATGATAATGTTGAAAATCGTATAAGAATTATTAATTATTTAATTGGATAAAATTTGTAAAACTGAAAATATTCTTTACCTTCAGTTCGTCCTTGTTCTTCAATGAACTTTTTGGTGTCTAAATTACATTTGCATTTGAATGATTCGCGAAAATCAGTAAAGGGAATGGAATCAGAATTATCAGGTTGTGGTTTAGTCGCTGCTTTATCTAAGGGGTCTATTAATATATGCTAATAGTTTTATTTTCACTGTCTGTTCTTCTTCATTTTAGGCTGTCAAATTAAATCCAGACAAAAAGCAAATTCAAGCGATTTTATTGCATGGCCTCAAAATGGAACATATCACAGCAAATATTTCTCGCAATTCCAATTAAAAATTTGGCCAGGAGACAGTCAATCAACGTTTTGGAAAATTGGTTCCAAAAATTCAGTAACAGAGAGAGAGCCTCCAATTCTGCAGTCGACGACAACCAATTAAGGACCATTATTGGATCCATGCAAAACAACTCGGGAGCTTGCAGAAGAACTAAATGTTGGCCATTAGGTGGTTGCTTGACATTTGCATCAAACAGGAAAATCAATACCGAAATTATTCTTGCACAACCTACCATGAAAACTAATTGAATCGGTGAGTTGAAGAACAGTACAAGTCCAAAAACCACATTCTGAGATGCTTGAAAAAATAGTGTTACTTTTCGTGTATCATCAACACCATTGATTTTGTAGTGCTGCTCCAATTTGAACACGATTATGCTAACGCAGATGAACGTTCACATATGTCCAACTATGTTTAAACTTTGTTCATTAATTTTGAATAATTAAAATAAAATAATTGGATTTGTACTGTTTTTCAACTCAACCCACTTTTTAGCCAGGAAATTTAAAAAGAAGACAGTAGTAAAAAAGCATTTATTAACTTGCTTTAAGCATAATTAAAGTAGAAATTATTCCATGAAAAGTGATTGTTAAACAGATTGTTGAAACAGTACAAATCTATGACAGATATTGTTTTTACACTCATTAAACTAAAAAGACTACTGAAACAGGAGTATCGGCTACTTTTTTGCACTGTTTTTGGTTCCAACATATGGTTGTATACATTTTACATTAAGTTTTGAGATTGTTTGAAAATGGCTAATTTCGGATTTGTACTGTTCTTCAACTTATCGATTCTATTCATATATCGCCCCAAAAACTAAATTCGTGAACCTTAAATTATTTATAGTACCTTTACAAAATTTGTTCGTTATTAATGTACGATATATTTCGCAGTTTTTCTCTTTTATTTATCGATAAAACAGCTTCTGCAATTTATACCCCCCTTTTCTGCGACTGTTCAATTGCAAGTGTATACTGAAAATAAAGGCGGCGAGGAAATCTCCATTGTGCCCATTATTGCAGCAAGTGAAGTTGCCTTTGTTGCCTATTGTATCTTTCGTCTGGTTTTCATCAAAAGACGTCTGAGTTCACTGAGGGAATGATATCGGTTCGATGTATTTTTCGCGTTGCCCTTCCATCGATTCCTTTTTTCGACCGTATGGAATTTTGAAAACTCTGCAAAAGGTTTTCTTTCTATAAAGAAACTTTGCTAAAAGTTTTTACGCCGTGTTTGGACGGATTGCTGCCTTTCATTAAACTTTTCAGGACATTTTATCGAGACTGTGTAAAAGAGGAGTCCTCCTTTGATCTTCACTCTGCCCGATAGCCAAGTTTTATTACTCAACATTACGTTACGTTTCTTGAAACATGACTGGCATACCTTCGGGATATAAGACCCTACAATGCTGTCGTCTAATATCATCCAACGTTCCGAAAGAGGATATTGAGTTGCATTTGTCAATATGCCTGAATGTCAAACAATTGTAATATCGAAAGGGATATTTAAATGAAGCTATAGTACTGTGCCTTTAAAAAAAATTTACAAAATATAAATTAATAATTAATCCAATGAACTGCACATGTTACGTAACGATTTTTTTTCGTCTTTGTAATTAAACATTATTGAAGAGTAGTTCAGGTATAGTTTAATAATATATTTTAAATGTATTGACAATATTTTCGATGGTACTTTAATATACTTGGAAAATACTGTCTTTCACTATAAATTAAATAATGAAGTGTTATTGTATTTATTAATTGTAATATTCATGTTTCTTTTGCTTGAAGGTGAATTTCTAATTCTAATAAAATTATGTAGATACGTATTTGTTATCTAAGTTTTAAGATATTTGCACAGGTTAGGTTGATACACAGTTTAGGATCGTATCAACATTGAGGATTTTTCTTTTACCAGTTGTTTTCAGAATATCATATTTGGAATATGTTCCGGTAAATTTTTAGTAATACAATTATAAATCTGTCGTGTAAAGTAAACTGAGCTCATTCAAAAATAGACAGAAATATTTATGCTCTATTTTAATAATGCAAACTTTAAGAATCCATTTACTGTAAGCATACAGAATTCTATTATTAAATTTTCTACAAATGGATTAAACATGGGCAGGTTAAATAGTTTATTTAGTACAAAAAATGAATTCCTTTACAATACTGAAGGACCAGAAACTTTCTCATGTTGTTCAACATATTGTAACAACTAGACTGCGCATGTTTATGCAAATATACGTGTTTAGACTTTCATATTTCCTATGTTAATGAAATTAAATAAATGAAATTCCAATAAGACTGCATTTTCTCCATGAAATATTCAAAATATGTACTCTTCGTTTTGCTATGTTATTAAATGGCCGTAATTCACCAATTTGGATTTATTAAATTGCATAAACATCCGCAGTCTAGTAATTACTAAACCAAAGCGATATTTTCTTTCTCGAGGAGCCATATACATAATGAAACGCTTAAATGAGATCAATAGGCTACGTCACTTGAACTCCATCTGGAATACCCTCCTTCCATTTTAATTAATCAATCAGAGAATTATAAAGAACTCTAATGATGATCGTTGATAGTTCTTGGTTAATCAATGCAGAAGGTCATGTCTTATCATATCACAGAATTTCTAAGTGTACTTTAGAGGCCAAAATTGAAGCATATACAATTTGTATTTAAAACAGAGTCGTTATTAGTTGCAACCTGAGTTAATGTAATTTAATCTCTTAAACAATTTTGTTATTATATAAGGAATATTAATGAACGTGCACCACTCGAGGGCTTCCTAAACATTTTTTATGAGAAAAAACTTTAAATAACTAAAGCTGTATCTTAGAAACAAATGGTTTAACCCTAACCCAACCACCCTATATACAAGGTGGATCAGTAACTATTAATATAAAATCGTACAACATGAGGTGACGAGTATGCTCTTCTGTCACTTCCATGTCAAAATTTTAAATTACATCAAATATTCAATCTACCCCTGTTAAATTTGTCTTTAAATTAACGTTTAAACCAAAAGGATAATTGAGTTTGCAGTCTAATTATTTTATTGCAGGGTCTTCGGAATTGCCGCATTATTTGTGAGATGACCTAATACTTCGAAAACTATAGCAGTTAGAGGAACATTTCTCGAGTCAAAGCTAAGAAAATTTTAGTAAATGGGGATCGAAAGTTTAGTAAGAAAATGTGAGAAGATCTTACAATTAGAATGGAGAGAAAATATATTTTTGGCTGAACATAAACAAACATTATACAAAGATTCATTCTTTTGTACTTCATCAGAAATGTCACATTACTCATAGGATGTCCCATAATACCCAAATAACAACCCAAAATAATAATTAAACTATCAGTAGTCCTTGTTACACCCTGTGCATTAACTTCTCTGTGACTTCTGGTTCATACTGTACAAACATTCAAACGCATTATCAATGCTCTGTAAGACCTTGATGAAGCTGGTTACTGGTGAAACATGGAGACACTGTTTCGATAGAGTATGGTTAAATCCCGGAAATCTCAGATATGTTACTTGAATGATTGAGTACGCATATTGATGTCTATTGATGTACATTGAATCCGAGTCTTGTATGGCTCACAATGAAACAATCTCAAGATTACACCTGGGCTACATGTTTCAGCAAACTCTAGGATGCTTCGCAGGGCCTGTAGAAACGCCCAGTGACCAAGTTGTGAACTCCATAGAAGAGGATGAGAAATCGCATCAGCATAACATAAAGCGGAATCTCGTGCAGTGCTCGTAACAAGCGAAACATAATGTAAACCCTGTTACAAATGCAGCACACTATTCAGAGTAAGTGACTCTCTGTAAGTGTATAAAACAGGACCAAATGATTTTCAGCTGTGTTTCTAAAGAGGTTGGAAAAACTGTGTTCCTAACAGGGACATGTTTCTGGGGTCATCCAGACCAGCACTCCACAACCCTTTCTCAGCCTTGGCACACTCATATCATTCCCAAAATTCGACGGCACACGACAAACAAAAATGTATTAAAAATTATAGGAATAACAAAATCCGTACACATAAATTACATTTAGTTATTCATTTTTATTTGAAGCTAAGTGGCCACGACACACCGGTTGCGGAGCACTGATCTAGATCAGTGTTTTCCAACCTTCTTTGGATCATGCCCCACCTGAACGCCTCAAAGGTTTTGATGACTCCCTGGTATAATAGTTAACTAAGTTCTGAAAAAGTATAATATAAATAGGTATGTCAAATAAAAGAGAATGCCTGCTAGCATAAAAACACAATGGTGACTTTTTGACTATATCGGTGATGAAGGTGATGAATGCAACATAATTTTCTAATTGCCCCTAAAATATTCAAAATTGCCCCCCTCTGGTGCGTATGCCCCACGTTGGGGAACACTGTGAACGAGTGGAACGTGGAACGAGTTATCTTGCTCCAATAAATGTTAAATCCTTCACAAGGGCACTCGTTTCTTTAGTCCAGTGTTCCACGGTTGGCTAGAAGTTCTCAGTCACGAGTGCTCTTCCAACCAACCGAGGTACAGCAAATTGTTATCACCTTCTCAAGTTATACTCGTAAATATTGTACTCCAGAAGGCGATGACTTGCCCAACCTCTTGTCTGGAAGAGCATTTGGGACTGAGAACTTCCAGCCAACCGTGGAACAGTGTACTGTTTATTAAGTCTTGTCTACAGAGTATCAGTAGAATAGTGTCAAAGACAGCGACTGTGCCAGGTTTACGATGCATACGTGATTTTTGCTATTTTCAAGATTTGTAAAGAACAGTGATATACAGGATTTTACTCATCAAAACAAATAAAAGAGTCTTTTAATTTAATGGTAACTTAATGATAACTTCTTCCTGTAGGTGCTCCTTTTTGATGTTCGATCTTTGGCTGGGAGATCCTTATTGAATATTAACTTATGTCTATTCGACTCTCCTTCTTTAGAATTATACTCATCAAAACAAATAAAGCAGTCTTAATTGAATCGTGACTTAATGGCAACTTCTTCCTCTAGTCACTCCTTTTTCATGTTAAATCTTTGGCTGGGAGGTTCGTACTGAATATGAAGTTACGTCTATTCGACTCTACCTCTTTAGGATTCTACTCATCCAAACAAATAAAGCAGTCTTAATTTAATAGCAACTTAATGATGACTACTTCTTATAATCACTGCCGTTTGAAGTTACATCTTTGGCTTGGAGATATATACTGAATATTAAGTTACGTCTATTCGACTCTACCTCTTTAGGATCATATAGTAGTGCAGTGCAGCATTTCTTCCTCTTGATGTGATAAATGATTAGAATATGATTATTTGAATCTTGAATATAATCATGTTTATCAAGATACACAAATTGTTCTAGGGGTATTAGACCAGATAAAGGGCCAAGGAAAGAAACAAGGAATGTCACAAAACAGTTTCATTAAAAAAATCAATTTTTAATACTTTAGTGTA
Source organism: Macropis europaea (assembly GCA_916610135.2). Classification (NCBI taxonomy): domain Eukaryota; kingdom Metazoa; phylum Arthropoda; class Insecta; order Hymenoptera; family Melittidae; genus Macropis; species Macropis europaea. Next base: position 9,913,295 of record OU744353.1, read on the forward strand.
ACAGTAAAGAAACATGGTCCAATGAACGTAACTGTATTGTTCATGACATGAAGTAATACTCTAATTAGGCGACAGAAAAAAAAGGTTGTAGATGGGGTAACTACCCTGCATCCCGTTCCATTGTGTGTTTTTGATCCGTCAGTGTAAATATGTGTATAGTTCTGACATTTTTCGAGTATTCCTTTGAAAAGATATTGATATACTGTTCAGTTAGTTTCGGATTTTCGGTGAACTAAAAGGTCGTTATTAGTTTTTAATAAAGGTGGCATCCATGGTGGGATTTTTGGAATTTTATTTTGGCTTGTTTTACATTATTTCAATTTTTCTTTCAAGTTGTACAGTGCAGAATAAAAATGGACACACCCTGTTCTTTCCCCTTACCCTTCAGATAGTCTAGCTCATTCAAGATGCGGTGCAAGCTGCAGAACGGAGCTCTTATTTTTAAAAGAGTCTGCCACTTTTCATACTGCGCGACGTAAAGCAGACTTCATCCGTTTGATGTGCTTAAAATTTCTTATCATTATGTTTGAAGTTCCAAATTTTGTCGGCCATGCTATTTCTTGATAGACTCGAGTAAATGTTAAATCCGTCATAAGCTCGTCCTAATGACGCTTGGAATCAGAATGCGGGTTTTCCATTACGGTCCTGTCGGAGATCTTCCGCTTCATCTAATCCCCTTTCGCGAGCTTCCTGGAAAGCTGAAGTGTATTCGCATTCATCGAAATAGGCTTAGGCACGGTTCTATGATCAATGCTATTCGGTCGATGGAAACCAGTAATTTCGTTCCCGTCGTCATAGATTCGATTTCTATTGTTCCTGGTACCCGTGACGTTGAAAGAAATTTTGACAGAGATACAGAGTCGGTGGAAATTCGCGCTACAGTCCAAAAACTAACGATTCTGCATCTCAAAATACGGCAAATTGATGGAGTATATTTTTTTCTAATGAAGCTTTGTTTTGGAGAAAGTCAAGTTTGAAGATCGATGGGGTTGGCTGAAATTCAGCAGAGTGAATTTTAGTATGGCTGGGAGTTACGATTTTTTCCCTCAGAAATTTAAAGTTGTATCGATTTCAGTGGTTGTTAGAGACAATAACAGGGTTTATAGTTAAATTATACATAAACGAGTGAAGTTAATACAGTCTTAGCGTACTGTACGCTGATGCCACCACACGGCGAGATTTTGCTGTTGCGGTCTGAATGTCATTCTCGCCAGTGACAGGCATTTGTCATAATTTCTACTTAACACTTCGAACGCCACTCTGTTTTAGCTAAAAATGACAAACTTTCTACATTCTTATGGAAAATAAATATAACTTGAACTGATAGCGTTTTTACTTAATGATATTAGTAACTTTCATAACTTTGTACTGGTTTTATTAGTCTTTATTAGATATATCTGTTAACATCTTGTATGAACTGATTGAATTTAATTATGGCAGTCAAAGTGTTAATTTGAAAGTAAGATCTGACCACATAGCAATTGAGTATTTTGTTACATAAAAATATTGAATTTCCTGAACATCTTTTCTGCCCAATGTTCAATCTTCATAAAAATGTCGATGTGAGTACATCAGTATAGTTCCAAATATAAATTTGGAGTTATTTTATTGAATACTGAAAGTGCAGCTTATACGCTTGTAAACATTTATTAATCTTTCACTATATTATTTTCAAAATTTATCCTCGTTTATCGTTATTCATGCACAAGTGCTGTGCTTTTTGTGCTTTATACCTCCCTTTGTTGCGGGTGCTGCGACCGTCACTCGGGGCTTTTTACGTATTCTCATAAAAAAATTCAGTATTGTAAAATTGGAGACTTTAGTGGCCACGAAATTGGCCCACTACGTTTTTACAGATTTAATTTCAAACATTTGCTTCAGAAACAGGCGAGTCCAATACTTATTTCTCTTCACAGAACGCAATTTCGAAATAATGCGACGCTAAATCTTTGGCGTGGAGATCTGTATTGAATATTATAATATTGAGACATCAAATTTAGTTTAAACCACTTTGTAATATTCCATTCTGCAGTCTTATAAACGCCAAAATTTACTTCCCACGCAATATTTACCTTTATTTAAGCTTCTATTCACTAATTTATGATGCCAAACTATTATAAGCCACACGCGTGAAATTGTGATTTCGTTCTAACTTTCCATTGCATCATCTAATGTCTAGTTTACCATGCTAAAATATATTACCGACTCGTATGCAACAATGGCATAACAAAGAAAGTCGGCATGTGTTAGCAATAGATGCAAAAAATAATATTCGCCATCTTACGCCGATCTCCCCTACTTGAATCTCCTCCGTCCGCGTGAAAAGTATAGTGAGACGCATCTTCCATCAGAAAGGGGTTAAATGAAGTGTCCTGGCTCGCTGATGATCAACGCATAGCCCAAACCATTGAACGCGGGAAGTTAACATTTGCCAGATACTTTCCCTTTATAGCACAGATAACCACTAAGAAAGGATTTCAATCCTTTCCCTTCTCCTAATACCAAGACTGTTCGTGCAAGAGTGGGTATATCAGCTACTACGGTTATACAGTGACTCAGATCATTAAGCCCTTAATAACACCAAGTACTCACCAATTTGTTCACATCATTATGTTACTTCAATATTCTTCTATTTAACACTTCTTTAAGGCGGTGTTATTTGAGCCAAGGATGTGGCATCTCTAATAAATAACATTTGAAATACGCTTGAAAAATTTGTAGTTGATTGGTTCCACTCGAATTAAGACAGAAAAGTAGTTACGAAAATATTTGAACAATTTCGTGAGTCGCTATGTGAACTATGAGTGTTAATAGCAAATAAGTTTTAGTTGCAACATGGTCGGGTCTCTGAACAACGTGCAACTCAACAAGTAAACTGCAGGCTTTGTTCCTCTAAGTGGGATACTCGATTGGAATGCGACTATTTGTGTCTACAACATGTCTACATTTATCTGGGGGCATATTAGACCCGACAGTCTGGTTGTTTCAAGGTACGAATAAGCTCCAAGGATAGAGCACTCATTTTCAAAAAGGTCTACCACTTTTTATACTGTACGCCGTAAAAGAGAATTTCTTCTATCTGATGTGTTTAAAATTTCCTATTATTATTTTTAAAATCTCGCAGTTATGCTTTTCCTTCGTAGGCTGTACCTTCGATTAATTAATTCTGGAGAGGCATAATGAAAGGAAGCACAAAATGTGCGGACTGATTCCGAATGGATTGATAATTAGTAGGCGGGCGTACATACGTTTAATATAATTGCTAATTACGGGTACGGTTAAGGTTCTCCATTAACGAGAAGGGAATACAAAGGGACTCTAGCATTAATCATGCATTCCATTTGTCAGGTGTTCCGATCTAGGGATTGACGTACGAATCGCCACTAGCGTCCTGTCAAATCCTTTGAGCTCCCGATGACCAATATCACACAGCCGTATAACAATATGTTTCTAATCGACACGAGCAACTGTCCCGAAATGTGGCCGATCAAGCAATTATTTCAAATGTGCGTGCTGCCCGACTGTTCAAACGGAATTCATTAATCTTGATAAAGTACACAGTGTTTTAGAACTGTAATTCTTTCGTCTACATATAGCAAGTAAGCGTCATCAAAAAGATAAAATTGTTAGTGAATATATTGTATCTGCCAAATGATTCGTTTTGAGATATTTAAATTTTGTGTTCTGTAAATTAAGTTGCTTCTATAATTATCAGGTCATCCCATAAGTAATGTCTGTTTTTAAATATGACTTCATCAAAGGTAAAGAAATTAACAACTGCAATTAGTTTTAATTATTAAGATACTGAATAATAATTTTAGTAACCTCGTTCATCTATTTGAACAGTTCTTTAATTCTATTTTCAAGAAATTTCTATCGTTTTAATAGAGGTATCAGACGAAGATCAATATTTTCGATATCACTGATCATTAAACATATATCAAACTTTATTCTTTGGTAATTTAATGTCTGTTGAAGAAGTCATTACTTCTTTTATTCATTTTTTTGCTCGGTACGCTCATTGCAAATTTAACACGTTGGATGCCGTGGGGGTCACCGGTGGCCAGCACCTCGAATTTAATTTAATTAAATAACTATTTATTATTACAGAATTTTGAATAATTTTCACGTTGTAACATTAATATAGAAACATAAAAACACCACTGAGTACCCGAATATTTTTTCCTTTAGGATTTACATTAAAAATAGTATATTATATCGCGTCTGACAAGGTATGGCTGTTTCCACTGTGGCATTATACGTGTTAATCTTCTTTAGTGGTTACTAATGTGTTTAGTTAGAAATTAAAACAAAAATTCAGTAGGTTCATTGTTTTATACTGATCTGTTCTTTCACATTTAATATTTTTCTTTATTTATCTATGCGCTTACTGTACAATATACAAGATGTTTCAAAGTCATAGTGAGGAGATATGAAGAATAAATTTGTTTTAAATGGTAACTCTATTGTTTAAAATTTAATGTAATGTCCATTATTATTGCCGACTAGATTTCCTTTTTAAAATTAGATACCCTGTAAATGGCGAATCATATTAATTCACTAATACAATATACGTAGTACATTTATAAAGAAAATAATTTTAAATAAACTTAATAACGCATATCGGGAAAGTCAATGTTGCTTTTACCGCTCGTATAAAAAAGCGAATGGGGTAATTTAACAGCAGATTCGATCTCTATTTCCATGCGAAATAATGTTTAACTCATTAAATTTCTTCTCGAATGAAGTATAATACCAGATAATGGTCTGTACTAAACGTGAATTTACATTTCTGACCGTTTATTTAAATGAAATGCCAATCTACTTGTTCCATAGACTGCGAGTTAAAACAAACAGTATGTCTTCTAATTATTTTAATCTATAAAATTCTCGATGAAAGCGATAATCTTTGCAGGTAATTTGTTCAATCTTTATTACAAATTTAATGGGAAGAGCTGATGGTGAATTATCTTAAAAAACAATAGGTACTGTAAATACAGAAATGTGTGTATGTGCTTCTATAATTTTTAATATTTACACTGTTGTATTAATTTAATTATAATACAGTAACACGTTCCCTGTCACAGTAGAAAATTCAGTAACTAGACAGACAAGTGAAAATGGCTATTTATTAATACATGTGGTCGATTATACAAATATTTATGTATTCGATATTGCATTTTCGATTTCTGCTATCACTTTAACGTGAATGTTGCTCAAAATTTGATAAGGGTTAGTAATTATGCGATTGAATTAAAATTGATGCGTGTACCGAAAACGGCACACGCGGCAGGCATGGTGTTAATTATGAATCACTTCAATTATGAATCACAAGAAAATATTAATTAAATATAAAATATTTTAGAAACTCCCAGTTCCATACTAAATGTTATCGAAACATTTTCATAATATTTTTAATTTGTTGAATGCGTATATATTAATTTTTTGTGACTTTATTCTACATTAGAGTGGAAGTTTACAGTTTCTTTGGTTCTTGAATACATAATTTTTTAACGAACGTGTATGCAAATTATGTTAAATATTCAATTACACACAGGAATTATTAACACATATACAACGAGTTGGTAAAACAGAAAATGAAAAAAGAAATAGAATGAAATTATATCGCTCGAAATTTTTATATGACAGTAATATTCATAATCTGTCGAATGTATACACGTTCAATACATTCAGTAAAAATTATTTATTGATCAGCATTGGATTAAAGCAATCTGATAATCTACAGTATAAAATAAAATACTTAATCGATTGGAATAAAGCGATAAGATATTACCAGAGCAATATTTATTTCCAGTTCAATAGTCCAGCTCAATATTTATTTCTAATTTCCCTTATATTTTATAATTATTTACCGTCTTTCAAACATTTAGAATTACAACGCCCTTCTCATCAAATTCTCCGAATTTTGTTGCTGAAAAACAGAATTGTAGCTCCTACGATCGTCAACTTTTGGTGGCCTCCGTCAACGATGCTCACCTTCAGCCCTTATACCTTCCTCCTTAAACTTTTCATACCACTCGTGGCATGTATGTCACGAAACGAAATTTTCTCCAACCACATGACACAAATTTCCCTTTGCATCTGATAAAAAATACAGGGTCCTAAATGGATCTTGGTCGAGCATCATGTTTCCAGTATCAAAATAATTGAGTGGACATCTAGAATCGCCGTGTCATACAGAGTGAATCTGAGATCATGTCGCAAAATTTTCAGATGTACTCTGCAGATCAAAGCGAACGAAAAAGGTAATATTTCCGAAAGGAAACATAAGACGGGTTTAACCCTGTATAACGCCATGTGACTTGGAAGTTACATACCTCTATATCTACATTTTTTAAGTTTTATTTCGTTTATTTATTACTGTGTACAATTATATTCTACAACTATACCGTCACCAAGGAGTCTGTTCGCTTATTATTATGAATATATCTCCCCAATCAAACTTTATCATTTATTTGATGCATCATCTTCGTTATAGGCAAAAAATTCTGTGTTAGAGGGTTAATATGTTTCAGAGAACAGTTCAGCTCCCTCGCGGTTGAACCTTCGTCTTATTCATATAACGAGTGTAAAAGTATTCTTCGAAGTATATTCTTGGGTGAAACGGCCCCGTAAACCGTGTAAAAGTTGAAAAGTTACTGCATGAGGTCAGCTTTTTCCGTTATCAAAGTTGCAATTGCGAGAATCCTTGAAGCCGGAGCCTGCTCTCGTGTTTCTTTTATCGTTCCCATCAAACCGAAGTCACTCGCAAAGGAAGGAGATCTGACCTAGCCTCAGCTACGGGGAACACGTAATCCAAACTCAAAATTTAATGACGACGAAATGGAGATGGAATAGGATCGTACGATGAACCACGAGAAACCCTATTTTAATCGTATCACTTCACCGTAATCCATACCTTGAATAATTAAGACAGAATGCTTTAATGCATTAGTACTCAATCATATTAACTCTTTGAGGACGATGGACGCATATATGCGTTCCAAAAATCGGTCACTGTGTGCTACGGGCCACCGTACTGGCCCAAGCACAGCTGTTTATTGTACGCTATGAACTTCAAATAAATCACCTGAGCGTATTTTATTAAAATATTTATGTATCGTTATATGTTTTGCAGCTTTGGAGCATTAACCCCTTAACTTGTACGCTCGAGTTAATTCGAGCGCGCTAAACAGGCCAAACTGTGCACACTCGAGATAATTCGAGCGGCGTTGTATTTTATGCCGCTATAATTTTTCACACTCGAATATAATCGAGAATTGAAAATAACAATGTGAAAGCAAAGAAAAAAAATCGTTTTATTGATATTTATTATTTACATGGGACTGTAAGCTATAACACTTATTTATTCAAGAATAAAATATATCCTTTTTCCATGGAACAAAAGCGCAGTATATAAAAATTCTCCACCAAAAGAAAAGTTGAATCAGGGGCGGTAACAAATGGAAACCTTTGAGGATGTGGATTTGGTTGGATATTGCTTATCTACTTCCAATCAACGGCTATATCTTCTTCTGAATTATCTTCAGAATCACTACTATACTTATCACTTTCTTCTGAGCCGCTTTCCGACAGCGTATTCATATTCAGATTCTGATTCGCTCATTTTTCAATATATATTTTACTAAAATATAATGTAAAATAAAACATAATAATAATAATATTCTGAAAATAAAAAAAAGAAAGATAAAAAAGTCGATGTACGTGTAACATTGCAATATTCGGCTATTTTCTGCAATGTGGATCAAAGTCCAAAATTAAAATAAAAATTTTGATTATTTTTGTATTTTTTTAATTTTTTTGCCAAGACAATGTTCTAAATTGTGTTTTTTTACATAAAAAAAAATTGATTTTTTTTGGCCGGTGTTTTTAAAAAAAACTGTGCGTTAAGGGGTTAAAACAACTGAATTATCGACATTATAAATGTTATTATAATGAAATATTCAGTGTCATACGTGTTCCACCGAGGAAAATGTCAGCACAAGGTGCACGCTTTTTCTCAAAATTTTCAGGGTTCAAAGAGTTAAAAGAACTGCTTCTCGATTATTGACCGATGTGGATTAATGTTTGTCGATTAAAACATAAGGATGATCAAAAAGAGGGTCTGAGGCTTTAGGGGCTTATTATAGATAGATATATTTTATTTTCGCTTCACAGTTCTGAAACGGACTTGGTTTTATATATACAGGGTGGGGCATTTAAGTGGGAATACCTAAATATCTCGGTTACTTATGATCATATGGAAGAACACCCTAGGACAAAGTTACACTGTTTTAACCCTTTCAGACCTGAATTTTCTTTTAAGAGTGAAGGAAATATTTGATTTCACATTTTAACTCAGTAGACAGATTAGATGATACTTTGTTTAGAAAACATGTCCCATATTTTTCAAGGTATTAAATGTACACGCATGTGTACATTAGGACTCAAGTATCGCATGACACCTAAGAGAGCGCAAATAAGGAAAGAAACATACACAGCACTTTATAATTTTTAATAATAATGTATTAACACTTGAAACTGTAGACGACATGTGGAAAATTGCACTGCTTTCAGGTTCCTACCATTAGCTGTCACTGCACAGTATGTAATCGATGTTAGTCAATTCTGAATTCACTAGACCTACTAAAAACATTCAGAACATGACAAAATTCAAATTTATAAGAAAAATATGGATCTGCAACACAATCTAATGTTCACGAATGTGTACAAACTGTTTGAATTTTCGAAACATTCATCCTCGCCGAAATATCAGCGTAGAAACGTGACCACCAGGTCCGAAAGGGTTAAGGGGCACGTCTGAGGGTAGAAAAATTTCTTTTTATCACTCTGTATAAAAAAATAGTAGTAAAGTCATTAAATTCATCGACTTCGCATTCATATCAAATCTTTTCATTCTTCTCCGCTGAATTTTCCTCATTCTCACTAAGAATCACGTTGAAATTCATAAGAAATAGTGCAACTTCATCCCGGATGCGCAAAACCGCGTCGAAAGTTCCAGGCAATTTTCCTGTTTGATGGAATCACTTCCACGCTCCCATCGCGTCGCAGAATGAAGAAAGGAGGCAAAAATAGAGGAAACAGATGTAAAACGACAAAGAGCGGTCTGAAAAAAAGCAGAATGACAAGTAGATACGGACGAGCAGAATACACGAAACTCCGCAGACGGTAAATAGGGAGGAAGAGAACGAGATAAGCAAACGTACGGGTACATTGAGAGGATGGAAATTAAAGTATACACAGATTGACGCGTGACACGGAGAGTAATCAAAGATAAGAAAATTACATTTTTCTGCTGCATGGTACGCCATTCTACGGTTCGCAATAATGTCCCTTTACGATTTTTATTCTGCGATTACCTCTGTTCTCTTGCTGCATGCGGTAATGTGCATATCTGTCTGAGTGTTTCGGTCATCCAAGAGAAATCATCATTATGTTCATTGAGAAATGTATTTGCTACTGTAGATATTTTTCATTGTAATTTTAAAGATTAAATTACTGTATGTGAGCCTATTTAATGTTTTATCTTTAATAGTTTTCGAGACAGCCTCAGGGGTGTCAATATTCAGGGGGTGATTTCACCCTTTAAACTTGAGTATCTGCAGCTAAAAAAAATATGGCTCATATTTTTGGCTATTCTACAAACCTGCAAAATTTCATCAAAATCGGGAGGGGACGGTCCAATTACCTTCTTTGTAAGTTCGGTAGTGTATCAAATGATTCTAGCTATCACAGTACTTATTTTTATTTTTGTAATTTACATAATTCGTATATTACTGTATGAGTTGTATTGTATATCTGTCGGAGGTATCACCTGCATATAAGTGTATAGCAGAGTGTGCAATTTGTTATTGACCCGAATGGAGTGGTCATCCTTGGACCTATGCCTCCTGCACGCTTTCACATAAATTCCAGATCCTCTGTGGCAAGGTGGGCAGCAGCTGCCAAATACGTACAAGGTTGTTTCATAAATGCATATTAACATTTCGGAGGATGAATCCACACAGTAAAATAAGCGGAACGCGTTATATAAACATAAAACTAACACACCACCGTTTCTGAGTTATTGTGGATCGAAGAAAATGCTTCAAGAGTCCATGAAAATTCCAGAGGTCGTTTAAACAGATTCAAATCCATTTAATATTTCTTTTACTGATTGTAAAGATCACTAATTTACACAACATACACAATAGATTTTTTAAACATCCTTAAAACTATGAATCTTGGACGTTTGAAACAGGAGATCTAGACAGATCTGCTGTGACTCTATTTAGAGTTTTTCGAGCAACTCAGAAATTTTCCTGAATTATTTTAGTTGGTAGATTCACTCTCTATATACTGTATAAAATATCTTGTATTAAAAGAAGAAACTATTCAGTGATTTGCTAAAAGAATTTCCGTTTTGCATTTCAGAAGGAATACGTGGCTACGTGGAGCTGGGAGAGAAGACGGAATAGAATACTCACACGAGATAAAAGCAGTTGAATCACAAAGTTGGGTCGTGCATAGACCTGCTCTCACATGATACGCGGCATCACACAGGAGAAATTAGAGCAGTATTATACGAGGTATTCTACTGAATCACAGTGCTGAGCCGTCTTTGCTGGTGAACTCATCCCCTCGCTCACATATTCACAGTGCCTCGCACAGGCACACATAAATTAAACATGTAGCTATCTCACATCTGACGAGGAGAGGACCAGAAAACGTGCTTTTTGAATGATTTATAACTCGAACTGTAGGTCTTGATGAGTACTTTAAGGAACAACCATAGTTCGGGGGTATATCGCCAGTAGTTTTTGGTAAAATTAAAGTTAAAGTTACGAGATAATAGTTATGCGGATAAAATAATATTTTTAATACGACCTCCTTACATTCAATTTCTCACGTTTGAAATAAAAAACGAGGAAATAACTTTGAGAGGCTTAATTTGGGTGTCCATACATGAATTCGTAAATTGGAAACACTAATTCTAATCAAAGCTTCTTCTACCTCTGCAGGGATGAATTTGTTTGTCGTACAGAATTATGTTTATTCATTACGATTTCGTCGCTGTGAAGTAAGAAACAAATAAAATAAAAAATTGAAGAAAATTTCAAAATCTCTGAGAAATATAATGTGCACGCAACGTTAATTATATCATTGCCAATAATATTTGAATTAAAAAGAGAACTTGACGTTTGTATATGTGTCAGTATCCCTGAAGAAGCTAATGAATTGGTCGGAAAATCTTCAATTAACCTCTTGCCTCACAATGTTACAAACGATTTCGAACGATAAAGTTTACGATACAACTCTTCGAGTGCCCCGATACCTGGAAAACGTCTATCAGCAGATGCGATTCGCTTTTAACAACTCTCTGAAAGTCGAAATGACTCGTTATTGTAAGGCAAGGGGTTGATCGAGTGCTTCCATTATTCGATCGCTCTTGAATAACGGGTCTCGTTGTAAACGTTATGGTTTCTGTGCGTAGGAAGTTACAACGTTTATCAGGAGAAAAATAGTAAAACAAGTGGAGTGGCGAACGTTAAGGAGTGCATCAAGGAAACTTTATGACACGATCGCAGAACATTGATATTTTTAATATAGTTTCAACTAGTCATCAGTCGATGTTTTAGGATATCTAATGAGTCACCTAACGAAGGTCAGTTTATGGTTCTTCAAACTTCTGCTTCTTCACAATTTAGTAGCTACCAGACGTGGTATATGATCACGTTGCCGATGTACCGGAGAGAAACCAGGTAACGGTTGATAGGATTTATCGCGGGTATTTTGACCTGGGGCACATTCCACTTGATTGCCAAACTTCAAGGACATACAGCGCTAAGGGTGCACTGCAGGGAGCGTAGGAGGCATGGTAATTTTTTGAGACATCAGTCAAGCAGACAGAGTTTAGCAGACAGACAAATCAGAACACTCAATAGAGCCAGTCAGATTAGAACCCTCAGCAGAGTCAGTCAGATTACAACACTGAACAGGGTCAGTCAGATTAGGACACCCAAGAGAGTCGCTCAGATTAGAACATTCGATAGAGTAAATCAAATTAGAACACCCTACACGAGTCGTTTAGATTAGAACGCCCAACAGAGTCAGTGAGGCTGAAAACACTTAGCAGAGTCAGTTAGATTAGAACACTCAAGAGAGTTAGTCACATTAGAACACTTAACAAAGTCGATCAGATTGAAACACTCAATACACTAAATCAGATTGGAACACTCAATAGAGTAAATCAGATTGGAACACTTAATAGAGTAAATCAGATTACAACATCCAACAGAGTCAATTAGATTAAAACACTCAACAGCGTCAGGCAGAATAGAACACTCAAGAGAATCGGCTAGATTAAAACACTCAATAGTGTTAGTTTTATTAGAACACCCAACAGATTCAAACAGATTAGAACACTCAAGAGAATCGGCCAGATTAAAACACTCAATAGTGTTAGTTTTATTAGAACACCCAATAAAGTCAAACAGATTAGAACACTCAATAGAGACAGTCAGATTACAACACTCAACAGACTCAGACAGATTAGAACACTCAAGAGAATTGGCCAGATTAAAACACTCAATAGAGTTACTTTTATTAGAACACTCAACAAAGTCAATCAGACTAGAACACTCAATAGAATCAATCAGATTAGAACCCTCAGCAAAGTTAGTCAGATTGGAACACCCAGTAGAATCGCTTAGATTATAATACTTGATACAGTAAATCACATTAGAACACCCTACTTGAGTCGCATAGATTAGAACGCCCAACAGAGCTAGTGAGACTAAAAACATTCAAGTAAGTCAGTCAGATTAGAACACTCGACAGAGGCAGTCAGATTAAAAGACTCAATAGAGTCAGTCTTATCAGAACACTCAATAGAATCAGTCTTATCAAGATACTCAACAGAGTCAATCAGATTAAAACACTCAATAAAGTCAGACTTACCAGAACACTCATAGAGCCAAACAGATTAAAACACTGAATGGAGTCAGTCTTATCAGAACACTCAATAGAGTCAGTCTTATCAAGATACTCAACAGAGTCAATCAGATTAAAAGACTCAATAAAGTCAGGCTTACCAAAACACTCATAGAGTCAAACAGATTAAAATACTAAATAGAGTCAGTCTTACCAGAACACACAACATAGTCAGTCGGAGTTCAGAAGAAATTTACATTCAGTATGTATACGACGGATCGAAGTGAGTCAGTGACAATCGTGTGCTAGTGTCATTCATCAATAACAGTTGCAAATAAAGCAAACAGCGACATACAGTCTGACTAGTCCCACGTCAGTGGGTGGTCCTTTGAATCAGACGGCACCTTGTGCAATATTCAAGTCCACGGTGATTCACATAACCGTGTACTTAGCAGCGACAGTACTTTGAAAGGATGAGATCGGAAGCAGACCAATGACACTCCACTTAAGCCGTAACCGTGATTCCGTTCTTATAAAATTGCTCTGGTTTCACGATAAAAACTGTTCCCGTAAAGAGGCGAGGCAGACAGAAGGCAACCGATTAAATCGGATGGCGGTAAATGAGAAAAGTTCCGACGGAGTTCCCCGTTGTGGTGATAAAAGTTCCGAAATGTAAATGAACACAGAGCATTCAAACCCGCTCCCTTTCGTATTTATCTTTTTCTTTTCTTCTTCGCAAGGAATCCTGTCCACGATGTCAGCCGATAAGTGTTCATCCGAAGTTGCGCGGACGTTTTCAATTACGGCAACTCCTCTGTTATCGAGCCGCCGAGAATATTTATCACATCCGTTTAAATCGGTGACAACCGAAAGAGGAGCTGCGAAAAATACCCGGAACCTTCGCCAACCGAGCCAATAGGATAATAACGTTTTCGTCCTCTTCGTTCGTTTCTCCCTTCATTTCCAAAAAATGGGACGTTCGAACAATTCCGTAAAAAACTTTCGAACGGAGGTACACTTTCTGATGGAGCGGCGCAGTGTTTTCGAACGCCGACAGGTTGCTTTAAAATGTAGATGTCGACGCTCGACCGGATTAACATGAATGTTTGCAAACTTTTCGACCGCCGATGGTGGTGTATAAAAATTAGTTTAACGCGTTGACTTCCGCGGGGCTCACTCAGCGACCTCAAATTTTATTTAATTAACACATACATGTCACAGTGGAAAATTCAGTCTCTAGTCAGACACGCATGGAATAAGAAGTGTATTATGACACAACTGAATATTTCTATGTTCAATGATACGAAATTGATTTGGGGTGTCTGATTAGTTATGGGTTCTTCCACTGTACCATGAAACGCATTAACACAGTGAAACATTCAGTCTCTAGTCAGACACGCGTGGAATGAGGAGTGAATCACGAGACAACGAATATTTTTGCTTTTAATCATACGAAGTTAAATTTGGATGTCTGATGAGGCACGAGGTTTTCTACTGTGCCACGGAACGTATTAACGCAGTGAAAAAATCAGTCACTAGTGAGGCATATTAGAATAGCTACTGGATATATCTGGTTGACATGTTCATTACCGTGAGGGTCACCTGTGACTGGCATCTCAAATTTTGTTCCGTTAAATAACTAATAATTCTTATAAAATTTTGAAATAACATTAATATTGTAATCGTGGTATAAGGTCATACATATGCGTTCGAAGAATAAAATATTCTCTTCCTCCAGGATTTATACTTAAGGTAGGGCATTACGTTGTGTCTGGCTAGGTATAGCAGTTTTCACTGTGGCATTCAACGTGTAAATATACAAATATTTATACTTCTTATTTATACTATCATTGTGACATAAGTGTTATTCAAAATTTTGGAATGGGTTATATAGTTATTTTATCAAATTTAAAAAATATACAGTATGTTTTATATTATAAATACAAATTATTTACTTATACAGAATTAAATTATTAATGGAATTATAATTATTACTTATTTACATAAAATTTGCAATATTTTTAGTTTCGAAGAAATTTGACGCTTTTTACTATTTGTTCTACTTGCCCAAGTAACTATTTTTGATACGTTACTTTAAATGTCATTGCTAATAGTCCATAAGGGTACTTTCAGTTTTCAATGTTAAATTATTTTAAGTACTCTGCATACTCTGCAGTAAAAAATTAATATACTGTTAAATAGACTCTCAGGTAATAAAATCAGTATTTAAAATACATTTATAAAGATTCAGTATTTGTTTTATAAATATCGTGTAAGCAAAGGGTGTTAAAATCAAGATTGAGCATTATAGAAATAAACTTTTACTTGAGCAGCTGTTGAACCAAAATTCGTATCATACTTGTTTTTTGTTTCATTATGGTGCTGTAGCTGATACTACTTGAATAATAATTGATATAATAATTAGATAATTCGAATATTTATTATCTTACTTAGAATTTGTGTATTTGTTGTCTGATTTTCCAGGAACACAAAAAGTATAATTTTCCTCTATAATATTATGCATTCTAATCGAAATTTATCATTGAAAATACCTACTACTGCCATAAATGTGTCTATCTTCATCAGAAAGACCTATTTATTTTCCTATTATCTCGTATAACCAAGAAACTATTATTTATTAATATATATTATTATTTAAGTCAAATGAAAATAAATAATCTCTACAATCCTATGCTCCAATTTACTCAACAATAATCAATGTATCTATCAACCAACATGTTACAATAAATATAAATATATTTGTTACTTTCTCTCTGATACTTATTAATCGCTTTAATTGTTTATTGTCATTTCATTTCAAATAACAATCCCCGGGGAGCCTCGCTAAAAATTCGTATGCAGTAACTGTTATTTCGCTGTGAAGTTTTGTAATTATTGACTTTCTAAAAACATTTGAAAACTTTCACACAGATGAAGTCTAGAAGAAAAAACACGTTTTCCGGCATGTGTTCTTTTTATGGTCACTGTCTCGATTGCGGAAGCGAAGATCCCGCGTCGGATGAGCAAAGTTCCTTCGAGGCTGCTACTTTTTCTACCTAATCCCTTTCTGGAGAAACGATTAACGCGGGGACATAATATTGGTCGGCCATATCGAAGCTGGGAATTTCTTCAGACCCAGCCGTCGGACAAGCAGAAGGTGTTCTCGTTAAAACAAGTGTATTCGGCCGAAATTAGGGAAAGTGGAATGAAACGCGTGCTTCTCTCGCCTGACCTATTTTTTCCTATAGAATGCTGCACCACCGCTTGTTCAGCTTCCTTAAAACTATTCTTAATCGGCAGACGGTTTTCAGAGCCACGCAGGTGGCTATAATAATTCCAGCGTTTGAATTTCTTGCATGCAATATTCATTTCCACCGCAATTTCCTTACCGAACGATTTACCATCGAGGTACACGTTCAGAATTTTTTTTTTGTTTAAGTGAATTGGAAACGCTGGTTTTTGTTATCGAACTCCTCACGATGACACATCGAAGCTTGATACAGAAATGATAATGTATCTTGGAGTTGAGGGAAATCAGGTCGAACGGTCTTTAGAATCAACATTTAACACAGAAATTCGACAGTTTTCAACTTCCATACTTTTTTAACTAGAATCACTTTTTTTATTGAAGGTTATTTAAAGGTCAAGATATTAATATGTACACAACTGAAATTGATTCTTTCTCAGCTACAATAATATAGCAACGAATATACAGGATGATTCACCTAACTCGACCACCTCAAAGTACTCGTAAACTATTTATTATATGAAAAAAATTTTTAAATAAAAGTTGTTTGATATCCAAGGAGACATAACGTGTAGTAATTATTTTTTTCTAGTTTTGCTTTTTTATCGAGATGTGATGGTCACCTCGTGTTTCTTAAACGGTATGTATACAATTTGACTCTATAGTTTGAAAGAGTATTGAACACTAAGTAAAAAACTATTAAGGTATATGTTTTCAAGAGCTAGTAATTACTGAGATATTGTACAGTGAAATGTAATGAACATTCCATTTAAAAAACACAAGGTGACCTTCATATCTCGATAAAAAAACAAAAATACAAGAAACTAATTACTACACTCTACGTCTCCTTGCATATCATACAACTTTTGTTTGAAAACTTCTTTCATATGACACACAGTTTACGGGTAATTTGAGGTGGTCGTGTCAGGTGAATCGTCATCTAAATTGTAGGAAATAGAGTGAGGAAAACTAATGTCTAACACATAAATCGTAATTAAGCGCCAGTGTGGCTCTATTTTCAAAATTGAATGACATAAGGTTACAATTCATGTGTTAGGCACGAGTTTCCCTCGCTCTATTCCCTATAATACTGTTATTGGAGGAAAATGTCGATGTCCTTAAAAATTAAAGAAATTGACCTTGAAGGCAAAAACTGTTAATCAAAATGTTCATTCCTTTGAATCGAATAATTGAGTTCTAATTTCTTTTTTGTTTGTTCACAGCCACCTGCACCGTTTGAGTGCCACAGAGATCTGCAAAAACATGCAAAAAGTGCCATGCAAGCCAGCATTCTCAGTGCAAATACATGCTGTTCTTATTTCCACTCATAGAACATACTGGTAAAGCGTGATCATTTAACTGTGAAACATCCTATATATCCAAGTATCATGGTTGCACAGACATGATGCACGTAATTTTCATCAAATCTCAATAAGAATGATACGGAGAGTTAGCCCGCTGTCAATTGATTGGAATGGAATTATCTCGCTCGTCCACTGATTAAATGTCAATCCAACTGATTAAGTACACGTGATTGACTATGGGCAAATCAGTGACCAAAATCTTGGAGATACCCTCCTCAAGGTGATCTGCACATTACCACCAAGAAGACAGATGAGAGACATCTATGCCTTAAGGGTGTCTGCTCCCTCAGGGTCACTACTGCATGCTCTATACTAAGGATTTATGACACTACAATCTCTATTGGGTGCTCTACTGAAGCTTAATGAATCTCTAGGTAACAAATCCACCTTCAGGGCTTTAATTGCTCATTCATCCACAAAATTAATCAAGCTTGCCTTGCATCTCGTGCAAAAATAACAGCTCCTGGGCGGCCCTGTCATAAACCCGTGAATTGCAGCGATCTTAGCAGTAAAGTTGAAATGTCTTTTACCTGACGGCAATGTCGTTGTTGCCACGCGTTATGCCAACGTCCTCGCTGAAAATGAAGATACGGGATGCACCGCGGTACCATTTGATGCTGTGCAGCCCTTCACACTGTGGCGATTTTAGAACGCACGGCAGTTGCACCTCCGTTCCGAGCTCGGCGTGCTTTTCGCTCTTCAGCCACGGCTCGCTGCTCCCTGAAACAACGTACGCAAACGCCGTGAATCGCGGGCCGTTTGTTTGCTGGTTTGTTTGCGAAAAAAGATGAAGTTCCGTCGAAATGGTTCTGCCACGTTCGTTGCGCGAACGTGACTATTTCGAACAAGTTTTTCCGCAACACTTCAGCAAGTTATTAAACGTCACGCACCCGGGGTATCGTTCTTTTATAATCAATTTTGCGTTCGAATCTGTCGACGGAACAACAACTGGGATGGAAGGTACATCTTTAAATATTTATCTAATTTTCTTTGATAGGTTGAAGCTATTAATTTCGAAGTATCCACATCTTTTATAAGGATCCACAGTTTACGTTAGCACATTTATACGAAAATGGATCAGCATTTTGTAAAAAGGACGAGTAAAAAGTTCAGATATTTTAATGTAATAATTTAAACAAATTAGTATTTTAGGAATATTTTTACGTAGTTAAAGTTATTGTAAAAAATACACAACTTTTATCTAAAACATTTTTGTCTACACCGAATAGTTTTCGGGATATTGGAGAAAACATGTCTCTGATTCCGAATTGTTTACATGCACTAATATCTCTCACGAGAGTGAAATTGAAAATTCTGTTTTATCCGAATCCTTGGACAAGGTCCATAGTATAAGTGTTCACAAATTCATGAAAATTGATCAACATTTTACCAGAAAAATTTGAAAAAACATGTTAACTTGTAACATATTTTTTAAACAAATTACTTTTTGGAAAACTAATTATACGGTTCAATTCAGCATTAAAAAATAGTCATACCATACGTTTAAACTTTTTTTCTAGGACCAATAGTTTCTGAGATATACCGTGAAATATGTTTTTCGACCCCAACTTCAAGGGCTGTTTACACCCCCTAGATATGGACGATTGCCGATATAAAAAAACATGGGTGCAATATTATTTTGAGAACTAGTACCCACAAAAATTTCATTAAGGTCAGCGATTGAGACTTGGGTAATGTCCCTTGTTAGTGTATAGGATGATTCACGCAACTATAACGAATCATATGAATTTTTTGGTTCCACTTAGAAAAAAATGTTAGAGGAAAAAGATGAATGGTTCAAGGCGGACTACATATTCACGATCATATTTTTTCCGCTATACTACTAATGCATGTGCATTATGCAGTTGCACTATTTTTTTAAATGGAAACCTTCCTTTTTTTGCATACATTGAATCCTCCAGTCATTCTACGTAAATAGTATTAGGGTGACATGGTGGAAAAATGATTAATTCGCGAGGTATTTTGAAAAATTATCTTTTTAAAAGGAGATACTCAAACGCTACACTCCATAAGGAATATATTAATATTTGAAGGAACTTAGAAGAAACTTTAAAAGTATCTAAAAGCAATTGATCGAGATTTTAGACATTTAATAAAATGATTTGGGGATGACGCAGTTTTGGTTGTAACAATTATTGATATGGCGTTCGAGTACCCTTTCCAAACGGTATTTTGCGTAGTAACTTAGGTATGTAAAGTACGAAAGATCTTTGAAACGTGTTATGAAATTTTATGATGTTTATTCGAAACCGTTAAAATAGATGCCTCAGAGAGTTCGTGGTCGATAGCCTGTCTCTCATTGAAAATGTTTCAGTAGACCATACAAACTTCTCAGAAATGTCGTCGCCATCTTTTACAGGTTCGGGGTAAACAGCTTGTGACAGTTTGCGTCAGAAACATATACAGGGTGAGTCAGTGAAAAGTACCGTCCACAATAGCTTTTAGATTTTTGATTTTATGAAAAATGTGAACAGCGAAATTTGCTGCGTTTGAAGGGACTTGTTTGAGAGAAATATTTTGTAAATTATATACCTTATATTTTCAAAGACAATAACATAATGACAACTTATTTAAAAGACACTGTGCAGAATGTTTCAGGGCTACAGTTTTCGATTTCTCCAGTATTACAATTTGCTGTCTCCTTCGACATGTTAAAAAGTATACAGGGTGGACCACGAGGCGTGATCAGCTTAGATTATTCTGCTGTTAGCGGTTCGATCGGAAGCTTTTTTAACTAAAATAACGTGGTTCAAGGAGAGCTTTAAGATGATCGTACCAAATTTTTTGTCAACCCTTTTTTTCCACAGTTATCAAGGTCACCTTCAGTTTTTTATAGGTAAACCTACAATTTTTTACACCCATCTTTTAGGAGATACTGAAACGAATTCGGCAAGCATCATAACAAATATTTTTTTCTGAATCTAAAAAGACTGAAGAAAACTCCTAGTTGGAAGAATTTTGCAAGCCACACTGTTCTACACTTTCCAGAGCTGTTGATAGATTAGTATTAGTCATTATTGACTCGATCTCTCGCGTACTTTTTGTGAACATTTTGTTCTGTACCTTGGAACACATTTCAATTGTAGATGCATGCTTAACCATCAATGCAGACGTCATAGAAAGAACTAAGCAGTCATTTCTTAACCGTTTACGCGAGTGTATTGCTGCTAATGGACACCATTTTGAGCATCGATTCAATTGAGGTAAAGGATATTTTTTTAACGTTTCTTTGGTTTAGATGAAGAAGAAATACTTTTTATGGTGCTTGCCGAATTCGTCTCAGTATCCCCTAAAAAATGGGTGTAAAAAATTGTAGGTTTACCTATAAAAAACTGAAGGTGACCTTGATAACTCTGGAAAAAAAGGGATGACAAAAAATTTGGTACAATCATCTTAAAGCTCTCCTTGAACCATGTTATTTTAGCTAAAAAAACTTCTGATCGAACCTCTAACAGCAGAATAATCTAATCTGATCACGCTTCGTGGTCCACCCTGTATATTAATTGCAAATACATAAACTTCAGCTTATGGTTTTTATCCAGTGTTTGTTTATACATACTACAATTTCGTAATTATTTACAAAACCGCAGCTGTATTCATTATAATTTCGGTGTTTTTTTCAACATCTTGAAAAGTACATATTAATTACACATACATACATTTTATCTTATGCTTTCATTCCAATTTTTATTTATACATATGAAAATTTTGTAATTACTTACAAAATCTCAGCTGTATTTAACTCATCATATAGCAACTACACATGTTTCTTTCTCATAGAGGACTCAACATAAGCTACATACGAAATAATAGGTATGCAAATTCTTGTAGGACAACAATTTCATTATTAATAGATTATCACCTTTTCAATCAATTATGTATTCATGTGATGACCAATGGGGTTATGTGTCTTATTTTATTTTATTTATTTATTTAATGCCACATCCCCTGTTAAGATATTTGTGACCACAGTTTACTAGAATTAACAGTTAACTAGAATAATGATACTATTTGTTACATAACTATAGGGATATTATCAGTAGTAGCATTCATATGTTATATGGCAGGCTGAGAATCATGGCGGTATAAGTCAAATCTTGAGAATCTGAATTAGTCATCGTTTTCAAGTCCTAGAAGTATCATTTTTTTTGTATCATATTTTTAAAACTATTATCTGATACCATAACCATTTTATAGCCTGTAGCTACAGCCAGTTATGTGCATTTTATTATTTGTTTCAATTTTAAACAACATGTGGTTACAAGCATGATATTATGAAGCAATATATTTTATTTTCACTCTCATTTTAATTTTGTGTTCAATTTTCGTTTTAATTCAAAGTTAAGAAATTCATAAACATTTATATTCTTTTCTTTTCAAATCAAAACTTATGATTTTCAAGAATTGTCACTGCAAAAGTATGTTAGAGTTGTTGGTCGATCGTATCAAAAAATGCTTGGGGTCCAAAGGGTTAATTTAGTCGAATTCAATATTTTCTCGCTCTCACATGTCCAAATCTACCATCTTCTTTTCTCTTTCAGACCCACCTCATCAAAGGTACCAAGAATAGGAGGATGTTCAAGGAAGACATGGAAACGCTAGAAGGGGCAGCATCATCCAATACTATGGGAACGAAAATCTGTAGGAATTTGAAAGGTTGTAGATGGCAAGCGGTAGAAGAAAGGTCTGCTTATTTTCATCAAGGATTGGATCCTGAAGCCACATCACACCGCAAATATTACGTTCGAGTGGTGAATAATGGAGCATGTTGAAAGGTTTCGTGTTACGGCTTCCTTTTTCGACTCTGTGGATATACTGATAGCTTTCTCACAGTTCATTATTTACAGGAAATACTCCCATAATTTATTCTTCACATTAATTTCTTTTATTGCTTAGTCAGTTCGGCGTACAGTCGGTTACAAAATTATCCGACCATCTACCATAATTCGAAATTTAATATATTCTATATTTAATATGTAACAATAATATTTTAATGATCTGAGAAACGAAATGGAAAATGCAATATATCCACGTTTCTGGATAATTAACAGCACCTTCACCATTGAGGAGAATATACCACTAGAAATAACAAGAGAACAACAAATTGCGATTTTCCGAATCAAAATTGAATATACAAAAATAGTTCACTCATATTTGCTCTTAAAAAATAGTCCTCCAATTTGTGATAAATGTAACGTAGAAATAATTGTCAACAGTTAGAAACACAGTGCAGTAAATATTCGACATTATGCCAAAAGAACAATATAAGCTACAACTTAAAAGAGAATTTTTCCAAACATAAAAATATATTTCAATTGCACCAATTCCTCAAAGCAACAAAAGTATTTACAACTGTAGTATAACTAAATATTGTTGTAACTTATAACCATTATAGTTGCTGCGACGTAAAGAGAGAAAGGAAAAGAATATTTTATAATCTCGTCGTAATATTCTTTAATTTGAGACACACCTTTTTATTTATTTATTAACGGGCAATTGGGCTCTCTATTTTTTTAAATGACAATATCAAAAATTATGATCCATCTTATAAAAACCGTATCGAACAGATCAAATGCTTTAATGAAATTTGAGGAACATGCTGCACATTATTGAAGTTTATTATTTTGTATTAATCTGAAATATGTTAACAAATCGAAGGAATAATTTTACAATAAACTCTTAAAATATTATTTTAATCTTTAATGAAATTTGAGGAACATGGTGCTAATTATTAAAGTTTATTATTTTGTAATAATTTAAAATATGTTAACAAATTGAAGAAATAATTTTACAATAACCCCTAAAAATATTATGATCTACACAATTTCGAATTTTTATATGATGTCGTGAAATGAATTAACAAATATCGATTATTACTCTCTAGTTGACACAACATTTATTTGATACTCATGGTGGCACAATACTTGTATGACTAACAGTACACGCAGCCACAAAGTACCGTACTGCTAAGAGCCACTATATTGGCTCTGGTGTGACGCCTGTTTAACAAGTACTGTAACCTGTTAACTGGAGAAGACGAGTTAATTCGTCCTGTGAAAATGACTGATTGTCAACCACAAGTAAGGCGACTGTTAATTACACTTACAGTATTTTTTAATGAATATTTAAACCTGTCAATCGAAGGAGACGATTTAACAGTCATTTGAAACCGTCTCTGTGATTGGCAAGACGCAGTATTTTTATTTATTGTTAACCACAAATAATAGGGGCTTCTAGATAAAGAGTGACCCATTTAATACGTTAATGACGAAACTGTGTTCCTGCTGATTTTCTCTTTAATAATAAACGTGGGACGTATCAATCGATTGCGTGTGAATTTACAATCGACCTGAATTGATTTTTATCTCTCAACTATAAACTTTATATTTTTTGGGATCATTCTAAAAAAAATAAACTGAAGAATGAAAAATTTATTTTACATTTTTGCATGCACTCCCAAATATTTTTCAAAAAAAAAAAACTACCGAATGCAGCAGTAATAAGTTTTAATAAATTTCGTGGATGACCGGTTACAACAGCTGGCGTGACGTAATCAAATTAATTAACAGCAAAAACAGATAACAGAGATATACGTGTCCGAATAAAATGCCACTGGGGCATATGAAACGCCACAATTTCAAATCATTGACCACGCTGCAGGAAATTTTTTGATGCTGTTAGTTGCAGAAAATTTGGAACCATGATTTTCCGAGCGTGGAAGTTATTACTCAGCATAAAATATCCGATTAATACCTCTGCTGTCTACAGCCTGTCGAGACTCATACTTTTTTCATCCGATATTTCACGTAATTTGCGGTTTTACTGCTCCGCCTGCACCGAGTACTTCTGTTTTAATCAATTATGGCACTCTTACCTTGTAGCATCGCAGCTTTTACCTGTTATTAAAATTGTTCATGAACTGAACGTGCATACCACGCGAACGCGTTATATTATAAATGGAGTTGCGTAGATGCTCACTTGATATCAATATTGTCTAATTGAAGTGATCAAAATGGCATGTTATATGAATAGTTCATTGAATTCGTTTCGCAATGTAGAATAATGTGACTATAGCAAACGAAATCATTGCTCTAGTGATATAATAAAGGGTTGTTTGACGTTGCTAATGCGAGCGTTAATAATAATAATACAGTGGCGGACGAAATCATTCGTACAGTGAGGAAATTATAAAAGTGATAATTGTAACTTGTTAAAATTTATTACTGAATTACGGAATACAAACTTTATTTTTTTATATATGTTTATGGTGAATATTACTTCAAATGTTGTACAAAATTCATTGAAATAAAGTTATTCATTTACAAGTTACAATTATCACTTTTATGATATCCTCACTGTATGAATACTTTCGTCCGCCACTGTACATTCAGGGTTGGGCACTTTTTATTTGGACCGAAAATAACAAATAAAAAGGACAAATAATTACTCGAAATAAAGTAACAAATAAGTTTATTTGAAAATAAGGATCTATGCAAATGTGTTCCAAAATATCGTTTGAGAAATAAATTATTTCCAATTGATTTATTCTCCAAATACTTGTTTATTTCAAATAGTATTACAAAATAACAAATAACAGTGAATCAGCATATAAACATTGTGGTAAAATTAAACATTGCCGATTATATACTATGTTTGAAGTCTGTGGTTTTGCAATGGAAGTTCCACGGAGGATAGAAAAACGTGTTTATTTTCCTGGTAAAATCAAATAACAAATATATAAATTTCAAATAAAATAACAAATCTTAAAATAATTCATTTGTTAAGTAAATTATTACTGAAATAATATCAACTAAGGTAAAGTATCAAAACAAATAACAAATAAAACACAAATTTTATTTGAATAATTATTTGTACAAAAGCTTATTTCGATAATGTCCAGACTTGTAATACATGAACAAATTGACCTGCAATGGCGTGCAAAAGTTTCCAGACATTACATATTT
This sequence comes from Macropis europaea, assembly GCA_916610135.2. Taxonomy (NCBI): domain Eukaryota; kingdom Metazoa; phylum Arthropoda; class Insecta; order Hymenoptera; family Melittidae; genus Macropis; species Macropis europaea. The sequence goes on from OU744353.1 coordinate 9,938,824, forward strand.
CCAATCGTGCTTTAAACAATTCATAATAAATTTAGACTCGCGTACACATTAAAAAAATTAAAAAATGAATCATGCATTCCATCTTTATCTTCTGTTTGACCTATTTTTCAACATAATGTCAAGTTAACACTCAGTTTATTATCATAAGCAAAAATAAGAGTACAAAATGTACTGTCTGGAAACTTTTACAGGCCACTGTACCTGTAATTATAGTACAATTTCCTCTGTTTACTGAAACAATGAGAAAAGAAAACAAAACTATAAACACACGAAGGAAGAGCAATCAGCCATTTGCAAAATGTTTAAAGTACACTCAATCTGGCACGAGAGGGAGGAAGGAATAACTGCCCTGAAGGACTGTTTTGGTGGCAATAAAATGGCACAATGCTAAAATGCAACGGTGTACGATCATAAAAGATGAAATGGGACTTAAAAAATAGAGAAATATAGGTGTGTGATTTTAGAGTTATATGGCGCTATAGGGAATTACGAGAGACCTCTCTTTATCCTCTCTCGTATCCCACAATGTGCCGTTTCTAGAGAGCAGGGAAACTAATAGAAGTTCAGGAGAAAGAAACGAATTTAACTACAGTGTAGCTGCCATGTTAATTTGTATTAGCTGCCGTTTCTCTACCGTGGAAACAGAGACCAGGGCGGTTTTCTTCGTCTCTCCGGGAATAGCCTTTGGATAGGTCTGCTCTAACACGATTACCTGGATCCCTTCGTTTCACCTATTTTCATGAGAACTCTTGGTTAAGTAGAAGCGACCACGTTGAACTTGTAACAGTCAATAATCTGACTATCTAAACTAAATTATTTGTATTGTTCGTGTGCATAATTTAACGAACTCTATTTTGCGACGTTGACCAACAAATGCAACTTTATAGTTTTCCGAGACTATTCAAGATGGTAATACGTATGCATTAACCCTTTGAACTCCTTTGTCGAGTGTGACTCGACACCGATTTTAATCACAGATACTTCTACGTCGAGTCACACTCGATATTTTTAAATTGCAAGTTTAAATATGTATTATATTTCGTAATATTTTTTTTACCACAAATATCAGATCTTACAATTAGCAAAGTTCAAATGCTATTTTCAATATAGTTAGTACAAAACATTGTTTAAATTGGTTCCTATCAACCAACTGTCTTTTGAAGTACATATCAAATAAAACACTTAAAATAATAGGGAGTTATTGAAAAGAAAACTAAAAAAGAATTATGACTTCAAAGGGTTAAGATATTACCATATGTTTTTGGAAAACTGGTAATAAATTAAAAATGGTGTTGCTTCTAACGGTGTCCATTTTAGTTTAAACATCAACTTTATGTTCTGCTCGTTATACAGGAAGTTTAATCATACTTGTTACAAGCAAATATCCATGAACCTATTAATAATGTTGCAATGACTTTTCTCTTCAAACGTCGTCGTATGGGGGGGCTCTTTATATTATGTGAATAAAAAAAATCCAGTTTAACTACAAGTGTGGGTAACGAAGGGTAATTTCAATTTTTTAAATGGAATGTGACAAATCTTGAACACGATCAAGAATATCAACACATAGCTAAAGATCAAAGAATGTAATATGTACAAATATTTATATACCAAACTTAGAATCTTAGTAGAGACACTTCAAACCATTATAACTAGACCGAGAGTCCGTATGCAATTTAACGTATCCAAAATGTGCAAAATATACGTATTACAAAGTTAGTAAAATAAAAAATAGGTTTTGTAACATTTAAAACGTAAAATATAATTTTCTTGAAATTCTATTTCTTCAACTACATTAAAACAAAAAATATTGATATCTAAGGGACAAACACCACGGAATCGAATACAAAATTTAAAAACAACACGAAATCTTCTGAAGTTTTCACTTGTTTTAATGCAAAACGTACGAAACATTTTCCGCAGCTTTTTTTTTAAAAGTCCATCGAAGCGATTAAAGGAAAATGTCAGTGAACTCCATCAAGCGGATGAGCAATCGATTGGATCATTCAAGTAAATTGATTCAGTGATTTAAACGACTAACAATCCGTCGGTTAATCGATTAACCTCGCCGTACTAATTATGGCGGAACGCACGAGACGCGAACCGTGCAAACCAGTCAACGGATTCGACACACCTGGTCGACTTTCGCATATATTCCGATCGAGTGAATCGTTTTCGTTTTATAGATTGCCTGCGCAACGCCATCCGCAGGAATGAGCCGCAGGCTTCGATAAAACCTTTTGTTTCCGGTTATATTAACCTTCGTGTCCCGTTAACGACGACAAAATGACGTTTGGCCCTGCGTGCATTTTCCGCCCGTGCCGCTAATGAACAGTGCAGCAGGACCCAATAGGGTCCAATAATTATCCGAATCACAATTAGCAACAGAATGACCCATATTCCAAGTGCGGTTCGTATAGAAAAGGCAACTTTATTTTGGAATGTTTAACAGACAGTGATGTAAAAGCAGGTACACTGTTTCATTGACACGCTGAACGCCTCAGTGAAAACGGCCATACCTAATCAGACACGATATAACTGACTATTTTTTATATATATAAAATCGTAAAAAAAAAAAGATTTGAGTACTCAGCCGTGTTCTTCTGTTTCTACATTATTGCGTCAGTATGGAGTTCGCCCAGAATTTTACGATAATCAATATTTATTTAATTAAATTAAATTTGAGTTGTCGGTCACTGGTGACCGCCACGGCGTTCAACGTATTAACGCTAGCTCGACCGATGACGGGTTATTTTTGACCCGTCTCATGTATGTACACGTACAGTCAAATATTCGATTCTATACAATTTTGCATTCTCGCAACCTTGGAAAGAGTTCTATTTTTTTATTTCTCTCGCTCCAGTGTATCACTATTTTTGTGTAAATTATGCGACAGTAATTAAAGAAACATTACTAATTCTATGAAAATTCGTGTCCTTTTTTGCAAGTATTCTGTAGTTTTATCACTTGTAGAATTCATTTGAGGTGTAATAAGATATTGTGATAGGGAAACTAGTTCAAGGGTATGTATTACGACAGTGTCACAATTAGCTCGGGTCATAAATGACCCGGCATTGGCCTCCCGCGTCACTCCTAAACGGTCGGCCGTTCGAGGGTTAATGATAATTTTAGCTTGTAGCCGACTTAGGATGTACAATTTTCGGTTGACTGGTGTTTGTTAATCGAAGTTCTCTTGTATTCAAAATCGATCAAAACTGTCTCCTCCAATTAATTTTTTGAAAATCTGATTTTCATGCAATTTTCATATGATAGAGGGAAACTTGTGGTAAAGCGACGAAATTATATAGGAAAATAGTTTTTCGAGAAAAACATCTTACATAATATTTTTTGAGGAAGTAACAAATTATTGTTTGGTATGCTAGCTACGAGATTTGGGAATTTTTCAATTTTAGGAATTCTCCAAGCGAATCAGCGACCAGCTACCCCTCTGCCGTTGAATTCAACACTCACCCCGGACCTTGGTGCATCCCTTCAACCAATCAAGAATTAGCAGCATGTATCTGTCTCTGTCTCTATTTATACCTTATTACTCTCTTATAAATATTTTGCATAATTTTTGCAGACTTTTACAGTAACAGAGGTAAAGTATCGTGTATCCTTAACAGAAATGTTAAGTGTCCTAAGACTTAAGGACTGCAGTGAATATTCAACCTGACTCGAAATGGTGCAGGAAAAACTGTTGTTGAAGCAACCATAATTAAGATACCGCAAGTGTGTTCTGTTCGTCGGAGATAATGCGGGACCGCACACTGCAAAACAAACGCTGCAAAAAATTACTGAACTTATTTGGAAAACTTCAAGTTATTTTTATGTACTACATAATTTATTTAAAGGTTTGATTTTATCATTGCAAAATTATTTGACTGATAAAAGCTTTTAAAACGATCATGATGTAAAAATTGCCATCGCGCAGTTTTTTTTAATTAAAAGATACGAATTTTTATACGTATAAGTGGAATTAACAAGCTTCAGATGAAGCTAAAGCTACAGAACGACGGTAATTATTTATCTAATTAAAAATACGAAACTGTATGCAAAAACGTATCGTACTGACTTTCTGGAACATTTAATACATTCAGCTAGTATACTAATTTTGTAGTAATCGTTCAACATCTAAGAAAGTTTTACTCTACAACATTTCCTATTGAACCGTTGACCACTCTGAAGTTCGCAAATATTCTGCAAAAAACTTGTTCCTTCCCTGATTTTTCCAAGGCTTCAGTCACCTAACAAATCATTCTACCTTTCTCGTCTTATATCGATTAGTTTACAATTTAAATTTCATAAGTATTCGCCGATTTATTTTTTCTCAGTAACACCTATGCTAATTCATTTGTTATACAAGTGTATTAATTAAATGAATCAATTCACACACATACTTGAGCAGCTATCAAAATGTTAATGTGTATTCCGTTCACTTCTTCAACTCGATTCCTATGTAAAACGAGTTCAGTATGAATTTATCACTGATTCTCTGCTAGCAATTACGGTATAGAATAGACATTGATTTCTGATTATCACCCGAGTCACGTTCCTATTATAAACGATGACCGTTTCAATGACTCGAAAATGAAGGTCAATTTTCTGAAAGAAACGCGAACATTTATCACGATCCACGGCGAGTAATTTCATTTCTCCGGTGAAATTACGTATTCAGGTGTCTAAAGCCATCAGGAGGTCGAGAATCGCGCGTGCTCGAAGGTTTGCACGCGGTCGTTTAGTTCAGCCAACGGCGAACCAATTTTCGAGTGAAACTTTTTGCATCAACATGTAAATTGGCCGCAGAAATGTGCGCGTCCCAGGTAAAGACACGAAGTACTTCCTGTACTTCGGAATAATAGGAAATTAGGCGATCCATCATGGGTGGAGAGGAGAGACGAAAGTTTTCTTGGAAAATTTCTACAAGTGTTTGGACCGAAGTAAATAATACTCATCATATCGGCAATTATCCTTCGGACAGGTGAACGAGAAAGTTGCGTCCCGTGGAAATTCAATTGAAGTTTGCTGAAATGGATATGGAAACTACGAGTTTGTTAGCTTCGCTCTCGAACACTTATTTATTCGATTTACATAGTATAAATACTGTATCCGTAGAGCCGTTTTAGGAGCAAATTATACAGAAAATTATAGGCCGATTTGTAAGTGTGTATATGAGGTCGTCCTATAAGTAATGTCGTTTTGAAATACGAGTTCATTCAAAGATAAACAAATTAGCAACTCCAGTTATTTTTAATTCTTTGATTTCATCTTCAATAAATTTCTGTTGTTGTAAGACAATTCAGTTCAGGTTTATTATCATTGAATTTTTATCAGTTAAAGTGCTGTCGAGTTATCAAAATAGGTAGTACAGTAGGACCTCGATTATCCGAACTGTAATTAAGAACAGAGTAACCGGTACTGTAACTAGATTTCGCATGAAAATGATCATTTTATTTTAGAATGTAAAATATATAATGGTGCAAAATTAAGTACATATTATTATTAGTGATAATTTTGGCTCGTTGCTAATATAGGCTGACCAATTTTTGATTGACCCGAGTTCGGATAATCGAGATTGCACTGTACTTTGCATACGAATCGATGATCTCCTGTTATATTTATGGTAATTTTTCAATTCCTTAGCGATCGTATTGAGTAAATTTGAAAGTGAAGAAATCGGAAAGGTCGCGTATTTAATTGGCAACTTAACAATTCTTACATGTATATGAAAATACTGCTGTTGCTGTCTTTTTTTTACATGGAATAAATTCTATACACTACCGTCCAAAAGTATCCGAACACTTACATGTTTGCAGATATCACTGAAATATTTTACAAATACAGTTTTTTAATTGGTTTATTATGTTATTCTGCAAATATTATGCTAATATTGGGTAGAATAAGCAATATTAACAAATAACGTTCAACAAAGATTAATTTTCTTAAAAAATAGTTATAATATTGTAGGGTGAACGCGCTATTTATCTGAATTTTTTGTGTTCGGGTACTTATGGACGGTAGTGTACATATCTAAAGCTAATTATTAAATCAATACATTCGGTGTAATAATTTCTAAAAAATCTACTAGAAGGTGTAGAATGAAAGGGTTAATGCATACACTTTTGAAGAAAATAAAAATATCCTATCTACAACAGAGACATTTTAAAAGCAATAAATGACGGTACTAAATTTCAGTTGAAATACGGAATACACTTGAAGTTTATCTCGCGAAGGCAGCTTGTGAAATTCTATTTATGTTCATGGAAATATGTTTCATACGTTAGGAAACGCTGCATCGATCGAACGTCGACATGGTTGCCATAAAAGACACAATTTCGGTGGAGATGTATCCGATAAACTAACTTCCACTATATCTGCTATTTTATACTTTCAGAAGATCCATAAAATCCGAGAAAGTCGTTACAGAACTGCTTGCTGTCAGAGTTTATCTTCAACGCGGTTCTGCTTCCAGCGGACATTTCGTTTCACCGAATTTGCACGTTCGTTTACTTTGAGGCTCCGAACTAGCGAACAAGCTCGCATGATTCAGTCTCAACATCGACCATTACTTTGCAAGTTACAACGGAATGGATTGCACAGGCGAGCGTAACAGATTACAAGAACGATCATGAAATGAAATTTGTGAAAAGTGACAGTTCAGTTTGAAAGTAATAACAGTGAATCCAGAGTTCTGCAAGTACAGTGGAACGTCGATTATCTGAATTAATTTAGCTAAGGTCACGGTATTTGAATAATGGAATTTTACCGATAATCGACCGACTATAGTTTCGTATGACGTTTAGTGTACGGTAGTGTTCTTTTTACGAAGAACAGGCGTCTACTTCACAACAAAATCACTCATATATCGCTGTTTCTGAATGTTTATTAGTTGCAGGTGTCATGCTAACCCGAATGCAAACTGACAAATGTTCACTGAAATTTATAATTCCTCTATTTTGTTTTTCTAAGATCTGCAAAAATACATATAAGAAGAAGACTAAAAAGCAAACATCGGGTATACTCGTCAAACACAGAGCATATGCAGTTGCTGTAAAATGGAATTAAATTATAACGAAATGGCAGTTGTTTTTTTGAAAACTGAATCATTTATTGCTCAAATTCAATGATATTCTTGACAAAACTTAAGCATTCATTATTTAAAAAAAACAAGGAATATCAAATACATGGAAAAAAATTTTTTTTTATTTCGTTCTTGTCTGAAAATATTCTAAAATGTCTGAAATTTACGAATATGTTTCAGTTTTTACTAAAATTTGAATTTAAATAGCAAATAGTAATTACTTTTTTCGCGTAACGAGCATATTCGACATAATAAAAAAAAAATGTATCATTGATTCATGACGAGTATACTCGTCATACACAGCTAACAGGTTAATAAAGAATTACAGTACGGAATATTTGTGTGCTTACCGTCATGAATTTATTAATGGTAAATTTATTGTAAACAATTTCTACAAACACCTATTCACGCCTGTAAAATATAAAAAAAATACTGCAGTGACTTTGATAGCATAAAATAAAAAGTGTATTATCAAATAGGTACATAATTGTACCGAATTGCATATTTGTTCAACGACGCATCTTTCTAAAAACGACTGTGATCTGTCTGACCAGGCACGACATTTTTCACTATTAAGCATACAACAAAATCTCATTATCACAATTTTTCAGTTTTTTCAAAGATACACCTTTTAAAATTTGTAGTTTCCTTTTAATAATAAAATTGTGATTTTGAGAAAAAAACGTACACCATTTACTGAATATAAAGCTAAAATTCACAACTACTTCAATCGATATGAGCAGCAATGTACGCACTCTCTTATTTTTTACAGAATATATCTTACTAGCAGGTTCATAATTAAGCAGAAGTTTTTTAATTTGCACAGTTAGCGCCTTTTTGTCGGCCTCCTAAATACTAGCTTAAAAGTTAATGGTCTACGGTGAAAAGGAGAATTCTTTTCTGCAGCGTCATTAGAATGTTTTGCCAGCAGTGGCATGAAGTTCGATAAATGACGAAATTTCTTCTGGCTTTCGGGTGAAATTCAGGATACACCAGAACGAACAAAATTGCAAACGCTACGAAGAAGCCGCTATAAACAATTACGATCCGACGCATGGCGAACTGCGTAAAAAGTTAATTACGACGGAATTAATTAACACGTTTGTTATACCTGTTTTTGTATAGAAAGGTGAATTTTATGTTTTCCTTTCGTTCTACACGCAAAAATCATGCAGTGAAGTGGTGTCAGATATAACTACACGTTTTTAATTTCTAAGTCTTCACGTTGCACATTTTAATTAATTCGAATGTAAGACGGCTTGAGAATAGCATTGAATTGTTTCTCGAAACTTATTTTATTACTGCATTTTTCGTATGTGACTTTTCCATAGAAACATCGAGTGCTGTTAGTCAATAGATTAAGATATAAGTTACATGTATTTGCCACTAATTAATTATTACCTAACTATGCTTTTAAGAACGCTGTATTGCAATATTATTAGACTGGTGAATTATATTCTAAAAATTTAATGAGATACTGATATTCAATACGAATTGAGTATTTCTATAAGAATGTTGTCAAATTACTGGTGCTGAATTGATACAAATCAATGCAAACGAATACCAATATAAAATTCTGAAAATAATTAAATTCCTAATTATGCTTTATTAAAACATAAAAGTTTTAAAGCGTACAAGAGTATATTCAGAGAAATATATTCTTACTTTCTACAATTTTATTCTATTTGACTCTAAAACAGTCCCAGGGCTTAGTTTTAATCACTATTCATACAACAATAATAAGAGCATATAGCTTGAGGCTCAGCGTTAATACATTGAACGCCACAGTGGAAACTGCCACATCTAGTCAGGCACATTATAATATCCTGTTTTAAGTGTAAATTGAGAAGGAAAGACACATTTAAAATCGCATACGAATTGTTAGTTATTTAATTAGAAAAAATTGCAACTTCCCGTCACCGGTGACACCTACGCCAGTCAGCCTGTTAATATAGTGAATAACTATGGTACACTTTTAAAAGGAGAAATAGAAATAGAGTATTTCTTGTACAAATAATCACATACGAAAGATAGGGAGTTGACAGTATCTTCGAATTTTATTTAACTCTTCAAACATTGAAGTTTACACCACAGAATATTATAGGTTAACGTGTTAATACAGTGAATAACTATGGTACAATTTTGACACTTTGAGTGCCACGCCACCAATGTCTGGATCACACATAGATTCAGTCATTATTTATTTGACTGCATACGGTATTAACAAACGTACATAATAAAGTCTAACAGAAGCTGTAAAAAAATGGCAAGTGTTACTGATATTATTGATTTTAAAAAAGTAGAATATATGGTTATATTCATTTTGTATAAAAATTTAGAAATTCTCTAATTTTCAGCTAATGCAGCGTGGCACTAAAAGTATTAATAGGAAAAATAAAAGTGGAGTATTTTTTGTACAAATCATAACATACGAAGATATGGAATTAACAATATTTTCGAAATTTATTTAACTCTTGAATCATTGAAGTTACAACACAAAATATTGTAGTACCGCTGTAATAAACATAATATTCACCCTAAGTTTGGCGTTCTAATATCTAACATTAAACGCAATTAGCAGCACCGGTTATTATAGTATTACACTGTGCTTTGGTTGTACTCAGAGAGCCGAATTCGAAATTCGTAACCATTTTCTGCGGTATGTAACTGTAGTTGTAACCGTATCTTGCTAGAATCTATTGTGTGTATGTGTGTACTGTATTCGTGATGTGTAGTACTTGTTTCTCATACTGCAGTATACGTGTTACTTATTACAACGAATTATATAATCCGAATAAGCCAAATAGAATTAATAAGAGCATGAATAATCCAATCCACAGTGGAAAATCCTGCGACTAGTCAGACATGAGAGAACTTTTTATTAACACGTTGAGTGCCACAGAGAAAACAGCTATATCTAATCAAACATGATATAAGTTACTATCTTTTACATAAATAGTAGAGAAAAAAAAGATTTGGGTACTCAATCGTGTTCCTCTGTTCCTACATTATTGTTTCAATATGAAGTTTACTCAGAATTTTGTGACAATTAATAATTGTTTAATTAAATTAAATTTGAGTCCCCGGTGATCCGCACGGCATACAACGTGTTAACGTATATGGTTGTACAGTAGAACCTCGATTATCCGAACTGTAATCAGTAACAAGATGCCCCACATTGTACCTATGTTTCTCACAAAAACAATACTTTTGGTTTAGAATATAAAAAGACACGCTGGTACAAAATAAAGTACACAATGGCACTAATGATAATTCCACCTTATAATTAATATGGAAGAAGTATTTTCGGATGAGTCATGTTCGGATAATCGAGGTATCTCTGTATATATGAATATTTATCTATCTGATAATATAATTCTTATTTTACACTATCACTGCAACACAAATGTTATTAAAAATTTCGTAGGAGTAATTAGTTATTTGATGAAATTAAAATTGAAACCTGGCAAACATGGCACAGTAGAAGATCCTATGATTAGTCAGACACGACGAAACAGCTTCTTATAAATATACAGGGTGTTTCCCAAATAGGTGATCAAACTTTGTGAGTTCAGTCTACTTACATTAAGATAAAAAATAGAATATTACAAACATTTGTTCATGAAAACTCAAAATTCTTTCTTTCCACGTCATAAACAATTTTTATGTGATTGTTAATTATTATAGTAAATTCGTAAATATTCAACAGATCCATATACATATAATATTACGTAGTACAACGTCAAGTAGACTTATCTGATTACAACAAACACTGTTTTTTTTTATTTTAAGGCTTAGTGCCGCATCGACGTCTAAATCATTAGCCACATGGTCTACTAGCTGACGTTGCTTAGATAGAATTATTTACAAGTGTACTTTGAATTATGTTAAGATGTTCCTCAATATTCTTTGAGTTCTTGAAGGATTCCTTTAGTGTGTTGAGGAGTTCAACCTCATTTCAAATGGCTTTGATTTTTTTAAAAAATAATATTATATGCTCGACAGTTAAGGGACATTGACATATGTTGCAGTGAGGTTCACGGGGTTTTCCTTAGGAGAATTTCATGCGAAATTTTCGTTAGGCCTATCAATATCCTGTTTAGAATAACTTGACTTCTCCTATTCAAGGTTCTTCCCATAACATCTCCGAAGAAGTCATCCGTGATGTTACTAAATTTACTTGCTTCTTCGGAATTCCATTTGTAGTCCCTTTGTAGTTCCTTTTGAACAAACACTGTTATGTTTATCATTAACGTAAAAAAGAATAACTACAAGAGTTCTATCTCCAATCTTATTGTGCATTCTTGCGAAACTGTACAACATAGAAAAGTTCCTATAACTCGCGGTGCTTTCTAAATACACTCTCAAAGTTTACCCATAAATTCAGCAAAGTGCCACTCGCTCCTTTCTAGGGAGTTGAGAACTAAATCTCATTTTGAACAAATTTTCATGAGTTTCATGACTGTGATTCGAGGGAGATTTTTTTCCACCGTTCTTGTCACGTTGTTTCCATCAGTCTCATTACGACTCTGGAGAAATGTTCATGAGAAGGACTCACTGTAATTATATCAATCAGGGCACACCTCATTGATTTTAATGATTCTCAAATATGTTGTCAAGGTCAACATTCTGAGCAATTTCAGTTATACATATAACCGCCTCTCAGCTGTAGTTTTGGAGATATTTATAAAAACATTTTTGATACTTTTTACTTTGGTGTGGGTTAGGTTTGAGTTAGGTTACGTTTTTCATGTATTAGCTAACTCAAACCTAACCCAAACCTAGAATCAAACTAAACAGTATGAAAGAAAGTATGGTTGTCATTTATTGAAGTACATGCTCTCGAATAGCTACGCTAAGTTGAGTTCCTTTCTTGTGCATCTGAAATGGTGTAACTATTTTTGTTGGTAGAATAAGATTACTTACTTTTGTAATGGCTATCAGTTTTGATAGAAAACATTTGATATGTGTATTACCAGGAACAATTGAATTATAAAGTGATTTTCAGTAGTTATTTGGTGTCGTTTTCCAAAACAGATTCTCAAAATCATGTGATTATAATTAAGTATAATAACTATTAGGAGTAGACAAGGAATCAAAATTAATTATCACCATTCAAGATTCCATTTTTGGATTAGGTTTTCTTTATGTACTATCTAACACAAACCTAACCCAAACCTACAATCAAACTAAAAAGTATCAAAGAAAGAAAGTTTGTCATTTACAGAAATAAGTTAGTTGAGTTCCTTTCTTATCTCCTCGAATTTACAAATTGAAACGTGAGACATACAAACGCTTCGCTGTACAGACATATAACATAATCGAGCCCGTACATAAACCTAACCCAAACCTAACTCATACCAAAGTAAGAAGTATCAAAAATATATGTATGAGTATCTCGAGTAATCTTCTAAGTGCAATTACTTAGAATCATGATTCTGACAACACATTTGAAAATCATTGAAATCTGTGAGGTGTGCCCTGGTCGATATAATTATCTGACTCACTTTTCTCATCCATTGTTTTTCCATTATTTTTTTTTAGGTACCGCCGTTGACGACGTATTGATTTTCGATATTAAATTCCGCGAGGCGCCGCCGAGGGGTTCTTTATCGACCGATAAATAAGAAGAAAGGCCAGCACTCAGTAGGGCCATGAAATTAGAAGCGTTTCGGAAGATCGACGCGAGCCCGAAAGTCGGACATTAAAATGTAAAGTAAGCGGCAGCGGCGTCGAGAAACGAGCGTCGCTTGGGAGAACACCTGCAGATAACGATGTCCTAGCACAGAGTCGGAAAAACTTATCGACCCTGGATACTTCGACGTATGCTCAACCCATTTCGGAATTATACAAACTGCGTGTGCATTAGCATAGCAGTTGCTGGAAAACGGAAAAACCGTCGAATGAAGTTGAACTCGCAGGGGAACCCCGCGATTTTGATGAAATTTCACGGGGATGTATAGTCCTTGAAGGATGCAATTAACCTCTTGAGGTAGATACAATTTAGTTGGGATTAGTTCTGTACATAGATGCGATTCAATTTCCTTGCGGCTGTCAGTGTAGATAGTGGTTGAAAGTCAAACAGGTTTTAGTTTTTAAATTAAAAATTCTATTAAAGTGAAAAGTACAGTGTTCCTCGGATAAGTGTAATGTTTTTCATCCTGGAACTGTGTGAAATTTGTATCCTCACTTCTGTTCGATGGAAGTCTATTTTCATTGTACATTCAGGATAATATTATTAAAGGGGTATACCAGCATGTTGGTTTCAACAAATTAAAAATTTTTCTTGAAACCATGTGTTTTTTGACCTGCCACTCAGTAGATCTCCGAAACTATTCATCTGTTTGTCTTCAGATTGTGACACGTTATCTTTATAGAACTATCTACAATGTAGTGGGCGATTTGAGTATATTTTAATTTATTGAATTTCATAAATATTCAAACTTAATTATTCTTAGGGAAAAAAATTAATTTTTTTTTTAAACAACAGCCATTTCCTTATTTTTTAAGATTATTAAAAAATCATAGGTCACATGGAGAAAAAGCTATTCTTGTTTAAGTTGACATAAGAAGTTTTTATTCTTTACATTCCAGTCGCTTTTTGTGTTGGGTGCCAGCTAACAGAATCCTTCTAGACACGACGGCAAATAATATTGTATAACTCCGCCATTTTGTAATTTTAAAAAATAAAAAATATATGAAAGTAAAGCTAAGATGCTGCTTAACGTCCCCTAAAAAGATTCCCCAAAGATATTATGCGCCACTGTACGTATCGTAACAGAAACTGACTTTGCTTACAATTATTATTAGACTGCGGATGTTTATGCAAGTATACATTTTTAGAGTTTAATATTCTTTATGTTAATTCATCATAAAACTATATTTTTCGTTTTACATGTTACAAAACTTATATCTTATTTTACTTACTGTGTGCAGTGTACATTTTCCACGTATTTAAATATATTAAATTGCATGAAGATCCGCAGTCTAATTATTATAAAACTTCCGCAAATGAAACCTTATTCCATCCACAGAACAGAATATTTCTCTCATCGCACAAATTTCTTTCGACAACTCTTCATCATCTGAGGTTTCCTTTCAACCTTCTAATTATGAAATACATATCAAATTCTAAATCGTAGCAAGGTAGTTTATTGAGGATCAAAACTCATTACAAGTTTTGCCAGCTCGCATGTCGACCAATTTTCCAGCAAAATTAATTAGCAACCCTAACGCACAATAGGGCATCGCGCACCTTATGTACATTTATGACAATTGGGGCGCTTCTGAAATTTTCCTGGGTCCGTAGTCCCTTTGGTATCTCTTGCGATTTGGTTGTTCCACTTACAATTTCCCCTAGTCCAGTCGCTTCCCCTTCTACCATCCTGTTGAGAATATCCAGTGCTTCCTGTTCCGGTTTCTTTGTTCCTTTTAATTTTCTACTTGTCCGCGGTGCATCGCAAGTCTTTTTTCTTTTGCTTCTAACCTAAGTGTGTGTGTAAGCGAGCGAGCAAGCAAGTAGCCACATGTCTTTATAGTTCAGTTTTTCTTTTTGTGATATTACATATTAAAGTTCGAGTTGCCAATTTGGCCATCGATATATGTATACAGTGTATATGTATATTTAGTGTAAGACCCAGCAATTATTGCTTGTCTTTTTGTATGGCTTGTACGTCTTTCTAACGAGGTTGTAATTGCAAATAAAGATAACCTCAACACATCCTCTGTAAGAACGTTTCAACCCCTCACTACTTGTTACGTAACCAATCACCTTTCAACCTCTGTACGATGGAAAGTGTAAAGTCATGTCTCCTGAACACCGCAAATCATTACTATGTACTCCAACACTACTTCCAGAAGCTATACTATTCCATCACGTATTCCAACATGATTATTGTAATTCTCATCAAGTCACTCAGCCTAATTCTCCGAATTCGACAAAGAATCAACTCTGACACTGGTCTCTGCCATCGCCTTTGGACAACGACAACTTATTAACGTGTTAATGCCCTCAGAATATAGTCAATAGGTAATTACTTAAAAATCGATTATATTCTTATTTAAATGAATGCAACAATAAAAACCACAATTCCCTCAATAATCGGACGTTTTCAAAATAATTTTAGATATCAACGATTACACTGTTCCAGAAATTTTCACTTTCTTCGAACTTTTAACATTGAATAGGCGTTTCTTACAGGTTTTTTTTACGATGCATACGATTCTGCAAACCGTTTGCTTCCATTAGCCGCAGTTCTTGATAAGATCAATTGGTAATCTAACAAAGCAGTTGTGCACTGTTGCAAAGCACTGTTTTGTTTTCAATACAGAAGAGGAATAGTTTGGCAAACCATGCAGCGCCGGCAGTGGTACACGATAGCGCATTCCTGCTGCTCAGCGTAACAGAACCGCTAAACGCGGGAGTTGAGCACCACTGTCGGCGCCGCATGTTTTGCCAAACTATTTCGCTTCGTATTGAAAGCAAAACAGGACATGTACTCTGTCTTGATGCTTCCCGTAGGAAACGTGTCTGCTCTATCGCGTGGTGTACAGTAAAAGTTGGATAACTGCCCGAAATTTGGACCCAAGGCGAGCAGTTATGCAGTAGGAGAATCGATTCTAATTATAGACACGGCTCGAGCCGAGGTTCGGTTTGTTGACAAATATAGAGAAAGTTAGAAAAATATGTAGCGGTGAACTTTTTTATTTTATATTTTTATTGAATGAAATTTTTACCAATGTAATTGTGAGGTTTTTCTAATTAAAATAAGACCAAACACGATATACTTTGATGCATATTTGGTTTATAATTTAAACCTACAACATGGCACACTTAGCCAATATCAATAAGTAAATATAATTCAAATTATACCGTGTTTGGTATTATTTTAATCAGAGAAACCACACAAATACGTTAGTAAAAGTTTAATTAGAAGAAAATAAAAATTAAAAAGTTTTATGCTTGCATTAGTATTGTGTCAGCGACATTTGAGGTAAGATTAGGTTACACTACTCGTCCATCGAACTTGTAGGTGCGTCAAGGGATACCCCTCCCCCCGTGGTGGGAATGACTATCGGGCACTTATGCAGTAGATCGATGCGAGCAGTTATCCAACTTTTACTGTATTCAGATTTCTTTCTAGACCCTTAGTTTTTAAAATAAATTGAAAAACATCCGCAAAATTGCTGCGTTTTCGGTGTCCCTTTGAACCTCGATCATTGTTTCAACATGTTTAAGTCTTTATAATGTTATAATAATTCATATCATATTGTTTGGAAGAGTCCAAAGAATCATCTCGCGTAAAGAGAAACTGAATAACTGTTACCGTTAAAGCACAATGAATCTTTGAATTTGAAAATTTGCTGTTTTCTTCAAAAATTATTTTTTCATAAATGGAGAGTTATGGAAACAAACAGTATGCAGATTCGTATTCAGCACACTATTTAAAATGTTCTGTATGTGTTACCTATGTACTTCTATCGCATTTCATTTCGTTCTATTTATTGAATCTTGTATTTTCGTTATCAAATAAACATTGTACTTTATTTTGTCTGGTGTCAATTCCTGGTTTATGAAACTGCCAACTACTAGCGCCTTTAGAAATTTGATGTGTCAACGTAATTAAATGCATATTTTGATTCGTGATAATTTTAGCTCGTTATTCGCATAAGATGACCAACTTTTGGATGCCTTGTGTCTGGAAAATCGAGGTTCCACTGTAATTAGATTCCTCCCTATTTCACCAAAATGGAGGGTTACTTCAGGAACACCTTGTATGGCCAGCACGTCCGTACAGTATTGAAGACTTTTGGCTAGCCTCTGCCGTAGCGAAAGGGTTAACCGGTTGTTATATCCGTGCAGGGGGATCACGGTCGAAAAAGGTTCATTGGAAAACCAAGAAGATAGTAACTGAAACGTTCTCGGGCAGCACGTTAAAGCGTACAATAAAAACGCGTGCTATTCAGAATCGGATGAAAGGAGGAGCAGGAGATGAAATAGAACTGGCAATGTGGTCTGACTCCAGTAAAGTCGCCTCCACTTGCGCCAGTTCCGGCTCTCCAATAGAGTTAGGAAATTGCCTGTTGATACATATTTGGTAACAAGTTTATAGACACCCAGTACGCTTAGGCAATTGGCTTAATTAAAAGTTAATAGAGCACGAAGTGTGGTAACTGCAGCCTTTACGAATGAAGTTCAGTTGGCTGGTCTAGTGTTATTTTCAATTGATTGCAATGTCCGGTATTTCAGTATGGTACGCCATGATTGTGATTTCCGAAATCAATTCGTATACGTTAACCAGTTCCAGAAATGACGGCTATAGCCGTCAGATTTTTGTTGATGTGCTGCCAAATTACGGTTATAGCAGTCATGTATACTTTTGCTAAAAAAACAAGAAGAAACTTACGGAGCGAAATTCCTGTACATGTTACCGTCATAATTTTCTTTTTGAAAACTAATAGAAATCGTATTAACACTTTGAGTGTCGCATCACCCATATCTGGGTGACATGTAGACTCAATCATTATTTATTTGATCATGTAGAGGATTAAAAATATGCCTGATCAGCTCTAATAGAAGCAGTAAAAAATGATGAATGTTACTGATATTACTGATTAAAAAAGGTAGAATTCATGGTTACATTTTTTTTGTATGAAAATTGAGAAATTTTGCCATTTTTAGCGAATGAAGCGTGGCACTTAAAGTGTTAAGTAACCCTTACAAGCATTATCTTTTTATCTAATTTCTTGTTGCAACAAAGGAACATTTAAAAAGAAGTGTATTTCTGAGACCGATCTAAAAAAAAGTGTGCGTCAATGGGTTAAACAGAAGTTTAATAAAAATGGTCTGACAATGACAATGAAATATACCACGAAGCATTTTGATTTCGTTTGTAAAAAATTCTTAGAGCTATCCACTTCGAACTTGACTGTTTCTGACTGGATAAATATGTCGGAATTTTGCATTTACGTTTGAAATTGAAGTAATCGTGCGAAAAGGGAAGAATGGACTGTTTCGGAACGACAGGAAACACGACGTAGGTGTTTCGTATTTTTATAATGTTAACCAAGCGTATCCTCTCAATTTTGATGAAATTTCGATACGATGTTGCACTCGAAAAAATATACATCGAGTATTTCTGTAGCGGCAGCGGCTCACATCTAGGGGGTGAAAATAGCTTTCAAAATTGAGGGTGAAAAATATATTTGATGAAATATATCGAAAGCTGTAAATTGGTGAGTTGTGTGTTTTAGAATATTGAATTTATCTATGTAAACAGTTTCTGCAAGTGTTGGTCTACAGTCCATTTAAGCAAATTTTCATAAAAATCGAATAACATTTTGCAAACGAAATTGGATTTAAAAATAAAAAGTCTATCTATCAGTTTCTGCAAGTCAATTTTCAAATCAAATTTCCTTTGCAAAATGTTATTCGATTTTCAGGAAAACTTGTTTAAATGGACTGTAAACATGGGCCAAAAATACGGGTCAAACGGAATGTTTAATTTCGCCTTTATAAAGATTATTATCTGCAAATTATGCTCGTATTTTGTATTAAGAGGTTAATATTCGTTGTTAGTTGACTTTTAGAAATTCACTCGACAATTTTACAACTACTGTGTATATAATATGAATTCTTAATTGAGTGAAATTCTAAACAGGTGCATCTTTTTAAAAACGAGAAACCTAAACACACGGGGTGTATCCAAAGTCCTGTAACAAAAGTTAAAGCTCTACTGTACAGTTGAAAATTAACATAAATTAACAAACTTCCTGTATTTACTTTTTCTTCTTAACTCAAATGAAATCCATCAACTGGAAATTTTCGACCAGGATTTGAAACTGAATTTCTTGCATTGGCAAATTCATTTGATCAAACTTCTAATTCAGTCTGAAATTACATGCCCGTATAATACAGCCACGCTCAGTTGAAACGTTCTGCTTCACAGCGAATGTACTTACTACAAACAATATAAATGTTATGAAATGTTATAATTAACATACTGACAATAAATGGGAGAGGTAGCATAAAATTCATAACAAAATTTCTGTTAAGTACAATTTTGTTTCTTATGTAAATTTCAGAATTGTGCGTAAAATCCAAATTATAAGTATTATAATAAGGTCTACGAATGATGTTAGGAAACATGTTAATTGAAATTTGTTAATGTCGAGGTGCAGAATGTTTCTGCAAATTTTGTGACAGGTCTTCAAACTGTGTAATTGGATGTTGCAATGAAAAACATGAACTATACTTATGTTATCAATAGACTACAGATGTTTATACAAATATACACTTCTAGAGTTCCATATCTGTCATTCAACTGTAGCTGAAGATGTACAATTTTAACAAAACTGTATTTCATCCCCTAAATGTCTGAAAAATGTATTGTTTATATAATTTATTTCATAAAATGTGCAAATTTGACACTGTTGGGAAGGTTAAATTGCATAAACATCCGCAGTCTCGTTATAATCATTTATAATATACAGTAGAACCTCGATTATCCGACGATTGGTCATCCTGCGTCGGTTACAAACGACAATTATCATTTGTGACACGGTGAACTGAATTTTATACCACAGCTTATTTTATGTTCTAAAAGAAAATTATCATATTTACATGAAACGTATGTTAAATATGAGTAATCTTATTACTAACTTAACACTAGAACTACCAAGGCAGTCAAAATGACTGGTGTGAAATGTTACTATGCATTATTTATTTTCGACGACTATTATGTTTATTTTGAATTGACGCTGAATAAAGCTAAAGAATAATATAAGTAAACATTATTCCTTTGAATTATGTAGTTTTTGTAAAACGTGTCATTTTTGTTGCTTCAATGAAATAGGTGCACGTTAATCGTCGGTAGATCTAATGTTAAGTTCGAATAATCGAGGTTCTACTGTTATATATTTTAATATACTGTAGTTGCATATTTTTGTATAGCCTCTGTCATTTTCTAGTAAATGTTTCCTTCCTACAATGAAAGTGTGTTGAGTAAAGCGTAAAACACCTACACGGAATTACGCCACCTAATGACGCCGTTGGTGGTCCTGTTACCCCTAACGAAGTAGCTTCAACTTTAAATTCCAAATAAGTTCCTGAAGCGTTCTTCTTCCTTTAATAATACTGCATCCATTATTCTCCTATTTTGTATGCATAATATCTTTAATACACTTAAACAACGGTACTCTTTTTACGAAAGACTCAGTTTTCGTTGCCATAAATATCCTGGAAAGAATATATAGGATACTTTTAGGAAACGATTTTCAGCATGACAGAAAATCATAATAATTATAGCTACACTACCGCTCATGGAAATATGGACACTTGAGAATTATAAAAAAAAAAATAAACACATAAATTGGTTAATACAAGAGAATTTTATTTCCAGTCAGTTTAACATTTTATAAACATAAAGTTAACGAACTATGCACAAAATAATTAACCCTCCCACTGCCAAGGTATTTTTTGAAACTCCAACTACAAATGGGGGGGGGGGGGGGGGATTTAGTGTCCATCTTCAAGAAATAATTATATCTGGCAAATTAACGATGGATTGAATGATAAGACACATTCAAATTCAAATTATGCCGCAATAAAGAGCATGGTTAGGCTCCATATATTCAACAATAAGAATTTCTTTCAGAATATTGACTGGACTGATTAGCAAAATAAATACACAAAGTATGATATGGTGGACAGAAAGTATTCCCTCTCCTCCTTGGTAGTGCGAGGGTTAAATAGTATTCAAAGAAAAACAAAGTAAGAACTTTTAAATTTAAATTCTAAAACTCTGTAATTGAGTGTATATACTTCCATATTACACTTACAACGTTGTATTGCAACACACATCAGAGTGATCAGTGAAGTCACACTGTTGACACACCAACCGGCGCTCAACAAACTTAATAATTGATATCATGACAATAAATATCCAGAATATGGTGTACGCAATTTACTATCGAAATTTAACACCGAAACAGTCGATGATTCTCCCGGAAAACAGATCTATTCTTGTTATTGGCTATTCAAAATATGCGAAATCCATAAATCAATATTTCCCAGCCATGTTGGTAACATTTAATCCTCGAAACATTCATTCGTCTTTTAAACGAGACACACGAAGCCATTAGTCCGTTTGTCGTTGAAATTTTAAATTTACATTTACATCACGTCAATTTGTTAAATAGACTGAACCACTGGACAAAAAGTAACATTTTTCCAATATTTTTAATATTTCAAAATTGCCACTAAAGTCGCTCTCCATCATACAAGACATCCTTAAATAGAAAAATTCGATAGACGCTCAAATTAGGTGCGGTTCTTTTTGCTCAGGAAAGGAATTATTCGCGAGGCACTTTATCCCGCAAGTTTAGTTACAAGTCATAAACAATTGGATAGAGAGAAACGACGGTGCATTTGTTCCTATCGCAGCGGCGGCGATTACGCGAGCACAGCCGAACGAACGGCTATTTAAGGGGATGAAAATGATTAAACAGGAAAATATGGCGGTGTCTGGTTATCTCCTTTGTCGCGTTTACCCTCCACTGATAAAGAGAAAATAACCGCATCTAAGCCGGCACAGGCGACTGTGAGAGGCAGTTTTTCAAGCAGGAGCTTAAATGTAAGCTTCGAAGTGTTTCTTGGTGTCCATATGTGGTATTTTGTTCGATCCTATCTGGGCCTGTATTGGTTAAGCCCACGCGTTTAAAATGAACCGAAATTGATCCTTATTTGTTGGAATCGATAATAATGGCTGACATAAACGTTCCAACGGGGGAGACTCTGCGTCTTCCGTGGCTGAACAAACGCAATCGAAGATGCATGATCGAATTACAGAGCACAGTGCCTCCTTTTGCTGAGTGTTTGATATTCCTACGCTCTGAAAACAGTTTCGTGTCGAACGAATTCTGATTGTTTGATGTTCTACTCGTGGGTCACTGGGGATCCATGTATCGAATTTTATTTAACTCCTTCCATACGATTTTTGGACTTGAAGTTTGAAATTGTTACAAGTGCTATAAGGGTAGATGCAAGGGGAATATTTATAGATACTCATAATTGGCTTTAGATACTTCTGTGACAGTCGAGAGTGCTGTAATTTAAAATGTTTAATGTATCAAGACAGACTCATACAATGTACAAAGCATATTGTGCAACACGAGTGTGACTCGTTATTGTAAGGCAAGGGGTTAATGAAATACATACTCACTTTCATAACATAAACACTTGGGAAATAGGTTCAGTAGTTCCAAGCAATGAACTCTGGGTGTCTAGGTTATACGAAATTGTATAATATTATATAACATTTTAAAGGAATTATATAATATTTAATTGTATAATATTTTATAGGTATTATATAATATTTAATTGTATAATATTTTATAGGTATTATATAATATTTAATTGTATAATATTTTATAGGTATTATATAATATTTAATTGTATAATATTTTATAGGTATTATATAATATTTAATTGTATAATATTTTATAGGTATTATATAATATTTAATTGTATAATATTTTATAGGAATTATATAATATTTAATTGTATAATATTTTATAGGTATTATATAATATTTAATTGTATAATATTTTATAGGAATTATATAATATTTAATTGTATAATATTTTATAGGTATTACATAATATTTCTTTTGGCAAGTTAAGGTAGTATAATTGTTTTCACTTGACTAATTACAATTAATGTTTATTATTTCACATATCGATCTTATACCTCGATTATAATACGTTCACAAGCGTGCATCGAGATGTGAGGTGGTTATTTTAGACATTTTTGCAAAATTAGGAAGATGCAATTTATTAAAACTCTAAACTCCTATAACTTGAAAGCAAGCTCAAATAGGACATACATTTATATGGACTTATTTCGCTGTATTTTTTTCATACAGTATATTACTATTATTCGAACTAATTTTATGTCAGATTCCTCGATTTAGCTTTTCTAGACCGATTACTTAACAATTTTTGTATCAAATAATTTTACATCATTTTATTAATACAGATATTTGATGTTGTACTGCATTTTCCAGTGGGATCAAATAAACATTTGTAGAGTATAATCAACAGAACCCAAAGGTGCCTAAAAGTATGCTGAGTTACACACCTGTCCATAAATAAGAGTGTTATTCGATAAGTAAACAGACAAAGGGCTGTAATTAAAAAAATATCTAAGTAAGCAGTATGATACTTTCAAAACCATCAGTTGGCATCTCTGTCATCAATTTAAAACAGCTGTTTGACAACTGTTAATAAAAATACTAATAAAAATGAAAAAATTTGTTCTAAAATTAGACTGTGAGGTTCTGCCACATCTGTCTTATAGTCTAGACCTCCCTCCATCAGATTTCTTTTTGTCATACCACACAACTTTTTTTTCTATCAGTCTTGTCTAGCATGAACTGAAGAAACAGCTACAGCCCGGCTCAATTGCGTGACTCACTCTGTATAACAAATAATTAAAGCTAAGAGTGTGTTTAATATAATACAAAACATACTCGACAAAAATGCAAGTATCCTAATGCGTATGGAAGGCGGTGTGCGTTACTATTCGTGGATAGAAATGTTTTTTCTCTATCATCACATTATTTACTATCATCAACTAAAAAAGGAGCTTCTGCCCAGTTCAGTTACGTGACACACCCTGTAAAACGAATTATTAAAGCTAAGAGTGTGTTTAACACGTTGATTGCCGCGTCGGTCACCAGTGACCGACACCTCCAATTTAATTAAATTAAATAATTATTGATTGTCGCAAAATGTTGAGTGAACTTCATACTGAAACAATAATGTAGGAACAGAAGCACACAATTCAATACTCAGATCTTTTTTTTCCTTATGGTTTATATGAGAAATAGTAAATTATATCGTGTCTGAGTAGGTATGGCTGTTTTCACTGTGGCGCTCAACGTGTTAATATAATACAAAACATACTCGACAAAAATCGCAAGTGGCCTAATACGTATGGACGGCGGTGTGCGTTACTATTCGTGGATAGAAATGTTAAACAATGCTTTCAGAAGGGAAACACATTCTTTCCGGCTGTCTTGCCAACGATTCAATCGCTGATAAATCGCATTTCTCGCCTTTGAAGAAACACATTTCCGTCATCGGCTGCATCTCTTTTCACGTTAGACTCCGCAATTCCCGTGAAAGGACAATACGTACCGCTTTACCTCGCTATTGATCGGCTGCATACTTTACAGCCATCCCCTTTGTGCTTCTTCATTCCGCTATCGCGCATCTCCCTACGTGCAGGAAATGTATGCACGTGCACTTTTGTGTGTAAGCAACGAAAGGATAGGAATAATTCCCCGACAGGATATTAGGCCGCGATGATATAAGCGTTCCAAAGACGTTCTCGCCTCGTTCTAATTTCACTGAGCTTTCTCAAAGATGCATTCAGAACCGTAAAAAAGCTATATTGCTGATGTACACGTCTCTCATTTTTAGGACTCTAGAAGTCCATTTCTTGCGACTATAAGAATTATTTATATTAACACGTTGAACGCCACAGTGAAAACAGCCCCTGTTAATTATTAACACGTTGAATGCCGCGGGAATCACCAGTGAGTGACGCTTCAAATTTAATTCAGTTAAATAACTACTTATTATTACACAATCCTAAGCATTTTTCATGTTGTAACATTAATGTAGGAACATAAAAACACGACTGAACAGCCGAATATATTTTCTTTTAGGATTTATGTAACAAATTAAATTATATCCTGTCTGTTTGGGGATGGCTGTTTTCAGTGTGGCGGTCAACGTGTTAAAACAGCCATACCCAATCTGACACGATATAATTTACTATTTTTCGTATAAGTGGCAAAGAAGAAAAGATTTGAGTACGCAGTCCTGTTCTTCTGTTCCTGCATTATTGTTTCAGTATGAAGTTTGCTCGGAATTTTGCGATTATCAATAATTATTTAATTAAATTGAATTCGCCAAAGCGTTCAACGTGTTAATCTATATCTATCCGGTTATTGAATTTGTCTTGTTAAGCTGGACCATTTTGTAGGAAAAAAAGTGTTATATTTGTCGTTTTAAAAAAATCCAACTGACCTTGAATGGGCCTTAATGCTTACACTTAATGAACTTACAAATTACAGACTATAGATTATAGATTACAGATTACAGATTACAGATTACAGATTACAGATTACAGATTACAGATTACAGATTACAGATTACAGATTACAGATTACAGATTACAGATTACAGATTACAGATTACAGATTACAGATTACAGATTACAGATTACAGATTACAGATTACAGATTACAGATTACAGATTATAGATTATAGATTATAGATTATAGATTATAGATTATAGATTATAGATTATAGATTATAGATTATAGATTATAGATTATAGATTATAGATTATAGATTATAGATTATAGATTATAGATTATAGATTATAGATTATAGATTATAGATTATAGATTATAGATTATAGATTATAGATTATAGATTATAGATTATAGATTATAGATTATAGATTATAGATTATAGATTATAGATTATAGATTATAGATTATAGATTATAGATTATAGATTATAGATTATAGATTATAGATTATAGATTATAGATTATAGATTATAGATTATAGATTATAGATTATAGATTATAGATTATAGATTATAGATTATAGATTATAGATTATAGATTATAGATTATAGATTATAGATTATAGATTATAGATTATAGATTATAGATTATAGATTATAGATTATAGATTATAGATTATAGATTATAGATTATAGATTATAGATTATAGATTATAGATTATAGATTATAGATTATAGATCATAGTTTATAGATTAAAATTGGTTAGCCTGTATAGGATGATGTATGGAATAGGTTGTAAAACTTACGAACATATAGTATTCATTCAGTGGCCATCACTTCTTCAGATAGTTATTATGTTTGTTTAATAAATGTACACGACTGTGCAATTGATAAGGTTGGGCAAAATTCAAAACACAGTAAAAAAATACTTACTTTGTTACGTGAGGAATAACTAAAAACGATCTCATTTTTGTTGAATGCACAGCTTGAACGCATACATGTTCAGAGAAGATTTAAAACCGATTTTCTCGTAAACGAACTGTCGTCTGAAGAAATTTTATTCTGCATTTTCAATGTATATTTGCAAGAGGAATCATCCGTTTTCCATTTGTACCACAGTTTCAACCGGACGGTGTGTATTCATATGGCATCTGTTGTCTAGTTGGAGAGGATTACATAAACATTCCAGAATTATTTCCGTCAATATTATAGACAGAGGATATTCCCTCAAGCTCAAAGAGGCTTATTTCCAAAAACGAGGAATTATTAGCATTCCCTTTTGTTAATATCCCGCGTACTCCACTTCCTGAATATTAATGCACTTCCCCAACTGGTCATTAATTAATAAATTTTTAATATCTGTCAATACAACATTGAAATCATTCATCATCCGATGCTAACAAGTATAAACAATTTATCCTAGAAATTATTATAATTGTACATTCATAATCGTTACGACTGGAGCAGAAATAATATTTAAATTTATTATATTAATTAATTTATTAAATCCCAAAAGAGGATATTTCGACACACAGACTGTTCAGCACTAAAACTGCCACGACCGGTCAAATGACGAAACTTTTGATTAAAAATTCTGCATTCATTGTTATCGCCGTCGTTACTTGATTTCACGACTTTTCCTATGATATACATACATATAATCAATTTTTACCCGTATTAAACTGACTATACGTGCACTCAATTCCAAGAAATATAACTTTTATTTAGAAGTCATTTGACCGGTTCGGTAGAAACAGGTATATATAAATTGTCGGTAGGTTTAGTGCTAAGGAAATTTATGTACAAAACGTTTTTATAACGTTGATTAATCTGTAAACTGCATATATTTTCGTCACAGTAAAATCAAATGCTCTAATCAATAAGAAAATATAATTTTCTATAATATATACACCATTCATCAGATAATCAGATAATCCCGCATAACATCTGTATTGTGCAGTGGACCCAAACTTTTGAACAGCACTGTATGTTCTCTCGCATATATTGCGACTAACACCGTAAAAATACTGAGTGCAACTAACGCCGGATTAAAAATAATCCGAATAACCTGGCATACGCTGCAAGAAATTGATGAGTTCAGTAGCAGATATAACATGAAATATACTTTACCCTGCTTCCGTAACACGACTAATAAAATTGACGCGTAACGAATCCGCGGGGGAGAAGCAGGTGCATTTCTGAAGGAAGTGATGGGATATGTAGGAGTAGGGGGATAAGGAAGGTACCGTTTTCCACTAGGAATTCCTTCATTTGGAATGGAAGGAAGTGGTGAGTCTGACTTCCTTCTGGAAAGAAGGATCTGGGGAGGATAGAGACCGATGGAACGTAAAGGCACCGACTTCCATAAAGATACGGATTTCTTCACTTGAAACGATGGGATGTGGTAAGTCCCATTTCCTTTTCGTTTCGGTTACCCACCCTTTCGTGTACCAGCTATGCAGGAGAAACCTCTCGAAAGTTTGGGAACACCCTATCAGCAGTTCCTTTGAATTTTGTGCTTAGAAGTTTATGCGCTTATTTCGCGTCCTTCTTTTCAAAAATATTTTAAAAATATGGGAATAGGATTAATTGCCGGTAAATTTAATATAAGAAAGTATAAACATGATACGAGAATTCTGTACCATTATGTGTTTTACATTCTCATATAAAATCAAAATTTATATGCTGAATATAGTTAGACTGTGAGTGATGTTGTTACTAATTACAGGTCGGATAATGGAGGTCCTACTGTATTCAGTTTTCATTCGACAACTGGATGAAAGTGATATATGACGATTATGGTCGCCGTGTTATCGTTTTTAACACGTTGAGCACCGCAGTAGAAAATCCCGTGATTAGTCAGACACGCGAAAATACCTTTTTATTAACGTGTATCGTTTAATATATAAATATTTTTTTTTTTTAATAATATACTTCTTATTTTGTACTATCATTGTAACATGGATGTAACACAAAATTTCGTTGGGGTAGTCAGTTATTTTACAAAATTAGAATTAATACTATGCTAGTAATAGTATGCTTTCTTCTTTAACACTTTGAGTGCCTCGCTGCAGTTACTGAAAATAACAAACTTTCTAAATTTTTATATAAAATTAATGTAACTATAAATTGTTCCTTTTTTAATTAATGATATCAATAATTTTCATAATTTTTTTTACTGCTACTATTAAACATTATTAAATGTATTCATTAATACTATACATGATTGTAAATAATGATTGGATTTTTGTGTCACCCAAATATGGATGACGTGAGACTCAAAATGTTAATCCATTTAGACCTCACGGACATGGTCGAATTCAATAAAAATAAATCGTCACACTTCCACTTTTCAGTATGCATGAGCCTACTATACCATACATGGGACGGGTGATCCCCAGCAACCCTTAGATAAAATTTTTTTTCGTATCTTTCATGTGATTTTCGACCCTCCTTAAACTCATTGAAAAACAGAAATTCGTAAAATTTGGACAAAATTAGTTTCAGGTCTGAAAGGGTTAAACAAAGTTTACAGAGATTTGATATGTATTTGCGACTATTGTTTTGTTGAAGGATAAATCAACCTCAATCAACTGAATGCAGCTTATTGAAAAGTGAGTCGAAATTTTGGAATAATTTCTTTATACGAGGCTTCGTTTTTTGAGAAATATGGCTTTGAAGTTCCACCAAGTATGTCCTTGCATTTCTAACGTCATTCAACCAGGGTCTATCGATATTATTTTTGTTTGTATTCAAGGTCATAATTGTTTACATGTTAAAATGTCGAATTTCATCAAAATAGTCGAATAAAATCAACCAGAAATAAATGATGTTGAAACAATAGAAATTCGCTGAAAGTTTTGCCTACGTCATTATTTAAGTGACTTAACAAGAATGCTATAATTAATATTTAATGTCTTAATAATTAAAAATAACTACAGTTCTTAATTTAAAACCTATGCGATTTGTGGGATGACCTAATAATTTTGGTTTAACCCTACAAGATAATTCATACACTGCGGATGTTTATGCAAATATACAATTTAAGATATCAATATTTCCTGCTTTAATGTAGTTGTCAAAATGGAACTTCGATAAAATTGTATTTTTCGCTTTAAATGTTACAAAACGTTCTTTTTATTTAACCTTCTTTATAACATGTTCATCTTGCACATATTTACATATGTTAAATTGTATAAAGATCCGCAGTCTAGTAATTAATAATTATAGTAATAATATGGAAAAACACGATATTTGTATGAAGGAGAAATAAGTTTGTAACAAACGACGAATTTGAAATTCAAATACCTTTTATTGAAGTGGATGCTGAAACCTGACGATAGTTTCCGGAACTAATTCTTTCATCAATCGCTTCCGGTTCACACGTTGCAACTTTGTCATCCTCTATTTTATTCCCGTGGAATTTGAAGAGAAATCCATCGTGAGGGAATTTTTATCATCAATAACACACTACGTCGACGACACTTGATCCCTTTATCCCGCACCCAGATCGGGAAATTCACGAATCATAATGTCACGTTCCGATGGCAGATCGTAAAATCGATGGGCGTACCTTCGACGCAATCAAAATCGCAGAATTCCGATAGGATTGGTGAAAGAATTCAATAAAATCTTAGGTTTAAAATAACGTTCAATAATCGAATATTCAATAAGCTGACAGTCCTCCGATATACAAAATTGATTTATAATATTTATATTTTTATCTACGTCGTCATTCTATATTGTTAATTTAATATAAATGGAAAAATTTAACATACAGTAGAACCTCGATTATCCGAACACGACTCATCCGAAAGTTCTTCTTCTACGTTAATTATAAGGCGGAATTATCATTAGTGATATTGTGTACTTTATTTTATACCACCGTGTATTATTATATTCTAAACCTAATGTATCATTTTTGAGAGAAACATAGGTACAATGTGAGGCATCTTGTTACTGATTACAGTTCGGATATTCGAGGTTCTATTGTACAAAGTAATCGTAGAATTAAAAGAAGAATATTTACAGAAAGGTATGTTTGCATAATAGGGTATATTTAACACGTTGAATGACAGACTTTATTAGATGAAAATTACATACTTTCTGAATTTTTATACGAAATGAATATAACTTTTAATTCTACTCACATTCACCAATAATATTAATAATTTTCATTATTTTTCACTGATTCTCTCAAATTTTATTAAGTATATTTATTATGCTGTACATGATCAAATAAAAAATGATCCAAAAAAATGATAAATGATATCACCACATATGGGTGAGATCACAGTCAAAGTGCTCGTAATTTTACGTCACGATCTTAATTATTACGACCTTCGAATATACAGAATTAATTTATAATATCACATTTATATTTTTCCATACATCATTATTCTATATTGTTAACTGAATATAAATGGAAAAGTTGACTACGAAAAGTAATCGTAAAGTTAAAAGAAAAGAATATTTACAGAAAGGTATGTTTAATGAGATGTGCTTGTAATTTTACGTCACGACTTTAATTATTACGATCTTCGAATATACAAAATTAATTAATAATATTCCATTTATATTTTTGCCTACGTTATTACTTTATCTCATTAATAGAATATAAATGAAAAAATGTAATATACAAAGTCATCGTAGAATTAAAAAAAAAATATTTACAGCAAGGTATGGCTGCAAAAAAAAGGTATATTTAATAAAATATGCTTGTAATTTGATGTCACGATCTAATATTAGCTAATAAAATCTTAAAACGAGGACAACGATATCGCTTGTCCCTTGTTATTAATCTTCATTTTATGCCCTCACGGAAAATATTGATAACACTGCGAAGCATGTTTAAGACCCTTTTTTTTTATTATTTCCTAGCCAAAGACAAAGTTTAACAAGAAGGCTGTTAAGTCTTTTTAACATTCTTCGCCATAGCATATGCGATTTATAATATTTTATAAATTAATCAATGTCCAAGCAGATACTTCAGACCTTCAGAAATACCAAACTATTGCGACATTCAATTTTCAAGAACGAAATTTGAATATTGAATATAAAGACTTCATATATTCTCAATAAATTTGGAAGGGCATATTGAAACTTCTAAAATTTTTATTTTAAGCTGTAGCTAAAGATTTATATTTAAAACGAAATTGCACGGACTAATATTTTTAAAGCATAATTTGTGCACATAAAAACGTGTACATAATAAATGTACAAATATAATAAAGGGTGAAAAATCCAAATTAGAGGAAAATTATGACAGTTGCTATTTTTCAAAACATTGCAGTGAAGAAGTTATATTGTGTAATATTATATTACTTTGATAATAAATAGAATTTCAATTCTAGACGTTTATGGTCAACACAATAAGTATTTATTTCAGTTACAAGTGTCCCATGTCACAAGGATTTTGTGCGTTTCACTCTGAAAACCTAAATGCATATTGATTTCGCCTTTCTTTGTGCTCCATAAAATTTTTCAATTCGATGTCCGGTTAATACCGAAGAATTACCGTAATAAGGCTTTCATGCGACGGCCTTTTCCCAGCGAGCAGAGGCCAATTTATTTGAGAGTGGACTGTAATGCTTTCACTTTGAGCAGCAATTTTACTATTAATTCCCATTATAATGTCAATAAACTTTTATCAAAAAGCCTGTCACGTTACTTAGCTGCGATTGCATTTTGAACAGCTGACCATGCATCCGATGAACATATCCCTCACTAACACAATCACCGTATCCTCTGAATTCTCTTGCAGCTCTCGCCTTTTATTTATCCAGTCACATGGAACACTGCTTAATTAACAAATAATTAAACTACTTGAAACACATTCTATATTTCGAAGCAGTACAACCTTTTGTGTGAATTATTAAAAAGCTATACAAGTGGTGGGAGAGGGCGTCAACAAATAATGATCAGAACCTCGATAATTAAAGGCAATTAGAATTCTCGCTAACATTCAGAAATAATATTACTTATGGGATGGCTCGATAAAAGAACCAACAAACATCGACTTCACCCTCCAGGAAGTTTGTACGAAATCGATTTAGCATTCAACGGGTTAATGAAGTCCAGGAACTGAGACGAGGTTCCATTTCCACGACTTCCATGAGCACGTCATCAACGTACCCCTTGTCACTTCCATTTTTATTCAGAACCCTGGTCGAAGCTATCGCCGAGAAGGTAGTTCGTAAACACCGCGTATAGAGATTTTTTTCTGCTTGCAGAGATTTTTCAGATTTATCGTGAAATTTCTTTGTACATGCATCACATGCAGAAATCTTGACTGATCCGCCTTCCTGCCATTTCATATCCAAAAATTGAAACAGTTCCATTTTCCGGGTCACATAACCTTTTACATGGCGGCTCCCTCCGCCCAGACAACACCGGAACGAATTCCGTGATATAAGATCGAGTCAGATTCAGAATACACGTAGTTGCATTCGCTGCAGCGAGCAGAGGTGGATGCAGCTGAAAAATCTTCCCAGGCACGTTTCCTAACGTGAACGAATACCTTTCCCGCTGTCTTCCGCCAACAATAAGTCACGTGTCCCGAGTGATAACTCGACGTCTGTTTGTTTCGGAGACAACGCTTCAGCGTATCGCAAAAACCCTTTGGTTCGGCGCTTATTTTAAGCCAGAGCCCCTCGAAAAATACATGGCAATAAAAAGGTTCATCTATTCTCCTCCAAGTTTCAGCACATGTTTGCGTACCGTTATTCGAAAAGTGAATTAGAGAATTAAACAATATAATTATTAGCAGGTTGAATGGGACAGTGAAAACAGCCATAACTGATAAAACACGATAAAATCTACTTTCTTTATGCCCTGGTGGTACATTGTAGTACAGTAGAACCTCGATTATCCGAACACCGGCCATCCGAAAATTAACCCTCTGTTACCGGAATTTTTTTGTGTATGACGTAAATGACACATCAAGTAAACGACAAAGATTTATCGTAGAATATAAATATAATGATAAACGAACAGACTGCTTGGAGATAATACAGTGGTAGAATATAATTGTACACAATGATAAACAAATGAAATGAAACTTAAAAAATGTAGATATGTAGCTAAGTAACTTGCAAGTCACATGGTGTTACAGAGGGTTAATCTTCATGTACGTATGATTTCGAAGCTACCATTATCATTAGTGACACTATGCATCTAATTTCATACCACTATGTATTTTATATTCTAAAATAAAATTATAATTTTTAGGCAAAACATAGTTACAATGTGAGTCATCCTTTTACCAATTATAGTTTGGATAATCGAGGTTTCAGTGTACGACTTATGTTACCACGTTCAGCGCCGCAGTGGAAAATCCAGTGACTAGTCAGACACGCGAAAATACCTTTTTATTAACACGTTGACTGCCATGGTGGTCACCGGTGACCAGCGCCTCAAATTTTATTTAATTGAATAATTGACTTTTACTATATTCTGAGCAAACTTAATATTGTAACAATAGTATAGGTACTCATATACAATACTGAATATTTAAACATTTTTCTTCTTTACAATTCATACACAAAAGAGAAATGTATATTGTGTCTGACTAGCGATGACTGTTTTCACTGTGGCAGTCAACGTGTTAACATGTATCGTTGAATACACAAATATTTATTTATTTGATAATATACTTCTTATTATGTACTATCGCTGCAACATATAAACGACTCAAAATTTCGTTGGTGTAATCAGTTATTTGACGACATTAAAATTGGTACCAAGCCTCTTGTATAATAATAAAGATAATTTATAAATAGGGTGTAAACATTTCCTCGAATAAAACAATTCATGTGAAAATTCATTTTAAATGTCTATTCAGTAAGTTCAGATCCTTCGATGCATTAAAATAAATTTCACGCCTCCTGTGACAGGTAAAGAATATGGACTTAAGGCGGACGCAGAACTGCTCGTAAATACAACATCGAAGAAGTTCTGACAGCTTCCGATAGCATTGTTCTCGTTCCTACCATTCATACCAGCAGTTTCGTCAAAATTGCAGTTCTTTTGATAAGTTTTCTAATTTATCAAAAGACTAGAATAAATGATTGTTAACCCAATAAACAATATCAAGTCTAACATTAGAATGCATTCACTAAAATAAAAGAAATTGTCGGTTGAAGTAACAAGCGAATCTTTGGAAAGTTAAACCTCAGCACCTTTAATTGGTTTTAGTAAATAATGTAATTATATTTTTTACACTGTTCAAATGCTTTTTGAAACTTATTGTCCTAGATACCTTGTGAAGTAACTGTAATTTGATACTGATGCTTGAAGTAGGAAAAGATTATGACAAATAAAAAATACGGGGCAACAGAAGTCTGTCTGCAAGTACTGACTGCAATCAGTATAATTAACGTATTAATAATTGTTACATTAAGATTCACAAACAATCCTTACAATACTGATACTTTGGTGAAGCTTCGGTAGTAATTAAATAAATTCTCCTTCACTTCTTCGTTCACTCAGTATGTAAACATTTAAACAAATAATGCGATTATATAAAAGCTAGTGTCTTTTTCTAGACGATGTTTCAATGATAATTTAAACTACTTCTACAGGGTGTAAAAGATATATATAATAACTTTCAGAAATGAAATTTCGCTTGGAAGCTTGCACGAAAGTTTCTCATAGAATTAATTTTTATAATGAAATTTCAAATGAATTTCATTTGTTCAGTACATTCTATTTGAGCTCGTGGAATATGTAGTGTAGGAAAATATTCACCCGAACAAAATTAACAAAATTTATTTTATAACAAAGAAAATAATAATAATTAATAAATCGACATTGATATCGTTAGGAGATTCGAACAAGAATGACTGTCTCATGTTCGTTTTACCATTGTCCTACGAGAATTCTGTGTGATGCAAATAGGAAAAATACCGAGTGGAAGGGGGAGAACATTTTCACACTCGAAGCCCGAAGAATATTCCAAATTCGTAAACCGACTGGTTTATGGTTTTATGACGCGTTCACCTCTGCATCGGAGCTTTCCGTTGCACGCCACATATTTATGAAT
The DNA here is from genome assembly GCA_916610135.2 of Macropis europaea. Lineage (NCBI taxonomy): Eukaryota > Metazoa > Arthropoda > Insecta > Hymenoptera > Melittidae > Macropis > Macropis europaea. Next base: position 9,974,053 of record OU744353.1, read on the forward strand.
AGTTTTTGGTCATTTGAGAACAACTCTAGATACAGCCACCACGTCTAAACTGCAAAATGGTGAAAAATTCCGTACGCGAATGTAAAATACAAAAAATGTGCACACAATGTATTATTACTTTTATTTATTAGTTTGAACGGCGTGTTGCTCCTGATACACACGATGTAGCCATGGAAAATATAAAAATAAATAATGAAACAGCAACCAAATGTAATACGATAGAATATTTGTATGCACGTCACATTGTGTAAAACGATTTTTATTTTACAAAACATTAACGTTTTATTGTACTAAAAACCGTGCACGTAAAATGTGTCACTATATTCGAGGGAATTTAAAAGGGGTTCCACTTTAATTTTTCCATGCCAACACCTTCAAAGCCGTTCAATGAAAATAAAAAACATTTTAGACAAAGGTTGAAAGATTCTGAAAGAAGCATAATGTGGGATCAGGTGGGTGATATTATAAAACATATGTTTTAAAGAGCTTAAGCACGAAATGCAGCTTTGTTGAGCCTAGTGCGGTCTTTGGGTCGTTTTCGACCCAGCTCGTTTTAATATTTTTAAAATTTTTGTTGTTATCGAAGAAACGCAATGAAATTAGTATCAATATGCTTGTTTCTGTTCTCTTGACATTACATTAAAAGTTTATTGTCCGAGTCCATATGGCGTCGGGATAACAAAAGTTGTTACACACAAAGTCTTTGGGTCTTCTTTGGCCCAACATAAACGAGGCACAATCAAATAACAGAAATCAATCGTGATGAAATCTTACAAACAAGTGACTGATAGTATAATCGAAAGAAAAGATACAAACTGCATAAAATGACAAGAATAGGTTTATCAATGCCAAAAAGAGAATGAATTATTGTATGGTGAGATCACAATGGAGGGAAATTCACGTGCAAACAGCACTGTTACGAAGTACGTAAAACCTGTTACAAACAAAAAATTTGTGCAAAATATGTTACTCTTTTATGACTGAAGTTATTATAATACATGGGACTGGATGATCCTAAGCTTCTTTAATCCTCAAATTCTATTACAAATCTGAAAATATGAGTTCCATGTATTCGGGTTACTTTTTACCCAAGGACCTTAAGTCAGAGATGGCCATCCAGAGCAAAGCGTAGCTCCAGCCTACCGTGTCCATTCCTCTCACGTAATAAGAAAGTCGAAATGTAGTCTCTAGATAAGAACTGATGTCGCATATAAAAAATAATTATTCTTATTACGTCATTGTTTCTGAAAAGACCGTACTTGTCGACAATCACCGGTGTTTTCGACGTCATACGTAGACCATACCCTACGCCAGGGGAATGGACAAAGAGTGGGGGTAGGCTAGAGCTAGGCTTTGCTCCGGATGGCCATCTCTGCCTTAAGTGTATAGTCGAGCGGTAAAACACTCTAGGGCAGTGTTTCTCAACCTTTTTTGGATCATGCCTCACCTCAACGCTTCAAACATTTTAATGCCCATCTCACATAACAGTCAACCAAGTTCTGAAAAAGTATAATGTAAATAGGTACATCAAATAAGAAAAGGCCTAACAGCATAAAAAGCGATTGTGATTTTTTGACTATATCGGTGATCAAGGTGACGAATGCAACATAATTTTCTAAGTGCCCCCAAAATATTTAAAATTGCCTCCCTGTGTGGTATACGCCTCACGTTGGGCAACACTGCTCTAGTGTTAAACTTGTATTTTCTCAACCATATTGAAGTACAAAATACTGAAGTCTGAAAACGTATATATACACAAATATCCACAGTATGAAATCGTGAACAAGAAGTACTATGGATTTCTTATTACCGCGAAAGCCGAGCAGCAAGACAGACAACTCTCACCGGAAAACGCTAATAATACTTTCTCCGTTTACAATACGAGACGTTGAAAAATTGACAAGTGTTCAATTGCTACTGTCTGTGCATGAATTTCAAATTCCATCGGACAAGAGCAAATTGATACATACCATTCCAGTGACATATGTATTCTTACGAGGGAAACGTTTAATAGAGATTTATATTTCAATTTAGGTAGAACGATAAATGTTCGTGTTATATTACAGCATAGTGGATGGAGAGAGTGTCAAAGTGGCGAAAACTAAATGACTAATGGACAGTGTACAAATATAACCGAGATATTTAAAAGGCCACGTTACATGATCCATTATTTCGTACAATGACGTTTCTCATTGACAGCTGTCTCGTATTTCATACACTACACAACGGGAATAGCTGTGCGATTGATTACTGTGTAATGTCATGGTGTACCCAATTTTAACGGATACATACATAAGTTATGAGAACGTTTATAATATTCTTTCATATATGTTCACTATAAATTTAATAAGTTAATGCGTGGAGCACCACAGTGAAAACAGCCATACCTAATCAGACGCGATATAATGTAGTATTTTTTATATAAATCGTAAAGAAGAAAATGGTTTGGGTACTCAATCATGTTCTTCGGTTCCTACATTATTGTTTCAGTATGAAGTTTGCTGAAAATTTTGTGACAATCAATAATTATTTAATTAAATTATATTTGAGACGCTGGTCGCCGGTGACACCCACAGCATTCAACGTGTTAACAGAAAATATTTTACAGGCACATTGTTTGTGCAATAAAAAGAAGAAAATGAAGATTTAAGGGAAAATGCATTAACTATTAGGTCACTTCATAAGTAATGTCGCTCCTTATTTTATAAAACATGCTTTAAATAATTGTGAATGCATTACTCGATTTTCTCTAATAAAGATTTAACACTTTGACTGCCATGTCACCCACATATGGGTGACACTTCAATTCAACCATTATTTATTTGATCATCACTAGTATTCATAAATTTATTTACTAAAGTATAATGGTACCAATAAAAAAATTATGAGCATTCCTAATATTCTTGATTAAAAAGATTTTAACTTGCGATTATATTTCCTTTGTATAGAAATTTAGAAAGTTTGTCACTTTGAACCAATAGAATGTGGGAGTCAAAGTGTTAACTATGCACAGACCTGGACTATGCAAAGATCTGCAGCCAATAATTTTGTAAATTAGACGCAGTTTTTGGTGAAAAAACGTCATATTGGCGTTCGAGTAACATCATCAGACTGAAAACTTGCTGTATATTGCAGCTATTATTTATTCAGGTGGCTCAACAATTTACAAACAATTCAATGGTACTAATCGGTTGCAATATACTTAAAATTAATTGCTTTAAGACTACAGAAATTTTCTGAAAATTCAGTTGAAAAATTGTTATACTAGTGGAACATGGACACCAAAATTAATGTGCAATGTATCGGTAAGTAAAAATGACTATGTTTGTTGAATTATTTACAATTGAAGCCATATTTAAAAACGACGTTACTTTTGGGATGATCTGATATAAATCTAATGTAACATAACAATTTGTGACATATTTCAGAAATTAAAAAATATTTTAAAAATTAACAAATATTTCAAAAAATAAAAAATGTTTCGGAAATAAAGAAATAGAGACCTATTTACCAATACATTTTACACGATGATCTATAATTACTAGACTGTGGATGTTTATGCAAATGTACAATTTTAAATGTCAATACTTTTTGTTTCAACCCTTTGATTGCGGTACACTTCTAATAAGAATCATTCGCTGTGTGTAGAAGAATAATAACGAAGCAACAACGGTTGATAACTTTTATTCATTTATTTCATTGTGCTTTGTCTTTTCTTATCTAATACTCATTCTTATATTTCTTTGTTTAATATTTATTTGTATAGTCACAATGATTATTTATTATTTAGTTTGATTTTCTAACGCGAGTCTGGATTCTTATACAGAATCCGGAACTGACAGCTGGTTCTCGAAGCCACTATAGTGGCCGTTGGCACATTAGAAACTGCTTTTCCAAAGCGAACATATACGCCTTTCGCAGTCAAAGTGTTACTGTGGTTGAAGAAATAGAACTTCAACAAAATTGTACTTTATGCTTTAAATGTTACAAAATACATTTTTTATTTTACCTACTTTGTAACATGTAAGTACACATTGCACACATTCGAACAAATAAAACTGCATAACGATCTGCAGTCCAATAATTACAGAGCCAAGAACAGATGTTGTAACCGATTGTTTAATATTTAGCGTGAAATATCTGTCAGAAGTCGCAGGCTTTCTTAAAAAAACACTGACCTGAGGGAACACCCGCTTTCGAGGATATTACACTGCACCATTTAACTTGTAATGTTTTTTCAGTCCATTTTGGAAACTCAAATTGCATCGAATAAATTTCTTGACCATTATTCCCAGACGCTACCGCGTCGAGATAGCAGTGGCCAAGTTTTACGATAGCCTAGTTCTCGGGCGTTTTTTAACCCGAAACAGCTCCTCAGCTATGTATGTATATACCGTAAGGTGAAAAGATACATGAAGGCAAAAAAATGAAGACCAGGAATCCATAGAACGGTTTCAGCGACTACGGTGCCCTAGAAAGACATCATAAGTCGCGTGGAATGTTTCCTTACTCCGTGACTGTTTGCTTTTCCGTCAATTACTTCTTTTCGTTACGCTGCCACCGCTCTTTTAGCAGCACAGAATCCAGGAAAAATATTTAATTAACTCTTCGTACTCGAAGTCTTTTTCATCCGATATACATAAGCTACAAATATAAGTATAAAAAATCTTAACAGGAAGGTTTCTTTTATTTTCAGTACAGTTATTTCTGTAGCTGAATACTTACGGCGACTCACGAAATTGATCACATGATTATGTTATTTCAACATTCTTCTATTTAACCCTTTTTAAGACAGTGTTATCTGAAGCAAGGATATGGTATCTTAAACAAATAACGTTTCAATTGCATTTGCAAAATTCGCAGTTGGTTCGTTGCACTAGAATTAAGGAAGGAAAGTATTCAGGGAAATATTTGAACAATTTCGTGAGTCACTGTACATAAAATGTGCATTGTAGAATACATGAAATTGAACATGATTTTTAGGTGTTTATTTAAAATAGGAAATTCGAAACGTGAATATTATGACTGCTGAAAGACGCCACTCGAGTGCAAAGGGTTAAAACTTGGATTAACTCTTTCACTGTGGACTACTTGGAAACGAGGCGAACGCTGCGTGCGGACGAGCTGCAGTAGTACATAATGAACCATTGTAGCGAACGCCTATAGGCGTCGACAGTATACGGTCAGCGGCCTTGTCAAGCGCCTATAGGCGTCCATTGCAATTAACCCTTAAAGGTTAACGTGACGCTTTTTTATGGTAGCTTTTAAGGTTTAAAGGGTTAAGCCTTATGGGTTACTGTATAGAATAATACCAAGTATGTGCGGAAGTAACCTGCGCACACAAAGGTAACGTGACAAAATTTTTCGAACTATAAAATGAAGGGTAAAGGAACAAAACAGGGAATGTCAGAAAACAACTTCATTGAGAAAATCAATTTTTAATACTTTGCTGCACCAGTAAAGAAACAAGGTCCAATGAATGTAACTGTATTGTTCATGACATGAAATTATACTCTAATTAGGTAACAGACAAGAAATGAAAGAAATATAGTTGTTAAATATTATTTAAAATTTTTTTTCAAGTTGAGCACTACAGAATAAAAATGGACATACCTTGTTCTTTCCCTCTACCCTTCTAATACATGTAATTAGGACGCCATGAATTAGATCAGATAATGCTACTTTCTGCCACTTTCAACTGTATTTTTAGTCAAATTTATATTCTGCAATAATAAAATACTACCTCTATCCTAAATTAGTTGTTGCATTTGTATATATTTCTTTTGATTATTGGCAGCACTCATTAAAATGCATGTTTTTTATTTTATTGTTACAGACAACTTCATGTAATTAGGTGTAATCATGACAGACAATTTTATTTAAATAACAGAAGTTGTTTTAAAGAGAAGTGTTCGAAAGCAAGTGAAAATTAACATTTTCATAATTGCACCTACGGTGATTATATATTTTAGCAGATCATGTCAGTAATGGGTACAAGTTTAAGAGGAAGTAAAAATTTAATTTCTAAAACGTCTGGACCTGATCGTGCAGCTGGTAAAAATATTTTGATTATCTTATGAACAGCTACGATCGAGGATGATTCTATCAGCATTCGAGATCTTGTAATCACACTTGCAGCAACACCTTGGATGTTCCACGAATTGGATAAGAAACTCTCTTCCCCACAATTGAAGAAGTTAATTTCTAAAATTGGCCAGATACTATATGCAAACATATCTCTTCTGAGACGTCTCATATACTGCACTCTACGTACCTCATATAGTTGGTCACAAAACTATCCGGCCACTTATCGTAATTGCAAAACTTCATTTATTTGGTTCTATTAGGCTGATAGAAAAGTTTTGTTACAAGTATATTCTAATAAAAAGACAATTTGTTAGTATAAAAATTAATTTAAACTCTAGTTTTTTTAATATTAAATCTCTTACAATTAGGTAAGAGACTTAAGGTAAGTTAGATCTACTCTTATAAGTATTGCACTTGCGCTTCTATGACTTCTTTCTATTTATGAAGTAGCTTATTTATGCACTTGAAAAAAATAATAAAAAATAATTTGTAATTTTCGACAGAAAAAACCGATAGTATGTTCCGATTAACCTAATAGTTTAAATTATATTTTCTATTTAAAAATGCCATTTTACAATCGCAAAATATACTTCAATTTGAAGAACAACTGTCTATTTATTTATTCATTTATTAACGGGCAAGAAAATCGTGTATGTTAAGTAATGAGCCTAAGAACTGCGACCATATTTATAAAATTAATGCCAAATTGATTAAAAGCTGAGGGACATGCAATAAAGTATTAAAATTTATTTTCTTGTGCTGTTATAAAATATTTTAGTAAGCAGTCGAAAACTGTTTAAGCCCCATTTTACAGTAGAATGCCACAAAATTTTCTTTGAATGTAAATCTTGAATGGGGAATTGACCTAGAATGGGGGAGGCCGGAGCTCCCATGGCTATCACTGGTTTAATTAAAGGAATCGTTAAAAATTTATTCCGCTACGTAATATTCTGCACACGCTCCTCATTTAACCCTTTCAGTACCTTACAAGTTTTCATGTACTACCCAGAAATACTTTGAAAACTATGCATTTTTGAAGACATTGATTAAAATTAACATATTTTTCTTAAAAATGAAGATAACTTCACGATTTGTTTTGTATTTTATTGTAAAATGTATGTATTACATTTTTACCTAAGGAAAAGGAAAAAAATTATTTTCCATAAATTAAAGCCTGCAATCAATGGTGGTGAAAAAATTTGAAAGAAATGAAAAGTCGAAATATCGGCTCTGGGGTACTAAAAGGTTCAATAATTCGTTTCTTTTTAATATGCTTCACATTCGATTTGCTAGCAGACAAATAAACCTCAGGCTTCTGTATTCCATCTCAAACATCGAGAATATCAATGGAAGTCTTCTCCTGCAACGCGGGCTTTGTAGGCTTTAAATTCTTCCCCGATGTCGCGAGTGTCGTGCTCTCAGAAGCAGCATTAATACCACTGTGAAGACGGTTCTATTTTGCCAGAATCGTTCCAGCCAGACTTATGCTATATACAGTTTCAAGAGCCGTTTGCTCCATCTCGTATCGTTCAGACAGAACTTTATGGTAAATAATGTACCTTTATATTATACCATAAAATAATCGGAAGTGTCAGTACGTCACGGAGTGAAATCAATCCTGTCTGAGTGATTTAACGCGTTCAACGAACTTTGGTCATTTCTACATTGGAAACATTAAATCACTCTCATTGTCAGTATTTATCTCTGTTAGGATCAGATTTCCATGTGACGTAACAAAGTATTTTACTTTTGTATTTGCTTTAATTCTTTAACATTTGACACGCATTCTTTGAAGTTGTAAAAAATATACATTGAATTTTATGTTTCGTATGTCAATCTAACAGGGGAATATTTTATTAAAAATTACTTTATTTAAAGGGCAAATAGCAAGAGAAAAATCAATTTCCTTTCCAAGCTGTGTTTTTATATCTCTGAAACACGTTTATAATTTATACAATTATTATATATTATATATTATACAGGGTGTCCGATATTAATATATTATTGCAAATATTTCGAAAAGTTTGCTGGGTAGAAGAAAATGCTTTTAAGGGGTTGTGCTATTTCATACATTTTTCAATAAAATCACATATGAAATGGTATGGTTGATTTTGTCTCATTACCCTCTATCATTTTACAGAAGGAAACGCCCCCCTGTCTATTAGTACCACTTTGCAATATTGAAAGTATAATATTTTCTAAACTACAGGTTTTTTGACGTAAATACGTTAATACTTTCTTATAGAAAAATCAGTAAATTTGTAAGCGCAATATCTCGAAAACCAGTGAAAATCAGATGCATACATTAAGGGTCAGTGAATTTGTCTTGAGAAACATTATTAAACGACCAGAAGCAAAATATGTAATTCAATTTAGAAAAACGAACTTGACCTTCCTATCTCGAAAATAATAATGTACAAAAATTTCGTCTTCGTTAAAAATGTGTTCCCTGGTACCATGCAATTTTCATATAAATAATATTTTTGTATTTCCAATACGTTAGGAAATAATTACGGCGGACACCCTGTATGTATCAGATGAATTCAAGGCCTTACACAATATTCTATTTCTTTTAATTAGATCATTATATCTATTCCCAGGAAGTGTTAAATTTAACCAACATTTTAAAAGAATATAAGTATATAAGATATAAATAAAAATATTTAAAACAAAATATTTCGTCGAACAAACAGTCCACAGTTAATTTAAGGTAATCGATTGTTATTATGTTATTAAAACACTTCGATATGAGTGTCTAGATATTATTGATACATCAAAAGCGTAGTATTGACAGTCGAGCATTCATCGACGGTCGGAGGCCGTGTCTCGGCAAAATTAATTCCATCACGGACCATCATGAAATTAATTTCGCGTCTAAATTGGCTCGCGTTGATTGCGCGAGAATTCTGATCAATTCTCACGTTATGAAAGTAAATGAACTGCATCTTCAAATAAATTCCATCGCATTCAATCCTCGCGAGGCACGGAAGTGGAGAAAAAGTCTTCGTGTTATTTCAACGTATGCGGTATAATAGAGCGAACTTCAGACGTCGTTTTTCAAATCGATTTGATTGATTTGAGCCGGCGGAGGGGCAAAGGGAGAGATGTATCGGAGACGATATTGATACAGAATGTCTCGAGGACTATTTAATTCAACAGCGGAAGTGGAATGGGATGATAAAGGTTTTCTGGAAACGGGAAAAATAAAATGCCACTTCGTAATGTAATAATATTCGAGTGGCAGTCAAGCAGGGCTGGGCGTTATTGAAATGAATTTTTATTCAAACAAGTATTGAAATACAATTTTTATTGTAGTTTTTATTTATCGTTCGATCGTGTCGTGGCAGATACTATTCAAGTAATAATATGTTTTACTGTTACTTAAACTCACTGTTTGATATCTTGATTGAAATGGTACGATGTTCTTTCATCACATTTTGAATCAATTGTTTATATTTTTGAATTCGTTAATTTCTTTTTGGATTATATGTGACCGAAGAATATTTATTTATTATTTCACATTCTACTTGATGCAACCAAATAGTAAGCAATTAAGGAAATTGACAATAACTTAATTTTAAAGTACCTTCCGGATTGATTAGAAAATAATGTATTTTTTAAATAAAATTTTCTAATTTATTTACATTAACTTTTGTTGGAGATAATTGTATTTGCTATTTTTATTTCGATAATTATTTATCAGCCTTCGTTGTCATTATTCCTCTAAATAAAATGAACCAGCCTTACAATCAAGCAAAATCACTTCAATCGAGAATACATATTTAATTTTTCAATATTCATCATAAACCAGATTTGTTCAAAATGTTAAACAATTATATATTATATTATGTGTTACGCAAAAGGAATAGGTAACACAGAAACAAATTGATTCTTCTGAAAAACTGAAAGTGAATCAGAGGCAAAATATAATTTTTTACGTTTTTTTATTTTTGAGCATACTAATTCTAAATCAATTCAGTAGATATTGTTGAAGCAGATTAAACAAAGTTTGTAAATTATATTAGTAGACGTTTACCATTTTTATGGTCTGCTATGAACGGGGGTTTTATGCCATTGGTTGAATTTAATTAAAGAACTATTCTCACTTACAAAATTCTTAATTGTTAAAACTTTCCTTGTCTCTGGATTTATATTAAACACACGAAAGTTCAAGGTGTTTGACTGCAATTACTTTAATTTAATTAATTAATTATTATCTCTTATAAAATTTCAAATAGCGTTAATATCGAAATAATAATGTCATATATAAATTATACGATCGAGTAGTTGAAACCTTCCTCGTTTCCAAATTTATTAAAAAAATTGTACTTTCAATGTGTCTGACTATGTACGTCAGTTTTCACTGTAGCACCCAACGAGTTAATGTGATCTGTCATACAATTTGAAATTTATGGCAATCTGTTAAAATATGTTTAATGTTGAACATTTTATTACATAATTAACAGAGACAAGGTTCCATTTTTAACACAAAATTGTCGTGTCTGAATTTATTACGACCTATTCCGATCTTCGTCGACGTCATATGAAATCAAAATGTAATTTATATATTAGAATATTTCGAATAGTTAAATTAAATATTCTTAATAATTACTGCGTTAGATTTTCTTATAATAATTATATTAGAATGTAAGAAGGAATCCGTTTACGATGGCATGACGATTATCAAATGTATCGCTGTACAAGATGTATGTTGGCCATGAACGTTTCAGATATTGATTTTTAATAAACAAATGCAGTCAGTTATGTTAGAGACGTCAAACTATCAAGACGTATAAATAAAGGATACTGTTTCATTAAGAAAGTTGTGATTTTATTGTGCCCTACAATTTTTAAACAAATGTAGTCAGGTATGTCAGAAACAGAGTTGCCAAGATGTATAAATAAAGGATACTATTTTATTAAGAAAGTTGTGATTTCATTGCACGGTAAAAGGATCTAGAATATTTTTTATAACATTTCGATGTACAGCTACAATTTTTTACATCGCGTTTTTAAAATATGAATTTTTAATATGTCGCAGCAGTTCAGAAGCGAGTGTCCTTCAAAAAGATTGAATTTTCGCCAGCATGTCTCTTTCGAGTTTCGCAGCAAGCGAAAAATGTGTTGCACAAAATAAAATCAAGATAACATTTTTCAGCGCGTCTGAAAATGAAAAGGTAGCACAGAGTGAAAGTTGGTGCGAAGTTTGCACTGCGTGATAAAAGTGCTTGTCATGACTCAAATTATTTATTTATAGATCTTAGGCGACTTTAGATTTCCGCAGCCGCTGATAAATAATTTTATCCTAAAGCGGATTTATAGACGTTCGGAGATTAACTTCCAAGACGGTTGCAGTTTATAGCAACTTTCTACCATAAAAGTATCGTTGTGATTTACGCGCATAGTTTCAGGGTAAACGTAATCTGAACTTCAAGCAAAGAATAAACTGAAAAAATGGCATCCTTCATGGGAACACGCTCGTTCATGTTCCCGTATTTTCAAATTTTCTATTAATTAATGCTTTCCTTTATGCTAATTTCAACAAGTCGTATAAACATGTTTAATACGTTGAACGCGACAGTGAAAACATCCATACTTAATCAGACACGATATCATTTACTATTTCTTATATAAATCGTAAAAAACAAAATTTGGGTATTCAATCGTGTTCCTCTGTACCTACAGTATTGGTTCCGTGTGAAGTTTGACCCCCATGACATTTAACGCGTTAATTCAGTTATTTTTCCTTTTTTTTTAAATTTAATGTCGCATCAACATCTTGATTATTGGCGACTATAGTTGGTGGTTATACTTCATGATGCAAGTTTATTGTACGGATAAGTTCGACGGGTTTCTTAACTAAATACTTCTTCTATACTAGTTAGTAAAAAACAATCCTCGATCACTTTCACCTCCACAATAACACACGCTACACCCTCTACAGAAATATGGAACAACAAACTTAAAGGTATATAAGGAAGAAACGATTCATCCACAATTACTTCACTTATTACAGAAGACAATACCATCTTGTTTAAACTGAAAAAATAATTCAGTTTTCGAAGTGTTTTTTGGACAAATATTCGTGTGAAACGAAGACTCAGAAATATGATGGTGAATTCTGCGAATTCAAATGTTTGTTGAATTTTAATAAGATTTGAATAGAATTCCGATATTTAAAGCAGGCAGAAGTCTAAAATATTGTTTTTTTTCTCCTTAAATCTTGCAGCCGGTGAATTCTCTTTCGAGCGCGCGGGCGCCGAGCTCTGCCACCTAGCGGCTGTTCGTGAACTATACCCCCGTGTAGGACTCGCCGGTACGCTGACAAACAATAATCCTACGTTCCTTATCTCTGTATATTATTTATGTCGTGATAAAATATAGCCTATGCACTCCTAGAAATGTAAAGAAGCTACTGTAAAAGTTCCATAACAATCGGCTTAGTAGTTTTTCAGATTTTTGAGAACATACAAATAAACTCTGTCTGTTTATTATAATAGTAAGATAACAGCTTCGAATGCTCTACATATGCCCTGTAATTTAAGTTTCCAGCGTTACACCGTTAAGAAAAGGGGAAAAAGACAAACAACAATAAATCCGCTTAAGCCTTCTTCATACATAGCATGCAAGATATTAAGAGCTTAAGAAGCTAGATAGATGATGTCGAACATGATAATGAAGATAAATCCACGAGGAACAGAAAGTGGAAAATATGGTCGAGAATACGAATTATTCTCATGTCACGATTTAATGTCGTCTTAAATTCATACTCTACGTAGAAATCATCGAACCTCGCATCCAATCTACATGAACGCCGCGAGGTAGAAGTCAAGTAGAATGTAACCGGGTCGCTTACCATTGTCTTCTACTAGTTCAAACATTATCAGTATTATTCGCGGGACAAAGATGTCAGACATATCTCCTGTGCATGAATTATTAGTGAAACGGTCATGCAGGAAGTGTACGGTATGATTAATTATGAAACAATGAAGCTGTACTACAGGATCTGGTCGCAATTATGGTAGAATGATTTCGCGTATAAAAATAAGTCGAAAATGTAGAATAAAAGTTCTTTTTTACGAGACTTTGTTCTCGAGAAAATCAATTTTGAAAATTTGCTGAGTACATGTGTATTGTTAGCTACGGTATGATTTGTTTAATTACATTTTAGGTAGTGTTTAAGTTTGTTTATATAATGTATAAAATTTTGCAACTTTTAAGATTCAACAGACTGTAGGATGCATCTGAAAATCAAGTAATTTATTGTGTGAAGGTATAGCGTCTTTCACAAATATACTAATCGTATTTCTAAGTGTTTATATCTATTATTAAAGTGCTAATTATTTCTGATGTATATTTGAAAAATGTCATGGGTTACTATGACTCACCATAGATTGAATTTTTCCATAATAATGTTGACAAGGACCCATCGCTTACCTGAAAAATATTCAATAAAATTCAATATTAGTGAAAATCCTGAACATTTTATAAAAGCTATTAATCTCTAAAGTATGATTTTTTTCTTTAAATGAAATCAAAATCATGGCGTCTGTTGTCAATGACTATACAAAAAACACTTGTACGTTTATACTGGATAATTATCATCAGTAAACAATGTATTAGTTATAAAAATAATGACGTGCCAAAGGTTCAGAATTAATAACATCTTCCTAATTTATTACTGCACTTTTTGGAATGTTAAAATGTATGACAGTAAAATATTATTACATATGATCTCTATAACACATATAATAATTATTGCAAGACTGTAACTTGCCTTAAGTAAAACGGAGAACTGTTTATAACTCCAACAATATTACTTTGTTGACTCATGTTTATTTCGATTGTTTTCGTCTATTTCGTTAGCATAAAGTGCCCTTAAAATCCTGAACCCTGCTTTTTAATACTCTGAAAGCCACGTGTGTCACCAGTGACCCACGTACCAATTTTAATTTCGTCAAATAACTGATTACCCCAACGAAATTTTGTTTTACATCTATGTTACAATGACAGCACAAAACAAGAAGTATATTATCAAATAAATAAATATTTATATATTCAGCGACACGTGTTAATAAAAATGTATTTTCACGTGTCTGACTAGTCGCGGGATTTTCCACTGTGGTGCTCAGGGCGTTAAACAGCCTGTAGTATTATCTCTGTTTGGGCCACAGTAGTAGAACACTTAACTAGTCAGACACACAAAAATACACTTCATAAATGTACAGAATGCTTCCGAATTAGGCAACCAAACTTTAGAAGCGCATTCTGCGTACCTTAAGAATGAAAAACGTGCATACAAGCATTCGTCCAGAAACGCTTCCTTTCTCAGATATAAATACTTTGTTATGTAACTGATAATTGGTGCAGTGAATTAGTAAGTATATCTTGACGGGATGTGCACAGATCCAATCTTTCATAAAATAATGTAGTATAGTAGTAATACACGCACCTTCAATTTTATTTTGCATTTTCGCAAAATCTATACAGTAGCAAAGGTTTGTGCAACTAAATAAATTATGTATGTATAAATATGTATAAATATAAAAGAATTCGTAGCCGCAAGAGATGAAAAGAAGTATTAATTTATATGATATTTGATATATGTAATTAGCGAAATATGCAGTTAATCGTACATCACAAAAATCATACAGAAAATTAAAAATTGAATATGTAGAATAATTACATGTATATTTAAAATGTTTAAAGTTTTTTTCATTGAATTACCTCCAGTGTTATTTTACATTAAAATTTATTAATATCTTTTGACATATTAATTTTAATGTATAAATAAGATTATGTTTGCAGCAATTTCAAAGCATATCATGGCCATGTGGGTTAATGTTAAAATTGTTTCAACCATAATATTATTACAGTCTTTAAATAAAAATGTTCAGAGTATGCTTCCAATGTGAAAAATATTTTTCTTATTTGCCTTAATTCCTCCCATAATTTTTTTACGTGGTCATGTCACTATTTCGTCTAGCTCATTTTGAACAAGCTTCACATATTCCTGTTTTACGTTCAAAGTCATAGTCATCTAAAAAAATGGAGTTCTCTTAAATATAAAATGTACCCTCATACTTTCGAGCGGTAGTGTAAAGATAACTACACTGCAGATGTTTATGCAGATTTACGTTTCTAATCTTAAACATTCCTACGTTTTAATATAAATGAAAAAGCTGACGGAGATCTTGAGAATAATCTTCTTCCCGTACTAACTTCAAAATTATATTTCTCCTTCCATCAGTTTCTCAAAGTAAGTCTGCTTTCCATATTTGGACATAAATTTCCTAAACATCTGCTGTATAGTAATAACTATACTGCGGATGTTTATGCGATTTAACATGTCGAAACACGTGAACTAGACACTGTCAATAACGCAAAGAAAATAAAGAGTATATTGTTTTAACATTTAATACGTTCAGCGCCACGTGTACCACCGGTGACCCACGTACCAATTTTAATTTCGTTAAATAACCGATTATCCCAACGACATTTTGATTTACATCTATGTTACACTGATGACACAAAATAAGAAGTATAGTATCAAATAAATAAATATTTATATATTCAACGATACATGTTAATAAGCAGGTATTTTCGCATGTCTGACTTGTTGTTGGCTGTTCCCCTGCGGCGCTCAAAGCGTTAACAGGTTGCCTGCCACAGTGGAAGCAGTCATTCCTAATCAGACACGACATAAGTTGTTGTATTGATTGTAAATCACAGAGAAAGAAAATGTTTAAGTACTCAATCGTATACATGCCTTTCTATGTGAACACTAGAACTACCAAGGCAGTCAAAATGATTGGTTGGTAATTTTACTACGTACATTTTATTTTTGACGTCTATTACAATTACTTTATAACGACGCTGAATAAAGCTAAAGAAAGATAGAAATAAACATTATTTCCTTGAATTACGTATTTTTTCTAAAACGTGTCATTTTGATCGCTTCCATGAAGTAGGTGTACGTTAATCGTCGGTATATCTAGTGTTAATCTTGCTATGTACAATTCGCTGAGAAAATGGTCAAAATCAATAATTATTTAATTAACACGTTGACTACCTGATACGAGTTAACTCGTATTGACCGAATACATTATCTGGTATTGGAGTGAGGGAAATTGGAAAAATGTAATAGAATGACACACTGAATTCTTCTATTAACAACAGAACAAAATCATTTAATCAAGGCCATGGAAGTCCATTAATGTCAACCCTTTGAACTCCCAATTTTTTTTAATTTTCTTTTCAATAACTCCTTATTATTGTAAATGATGTATTTAAAATGTACTTCAAAAGACAGTTGGTAGATAGGAACCAATTAGGTACAAAGAACCATGTACCTGAACACTACAAGGACTTTTTCTGTTACAAGAAAGGGTCATATGCATGTAATATTCCTTATCCAGCTAAAAAAAAATAGTGCGAAATATAATACGTATTTAAATTGGCAATTTAAAAATGTCGAGTGTGACTGAACATAGGAGTACCTGTGAATAAAATGGATGTCGAGTCACACTCGACAAAGGAGTTCAAAGGGTTGAAAGACATAGTATAGTTTGTTCAATGTTTCCTTTCTTTGAAATGTTATTTCCAGCAATAACATTTTCAAATCGATCTAAGCAATTCTTTGATCTCTCGCGGAAAACCCGAGTGTGCCGTGGAATGGAAATCGCGTCGCAGAGTGCATAAGCGGGAAAATGTGTCAATTGCATAATCTTTCAACTGTGGAAACGACGCGAAGCCGCAGGACCACCGCCACTCGATTTTTATCTACATCGTATATTTTGATTCTGCTCCGGCTGATTGAACGATCTTAATTGGCTCCGACCTCGTTCCATTCCGCGTTCAATGCCGCAATCCTATGCAGGGAATAAGGTGGTTTCCGATACCAACGAATAGCCGCCCATCGAACGTACACGCGGTCAATGAACATTTTTTGTGGGGTCACTTTCGATGCCAACAACCGTATGACACGAGACGCAGCCATGTCGAACAGTCATTCGATTTTGAGGTTCATCGATAAATTGTACCGTATGAACCCTTTGCGGCTCGATTTCTGACTAGAGTGGCGCGTTCCGCAGGTTCGTCGGAAAGTTCTATTCTTTTTCTTTCCTTTGAAGGAAAACGAGTCAATTACAGGACGAGTTAACCCTCTATAGCCCACATTTTTTTCGTGGCTACAAAAAAATGTATATAACGCGAGACCAACAAATATCAACCTCTAAATACAAATTAACAATGAATTTATGAATTTTGTTGATATCTGAGGTTAGAGTTGATAATCGCCGGAAAGAGTCTTTTTGGTTACCAAGGATACGTTATAATACAAGATGTATACGCCACATTGCGGCAACAAATTGAGTTAGATCAACAAGATATCGATGTATTGGTGACTTCAAAGTCACACCGGCCTATAGAGGGTTAACTCATCTTCCCCAGTTAACGGGTTAAAAAACTCCCGCATTCCTGAACAAAGTAACAGTACCTTCCGAAATACTTTCTAAAGAGTTCGAAAAAAATTTCGAAAAGAAATTTGTTTTACCTTCGAAGTGAACACTGCCTAAGTACTTTATAATCGAACGTGTCTAGCATACTCCAGTACTCACATACCTCTACGCCAGGTCCAGGTCGGTGGTTTAATTGTTGTCTTACATAGAAAATAAAAGCGTAAAGGAAGAGCTGGATGGAGTTGAGATTACTGGACTGCGGATTTTTATGCAAATATACACTTTTACTCCTTTCGTTACTAAAAGTGACTATAGTCATCCAACGTCGAACGCTTGCAGTATCCTAAAGGTGACTATAGTCACCCGTAAAAATTTCACAGCACAGCTTCATACCCCCATGTGCTAACCGACATTCTTTCATTCAATTGTATTTAATATGCATTTGTTTCTAATTCGTTATACATTAATTTGGAATAACTTAAACAAAAAACAACACTTCGCATAATGCGACAAGTTACCAAATGTTACACTCTCCTGCAAAGTGCAGACTCGTGGCTCAATTCTCCCGTACAGCGACGGTATACCGATGGCTATCTTCGCTGTAGCGAAAGGGTTACAGTTTTGTTAGGTCAGTGGTGCCCACTAGAGCTGCAGCCTTCCCCCACTCTAGGTCCAATCCCCTCACTTCAGTTCCCTCCTTCTTCCCCCACGGTCCATCGTCGACCCAGATCACAGCGTATATGAGAAGAATGGTCCTAGAGTGGGGGAAGGCCGTAGCTCCGGTGGCCATGGCTGTGTTAGGGCTTCTCTGTCCCTTGGAGGACTATTTTCGATTGAAATGAGTTAAAACACTTCGTTTAACTCTTACTCAACAATGTTTATTAGAACTTCTTTCGTACTATTACACGTTTGAACGTTGCAACTTACTATTGGACATGTCCAGCGTGCTGAACTATGTCGTCATCAAGTTTCTTATAAGGGACGTCAGAAAAAAAGAAAAGGGGCTCTATATTATAGCATAGCCTTTCTGATCGTGCTCGTCTAGACGGCCATAACTCCTTCATTTAGAGCGCGCAGATGACTTCCGGCCTTTAACCCTTTGAGAACGATGAACGCATGTATGCGTTCTAAAAAATCGTTCACCATGTGCTATGGGTCACCATACTGGTCTAGGCACAGATATTCATTGTATGTTGTAAATTTATGTATTCGGGTGAATTATTATCTCAGTTGATTTTATTAAAGTATATGTATTTTGGTATATATTTTGTACCTTTAGGGTATTAAAGCAATCGACATCGTACGTATTATTATAATGAAATATTCAGATTCACATGTGCATTAGCGAGAAAAATTTTGGCACATAGTGCAAGCTTTTTCTGAAAATTTTCCGGGCTCAGAGGGTTAAATATAATCTTAGTGATACAATTACAAAATTACATCACACACACACAAATCACAAGTTGTATATTTATTATGTTACTGCTGTTACAGTAATGGAACTTTGATAAAACTGTATTTTGTTCTGCGAATGTTTGAAAAATGTATTTATAAAATGGATATGTTAAATCGCATAAAAATCTGCAGTGTAGGAATTCCTCTTTCGAAGAAAGTAACGTATCCTGTGGAAAATAATGCAGATCCAGTGAACCGCATTAGAACTTCGAGAAAACGCAGTAACATCGTTAGGATCAAGTTTCGCCGGAGATTTATCCTGCGCTACTTGCTTCTCTGGAGGAACCTGGAAAACTTATACACCGGCTTCAAAGTAATGCTCGAATTAAACAAAATCGTGTCGAAGGAAATTATTCTCTCCTTTTCGCCATTGCAGTTTCTTTCGGCTGCTAGATGCCCGAGCAAATTGGACCCTTACAAAAAAATTCATTTCGTGCAGTCAATACATCGAAGACAGAAACAAATGATTTTCTTAGAAACAATTGAGCCGCTCAGAAACCAAACTGTTCAGCTCCACTTTTAGTCAATTTCTCAGTTTCATTACCTGAGTACATGAATATTTGTAGCGTCATCCCTAGACTGCGAATGTTTATGCAATTTAAGATATTCATATACTTGAAACATGTATATTCAATTACATAAAAAAATTAAAAAGTACATTTCTTAACACTAACCGTACCGACACTTCACATATACCTATTCTTACCGTGACCGGTCGTAAACAAGCCAGGCGATGAATTTTCCTCAGTAAAAAAAGTAGCAAATAAACAAAAATTGAGAAATTGATTAATCAGATAATATAAGAATCTACATAACGTTAGATGAAGAAAAGTAATAACAATGAATGTACAGTTTTAAATTATGACCGGGCCTGGTACGGTTAGTGTTAAGCATGTAAAGTACACAATATAATTATACCGAAATTTAATCTTTTCAACTATATAAACATAAAAATTGTTGCATTCAGAAAATTTATATTTGCATAAACATCCGCAGTCTATTCATCACTGTTCTCTACTTTTCATTTTATGGAGTTAATCAATTTGGCTTCCGAGCGGCTCAATTAGAGACAGCGAGAAAATTTCTTTTATGGTTTATTAGAGATTTTGATATGGTGTATGAGATACAGAACACACCCTCATTATTTTACCAGTGACCAAAGCCAGAAACTCTTTTTTCCCTGAATATTTACAATCTGTCTAGAGCGGCAATGAGTAAATCCGATGCAGTTATACTGACATGTGGGTATTTGTCCATTGGTTTATACCTGTAGGTAGTATTTAAATAGTGTTAACTATTTACTTTCACTGAGGGCTGAGTCATATTAAGCTGTAGCGAAATAGTAGGGTTATAGAAACAATGTTATTTAACTAGATAATTGCTAATTCTTATACAATTTTAAGGAGCATTAATCTAGAAATAATAATTGTTTAGCGACCGTATGAACAAATAGTTGGACACTTTTCTTTACAATTAGTAATTTACATTTCAACCAAAATATTACAGTGTGTTTGACTAGGTATAGTATGGTACAGAAATTTTTGCAGTTTGAAATAGGTCTATTAAAACTATGTAAAATTTATTTGAAACATTTCTTCATAATTTAAATAATTAATCGCCATTTGAAATTTGCAGACATCACAAGCCATAAAATATTAAAAAGAATTTTTGTCATTGTCTATAACAGTTAATGAAAAACCCGTTGTAGTATTTACTTTATGGATTATTTGTTATCAATAAATATCACTGTAAATGTATTAAATGCCTTGAATATAAAAATTAAATTTTAAAGTTTTTTAATTATTTTCACCTGTACTCCTTCAAATTAATATTATTTAAGCTTAAGACATAGTACTACCTAAAACCTATTGTAATACTTTCTGTGACACACCCAACAGAATTTATTACATTATGCAGTATTTGTTTTCCATAAATATCACTGCAAATGCTTCACATATTTCGAATACAAAAATTAAATTTCGAAGTTATTTGTCATTTTCACTTGTACTGTTTGAATTTTATAATATTTAAGCAAGACTTAGTAATAGCTAAATTTTGTATTAATTTTGATGTAGCCACATAAGAACATTAAAAACTCATATATAACAGTATGAATAATTTTTTGTCATACGATTGCATTATACAACAACCAGAGAAGAAGCTTATGAACAACTTTAATTAATATTCTGTAACTTTGCATGTACCATTGCTTTTAACATCCAGCTACGTCAATTCTGTGCAAACGTTCCTCTCGTCCAAGCAACGAATTATGATAATGAATTAAACGGATCAAGATGCAAATTAAGTACGAGATCCAATGCAAACAGTAGTCGAACGTGAAATCGAACCCACGATCGTCCAAGATAATTACAGAACGCGTGTTATTTTTCAAGCACGAGATTCTACCGTTCGGCTACATTTTATTTAGCTCGGGCGCGTGGAAATTCAAAGGAAAGGCCTCACCGCTCCACATGACCGAGCACGAATTAATTGGATAAAAAAAATCTTCCAGCTCAGAGGAGAGAAGCACTCGAACGATATTCTTTCGCAACGAACGGAAAGTGCATTCCCTCCCTTCGAAAAATGCAATTAGTACATCGCTTCGCGGGACCGAATCACGGACAAGGGCACTCGCGATCAGCCATCTTCTAATTGTGCTTGCATTTCGATCGTTTAAATAAGAACAGAAGAAGTATGATTCTGTTTGAATGTGATTGCCACTGTGCAAGCTACAAAGACGACATACTGCCACTAATTTCAACATGAATTTTCCATGATTTCGTATATTAATACATTCTCATACAACGAATGACTCGTACGTCTCTCCAGATATTTAATAAATAAGCTGCATGCAAATGAAATTAAAGTTATTACACTATTTATGGAAAAATTAATGAAATTCCTGTTGGAAGTGTTCGTACAGATTCAGTTTTACGAAAAACCGACACAGCTTTAACAATGAAATATGGAAGAATTAATCTCTGCACATATAAAAGTCAAAATTTGTATGCATCATTTAGTATGTTTTATATAAATCGTAAAGGAAAATAGATTTGAGTACCCAATCGTGTTCTTCTGTTCCTATATTATTGTTTCAGTATGAAGTTTGCTCAGAAGTTTGTGACAACCAATAATTATTTATGTGTTAACTCGTAGTGGGCAGTCAACGTGTTAATGTATTAGAGACTGAGTCGCTACCGTTAACGTCGATGTCAGTATGCCTATGCAGCATGCGAGGTGTATAAAAAATATGCATGTGGTTTTATTATTACATAATAATGCTACTTATATACGTCATAACTGCAAATTATAGTACAATAAATCGAACAAATTTAATTTAGTTTCAATGGACCACAGCATAGTGGACTACTAACAGTAATTTAAGGGTAAAGCGAAAGTTGGTGAAATATCACCAATCAGGATCTTTTGCGCAACTATTTCTGAGGAGCGTATGAGTGTTAAACAAGGATTCAATTTTTGAACCGATCGACACACACACACCCATGTCATTATATTTTATAAATGAAAATTAAAATTGCACTCTCACAACGAATTCCTCAGACCAATAATATTTTTCAACAGAAACGTTTTCACGTGAAAAACAGTTGTCGAAGCGAATCCGCGTCGCGTCCGCACAATCGCCATCGGAATAATTTAATTACGCTAATTTCCATGCAACGACTCGAACAATTCCACACGCTTATTGAACTACAACTTACCGGCTCGATTTTTCCGCGACCGCCGCCATAACGATTACCGTAAATTCGGACATCAGCGAGCGATTTAATCAATTCGCCGCACTTATTAGGCCAAAAGATAAAATCCCGTTGCGGTCACCGGCAATAATAATACTCGTAAACGTAACGTCGCCCGTTCACGTCGTTCTATCCGTGTCCGTAATTATGCCGCGAAATTTTATCGACGTGTTCGATCGAACGACCAGCGCGAAAGAGATACGGAATTTGATCGCGATAAGGAAGGAATTGATTCAAAATCGACGATATGCGCGGGGTGTCTCTGAGTTAAACGATCGAACTCTGCCAATGGTGTCTGTAAGTAGGAATTTGAACAATGTGTGTACATAGGTGTGAACATAATTTAAATATGGAGGTATAACAAATACAGCTTTTATTTTAGTGCATATTATCACATAACAATTACACTGCCGTTCAAAATTTAGGGTTCACCTACTATATTCGTACTTTGCGACACATTACTATAAGAAATATTTGAATTGTTTATTACTGAAAGGGCGCGTGTCCATTTTTTTAAATTTTACACCGGAGAATAAAAACTTCCTAATTTTCTTAGATTTTTTTTCATTCGGAATCGGTAGGGGATGTCAAAAGACACTTTTGATGTATTTTTGTGTCCCATAGATCGAAGTGTGGGTTATCTATAACAGTTTTGCTTTGATGAACATAATTTAATTTTTCCTAAAATATGGACATACGCCCTTTCAATTATGAGGGATTCATTTACTATTTGGATATTTCCGATGTTGTTTGTGTTTATTAGGTTGTTTTCAGTGCCGCAATACTGTTTCCTGTGCCATATGTTCCACGTAATAAAGTTTTATGACCTTCGAAGTTACCCGTAGGTTAGAAACTAGTAGGTAGAATACCGAAAGTTTCTAAGGCAAAGAAAGGTGGATACAGAAGAGAGCTGGATATTTCGATGAAAGAATACTCACATAGTTTTCAATAAAAAAGTAATTATGAGGAACATATATGAGTTATTAATTTTACCCGTTTTTGTAATAACATGAATGCGAGAAAATATATACGACGGTTCATTATCCAAATTATGTAGCAAATGAGACAAATTGTATTAATTATGTTCATGTAGTATTTGATCTCTAACTTTTCAGCGGTATTGTCTATTTGATGTATTTTTGTGGACTATACAGTGTGTCCCAACATACGTACCTAATAAAATACATAATAAAGCCTGTAAATTTGATAAAATAATAGTATAGGTACTCTAAAACCCGTTGCCATATAAAATCGCTCGCATATGACTATTTTTCAATGCAAATTGATCACTCCAATTTCAATCGTTTAAAAATTGTACATTTATTTCAATTTTCCCGAAACAGCACTTTTGTCCCTTTCTACTTCGTCCCCTATGAACCTAGGGAAGAATTAGCAACGAGAATCTAGTAAGTTCGCACAGATATAAGAATTAACTAAATTTGAAAAAATAATTCATGATGGAGGGGATATTATAAACTTTGAACGAACTTCTTGGACAGATCTAAGAATGTACAAAATTTGAAAACATAATCCAAGATGAAGAGGATATTACAGACTTTGAACGAATTTCTTACACAGATCTAAGAACGTGTAAAATTTAAAAAATATTCATGGTGGAGGGGATATTATAAATTTTGAACGAACTTCTTACACAGATCTAAGAATCTGTAAGATTTAAAAAAAGATTCAAGATGGAGGGGATATTATAGACTTTGAACGAACTTCATGCAGAGATCCAAGAATATGCAAAGTTTAAAAAATAATCCATGATGGAGGGTACATTATAGACTTTGAACGAACTTCTTACACAGACCTAAGAAGGTACAAAATTTGAAAAAAATAATCCACAATGGAGGGGATATTATAGACTTTGAACGAACTTCTTAGACAGATGTAAGAATGTACAAAATTTGAAAAAACTAATCCACAATGGAGGGGATATTATAGACTTTGAACGAACTTCTTACACAAATCTGAAAATGTGTAAAATTTAAGAAATAATCCATGATGCAGGGGATATTAAAGACTTTTAACGAACTTCATACAGAGATCCAAGAATGTGCAAAGTTTAAAAAATAATCCATGATGGAGGGTACATTATAGACTTTGAACGAACTTCTTACACAGACCTAAGAATGTACAAAATTTGAAAAAAATAATCCACAATGGAGGGGATATTATAGACTTTGAATGAACTTCCTACACAGATCAAAGAATGTGTAAAATTTAAAAAATAATTCATGATGGAGGGGATATTATAGGCTTTGACCAAACGTCTTCGGTGCCCCGTCTTGCTGTAACGCGAGAGGAAAACACGCGCGATGGAACTAGATTTTCTATTATTCGTAAGATAGATGTAATACACATCCGTCGTATTGCTTCCTTCCATTCCAGCAAAGGAAACAGTCCGTATCCACCATTGTTCGATCGCCCCCCGTTACTCGCCTCCTTTCAACGAACTGGTAACTTCGATGCACTGTCTCTCAATGGGAAAAGCTTCTTGGTACATATCTATCGAAAATACATTTTCTATAGAAAACCATGGTACGTAACCATCGAGAAACTGGCAACTGATCGAAGAAAGAATTTCAGGGAACGGTATCAGGGGGCTCTGCAAACGCGGCTATATTGTTCTAACGCAACTACCGAGATGATGAATGAATTGCTTGTGTCACAGAGGCTCGTTCGGTATAGTTTATTCTGATCACCGGAGCAGAAGATGTGAAAAGTTGAACTTAACGTGTATTATTAGTACAATTGAACAATTTTTATTAGTGATAACTAGATAGCAGGTCTTTATGTAATTTAACCTGTTAACCGGGGATGGCGAGTTAACTCGTCGTTGCAAAATGCTTCTGCAGCGCGCATGACGAGTTAACTCGTCGTTGAAAAATGCTTCTGCAGCGCGCATGACGAATTGACTCGTCTCGACACTTTAGAAATTACACACATGTACTAAAAGTTAACATATCATTCATTCTTTAATATAACTGAATTGGTACTATATTTTACCACGTTTTCATCGGCGAAACAACAAAAATTAAAAACAAAATTAATTAACTAATTTGTTAGTTTGTAATTTGTGAACGATAAAGCATAAAGTAAATAGGAAATATTGAAAATTTGTGGTTTACCCGAATAATATACAAGAGCCCAATTAATGAGAATGAACAATTTTTTATTGAATTATATTAAAATAACGATCGTGAAAGAGTAATTTGTGAAATTACGTTGCAAATACTTATACATACTTATAACTCGAAATGAAATAATTTTCTCCGAATCGACCGTACTAATTGCATGCAAATAACCGCGCGAAATGCAGCTGCCGCTGTGCATATAAGTTTCATAAAATTTCGAAACTCGAATATCGTCATAATCGAAATGTTAAACGATGCTTGGATCGTCATATCGAATGAATACTTAATTCATTTTAATATTCAATTTAAATAAATGAAGGTGGTCTTATATTTTGATACGTGGAAGTATTAAATAAAATTTTAAAACATATAATACTTTCAATTATTAAAAAATTTAAAAAAAATGTGTGAAACACTTAATTTTAAAAACACTTTACTTTTAAGGGCCTCTTTAAACCATGCAATATATATTTGACCATATTTTGTATTAAAATCGATATTTATGCAATTATCGAAGTGTCCTGCATGTTGGGAATTTAATTACAGTAATCGAATAAAATCTTTTTGAGCCGAGTACTTCAAGAGTTTCCGTCAAACTGTTTTTAAGCTGTCGTCGCATAAAGCGTGCTGAAACGAACGGTTATTTGAAGCGAAATGACATGGTAAAATTGTTACAATAAATTCGAGTGAAATAATGAGAATATAATACGAGTGCAGGTGCGAAGTCGTTAGTATGCCCGGTATTTTCAGTACTGTATAATTCTGCATGTTCCGTCAACGTCACAAAGCGGCAGCTTTGTACACGAAAATGGACCCCATCAGCGTTGCTTTTGGCTTGTGTTACAGATATACGGTTACGTACCTCTCAAAAGGGCGAACAATGTACAGGACAAGGAGAAACGGCGACAGAAAAAGCGACAGGAGGACGAAGTATGAAAAATATTTGAATTTTAGATAAATAAAAGAATTTCTACCATATACAGATGTGCCCAGGGTAGGCGAGTACACGTGAAATATATTAAAATATTGTGTCGTATTGTTGAACGTTTATGGAACTTTCAAGTATTTTTTTCGATATTTAAAGATAATCGATTGACAATTTAACAATTTTTTAACACGTTTCTTTGTATTAGGTTGGCAATTAAATTTGCGATCTTCTGAATTTCTACGCCTCAGAATTGTCTTAATTCTACTGTCACGCAGTCAAAAAATTACCAGAATAATGCGAAAGGGACAATCGAAATTAAAATGTGAATAACTTGGATAAAACATTATTTCAAAAATTTCAATCAAGTTTTTCATATAAAAACTTTTGAGGGTTGCGAATTTAGTTGTTAAACCAATACTATTATAGATTAAGTTATTGCAGTGATGGCCACAGGAGCTCCGGCCTTCCCCCACTCTAGGTCCATTCCCCTCACATAAGCTGTGGAATTGACCTAGAGTGGGGGAAGGCCAGAGCTCATGTGGTTATTTCTGTGTTCTGGAACATAGTTTCTTTTATTACTCTATAATAAATGTTTTGAACACATGTTACTCTTCGATTACTTAATAACATTCTATTTTATCTTATTTGTTTGTTTATTTGTAAACGTGAAGTGATGAAGTACTTCGGAGTAATATAAGAATGTACGTGGCAGATGATTAAAATATGAGGGTCATTTAGATATGAACAAATGTATTAGGTTGTCTGGAAATAAATTGCGGTTTTTAGATACGATGTTTATACTTGTGTAACTTTACTTAAAACAAACTTATTCAGTCAAAATAAAATCCATTACAATTTACACATTTTTCCCGACGAGATACAAGCTTTTTTATCCCATTATTATAAAAATCCGATGTGCTATAATTGATAAATTCCTTAAAGGCGTTTTTAGCGTTGTCCGTGCTGTGAAGGATTTTTTGTTGCAAGACATTCTAAACGAGAATAAATATTTAAACATTTTAAAAATAAATTTAGCGAAAAATGCAGCCAATGTCAGAATTGGAGAAAAATTCAGGTTCCATCAGGACAACGACCTAGATTGTGCTACAATTTTTATCCTACTATTCTGAAAATATCTTACTAACACACTCGAAATCCTGTCGATCAACTTCGATCGTACCATTCCAAAAAGCACAATAGATTCAAAAGAAAAATGGAAAAAAGGTTCCAGAAAAATGACAGCGTATTGCTATTAATTATTAAAAAAATTAATTTATATAATACCAAATCGTTTGCAAGATATTATTCAACTTATGGAATACCTAATAAAATACTAGACTGTAAATAAAAACTTCCAAGATTAGTTTTAGGGATTCAATTTCGTTAGTGTCCATTTCTGTACCATTACTTAAACATTCGTACACAATGAATAAACAGTTTTCTCATTTTCATAAACTGCAAATTTTATTTTCATGTTGATTATTGATTTAATTAAAATACAAAGCATAGAAGTCGAAACTACATACAAATTATTTCTTATTAACTGTGATTTAAACATTGTAGTATTTATGTAATAGAAAAATTTATTCTCTGAATTTCTAAATATTTATATTATTTGTTTAAATTTGCAATTTAATGTTTCTCTTAAACTATAGAAATTTTATATTGTGATCGACTCTGCCTTCGTATTGGAAAGTTCCATTTACCAGGATGTCTTGTATGCGCTGTACCAACACTTGTAAGGGTTGTACACAGTTCTAACGCCACAGTGTAGGAAACACCGATAAATGTTATCCGCAAACAATCGAGTAAAACCCAATGGCAGGGAGAGTCTGCTTTAACCAGCTGTAATCGGAGAATCACGGAGTGTGAGGGTGTGTGTCAATATTTGCTTGTGTCTTGTTACGAATTTATCGTGAGACATGTGCACATAGCATGTACAGGGTGACCCACTTTAATATTTCCGCGCGAATATCTTCAAAACAGTCAGAGACATAGAAAAACACTTGAAACAAAAGTTGAATGATTTTTAGGGGTGCACAAAGGGTGTCAGTAATTTCTTTATTGGTTTTTTATCTTCGTTTTTTTAAACTGAAACATATACAACCTTGGCCAAAGTATTATGCACCTTCATTCCTTTTTAATCATTATTTTCAAACGTTTCTATTGTTCGTCATCCTTTGTTTGCCAGTTCAAAGGAATTTTAAAATAGTTGGCAAGGTTTATAGTGGGCCATAAAACAACTTAGTGGTCCATAGTCTACATTTTGTCTTTCTTCCTAAGAAGGATATTAGGGTATTTATGTCGCAGACATTTTAGTACAGCAGATATTTCAGTTCCAATGTCGCTGCGTCTGAAGACTCGAGTAATATTTTACAACATTGAAATGAAAATATTAATTAAACAGTTATTCTTCAGAACATGCTAATATTTCTTTTTGTAAAGAATGAGTTGCATCGATTAACTCCTTGGACTTAAATGACGAGTCTAACTAATGAGACCAAATGCCAAAGTATACAAAGACGAACTGCACTCGTTATAATGTTTAAGCTACTAGACTTCCCTGCGGAAATTTTATAATAATTATAAACAGAGTTAGTTTCTATTAAGATACAGAAGTGAAAGCAGTATTTTTAGTGTATTTTTTTGTGAATTATTCTACCGTAATCTGGACTAAATTGTACATCAAGGGGTTACTGCAGTGATGGCCACGGGAGCTCCAGCGTTCCCCCACTCTACATCCATTCCCCTCTTTTCAGTCCCCTCCGATTTTCTCCGCGTTCCCCCTCTGTCCATCGTCGTCATAAGTCACAGCCTATATGAGGGGAATGGACCTAGAGTGGGGGAAGGCCGGAGCTCCCATGGTCATCACTGGGTTAATATACAAAAATATATATAATTCTGTTAAAGAACAGCAAAGGTATCCAAAAAAAACAAACCTATCAGAGCTACGCCCCTACTCATAAAAAATCTACTGTTCAAACTCGAAGTTTAACCCCTTGTAACCGGAATTCTTTTTATGTATGACGAAAATGATGCATCAGGTAAATGACAGGCATTGATCGCAGGATATAAACGTTATAATAAACGAACAGACTATTTGGTGGCAGTATAGTCATAGAATGTAATTGTACACAGTGATAAACAAGCGAAATGAAACTTAATAAACATAGATATCTAGGTAAGTAACTTCCAAGTCGCATGGCGTTATAGAGGATTAAGTTTTGTTTGAAATGTTTTTCGATATTATTAATAGTTTCTAACATGTCCACATAGAAATATTAAAATAAAAACACCCTATATACACAGCGTTCGAGAAGTCCAACAGGAGAAATAATAAAACGTTTTTATTCATCTGAAATTTCCAGCGACAATTAGGAATGAAGTAGAATCCTTGTTTTAACAGCGCAGAAGAGGAATGAATGAAGTTTACAGAATGAGAAAGATAGCCTACGCGAAGGGAAATATGAAATGTGTAAAAATGGTGTGGGTGGTAAAGATATGGAAGGGAAATTGGAATGGGTTGCATAGAACTCAGTTCAGGTTAAGCATAGAATAAAAGTTTTGCGTACAATGTAAATATTGTGGAGAAGCAGAAGTTCGTGTGACCCCATTGAACACTTTCAATAGCAGACCTGGATGCTGTTTAAATAAAGTTATTTCGCATAACGCAATACTGTATTTTATTTGATGGTTCTGACATTTTTTAAATATATAACAGGCTTGACTATTTTCAAAATATTGAAATAATCATATTTCGAATACTATTTCAGGTACGTTTTGTTTTAATTTCCAGTTATTGAAAATACAATGTTATTATTAAGTTCCATGAAATAATTTCAGAAATATTCACTGTATTTGATGGTTAAGGATAGAAATCTCTTATTAAGTTTGAGTGAAATATTTTTTAACTAATATTTTCGAATTTTTGTAAAATATGACGCATGTTTGAATACATTATTATTATATACTTAAAACGTAGTATAAAAAGGTGTTATCCAAGGTACTTGACATTTATCAGCAACAAATTGTAGATAAAACATTGAAAGTCGAGCTAGTATCTTGTTTCAGAGTATTTATGTAAACAATAACAGACCTTGAAGTGCCTTACATTCCGCATCCGG